>JAQPCC010000015.1:0-1200000 GCA_028392965.1 Lindernia subracemosa | reverse complement strand
CCATTATTGATTGTGCGAAGAAAGTTATTTCTTTCCATCCACCCAGTCTCGAGGAATTCACATTTCATGGGGATGATAGGTGTAGAGAAGTGCATGTTATCTCGGCACTAGAGGCTAAACATCTACTTCATCAAGAGCATGAAGGCGTATTAGCTCATGTAGGTGAAACTAGCCATGTGTCAACTATGGGGCCCGGACAAGTGCCGATTGTTTGTGAGTTTCAAGATGTTTTCCCAAGTGATATTACGGGCCTACCCCCAACCCGTGAGGTTGAGTTTAGTATTGACCTTCTGTCGGGTACTGCACCGATTTCAATGGCACCATATCGCATGGCTCCGGTTGAGATGAAGGAGTTACGGAAACAATTGCAAGAACTTCTAGATAAGGGTTTCATTAGACCGAGCTTCTCACCCTGGGGAGCCCCGGTGCTCTTTGTGAAGAAGAAAGATGGAAGTATGCGATTGTGTATCGACTATCGAGCCCTAAATAAGGTAACTATCAAGAACAAGTACCCATTACCAAGAATTGACGATCTTTTCGATCAACTAAAGGGAGCTTCGTTCTTTTCAAAGATTGATTTACGAATGGGTTATCACCAACTGAGAGTTAAGGAATGTGACATACCAAAGACCGCGTTCAGGACTCGATATGGGCATTATGAGTTCCTTGTCATGCCATTCGGTTTGACTAATGCACCAGCGGCTTTTATGGATTTAATGAACATAGTATTTAAGGATTTCTTAGATCGGTTCTTCATTGTCTTCATCGACGACATCTTAATATATTCACGAACTAAGGAGGAACATATTGGTCATTTGAAGACTGTACTAGCTACTTTGAGAGCGCACCAACTCTATGCCAAGTTCTCCAAGTGTGAATTTTGGCTTGAGGTAGTAGCATTCTTGGGACATGTGGTATCTCAAGATGGAATCGCGGTAGACCCCTCCAAGATTGAAGCAGTAAAGGGCTGGCAGAGGCCTAAGACGGTGACTGAAGTTCGTAGCTTCTTGGGCTTGGCTGGATATTATCGGAGATTTGTCGAGGGCTTCTCCTCTATTGCCGCGCCCTTGACCAAACTAACAAGGAAAGGTGTGAAGTTCGAATGGGACAACAAATGTGAGCGAAGTTTCCAAGAGTTGAAAGAGAAACTGACTTCAGCACCTGTCCTAGCACTTCCTAACGATAAAGGGAACTTCGTGATCTATAGTGATGCTTCCAAAGTGGGACTTGGATGCGTTTTAATGCAACACGGAAAGGTCATTGCCTATGCTTCTCGCCAGTTAAAAGACTACGAGAAGAATTATCCTACTCACGACTTGGAATTGGCAGCAGTAGTCTTTGCATTGAAGATCTGGAGGCACTACTTGTACGGGGAGAAGTGCGAGATATATACCGATCATAAAAGCTTGAGGTACATTTTTACGCAGAAAGAATTAAACATGAGGCAAAGGAGGTGGCTTGAGCTAATGAAGGATTATGATATTACCATTCACTACCATCCAGGAAAAGCGAATAGGGTGGCAGATGCCTTGAGCAGGAAAGTAGTAGGTGAGACAAACAATCTAATAGTGATTCAGATACCTCTTTTGCGAGACATTCAGAGGTTAGAGTTGAGCATTGTTCCTCGACATTTTACGGCTAATCTAAGTACTTTAGTGCAACAACCAACGCTACTACATCAAATCAAGGAGGGACAACTGCTTGATCCATCACTAGTGGAGTTAAGGAAAAAGGCCGAAGAGGGAGTAACTCAGGGCTTCCATAGTGCACCTGATGGAACCTTGAGATTCCAAGGTCGACTCTGCGTGCCTGACGTTGGAGATTTGAGGAAATCCATCCTTACTGAAGTTCACAGTAGCCCATACTCAGTACATCCAGGTACCACCAAGATGTACCATGACCTGAGAGCACAATATTGGTGGCATGGAATGAAAAATGATATTGTGCAACATATTAGACGATGTCTTATTTGTCAGCAAGTGAAAGCTGAACATCAACACCCAGCAGGGAAGTTACATCCCTTACATATTCCTGAATGGAAATGGGATGATGTATCCATGGACTTCGTAGTGGGATTGCCAAGATCAAAAAACGGGCATGATGCTATTTGGGTCATTATGGATAGGCTAACGAAATCCGCTCATTTCCTGCCTATTCATATAACTTATAGTCTGGAGAGATTGGCGGATATATATATAAAGGAGATAGTGAGACTGCATGGTATACCTCGAACGATCGTATTGGACCGCGATCCAAGGTTTACATCTCAATATTGGCGGAAAGTACATGAAGCGTTGGGTACTAAATTGGCTTTTAGTACGGCTTATCACCCTCAGACTGATGGACAAACAGAGCGTACTATTCAGACCTTGGAAGATATGCTACGCGCATGTGTTATGGATTTCAAGGGTACGTGGAATTCCTATCTACCACTGTTGAATTTTCATATAATAACAGTTATCATTCGAGCATTAGAATGGCACCCTATGAGGCATTGTACGGGCATAAGTGTCGTTCTCCAATTCATTGGGACGAAATGGGAGAACATAAGGCGAAGAAAATGGTAATTGGCTCAGAATTGGTGCATGAAACCGATCAAGCGATTGGATTAATTAGACAGAGAATGAAAGCAGCTCAAGATCGGCAAAAAAGTTATGCTGACACTCGACGACGTGATCTAGAATTTATGGTCGGGGATATGGTATTTCTTCGGGCGATTCCTACGAAAGGTGTAGTAAGATTTGGTAAACGGGGCAAACTAAACCCGAGATATATAGGCCCTTTTCCTATAACCGAGCGGGTTGGACAGATGGCATATAGGCTCGCCTTACCTCCAGCGCTACACGGAGTTCATGACGTATTCCATGTGTCCATGTTAAGGAAATACATATCAGATTCCTCTCACATTTTGAGCTACGACACGGTTGAACTTCGAGATGATATGACCTATGAGGAAAGGCCGGTGCGAATTCTTGATCGAGGAATAAAACAACTACGCACAAGGAGCATTCCGCTTGTCAAGGTCCTTTGGAGAAACCACAGAGTGGAGGAAGCCACGTGGGAAAAGGAGGAGGACATGCGACACCAATACCCCGAATTATTCAGTAAGTTCAAGCTTTAAATTTCGAGGACGAAATGTTTTATAAGGGGGGAAGGATGTAACATTCCTATTTAACTTGATAAAATAATTATATTAATTTTAAGGTGGAATTTGAAAATATAGGAAATTAAGGGTAATGAGAGAAATAAAATATAAGGACTAAATTGTATAGTTAAATAACTATAGGGTGGAAATATAAAAGAAGAAAAGAAATGGGACTTATTAGCAAATAAAGACATTATATTGTTTCTACCTCCCACTCTCATACGTATCCTCACATCAATTTGGCTAAGGTGAAGGAAGAGACGACGCAAAAGCCATGGAGTGAAGGGTTATGGAAGGGTTTGGAGATCAAGGCTTAAATACTAGGTAAAATGAAGCCTCCACATTATCTCTTCCTTTATAGTTATTCTTTTGGTGATGGAAGGAGAATTTAGGAAACTAGGGTTGCGAAATCTTTTGGGCTTCATGGTTTATGTTGTAATTTGATGTTGTTGATAACTATTAAGGTTACATCGAGCATATTAGGACGTGTTTATGCTAGATTCTTGGGTAGATCCGAGATTGAGAAGGGATACATCAATGGGACTATGAATAGGCTTAGGAGTAATGTTCATGCCCGCCAACTGTTTGTATTAATACCTATGAAAGTCGCATGTAAATTTTGATGCAATCTATGATGGTTTGCCTTAGGATATTTTGAGTGGGAACAAAGTGGAAACCCTACGACACAAGGAAGCGGATAAAAAAGTCGAACCATCCTCGTAGTTGGAGAACTAAAGAGTAGATTTTCATCAAAGTAAGTGCATAGGGAGCAAGAGCTTGTACGTAGAGTTTCAAATGCATTCTTGTGTTTAAATGTGTGACTCGATTGAGCCCGGTTGAACGGCGCTTTTAACCGAGTTATTCTAAGACTTTATTTCTAAAATTCTATGGTTTTCTCTCACACACACTTCTTTATTAACATGTTGGTTGCTTAACTTGTGTTTCATCCCTTTAACGGATGACATTTCATATGCATTATGGTTGTACACATGTGATATATTGTGTGAATGAGTTTGTGCTACTTTGTAGTGTATCGTGGTGACGGGAAAGTATGTATATATACCTATGTGTTGAGTTATGATGCGTGGATATGTGAGTATGCTAGTGCTGACCTAGGGGCCAATGGGGTCGAATGATTATCGAAACAACAGCTCTGGGTCGGAGTGTGTGAGTGGCCAATGGGTCGGTGTGCGTGCGTGGCCGGTAAGAGTGTTGTTGATAATCGTTGACAACCATTGATGGTTGTTGTGTTTGATGGAGATCATAAGCGATAATTGGAATTATTTGGAAATGGGTAGGTTGAAGGGCGAATAAACCACGCCCATTTTCCTTACTCGCATATTATGTGTTTGATTGGGTTACATACACGTTCTTGATTGCACTTACTGAGTCTTGTCGACTCACTCCCAATATTTATATTATTTTGCAGATCCCCCTTCGGGAGGTATGACTTAGAGGAGGTGATGATGGCTGGCCTGTGGTGGAGCATGTGAGGGACGACCTGTGACGGGCTCAGCGATACTCTAGGATTATGTGTTTTGAAAAGTTTAGCATGATGTATATAACTTGTTGGTGGTATTTTAGCTGATATTTTGTTATGCATTGCTAACGCGTATGATAATAGTTTGCTTTTGCAAAGCTTATCTTTTGACTTGTAGATAACCATATTGATATGTATATTAGGTTGAAAGTTTAAATCTCCTTGTAGTGTCATGGGTGGTGTGTTACACAACCAACGCAAGTGCAACAACCTATGCAATTCGTTCTGCGTCTGCGCTTCCATGGCACTATGCATCCTCCTCCTCGTCGTCTTGCTCGCGGGAGGAATCTACTACGCATTCTTACAGTCGAATCTCCCCGAGACACGCCTCCTAAGGCTTGACGTGCGTAACCTCACTGTCCTAGACGGGCCCTGGGATACTTTCCTGACGGGCGGGTTCGAGCTGAAGCTCAACCTGACGAACGTAAACGATAAGATCGAGCTGGCTTATAAGTCCATGAGTGCTAGTTTTTCGTCGGAGGGGATTGATTTAGGGCACGCAAAGCTGCCGGAGATGAGGCAGAAGCCCAAGACGTCGGACGAGGTGGTGGTGAAGACGGCGGTGAGCCGGGCTCCGGCGGAGGAGGCGGCGGCCAAAGACCTGAGGGATAATTTCAAGAGGGCATTGATGGTGGTGAACTTGGAGTTGAAGGGATTCATCGATTTTTACGTGGATGGGAATAAGATGAACGGTTTTCCGTTTAAGATCACTTGCGGGCCCATCGAGCAGTCGGATATCGATCGAGGGTTTGCCCCAAAATGCTCGGCGAAGATGAGCATTACATAGGAATTCCTATGTAACATTATTATTGCATTCGTGGATGGATAATGTACATGTGTTTAACATTTGTTTTATTTTCATTTCATTTCCATTTGGAGTTGTAATATGAAACTCTTTTGGTGCAGCTAACAAAGCGAAGAGTTAGGGTTTTGATGGGATTCTGTCCAGCTTTGGTTGTTAATTTATTTACTTTTTTTTTTTTTTCTTCTTGGCAGTTAGTCAGTTACTTGGAGAAAGCCCTATTTTATTGGTTTTTTTTTCTTCCCCAATCAATTAATTTTTCATTCTAGCTATGATTGAGTTAGATTTTCATTCAATGTTATTGAGTGTCAAATAAAATCAAATACCAACCTTGAATGAATTTAGTTTTCCGATCAAAAAAATTAAAAATTAAAAAAATATTATCTATAATTGATTGAAATTGTTATGAACCTCAAATTCCAACATCTACTATGTTTTATATAAGTAGTCGAATAGTCAGGTCATTACATTTTGAAATAGAGATAATGAGGTCAAACTAAAAGTTTAAATACTTTTATTTTCAACATGTACTCTCGCTCGCCACTATAAATAAAAGCTTAAATACTTTATTTTCAACACGTCCCTCAAGTTTAGACTGATTTCATATCTAGGCTCAAACGTGTAATTTTCTTAATTGATGGTCGTGAGGTTTCGTACCCAAGACATCTTTGGTTTTTGAGCTCTGATGACATGTAGAATTACCAATTTAACTAGAGCCGAGAGTTTGGGTCCGAGCCCACGGGCCGGCCCGAAAAACAGTGGTCTTGAGCCGACAAGCCGCGGGCCAAACATGCCCGGTCTTTTTAATTTTCTTCTTTTTATTTTTATATATATTATTTTATAAAATTCAATTTTATAAGAAAAATATCTTTTATGTGTTTATTAATATAATTTCTATCAAAATTATGTATTTTTATTATTATATATATTACTACATATAAATTATAATCAATAATGAATTAATTAAAATGATTTTAAAAATTAAAATTTTAAAAATTAAAAAAAATTAGGCCCGATGGGCCCAGCCATCATTCCATGGGCTCGTGCATATGTTTCCTAGGCCCGCATATAATCGGGCTGGCCCGGTCCAGTCCGTAATTTCCGGACATCCCGTTAAATCCGGGCCGGGCCGGGCAGCTCTAACTTCAACTATAAAAGCTTAAGTTTGAAGAGACTTATATTATTTTTTAAATTTTATATATTTTATTTCTAACAGTTTGTTAATTATCGTAGCAAGTGTAGACTTGTGGAAGAAGACATATATGCCGAATCGGTTAGTGTCGCTGGAAAGCTTTGGTTGTCGTTTATAAAATTAATCTCCGTAACATTTATAAAAAAATAAATAAAAATAAAATAATTTTTTTTTCGGTCATGTAGATATCCTCACACAACGTCATCGTAATCCACATGTTCCGACTAGGTTGTCTGAATCGAATCTGAACATCATCGTCGACTATGAGACGACCACACCTTACGGCGGGACTAATTCTCCTTGGTCCATGAGAGTTAAAGATTTTAATAAATAAAAATAAAAATAATAAAGAAATGGAATATCATGAATCACCGAACTTTGACTTGGAACGAGTCCACATTTCCCATGTGACGAGACGATAGTATGCATTCACGTCTTTTCTCTCTCACGGTAAGAGTATCATTCACACAGTAGAATGAAGGTCGATAGCTGATAAAAACAACTGAAGAAAATACAGTAAAAAATACCAAATAAAATCTCATACGGAGAGCGCCTATTTAGCCATGATTGTTGTCATCTTTTGTGGGCTCTAGTTTGTTGCTTTGTCTCTCTCGTGATTTTTTCAAATTCGAAGAATTAGTCAAAAAGGTATTACATTTTTTTTTCATCTGGGAGTTTCAATTTCCTTTAATTTGAGTCGTCTTCTCTTCTCCGCTCCAGTTATTTGAATAATTTCAAGATTGAAACCTTTTTTGTTTGAATAGAAAAATTTCAGTATCGTCTCTATCTAGTTATCATCTACCAACCCACAAAAAAAATCTCTTTGTTTTTACTTGGTATACTTTATTTACTGCAGCAGCAACCGAAGCCCATCTGATCTGAGGTATGCCAACAAGTTCTTTTTTCATTGTTTGTTTCTGTGTGTGAAATCATCTTGATGATCTGAGCAGCTGAAAAAAAAAAGCACATGTTTCTACTTTTTGTCTCTTTTTTGATTCTCAGATGATTCTGTAGAGCTAAAATGATCCGAATCATTGATTTTACTTTATTGGAGAATGATACGTTCTTGAATCAATTGTCGAATTTCTTTATTTCCTTCGTGCCTTTTCTCTCTTTTAGTTTTCTGGTCATAAGCCTTTATAGAAAGAACTTTTCTTGATTCTGCAACTTCGACTGATTCTCCTACAACTGAGGCACTTGCATATGGAATTTTCTGGTGTTTTTGCGTTTCCCTTTCAGTAAAAACTATGTATTCTATCTTTAGGATATTCCTCATTTTAATATATAAATCTTGGGTTGTGAAATACCTTTAATAAAATGATGAATCAAATGGAGTCGAGTCTGTGGCACGACCTCGTGGACATAGCTGGAGCGTTGAAGCTGTGTGGTCGAAGACAGTTGTGAAAATACTTCAACTTGTCATTATTTCGAAATTTGACCTTTTCTAAGCCATGTTCTTCTGTACTGCTATTAATAATAGTATTATTCTTGTCATAATATTAAATGAACCAAGAGAGGGATAGCTATCCCATCTTGGGCGTGGCCCTTTTGTTGTTATCCGGCCCCCTTCTCTAGACAGCATTATATTTTCTTGCCATCTGGCTATCATGCACAGCATGTTTTTCAGATATTATTTGTCCTTTCTTAGGCTTTAGAAGTTTAATGTGATAGACATGGAGAACTGTTGATGTCTATCTTTATGAATTGATTCAACTTTTTCCTTCAATTTGGTTCATATGATGTTAAAGCTCTGTATATGCATCACTCTTTGCCCCAGGTGATCAGCTGCTTCTGTAGATTCTCTCCTTCAGTTCAAGACAATGGCTTCAACCCATGTAAGAAAAACATTCCTTCATTGCCGTTTCTGTCTCTTGCTTGTGTGCCACTGTCTTTGATTCTGTTATTTGCCGTGTTAAGTCGAAGAAGATGAAGCGGGCCGATTCGAAAAAGTCTCATTCTTGGTGGTGGGACAGCCACGTTAGTCCCAAGAACTCTAAGTGGCTTCAAGATAATCTTGAAGGTGTTCTATTTCCCCAATTGTTGCTGGTTTGTGTTCTTATGTTTTTGTTTATGTTCATACGCAATTTCCCATTTTTCGGTGGCAGAAATGGATCATTACATCAAGCGAATGTTGAAGCTCGTCGAGGAAGACGCAGACTCCTTCTCCAAGAAGGCCGAGCTCTACTTCAAGAAAAGGCCCGAGCTGATCGGCCTTGTCGAAGATTTCTATCGCATGTATCGATCTCTGGCCGAAAGGTACGATCACGCTACCGGCGAGCTCAAGAGGAGAATCTCGTCGGACATCCAATCCCAGGATTCTGTTATCACCGAGGAAGATCAAAGGCCTCGCCGTACTAAATCTGGCCCGCGAGCTGCTGGTTTTGACGTGTTTTTGGGAAGTCAGAAGAGTAGCTCGGACTTTAACAGCAGTAAGGGCGAAGAATCTTCTTCGGTTGATTCTGAATGTGAATCTGATGATTCTTCTGTGAATAACTATTCGAGAAGACGGGCCAATGACGACGACGAAGAAATAGGGCTGAGAAATAAGATTGCTGAACTCCAAGACGAGCTTCGGTCAGCTAGGGAGACGATTAGGTTGCAAGAAAAGGAGGTTCCTGAAGGTAATAAGAGTTCTGATGACTGTAATAACGTTGAGTTTGAAACTAAAATCGCGGAGCTCGAAGAGAATCTGAGACTGGCGAAAGAAAGGATCGAACAATCTGATAAAGAGATTATGCGTTTGAGAGATGAGCTTTGCGGTTACAAATCTTTGGCCGCGGAGGGAAAAGATCGATCTTTCGACGATAATGCTTCGAAGAAGAATGCGTCTGATGAAAATATGAACAGCCCAGAAGCTGAATGTTTGGATTCGGTCGACAAATTTAGGGTTCTTGAGGACGAACTCAGAATCACGCGGACGAATCTCAAGAAATACGAAGAGGAAGTCGCGAGGCTAAGCCAAGAACTGACGGGCAAAGGCGAAGACCTTCAAAGCATGCAAGAACAGTTCAAATCAGCGCAAAAGGAGGCGACTTCGTGGAAGATGAAATTCGAAAGGGAGAAAAGAGAAGTCTCGAAGCTTCAAGATCGAATGAATAGGTTCAAGACTAACCTTTCCGACCGAGACCAAGAAATAAGAGGATTGAAAGAAGCCATATCCAACGCCAACAAGGCTTTGTCCGAAGAAAACGAGCAGCTCCAAGCCGAAACGAATAAAATCGCGAAAGAAAAGGCGTACTTGGAAGACAGCCTAAAGGAGTTGGATTTATGTAGGCAATCCTTGGAAGAGGAGCTCAGGCGCGTCAGGCTCGGGAAAGCCGAGATGGAAGAAGCGCTGTGGAGTCAAATCGAGCAGCTAAAGGACAGCGTTTTGGATAGAGACAATCGCATTGAGGAATTGAACAAGGAGTTTGATTCGTTGAAGGACGATCTGACGGCCCAGATCGCGGCGCTTGGCGCCGAGGTGGAATCTAAAGACGCAAATCTGCTTGGACTGATTTCTAAAGCTGAGGAAGGCGAGAAAACCGCCGACGAGCTGAGGTCGAGGGTCCAAGAACTCGAAGTACAAGTAGAGAAGAAGCAAGAGGTCATCCTCGAGGGAGCTGAAGAGAAAAGAGAAGCCATACGGCAGCTTTGCCTTTTGCATGAGTACTACCGCGACTGTTACGACAGCCTTCGGAGGGCCGTTGCCGCCGCACACAGACGAGAACGACCCTCTGTAACGGCGTCTTGAGCCGTTGCGTTTTTCTTTACGACGTTCGACCTTTTGTTATGGTTTGTTTTGTCTGCGTAATGACAGGTGATTTTATCTGCTGTAGAGTTTGTGTAAGTCGAGGTTTTATATATATATATATATAATCATGATTTAATGATCATCGGCATGTTGTGCTATGCTACAACTGTCTGAGTTGTGGTTTGTGGAGTTTAATAATAAATCGTTGATGCTCTGTTTTGGATTTGTATTCATTTCTTTATTCCCAGTTGACTTTTTTTTTCCCTCCATTCCTTTCTTTATTGCACGTTGACTTTTTAAGTTTTCTTAGAACTAATTTCAATATATAGCGAATTTGAATTTAAACGACGGTTTGGAATAGCCCCACTTTCAGCAGGATTAAACTTTCTGGCTTGTAATTGCCAAGTAAGTTTAGTCTTAAACGAAGCTAAACTTCAACGTCAGATAGGAAAAAATCCCAACTTTTAACGGATAATCTTTCTGATATGTGTATATATATCATTCCAACACAAACAATACAAATTAATGAGTTGAAATAGAAGCAGAGAATACTTTTTATTGGGCCACTTGGACATATCCCTTATATTTTATTGCTAATTGACTTGAGGTTCATTTTTTTTTTTAATCTATCTCTCCGACTAAATGGTTTTGAATAGAAAACTAAATGCCCATCTAAAACCATCGAAGTTTCAACTATCAATTGTAATAAACAAGTTATATATATATAATATATATATATATATATATTCAACTTATTATATGTTCTTCACATCGTAATTTGATTAAAAAAAAGGTGGTGGTTGTGGCTTGTGGGTTGCGTTGGTTGAAAGTGCGCAACTCACCAACCCCCCTAAGCGAGCTTTACCTACTCCTCCTAACTTTGCATTCTATCACTCATTATCACCTTAAAAATATGTATTACATCTGCAATTATCCCATTACAGCAATTGCATAAGATTTTGACATTTTGAGTTGTCGAGTTCATATGATGTCAGTTTGATATAATCAACTTCCATTTAATATACATATTTCTTTATAATGTTACCATTAGAGTCCATCTTCATAATGTCAACGTAGTCTTACACTCCGACAAAGTTATGTCTGGGTTTAATATGAATCATATTGTTGGCTACGAATGACCGCAGCTTCTAATGAAACTACCCAATGGTCTGTATGTACTGTCCCAAGTCCACGCAAAAAAAATTTAATAGTCAAGAAGTTTAGTGAAATGAAACCCTTAGGGACTTAATCTATATTTGACCACTTCACCCATTCTTTAGGGATTAAAAGTTCAAAACATCTTATCATTGTCAATGTACCGCACTTACCTATCCCAAAGGATGAACCCGTTGTGCACTGTTTATAAACATAGTGTCATTCATGGATTCGATTTCACTTGATCTCCTTGAGATCGTTATCTGTGTGGAATTGGTATGAAATATACATGTGAATTAGTTCCGTCGGAAGGCATTGATCATTTCATAGCTGACAATGAAACCAGATTCAATTTAGACTTAACTGAATCGGAATGCGGAGGCTAGCGTTGCGTGGCAATATATTTTACCGATAAATATAACAAATAAATAAATAATTTAAAATATTACTATCCTCCCGACGTATTTGAAATATTCAATTAGTTAACACATTTTTTGAAAAGTAAGACATTATACCCCCGAAGGGCTTAACCTAGTGGTTCGATCCCTGACCTTTCAAGCAGAAGGTCAGTGGTTCGAATCATCTGACCTTCATTATCGTTGTTTGTAGGATCTTGGGATGAGTCTTATGGACCAGAGATGATTAGTTTCGCTGGAAGCCGTGATCGTCCCATAGCCGACGATGAGGTTCGAATTCGATTCAGACCGAACATAGTCGGAATGTGGGGACTATGGTTGTTTGTGGGATCTTGTGATGAGTTTTATGGACCAGAGAGGATTAGTCCCGCTGGAAGCCGTGATCATCCCATAGTCGACGATGAAGTTCATATTCGATTCAGATCAAACCTAGTCGGAGTGTGGAGACTACGGTGACGTTGTGTGGGGATACATACCTTATCGAAAAAAAAAAAAGAAAAGTAAGACATTATGATCTATTCAAAATTAATAAAAATAGCACGAACTTGCGAGGGGACTCATTCTATAAATTCATCTACACAAAACATTTCTAATTTAAAAATAATAAACAATTACACAAAATTTTGCTATCTTGGATCCATTCATCTCCTTGTCTTCCACCTACCACCACACCTCTCAACCTCTATAAATGCAAAACAACAAACGCTACGCTGTGTAGGTCACCTCCCTACTAGCAGCAATGGACCTACTCTTGCTGGAAAAGACGCTTCTAGCCCTCTTCTTCGCCATTGTTCTAGCCACCGCCATCTCCAAGCTCAGAGGCAAGAAGCTGAAGCTGCCTCCCGGCCCCATCCCGGTTCCGATCTTCGGCAACTGGCTGCAGGTCGGCGATGATCTCAACCACCGAAATCTCAGCGATTACGCTAAGAAGTTCGGACAAATCTTTCTCCTTCGGATGGGACAGCGCAATCTAGTCGTCGTTTCCTCGCCGGATTTGGCCAAAGAAGTGCTCCACACCCAGGTTAGGAATTTCAACGCCGTCTGAGAGTGCATTTTTGTGATATTTCGCTGATTTTAGAGTCCGACCCATTTGATCGTGGGCAGGGCGTCGAGTTCGGGTCACGGACCCGAAACGTGGTGTTCGACATCTTCACGGGCAAGGGGCAGGACATGGTGTTCACCGTCTACGGCGAGCACTGGCGGAAGATGCGGAGGATCATGACCGTGCCGTTCTTCACGAACAAAGTCGTCCAGCAGTACCGTTATGGCTGGGAGTCAGAGGCTGCTGCGGTGGTCGACGACGTGAAGAAGAATCCCGAGGCTGCGACGAAGGGGATTGTGCTGAGGAGAAGGCTGCAGCTGATGATGTACAACAACATGTTCCGAATAATGTTTGATAGGAGGTTTGAGAGCGAGGATGACCCATTGTTTGTGAAGCTCAAGGCTTTGAACGGTGAGAGGAGTAGGCTTGCTCAGAGCTTTGAGTATAACTATGGTGATTTCATCCCTATCTTGAGGCCCTTCTTGAGAGGGTATTTGAAGGTGTGTAAGGAGGTGAAGGAGAAGAGGCTGCAGCTGTTTAAGGATTACTTTGTCGATGAGAGGAAGTGAGTTGATTCGAATTGATTTGAACCCTATTTTTTCTCGAGGAAAAGGTTGCTGATTTCTGAGTATTCTTGCAGGAAAATGGCAAGCACAAAGCCGATGAGCAATGATGGCTTGAAATGCGCCATCGATCACATTCTTGAAGCTCAGCAAAAGGGAGAGATCAATGAGGACAACGTTCTTTACATCGTTGAGAACATCAATGTTGCTGGTAAATTTCTTTAACTATTGTTATGTTATTATTTACCAAGAAATAGTTCCACTCATAACATTCTCTATTTTATTACCATGGCTATCAGCAATCGAAACAACCCTATGGTCCATTGAATGGGGCATCGCCGAGCTAGTCAACCACCCCGAGATCCAAGCCAAGCTCAGGCACGAGCTCGACACGGTCCTAGGCCCGGGTGCTCAGATCACCGAGCCCGACACCCACAAGCTCCCGTACCTCCAGGGCGTGATCAAAGAAACCCTACGCCTCAGAATGGCCATCCCTCTCTTGGTCCCCCACATGAACCTCCACGACGCCAAGCTCAACGGCTACGACATACCCGCCGAGAGCAAGATCCTGGTCAACGCCTGGTGGCTCGCGAACAACCCGGCCCAGTGGAAGAAGCCCGAAGAGTTCAGGCCCGAGAGGTTCTTGGAAGAGGAATCTAAAGTTGAGGCCAATGGCAATGACTTTAGGTACTTGCCGTTTGGCGTGGGGAGGAGGAGCTGCCCCGGGATCATACTCGCGCTGCCTATCCTCGGGATTACGTTGGGCCGGCTGGTTCAGAATTTCGAGCTTTTGCCTCCGCCGGGCGAGTCCAAGCTCGACACCACGGAGAAGGGAGGGCAGTTTAGCCTTCATATCTTGAAGCATTCCACCATTGTTTTGAAGCCGAGGTCTTTCTGAGATTTTTTTTTTTAAAATTTTATGTTATTTAAATGTTTGACAGTTTGGTTTAGGGACCATAGTGATGGCATGTCCAAAGGGTTGTTGCTACATAGGGCTTGTTTGATATGCTTGTATGGGTAGGTATGGGGTGTGTATTGTTAAATTATCTTGTGTTTGTTATCTGTGTATAGGTATACATGCCTTGTATGGCTATACATGTCTATTACAAGGATTTTGTTTATAAGCCTTATATAGTCATACCTATCATAAAGATGGTTATGGGGTGTGTATCACTAATCCATACACAATTCAAACATACATATCAAACACAATTCATACTATTACCCAAATAATTAAAACACACTTATCAAACATGTTAAAATATTCTATCAACAAAATCCTTGTATAGCCATACACAAATAATTCATACCCATCAAATCCAAAAACATGATATCAAACGAGCTCTATATGTATGGGACTGCATTGAAAGTCTGTTTATTATTCTATTTGTAATGTTCGATGTCACAAAAGAAATGGATATGAATCCAAATATGAAATGGTCTTTAATTAAATCAGTAAAAGAATCCCAATATCGAAACAAAAATAAGGATCATACTAAATACTATATTTTTACCAAATTATTATTTGCCACTTTCATTTGAGTTTGCTGCCATACGTTTTTATCAAAGACATAGGAATCTACGAAACGTTGGCTTGGCTTCATTAATCGTATCATTATCCTTTTATTACAATACGGTCCGAAGGAAATACAAATATGAAGGAAAATAATTCGTAGAAGAAATAAAAAAAACGAAATAAAATGAATTTTCGGGGATAAATTACTGACACGCACACACGAACAGTAGTTATCTATCATTAAATAATAGAAGAAAATAGGAAATGAGATGTTTTGACTCTTGAGAGAGCAGAAAAAACCCAACTCTACGGTCTTCTCTCAAGTGCCGTGCATGCATATTTGTGCCCTTTGCATGCCTCCGCTGTGTTTTCTCTCTCCAAAATTACATACACAAAGAAACCTCCAATTCTGAATACGTAGGGATCGATTAGGCACTTCGAATTTTGGTGTATTTTGATTTTTGTTTGATTAATTTATTTATTGATCTTGATTTGAAGTCTTGCGTTGGTTGAATCGGCCGCCGCCGACCATTAGGTTTTTGATTCTTGAATTTAAGTTTGTTATCTTTGTTTGATTTCTGGTAGTTGACTCTCAGATTCAGTCCATGGTTTGTTGATTTTGTCCGCGAGAGTGTGAACAATTGGGCTCGTGGGTCTCGTTTTCAGCTGGCGATTTTCACATGCGGACGTAGGGTTTGATAGATTTGAATAAGGTGAATTGAAAAGTTGCAGTTTTTTGTTAATTTTGCAAAATAGGGATGCTTTTTTATCTTTATGTTTTATTTTGGGATGTGGGTTTTGTGTTCCTTGTCTAATTCCATTGATCTTGATTTAAATTATTGGTTGTTTTCTCTTTTTTTTTTCAGGATTTATTTTATTGAGGAAATTTATGTCATATTCGATAGAAATGGAGCCAAAAAAATGCATGAATGAGTTGTGCTCTGCTGTATCTTCGAATGAGTGGAAGAAAGGTTGGATCTTGGAATCAGGTGGATATGCTATGCTATGTCACACTTGCGGGTAAATTTTTCATTCAGTTGGACATTGGTATTTTTTAATGTGGCAAGGATTGTTTGGATTCCTAGATTATAGCTTATGTTATAGAATTCGTTGTCTTGGGTTTGCCAATTGGTATCTTTACTGCTTTCTATATTTAGGGATTGAGATTTCTTGGAATATTTGTGTGAAAGTTTCAGTCTTTTTCTTTTTATTAATTTGGGCTTATAATTGGACTGATATTGACTCAGCCAGTGAGTTGAAACATAGAGATTCTTTGAAAAACCTTCTGTGTTAGAATGGGGAAATGTTGTTGTTCTTATAGATTCTCATGAATAAGTTTAATTTTCTTGCAAAGTCATTGCTTTTGGTCGATAATTGTCCACAGATGGTTGAGTTGTTACTTAATGTAGCTCCGCTTTTAGCAAGGAGAAGTGTCTTCTGTAGTTTTAAGGATTAATGTGTGGTATGATGGTCAAGTCCCTACATTGATTTGAGTCAATCTCTGCACAAAATAAGAAAAAAGGACATTATGTAAGCAACAGGTTTCCCTTCTCGTCGGCTGACCGAAGTGATGGCTTCATGAGTTTACTTTTAAAAGAATATGATGAATTGGGTGAAGAATTACCATTTGCAGTTGTATCTTGTGCGCTGCATTCATATGAGATTATTTAGTTTTCCACTTGGTTGATTGATTTTTCCATCATTTGAATGCTTCTTATTCATTGCTTTGAGAGGCTCAATTTCCATTTCAGATCCGCCTTTGAAAACTCTGTTTTCTGTGCAACATTCCACTTAGAGGAATCTGGATGGAGAGATTGTAGAATATGCAAGAAGGTAATTGTAATAAAAAATCTACATCATCGTCATCATCATCATCATCATCTCTCTCTCTCTCTCAACTGATTTCCTCTGGTTTTATTAGCGCCTTCACTGTGGATGCGTTGCTTCGAGATATCTTCACGAATATATGGATTTTGGAGGTGTTAAATGCAGCGCAAACTGCGTAAAGCGTCCAGAAAGTCCTCATGTGCCATCAGTACAGGTTATATTTTTTAGTGAATCTTGCTTAATGTTGGATCTTCATTTGCTGCTAGGAGGAATAAAACTCCTTGTCATCTGTCTTTTATCCTTGTTAATAGAGAGCTGTGGTAATTAGTTGAAGTCGGTATCTTTTAGTGGTTTTGATACTAACATTTCATGATCATTTATCCCCTTTTGATCACATAATATCTATTTATCATCTTTTTCTTACAGACTTATGCAAATAGCGCGAATGGCACATTGACCACAAATGGAGTTAAGGATGTCCATTCTGTGGATGGAATTGACAACGACAAACTTAGTACTGAGAAGCTTCTGAGGTTAACCAGGGATTTAGGGGTCAGTGATGCAAGTTCTAATCTCGAGGAACTCAAACGAAAGGACTTCGTGGTTGAAAGTGGCAAGCTTGCAACAAATATCCCCCTAATGTCTCTCTCTAATTCGGACAATGCTGGCCCAAGGGTTAAGGATGCAAATAAGCCTTTGGCCCAGCCATCTCTAAATTTCTCTTTCGACACACCTTTAAGGGGTTCTAGCTCCACGTCGCCGTTCCCTGTTGCTAATGTTGAAGGAAGTGAGCAAAGTAAAAGAACCTCTCCTTCATTACAAAAACCCCCTAAACCTAGTCCTAGCTCGGGTGCGGAGGCTACAAATAAAGGGTCCACTTCACAAGTGCGCACTGCGCTACCTCCTGTCGAAGGAAAGGGTCGCAATCAATTGCTTCCTAGGTACTGGCCTAGGATCACGGACCAAGAATTGCAGCAGTTGTCTGGAGAGTATCCTATATAATTATTACATCTCTTTTTGTGTCTTTAATTTTAATCGAAGCTTTGTTATTAAGTAATGAGTTCTTGGAATTTGTATATGCTTCCCCCTTAATCAATTTTTCCCTAGTTTGAAATCCACTATCGTACCGTTGTTTGAGAAGATTTTGAGCGCAAGTGATGCCGGACGAATCGGGCGTCTGGTCCTTCCAAAAGCTTGTGCTGAAGTGAGTCTTTAGTTGGACGATTTTTTTATATAATTTAAAACGAATTTTTTTCCTCTCTTTATCTCTAATATCCTCGTGCTATATGATATGTTTCCTTTCCCTTTTCAGGCTTATTTCCCTACTATCAACCAGTCGGAAGGTATACCTATTAGGATTCAGGACATAAAGGGAAAAGAATGGACGTTCCAATTCAGGTTTTGGCCCAATAATAACAGTCGAATGTATGTATTGGAGGGCGTAACACCTTGCATCCAAAGTATGCAAATGCAAGCTGGTGACAGTGGTATGCCTTATGTTCACGACCTACTGTGCTTTTTGGTGTATATAGATTCTGACAATGATCTGCTTGTAATAATGAAGCTGGCCTTGTAATTGTTTGTAGTAATATTTAGTCGAAGAGATCCTGGCGGTCAACTTGTCATAGGCTGTAGGAAATCACCGAACAACATTGATGCTCAGGTCAGTAGTAACTTATTCATTTTTTCATCGATTCTCTCATGTCGTCCCTATTCCTAATTTCGTTATCTTTTTGCTTCGTATACGTACCTTTTTTTACTTCTTTTTCCAGTCACGGTATCCCCAAATAACTTTACCTTCTGATAATGATGCTTTCGCATGCTATATTTCTTACACATTTTTTGTTATATCTTATCAAATAAACGTCATTTTTTTACGCATTGGCTAAAAATATTCAGAAGCCAAACCGAACATCAGACGATTCATCGCATAAGAAAGCGTCAGCTTCACACAAGAAGAAGGCTAAAAACATTAAAAACAAGAGGGTTCACATGCAAAGCGATGCTGCTATGGGGCTGAGAATTACTTGGGATGAAGCGCAGGAGTTATTTCGACCTTATCCATCTTCTGAACCTAGTATTGTCCTGGTAGAGGAACATGAATTCGAAGAATTTGTAGTAAGTGGAATCATTTGCACAATTGCGTGTTTTTAGTTCCTTATTAGGGTATGTGCCCAATCGATAATATCATTGTGAATTTTTTTAGGAACCTCCAGTTTTCGGGAAGAAGACCATCTTCATCTCTCGACCTTCTGGGTAAGGTTTACCATCAACATTAACTGAAAACCCTTACGTCGATTTAAAAGAGTTCAAAAATCGTTATCTATCACTCGAATAGTAGAGAATCAGTTGATTTAGTTCATCACTATTAGTACGTACTTACATTCATGTGAACAAAACCATGTTAATCTGCCGATATACTCTCCATTAGGGAAGAAGAGCAACTGGCTCAATGCGACATTTGCTTGAAGTGGCGTAGGTTACCCGTAAATGCTCTGCTATCAGCTAGTTGGACATGTTCCGAGAATGTCGGGGATTCTAAAAGGTCCGCATATTGTTCAAAGTTCAGTCCAGTTGATTACTACAGATCTTTTTTCCTTAGTTTCGAATAAATTTATCTATCAATTCCCATGAACAATTCTTCTTTTTCCAGTTAGTTTACGACTATTTTAATCTATATTCATGAATGTGGCTTGGCTCTATATTCATCCTTGAATCATCAATATAATTATGCATTCAAACTCTCTGTAATAAAATTGTTAGCAGGTATACTTGTTCTACTCCTGAGGATATCAATCCGCGGGACCTTGAATCTGCCATTAAGGGTATGAACTAATCTCTCTCTCTCTCTCTCTCTCTCTCTCTCTCTCTCTCTCACACACACACACACACACACACTTATTCTTGCTGATTGGTATTTAGATTCAAAGAAGCGCAAGATATCACACAACACGGCGTCAAAAGAAGGCGAGCCCTCGGGCTTAGATGCCTTAGCAACTGCTGCTGTCCTGGGAGACAACATAGCTGAGGCCGCCTTAGACTTGTCTCCCGTGGGGGCCACCACTACCAGACATCCTCGTCACCGCCCGGGCTGCACCTGCATCGTCTGCAGCCAACCGCCGAGCGGTAAGGGCAGGCACGACCCCAATTGCAGCTGCAACGTCTGCTCGTCCGTCAGGCGCCGTTTCAAGACCCTCGCGATGCGTAAGAAGAAGAGAATGTCCGAAAAGGAAGCTGAGATCAATCAAGAAAAGCGCGGCAAACTCGACGAGGATATTGCTGGGCACGCGCTTTTGAACATGATGAGTGCCGAAAAGGAGGTGAATGACGCGAATACGAAGGGGAATGGTAGTTTTAATAAAGATGATGGCGAGAATGTTGGGAATGGTAGTATGGATGTGGACGAGGGGATGAATGAAGGGATATTGGATTTGAATTGTGATCCTCGTAAGGAAGACGATGCTATTGCTGAAAGGTCGGGTTTGGAACCTTGTTTAGCTTCCCGAAAGGTGGCGTCGTCGAGCGAAGGAGATGGTGCGGTTGAAAACGCTGTTGCCTATGGAGATATACAGGGGAACAATGCAGAGGAGATGGGGTAATAATATTATGGCTTGATTTACACCTATTTATGTGCTTTGTTCAATTACAGATTATTATTACATAATGCTTTAAAGGGATGTCATGTTTTGGAACCTCATATGAGCTTGTCTAAGTTTGTACACCTTTGTGATTCTTTGGGACAATGAAACGAAAATGTGTAATGGTAAGACAGTCGAAGCTTAAAGTATCATTTCTTTCTTATACTAATATTGTTTTAATATAAAAAAAAATGATTAGGTAAAAGATCAAGTGAATCTGAAGTCTCAGCATATAATAAATGGGCCGAAGCCCATGTTTATGGCCAGTTTTAGCCCGCGAGGCCCAAACTACATATATTTTTTTGGCAGGATAAAGTCCTCATTGTTCTAACCCTAATTTCCAAAGCCGCGAGCAGAGACACTCACTCGACAAGAAGCTGCACCTCAGGGAGATCTGAAGAGGAGCTTCGCCAGTAACAATGGTGTGTGTGTGTGTGTTTACATTTTATTTATTTGTTTTGTATTTTTGTTGATGATTTTGTATCGTTTGTCTATTAGACGTTTAAGAGAAGGAATGGAGGCCGTAACAAGCACGGCCGTGGCCACGTCAAGTTCATCCGATGCTCAAACTGTGGCAAGTGTTGCCCTAAGGTTTGCACTTGTTCTCAATGTGGTTTGAGCTGAAGGTGCTTTAATAATGATGCATTATTGTTTATCTGATGAAGTTAGCAGGGTCTGTTGTTTGGAGAGAATTACGTAAATAATAACACTATTACAAAAGTAGATAACATTTTATACCTACTACAAAATTAATTAACTTTTTTATTTTAATTATTATTATGTTCAATTTTCCCCACAAATCTTTTAAAAATTGCTTTTTTCCATCATTATTATCTCGAATTATCAACATAATTATTAATAATTATATTTTTAACCACAACTATTTTTCACAGTCAATTTCCGCAATTACATTACCCAACTGACCGTGAAAATTGTCATTTTATGATAACAAATATTGTCATTTTTCCATTGTTAAGAAAATTTTCTTTGTTCATCGATATTTCTTTTTTTTTTTGTTCGTCGAAATCCTTGAAATTATTATTTTTTTCATGGGATTTGTTAAAAAATATTATTAACGCATAAGAAACTAAAAAGTAACCCAAGAAAAAAATATAAATTCATAAAATATTCAAATAATCTTTATTAAACAAAAAATAATTTCTTGATTAGGTTTCACGACTCATCATCATTATTTTTCCTTGAGCTTTTCTTGTGAGACCTTCTTCCACATGGATATCGTCGTGTTCGTTTACGTCATACTTTTCTCTCTGGACGTAAATAAGGATTATGCACCAGATGGAAATGAGGCTTCCAACACGACTCTTCTAATGAACACTCAAACTGATAAGAATATGTTGTCTCCAACATTTCAATTCTAAAATCGTCTGGAACATATTCACATGGATCAACTTTAAAATATTTGCAAATCTGGAAGAAAACAGAGCAATAATTATTCAACAACAACAACAATAACAACAACAACAATAATAATAATAGTTGGAAGGTAAATTTCATGGAATCCTTTGATTGATTAAATGTGTGGTTAAAATATAATTATTAATAATTATGTTGATAATTCAAGATAATAATAGTGAAAAAGCAATTTTTAAAAGATTTGTGGGGAAAAATTGAACATAATAATAATTAAAATAAAAAAGTTAATTAGTTTTATAATAGGTATATAATGTTATCTACTTTTGTAATTCTCTCGTTTAGAGAGAATATTATCTTTGCAGTATCTATTTTCTTCGAAGAGGATTTTGTTTATTCTTGTTTCTGAAGTTTAGTCTAGCCTAAGGCATACTTTTGTGAGGCTAGAGACCATTCTTTGGCTGGAGAGAATAATTTGAGTTTCTAGTTAGAATTCTCAATGCTGATGAAGAACCTTTTTGCTCTTCCTCCGAATCTTCTTCGCTTGATAACTACGAACGATGTCGACCTTCTTTGCATTGCATATATGTATATTGATGAGCCTCGGAACAAAAGGATGGTTTGATGCCTGTATGATGCTTTTGAAAAGAAAAAAAATTGTTTTTGTAGAAGCTTATAAGAACATGAACAATCTGATTGAAGCCGTGTATATTCTTATCAAAGTACTTTATCATACACTACATTGTGTTGCTTCTATTTGTTAGGACAAGGCCATCAAGAGGTTCTTGGTGAGAAACATAGTCGAGCAAGCTGCTGTTCGCGATGTCCAAGAAGCTTGTGCTTTCGACGGTAAGCCCAATCATAACCTCACTAATCTCCTATTTCTGTCAATCTTGAAATCGTGGGAGGTAATTAACATAATCCACTTCTAATTACAAACTAATCCCTTTTGCTATGTTGTTCAATGCAGCCTACATCCTTCCTAAGCTGTACGTGAAGATGCAGTACTGCGTCTCATGTGCCATCCACTCCAAAGTGGTTCGTGTCCGATCCCGCACTGACAGGAGGAACCGTGAGCCTCCGCAGCGCTTCAGGCGCCCACGGGTCAGATTTATTTATCTCCTTTAAAAATTTCCATTTTCTGATCTACCCTACGAACAATCAAACTAATCATCATGCTTCATTCATCTTAAAGATACACTTCTGCCATTTTTATTATTTCAGGACGATGCTCCTAGGCCAGGTCAAGGTCCTCCGCGTGTCGGTGGAGCGCCTACGGCTGCCCGCACTTGATTTCTTCTTGGCCATCTCCCGACCCTCGCCATGCCACACACTTTGCTTTTGTTAAATTTAGTTTGTGCTTTGGACTTGGAACCAAACCGAGCTTTTGAAATGGATTCTGTTTTTTCACAATCGCTTCCATCCTTGAATTATGACATTACTATCGTTTGAAAAGATTTTGAGAAGACAATGTCTTTGTGCATCTAGTAAATATGCATTCACCAACAAAAAATTAAAAAAGAAAGTGCATGGAAAGGAAAACACACGGCGAGGAATACATTTACAGCGCCATGAAAAGCTCTCGTTGTCTTCGCTCTCGTTTGATGGGCCCACATGAACGTCTTTATACAAACCCGACCCATCGATCAGTAGGTGTGATGTCATCGATTGTGTTGTGCATCAGGAGACTCATCAGGCGGTGTCTTCAATATTGGCTGTGAGGTCGTTGAGTTTCAATTTAACTCTACTCAAAGTGGCCGAAAGGCCTTTTATTTGAGTAAAAATTTGTTAACTGGCGATCAGCATTACACGCCTTGCAAATGCGCCGTTTCAGCACTAGAATCTAACGTATGCGTAAGAAACTATTCATCATGTTAGTATAGTATCGATCTCCTTGTTTCCTTCTTTATTTCAGGTAGAAACTATTCATCATGTAAGTATAGTATCGATCTCCTTGTTTCCTTCTTAATTTCAGGTGTTAGCCTTATGGTTCAGTTCCCCTTCGGGACATTCCTACCAGATGGAGACATAGACCTTTGCCTCGAGATGTTTTCGCAGCGTTGGAAACAGAAGAGAAGAGTATATATGGCGCGGTACAGAGTTAGAGAAACAAGCTTCATCGATGCCGAGGTAGTGCTGATCACATCTCTAAACGACCATCTTCTTACATTTTTGGGCTGATCAAAGGTACTGCTGCTTCCTTCTTAAAGGTGAAGCTTGTAAAATGCGCCATAAATTCGACATAATCTTTAGCTTTTCTTACATTGTATGCGCTTGCGAGTGCAATGGCTATCTATCTTACTATTTGCGCATCATTATGGTCAAGGCCTGGTGTTTCTACGATAGTCGTATCCTTTGCTCGTTCCATGGATTAATCTCTACGTACGGCATGGAGGTCGGTCGACCTTGTGTTCGTACATATTTCAACTCTTCCATTCATCACCGAGTAGACCTTTGGAGGCAGTTTTTATTTTCCAATCACATGTTCAATTTTCATATTTTTTGCGCTGATGATAGATGGCACATTGTCCTATTTATGCAATTTTTCTTCTCCGCAGCGCAGAAGTTTTTTGAATTTCTACGGCGCAATCGATTCGAATATTGTCTTTTTGTCTCCGCGCAATTTATCCATTTTTTTTTATTGCATTCTTGCACTGGAGTTTCACCTACTCTCCGTTCGATGCCAAGCAAACACCATCTCAGCGACTGCATCTCTACCTTGGTCAGATGGTAGTTGAAGAGAACGCAAAAGTCTTTCAGGCCAAACGACGTTATAGAATGTATGGAAGCGTTTCGTTACTTACTGCGCAAATTATTATTCTCTTTTTCTTGGTTCTTTAGCCAACTTCTTGCGCATAAGGAGCGCTTTCAAGATTGAAGCAATTCGAGCTTGCGCAACTTCTTCAGGCCAATTAAGGAAGCCTTTTTTTGTCTTGGCATTCATATTAAGGATCTTTATCTCAATGCTTCAAGGAATTCTTTATTGCATAGCGTCTGAAAATTAAGCTCGTTGTTGCGCTGTCTTCCGGTCCAAGCAGCGCGCAAGTTTTATAGCTTCGGTAAACATTATTGCGCTCGCATCGAGCGAACTTTATCACGTTCGATATGCACCATTTTCAGCTTCAACATTTATTTCATGGACTTGTGTATTAAATCCTCTATATATTCAGTTATTATTACTTGCTAGTCTGTAAATATGCAAGGTAATGTAATGATACAAATATATATATATATATATATATATATATATAGATGCAAAAGTCTATATTATTACAACTCTCAATCTTTTCCATGGAGCCCACATCATATTCCACAGATCTGTACTATAAAGTTAGATATATCCTCATATGTTGATAGATTTGCTCGACATTGTCATATCATCATGCATTTTCTGTCTTGTATATATATAGAGCTTAGAAGAAAAAAGAAAGATGCCATTTGTTTCATTATAATAAGGCTTGTCCTGTCACGCCTTCTATATTTGCTACTTCAATAATTCTGTATCTCTTGGATAGTTATTAGCTTCAATAACCTTTCTATCTCGATAATCAAGATTCATAAAAATAGTTACGCAAGTATCCATTATTAGGGTTTTGCTTCATAAATATGTTTTGTCATTTTTTTTTTGCTTATTAATTGCGATAGGTAACCGTAGAAAGCTTGAATATCAAATTTAGCCCCCTCACATCACATCTATTGTGTCATACTACAACATTACATAGTAGTAGATGAAATGATTGTTCAGAAGATATAGTGATAAATCAAGGAAGCAAAGAAAGACGTACCAAGTTTTTATCTTCTTATGTTAGAACGTGACAACTTTCTTTTCCAAGAATATTCATCGAATTTGATAATGGAGAATGAATTGGCATTCAATAATAGAGGATTATATATATATATGCATGTTTTTCGGACATGAAATCGAGGTTTTATAAGATAGGACAGCCACTTGGGTTTTACATATTGTCGTATTACTGCACATCAATTATTTCAACCTTTTCGACAGTACATTTTACTCGAAATATGCTAAGATTGCGAGATTTCAGAGGAAAATAGGACATGATATACGGCCGACCCATTCGAACATGCAATTATTGATATTATGTTTCCACCTTGGATTTCATGAAGTTAGTAACGAAATATTTAATATTTAGTTCTCTAATGTAAAGATGCCCCTACTAGTTTGCTATGTATGTTCTTATAGGCCTATATAGTGTCAAAAACAAATTATATAAACAATTGATGCTCTCATTTAATAATAGGGGTTACAATTACATATATTTTTCATAGCACACATATGAATGTTCCAAAACATAAATACATTTCGAGTTTCGAGAGAAAGAAACTATAGAGGTATGGGGCCTCTTTAGTATGCAAAACATAGGCATAGCATCATGCAAGAAATGGCATTTCTTCTTACACAAATTAATTCAATAGCTCTAAAGATGGATGATTTTGTATATAATATAAAGTTCAGACTTTTAGAAAGCAATGCATTTAGTGAAGTTTAGCATGCGGTGATGATGATGAAATATGATTCGTTCTTTACAATAATCTTTTCGTTTAAGAAATAAAAATTGGCCTACTTATGTCTATTCTTTTGCATGCATCATATGATTATGTTTTAGGACAACTTCTCTTGAAAGCACCTTCAAAGTGGACCAGTGGGGGCTCTCCTCCATTTCGAGCAATCTCAAAATTAGACATAATAAATAGAAATGTAGAAGAAAAAAGCTTGAAGATAATTCTCAAGTAAGAATTATTAGATTACTTATATTATAAACCATATTTATACAAATATACAATAACGAGATGGACACAATTAAAGTCAAGGAAAGATAAATCATTATAGTTTTGATCTAACTAAAGAGCTGAGACATATTAATCCATATTTGCTGAAAAGCTCTGATGATAGCATCATGATACTGATTAGAATTCAAGGAAAGGTAGCAGGCAAGAAGATCTTCCAAATCCTTCGAAGCCCTTATGTTATTCTCCACAATCATTTCCACCATTGAATCCCTGAAGTCTCTCAATGGATCAATCGAAGACTTCACTATGGCAAAGCTGTCAGAATAGAACAATCCCTGAGGATTCTGCTGATCGGACAGCTTCGAGTTACTCCTCCGTGCTCGAAAGTCGCTTCTCTTACTGCTGAATCTAGCCGAACTATTGCCCTTAATCTTAACCCTACCGCCGCGCGAGATAGATTTTCTTGATGCTGTACTACTTCTTGGTTGTTGCATTTTAGTATTGCTGTGTTTCATGGGCTTGGTGAGAATAGGAGGAAGCTTCGGCTCTGATGCTAAGTCGTACTCCAACTCTTCGACGTTACTATCGTTCCTTACGTTTGATTCTTCGACGTCGATAATAATATCAGTAGCCGAAGAGCTTAGCTTACAGCTGCAGGAACTAGAGAAGGAAGCAATCCCATCATCGTTCTTATGAGGGACGTCAAAAGCATCTGAGTATTGATCATCACATCCCGGCGAAGAAGAAGAAGAAGAAGAAGAAGAAGAAGAAGAAGGAGGAGGATCGTTATCATTACCAAGGGAATCGGGACTTTTTTCCACGACACGAACATTCCCAGGTTTAAGCCAAACTGGATTTCCAGGCTCCTGGAAAACGTAGCTCGAAGGCACTACCTTCTTCGGCGACGGCATGTAAATAGTCTTTCTCGTCGCACGTTTCTTGGTAGATTTTCTAGGGGAAGAATCGAAAGGTGAATGTGTCCCCGAGAATTTACTAGGGTTTTTCGACGAGGCGCAGACGAGCTTGTTGTCCTTTCTGGGGAAGGATTCGCGGTGGATCGATGATTTCGAGGGCTTCTTCGACGGAGATGAAAAGGGTTTCTTGATACTATTGTTAGTGGGATATTGAGAAACGTTGTTATTGTTATGGTTTTGGCTTCTGAGTTTGGTGATGCTCATGTCTCTTAGCTTGTAGAACCAAGCGTTTGGGATCATGTTTGATAATCTGAACTTATGGTTTCCCATTTTGATTGATATTTCTTTTGATGCAAAGGGAGGGGAGATATGAGATTGGTATTTATAAAGGATTGAATAAGGGTCACTTTAATATAGATATATAGATATGTTTTTAACAGAAAATTTCACTTTTTCCATTGATAAAGTATTATCTACTCCTTACGAATATAAAGTAGGAGCTGGCTTATATGTATAGTTTGTTAATTATTATACAATACAGATATATATCACTTTGAGAATAGTTCGTGTATATAAGCATATTTATATTTTATTTTGCTGGGATCATTCGTATTTATTAGATATAGCAAGAATCTAGTCAATGATTACACCTTTGTCTACGTATTATGTTCTATTACATATAATATATCGAAGGAAATCATTTATGCAGGTTGGACAAAGCATGAAGCCCGCGGGTTTGCGTGCTTGCTTTCTTGCAATAACCACTTCGACTGTTAAGATCGGTGATTTATATATATATATATATATATATATATATATATATATATATATATATTGTGGCAGCTAACAAAGTATATTTACTTGAAATATTCGAAGAAAATAAAATTTAAAACTGCATGGGATGATGCAATCGATAACCAACAAAAGGCCCACATATTGTCTAAGAACAATTATTTTCCTAAATACCGCATGAAATGAAGGCATATATGTATGTTATGTACCATCCAAATCCAATTATTCAACATAATATTAAAGTATTGGTATAGTGATAAATAATCATGTAATAACAACAATTATTAAACGCATGCAACGCATTGGTTAAAGAATTGATATGGTTGCCCCCTTCCTTACAATAACTTGTCTGTAGAAAGTCATATGGGTCGGGTCACCCAATTGGGCTGAGCCCTGCCCAAACAAATCACTATCCTTCGTAACAAAATGGCCCGTTAGGTATCACACACACACACACACATAAGTGACGATCGAATGAGTGGGTGAAATTCTTGCTGTGGAGAGCTGAAGATCATTTGCATGGAGTAGAAAGATTGACTTAATACAATGTTGTCATGGAATATTAATTAAATTGAGTTCGAAAATCACTGCGGCTTCTTTATATAGGAGTAGTTTTTAATTGTAAGAAATTAATGATCCATGTATTATAAACAATGTATATATATATATGCTTGAAGTTTTCGATACTGCCTCAAATTTCTAAAACTATTGCATTGTTCAACGTGTGAATCAAAGTCACTAATGTTGCTGTCCAAAAGTCAACATCTACTAGATCTCACAGTCACACATGGGCGACCTTTGAAGTTTCAATAGCTGTCATCCTTCTCTCATTAAACAACAATCTCTTATATATGTGTGTGTGTGTGTGTGTTATATTCAATATCGTTTCTTGTGTAGGCTGCAGCTGAGCTAGCCCTTGTCAAAAAGTCCAAACTCGTGTTGCTTTTACCTCCATCATTTCCTCGTAATAGCTTTGTCATTTTCTTAGAAAAATTAACGAAATAATAATTATAATAATAAAGAATTCGACCTACTTTACCCTTACGCGAAAGATCTTCTCTTTAAAGCAACCCTTTGTTTCTCTTCTACACTTTTCTTTCTCTTTTCATTTTGAGTCTTCTAAGGGTTTGTTTTGCAAATATCTTTATCCATCTGAGCTTCGGCTAGATAACTCTAGCAGTTCGTGAGTTGAATGTCCCGAGAAAGGTAATATGAATATATATACATAGTTTTCTATAATGTTTTCTTGATTATAATCAACATATGGTATCATTCATATTCAATGTTTTCATGTTCACTTCTTGATTATATATAACAGATCATGCTATCTCATCTTTTTCCTTACCAAAAAAAAAAAAAAGAAACCCTATTTGTTTTTCGAATCGAGGTAGATCAAAAGTGTATGAATCTCATAAGCTGATTGACTTTTAAGTATGATCTTGCGATGATCTGTTGTTGATCAGAGAAGGGTTCGACGAGATCGGTAAGAAGCTGAAGACGGAAATCGATGGTTGTAATAACAATCATCGACATCTTGCGATGAATTCAGGAAGGAGGCACATGATGTTAGGTCCACCTGGGACTTTAAACACAATCACACCTTGCGCCGCTTGTAAGCTTTTGAGACGAAGATGCGCCGAGGAATGCCCTTTCTCTCCTTACTTCTCTCCCCACGAACCTCAGAAGTTCGCCGCCGTCCACAAAGTCTTCGGTGCTAGTAACGTTTCGAAGATGCTTGTGGTATCATAAAAGCTCATATCTTCATATATAAATATAAATTCCTATGATCTTTACACATTTAAGGGTAGGGTTTTCATATGAGCAAAATTTCAAAGATTGCGTCTTTCCTTGTTTTATATGTATGTTATATAGTGTTTTCATAATTAACTAATACACATTGTCACATTCCAATGTGAAATAGCTTTCTCTCTTACACTCAAAATCATCTCTAAACACCTTTTATATGTAATGAATATTTTTCTCAGGAAGTTGCTGAGCCTCAAAGAGCAGATGCGGCAAACAGCTTAGTTTACGAAGCCAACGTTCGCCTGCGGGACCCAGTTTACGGCTGCATGGGAGCTATATCGGCTTTGCAGCAACAGCTTCAGAGTCTGCAAGCTGAGCTCAACGCAGTGAGGGCGGAGATCATAAGATATAAATATAGAGAAGCGGCGAATAGCATAATTGCGTCTACTAACGCAGTCCTAGCAGCATCCGCGGCTGAGATGCCTCAAGCTCCGGCCACATCACCATCTCAACAGATTCCCATGGTGGCTCAGCCGCCACGACCACCGCCTCCTCCGCCGCCCCCGCCTTCAGTGGTGATCTCCGGCTCGAAGGAATTGGAGCCGTCGTCAGCTTCTTCGATGTACGCTTCGCTGCTGCCTCCTTCGGCAAGCACGGCGAGCTACGACGACGGAGTTTCGCATAATCACATACCTTACTTTTGACTAATTATCAGAACGTTGTTTAGTCTTGCTTGATATATAAAAAGATATGTTTTTTTTTCTTTCGTTGGAAAACCTTGATTTCTTGTGTTAGTTGGGAATACGCATTAATTATATATGTGTTTTACTTTGCAAATAAATTGCATTTTGTAGTGAATGTTAAGCCAAACACTTTTCAAGATTTGTTTACGTGGAAGTTGAAGAGTTTGATCTCACTTTTGATTTTCACTATCGTAGTCTATGTGTAATTGGGATGGTACATATAAGCCTAGAGGACTAGTTCTACCAGAAGTTGAGGTTATCTCATAATCGATAATGATGTCTAGATTTGACTCAGACTGAACTTAGTCGAAATGTATAAAGTATGATGTCTTAGTCTGTATGGACTTAAGATGATACATAAGCTATTGGGACTAGTTCCGCTGGAAATCGGAGTCAACTCATAACCAACAATCAGATTCGGCTTAGATTGAATCTACATGCCTAGCGGACTAGTTCCACTCGAAGTCAAGATCGTCCTATAATCGATAATGATGTTCAGGTTTAACTCAGACCAAACTTAGTCGAAATGTATAAACTATAATGCATTATTCTGTACGGACTTGAGATGATATACGGGCCATGAGACTACTTCCGCTGAAAGCCGAGGTCGTCCTATAACCGACGATTCAGATTCGACTGAGGTTGAATTTAAGTGTGGAGATTAATATGGTGGCTGAGATATCTTCTTACTAGAAAACAAAAGAACTAAAGCCAAACATGGCCTTGTTTTGCACGAGGGGAGGGGAGGAGTTCAACTAATGAAGCTTTGACTGGGCAATAAAGTCTGTGAAGTCATATTAGTCTGTGCCAATAAAGGGAGAGATGACAAAGTTAGTTCTAAGGGAGACAGAAGGTATGGTGATTGTGCTGCCCAATACTTTCCATGTCTTTAATCAGAGGCTGCACTGTAATATCATAATATTATAATTTATAGTCTTTTTTCAGTTTGTAATAAATGCGACATATATTAGTGATTATCAGAAACCCAAGATTCCTTCTTCAAACTAAAGCACCTCACAAAGTCATAAAATATTAATTAATACAAAGAGTAAAGAATCTCATCGCTCATAATCAAAGCAAAGCCAATCTGCAGTAGTTTCATTTTCTAGGAGAGGAAACAAAATTATAACCTGTTTGGGGTTTATTAGATGACCTAAAACACAAACTCCTCTGAGGAGGATGATGGTGATGATGATACATCAGACAATCCTTTATCTTGCATGGCTTCGGCCGCCGAATCACTGATGTTAAGCAGATACTGAACCCTGGCTCGCTTTTCAGGGGCGGGATCGTTCTTAAGGTACACGAAGAATAAATCTGCTAATTCTTCGGGCACGTCCCATGATAATGGGGTCGAGGGAACAGCCTTGTCGCATGCTAGCAAGTCGTTCAATGAATTTACCTATAAAATGCGTGCAGTCGAACAAGTAAAACGTTAATAATGTTTATCAGAAAGTGATATCGAAATCCATCAGAGGGCGATATCGAAAAAAGAAGCGTACCACCCCAGAATGGTTTCTTTGCCTTAGATTTGAAACAGCTTGTACGAGCGAGTTCGACAGCCTCACACGAGCGAGCTCGTGGACAACTCCTTTTGCCTTGTTGGGATCGATGTTGAGGTCTTTTGGGATTTTCTCGTAAACTTCTTCCTCGTCAAAGTCCCCAGTGCCAGAGGAGAAGATGTTGTCGATGGTTTTCTTGAAAAGATTCTCACGAAGACTCTCGGAGATCATGTTAGCCACATCCACGCCATTTTCTTTCAATTCCCTGATGTCTTTGATGGTGAGGTTACCACGACCAGCAGCAGTTTCGAGGGCTGCAGACATTTTCGTCGTCGTTATGCTCTTAATGATCTTCTGGGCATACTGGGCGGGCAAGCCAACGTTTTTCTGAAGCTGGTCAAGTTGCTCGATTCGAGCTTTAGTCAACTGCCCGTCAGCTAATATGACCTCTGCTTCTTGCTTAAAAGCCTGCTCGGCTAAGCCCCGATGAACGTTCAGAATCTCTGCATCTGTCAGCCCTAATATTCCACCGAGTTGGCTGAGGAATATGTACTCGGAATCATCCTTTTTCGTCGTGATTTGGGCACCAAAAGGGATCCTGGTGACTTCACCGGTCAGGCAGTACAGCAGATAGGTCTTGTAAAGGTCAGCTCTGTCTCGCTCGGGGAGGTCATCTTTAAGGTTAATCTCTTTCTGGCTCGGTTTCCCCGTGGTGTCCTTGCTTGTCGGCCTCGCTTTCCTAAGAGATTGTAAGGATTCCCATTCCTCATCTTCGTCTAGTGTTTTTGGTTCATCTTCCTTAGCTGTGGGCTCCTCGGCAGGAGGTGTATCAGAGGATTCACCTTTGATATCGGCGATCAGAGGAGTGACGACCAACGTGTTAAAAGCGATCATCTTCTTGAGTTCTTTTGCAGACTCGGTTTTGCTTCCAGCCGCTCGCGCTCGTTGGATGTATCTGACGAATATTTGACGGACCTGTCGTACATTTGTAAAATAAATTACTCAGAGATGTGCTTTGAATAGATCGAAATTCAGCATGGTTAATAATAAATATAATAGTGCGCAATACCCGAGCATGGCTTGAAATATATATGGAAGTTTGAGAATTTTATTGAGTTCATCGGATGATACTTACAGCTTTGCCGGCAATAGACATCGCCACATCCCTGCTCAAGCGCAAGCCAAAAGCAGCTTTTCTGACAGATTTTTGTATCTCGCCATCATATCCATCCACTCCAGAGGCAACAGCCTCTCGGACAATCTATTTGAAATGACAAAATTAATCTCTACACAATATACTTCTGAGGAAACAGAAAACTACTTAATTAATGAAATGAAAGGAAAGGAAAGGAAATTCATATGCATAATGTTTCGGCCTTTCTTTGTTTATTCATCCTAATCTACTGACACATTTGCTCATGGGCTGTGGCAATGGATTGACCAATGGAATTACCTTCTCAAATAAACTACCACAAATATCAGCATGGGCTGCTTCAACTGTTTCCTTCGGTACACAGAACATAATTTGAACTTGCTTAAGAGTTTCCACATCCTCATCACTGAGTTCACCCTTATCAGCCACTAGCTGCTGAAGTTTCCTCCTATAAATTTCTGACCAATGAATTTTGATCCATCAGCAAACATTTTGGGTAATAAAGAAGATATCAAAATGTAGATTCTGTCTATAGTCAGGCTCGTGAGATTTCCCAAAGATAACCCTTGTAATCCTGGCATTTCAAGATCTCAGCCAATAACTGTGATATATATCGTGCAGCAATAATATGATGAGAGAATGCATGTGTTATCAAACCTTCATGAATCTCAACAGCCTTCTCGGGATCTAGCTGTAGCTCTTCACACAATTTTTGTAGAAAAGCTGCTTTACTAACAGCAGCAGATAGTTCACCACTTGATACAGCCTGCTGAAGACGTCTGCGATACACTTGAAATGTTACTTCTATCGCAATAGATTCTGCTTCTCGTTTACCTAAACCAAATATGTTCCTCAGCTGACTCAAAGCAGCAAGCTACAACGTGGAGAAAAACATCATTTTAGGAGAAAGGTTTGTGATAAAAGTAGTCAACAGATAGAAAAAAAAAAACAACACTGCTATTGTAATCAGGGACAACGCGATAATAGATACCTTTTTTTCTTCCATAACACCCCCAGCTAAAGCATCATTCAGATATGCTCTATACAGTTGTTTTAAGTCGTCCATCTTCCCATCAAAGTCCCCACCTAAACAAGACAATGTAACATTAACTTCAGGACATTATTTTAGATGGGAATGAAGTTTTAGGTCGATGCCATGGAACTTATTGAGGAATGAATGGTGAATTAAGTTCAACGATTTTTTGAAAACTACCAACTAAAGATACTGGTCCAACCCCCCGAGCAAAACGGCTGGCGTCAGGATGGTCTTTAAGTGAGATGAGCAGATTATTGAAAGACAGTATCTTATCGAGCTCCTCAACTATAGGTTGCCTGTCAAATGTACACGTTTGTAAGGGAATGCATACAAACCCTTAATTTTAATAAAAGAATAGTTTGACCAGTTCAACTGTTATTGCAATCACGACACCACCTAATATTTAGTCTAGTGACGCAAATTGGTATACGTATTCGATAAAACATAACTTCCAGTAAGAACGGAGTCCTAACAAGAGAAATTTTCACCAAGACAAGCTTTAGTTCTGATGTCATGCCCATATAAAGAGCTTGAAAAACGGTGAGTTAGGTCTAAGAGTTGTATCAACCTTATAAGACTGAAAACTAGATGTTCAATTCTTCTACCACTTTTTTATGACAACCAAATTATTCAATTTATCCGTAAGTTCAAGTGGAAGTCAGATCATTATTCTTACACTGATCGAGTTCTGGACTTCAGCACACCAAGAGCTACTGATATATTTTTTTCGACAAGCTTTCTTGTATGCTCTCTGAACATGTCCTCAGCAAGCTGCAGCGAAAAACAGATACAAACATTGAAATTTTTTATGCTGAACTTGTATCATGCTTCACCAATCAATTAAAACATACAGGAAATGTAAAATTCAAACGTCGTGAAAAGCCTCATCTACGGCAAGAAATGTTAAATAATATAACGGACTGTCAATTTACCTCATCAGAAAGTCTGTATAAAAGTTGTGCTTCTCTAAGGCCGATCAACTGGTCAGCGTCAACATCTAATGATCATTCACAAAGGACATCAAAATCCTACTCTTAAATCAGAAAATTTGCAGACCAAGCAGTAAACAGTATATAACTTGCAAAGGTATAACAACACTAAAATCTGAAAGTCTTGTGAGATGAACCTCCTACACTCAAAAAACAGGCATAGAAACTAAATTCATTACCTTGAGACACTGATCCAAGCTTGGAGGCATACAACCTTTGGGCATTGTCCCGAATGGCAACCTCCACCTAATTGGTAGACGCCATAAAGGCATTAATGATGCAACAAGTGGAAATAATAATAATAATAATTCTATCCTTATGCAACAATATGCTTCTTTATTATCTAGTATGCTTTTGCTTATATCTGTGTAGAACAGAAAATGTCCAAAATTCATGGACTTTGCACTGTTAGAAATAAATCGAATATACTTATGTACCTGAGCATCTGTGACATTGAACACACGTTTCCATGGTAATAGGAAACCAGCTGCAGCACCAAAGACCAAATTTGACACATATATTAGTTTCTGAAAAGCCTGCACTGATAACATAGAAATGGTCAAGCTCTAAATCTTTAAGTCAGCACACAGTGTAAATAACTAAAATAAATTAGACAAAAATATATATATTACCCGACGCTGTTCGCCATCAGAATCACGGTCTCCAGTTTCGAGTCTCTGTCTGAAAATTCGTCTACCAATCTGAGAAATTACAAAATTAGTATCTCAAGGATTCTCGAGTTGTGATATATTATCTGAAGAATCTCAGGCAAAGCTGTACAAGAAATTAAACTCACACCTCCATGTGCACGGTTGCTGCATCTGGATCTTCAATTCCCAGTGCATTTTTGAATTGAATGATAGTTTCGACTTCATTACCTTTAAGATCTTCATTTCCAGGAGGAAGTACGGCTGATACAAACCTAAATGGAAATGGAATCATAAATAAAGACATCCCCAAAGCAGTTTTAATCACATCAATCATCTTAAATTACAAATGACTTAACATCAAGCACGAACCAAACTATCATCAAATATCTGACTGGGCTGCTTCAAGGGAGTGTCTTATTCGTATATAATATGAATTGATACTTAAGGGCAAATCTTACACTTAAAGTTAAATTTCCCATTTAAAAATGCATGAGAGGCTAGGATAATACATTTCCTCATGAGTGAATGCCATCAGTATCCTTTTAACTCTAAAAGCACAAATATACTTGTCTTTGACCAAAATGTTTAGCTATAGCATTCTCTTACCGGGAATATATATCGCATAGCTCTGCAGTAAATGCTTCATTCTGTTTGCTCACGCCATATCTGGAAAGTTTAAAAGCATAAACAGAATTGGAGAAATATATATAAATGAAAGAATTAGAATAACCAGACAAGAATTAGAAATGGCGAAAAATATAGTAATTCATGGAGAGCAAAAAGAGATATACACTTATCAAAATCTGAAATTTGATGAAAAGAAAGGAAAATCTGCTATTTTTTTCGATAATTGTTCAGCCTAGCCTACGATGTATAGACTCCAAACAAGTGTACAAACAGCCACAAACCTTCCATCGATAACTAGCCAACATAGATCAGCTCCACTCCTTAACATTAAAACATCTATTCATCTCAGGCTCTTTTCGATCATTACTCAAAATATTCAACTATTCCACCACTATGTAATATGCTATTCTATGCTTGGAAAATTTCTTATCCCAAACCAATCAATCAACCGAAAGAAAAAGAAAAACAAAATCCAATTACTTCTCTGCGATGGCCGCAACATCCTCCTTTTTGACACCATCAGGGCCGCCACATCCAACAACGTAATTCCTCAGGCTAACGGCCGCGACCTCAGGAACACAAGAGTTCAATGCGTAAGCCGCTCCAGCACCGGCCGCTCCAGCTGCTACGGCACCTCCAAGACCCAAATTCCTCGACCCACCTAGACGAGTCCCTAATCCGTACCCAGAAGCCGCGGCGGCAGCGATTAGGATTGCCGACGCGGCGACGCGCACCGGAGGGGACATGGAGTCGACCAGGGATTGAACTCCGTTGAGCTCCCTTTTCTCTCCGAAGACATCGGGAGGGACTGAGGTCGCAGTGGCGGAGATTTTGATGCGGCGGCGGCGGCGGCGGCAGATGCTTGTGGGGCGTAAAAGGGGGTAGAGGACGGCCGGGGACGGAGGGTTGGAGGAGGTGAGCAGAGGCGGCGATAGGTTCATGGCTTGGTGGTGAAGTGCGAAGAGGGAGTGCGAGGTTTGGCTTTTTGTCTTGAGGGTTTTATTTAGGATATAGATAGACAGATAGGGCGTAGAAGAAATTGTAGATAGAATAGAATGAGAAGGGAACGAAGAAGGCAAACAAAGCTCGCTCTTTTATTATTACATTTTTGACACTTCAAAAAAAAAAAAAAAAGACATTAAAGAATAAAATGTTACCGTTATTATACTGCCTGAGCTTCTTTCATTCTTGATTAGTACCATCGTCTTTCTAACATTCAGTTTCTACTATGTAATGAATGTTAAGGATTTTGTTTCAAGAGGAGATAATAACGAGCGAAATCCCGGGAATCCCCTCGATGACACAAGGCGATCTTCCGTTCGGCAAAGGCGAGGAAGTACCACTCATATATATATAGCCCAAGAAGCCGTTAAACGAACGCCAAGAAAAGAAAAAAAACAAACTGATACCTTCTCTTCACCGAGCCATCGATCGTTCGAAGATAATAGATACTATCATTGCTTGTGTTGTGATTCGGCCACCCCAAGATTGCCAACTTGGTGAGGATTAGTGTATGTGTGTTTAACGGATCGAAAGAACCGATCTTGGCCGTGATCGAATGTAAAAACAGCAAAGAAAGCTAAAACAGAACACAAAATTTTTGTGGTTCGACTCCTTTTTGAGTCTACATCCACCGCCAATAGAAATCGTTTTATTGATCACCACTCAAATAGATTACAAGCTTACAACTTTCTCTCTCAATTCTATGTTTACAACTTAGGCTAATTCACACTTATATAGAAGATACAGATGCTCGAATCTACCTACTCAGCCACTGATAACCGCCAAGATTCTGTTCCAAGTCTGATATATTAACTGCCTCCAGCAACAAGCTTGTACCTTTTGCTTTATCAGTTGCACCACGAGTTCTTACTTAACTTGTAAAAGTGCTAACGACTTTAAAAGTTAACTACAACTCTTCATCTCAGCCCTTAGATCGTTTCAGTTTTCATCCGACGGACCAAATCTATCCAACCAACATTCAAATTGTTAGTTAACGATCTTCAGCTTATTAGAGCAGTAGCTTCTGATCTTCTTTATTACATCAACTCATTTTATCAGACCATCCAAGCTCCCAGACCAACCTTGCTCGAACTTCATCATTTTTATTTGATTTGAGTTTTGGCTCACTTGATTCTCAACAGCTTGGATGAAGCTAAAACTTCCCATAGTGTATGTTTGGGGGTGGTGAAAGACAAACAATGAATCCCATAGTTTTTGGAGTATTGACCTTAATCTCTTACACATATTAGTATATACTAATTAAGTTGCTTTGGCTTTTTATTAATCTCTACCCTACCTAAGTTGGAAAAGACTTGCAAGCAATTTGTAATTGATTAGGGCATGCAGTAGATATAATCCTCATTCATTACCGTTGGTAATGACATTAAGACATGTTGATTAAGTTCCACTCCATGTGGCTATATCATGGATAGATGGATGAAGTAGTGTTGTTAGAACTTAACTTACAAATGCCTTACATTATAAATAGGGTTTCAACCCTCGACATTTCATTCCACAACGAGCGACCATTTAAAAGATAGAGAAATAAATAAATATTCCCATAAAATAATATATTCCAAAGATCGATCAACACATTAACATATTCGAGTAATTCTACCCTATCCATCCCGAGTTCTATATAGATCTTTGGTGAAAATAAAAAAAAGAAAGTGAAAAGTTTAAATTGGGACGATATAGTTCATAAGTTTCTATATAATGAGAGAGATATTTGCTTCACTTTCACTGATCTTCTGCATCTTCATGGAGCCTAAAGATACACCAGAAGAAGAAGGGCTATACATTTGATAAGGTCTAGGCTTGACTTTGGTTGGATGTCTTTATCTCTATTACTAGCAAAACATGCCACGTGTATAGGCACCATTGGCAGGCTCGAAATGAAAAAGTTTTTTTTTTAGGAAATTTCAGATTAATATGTATACTTATGAATCAAATCAATTGTCTCCCGCCGCCTCATAAGCAAGGCGTTAACTTTAATATTTTCTGGGATTTCACGAAATCTTCACGTGAAAACGAGGAAATAGTTTTTTTTTTTGTTATAAATTCATAAGTTGGTGGAGTTTTAATTTCCACAAATATGAGGGTTAGTTTGGCATGATAATAAATCATACATGGTTATCATTTTTATTTTCTTTTAATTACAAACTATAATTGTCAGACGTCTGTTAATATTTCGTCTTTTCAAAGCCTGATTCCCGGAAATTAATATATTATTATCTGTATATAGCTATATTCAATGAACTTGCAAAGTGGGTTAAATTTATTTATATTCTATATATAACAACTAACCCTATATGAAATCAATGGGAATGTATATTGTAAGAATTGACATGCATGCGGGCGAAGTAGTTGTATTTTAATTTGTTTATGATATCTATTTCCAATATCCAAATAAATAAGTACATATATTCGATATTTTATCAAGAAAGAACATTATTAATCTTAGCTAATTGTCTAATGGAGGGTTTGGTCCAACTAACTCCCTGTACTTAACTGTAAATTAGTATAAAAATTGACATTTTCTATATGATAATTAAAACAGAAATTCAAATCTTATTTGCAAGTTAAGGTAAATTTAAGAATATTTACATTAATGTATCTTTCAACAAAGAAAAAACAAAGGGTGTGACCCTCACGTGCTAACTGACCCGTTATGTGGTAGTTGGGATATCAATGTAAACTAAATTTAACATTTTTTTTTTAATTTCGTGGCCTAACTATTTGCAGCGTTTTCAGTCTCTTGTTGAATTATTATATAGATATAAATCTTTATTATTGAAAAACCAAAAAAAAAAAAAAAGAAGGAAAACACAAGTCAAAGATGAACTGTGTTTGGCTACGAAGCGAAAACCCAGCCAATATTATCATACTTTATATCAACTTGACGAAATAATTACGATAAATTATTAAATTTATTGAATATTCTACCAATACTAATATTCTTTATATACTAATAATAATACAATGAGATTTCAAAATCATCCCGACGTTGATTTTTATCTAACACCCACACATCGTAATCCCATTATATATGTATTCATGATGAGCATTGAAGCACTACATTACATAAATAAATAATAATATTAAAATAAAGTTTTGTAGCCGATGAAATTATTTTATAATTTAAATTTTTAACCTATATGACGAAGTCACCTTACAAGCACGAGCTATCTGTATACTTCACCTACCACCACCATCTTCTCACATGTTGTGCCTCATTTTAATATTATTATTACATATCAAACACTTACTACCATAGCCAATCATAAACAAAAAGTAAATAAACACAAAATTTAGATTAATTAATGTCCCCTTCCAATGTGCTCCCACTGTTTATGTCAAAATATTAATTTACCTTTACTATTTTCCATTAACAAGGAATAAATTCAATTAAGACCGAAAAATCAAAATTATCAATATTTCATATGTTATGCATTTATATTATATATAAACGCCACGCCATGTATGAAATTAATCAACTACCTATATTTAAGGTTGTAGTCATTATATTAACTCCTTTAAGGTCGTACTAAAGTTATATTCATCAACCCATAGCATAGCTCAATATTTATAAAATCAAATAATTTTGAATATTTTTTCTTAGTTATTTACTTTGAAATGATATTCCTCTGCTTCACACGAACCAAACAACACCCCACTTGCGGGCTGCGGCCATCAGCCCCTTCTTCACCTACTCATATAGTCTCTCAATATTTATTATATATATATATATATAATAGATACACATCCCTCCTCATCTTCTATCTTCAACACACACTCAAAAGCTCTCAGCTATGGAGTCCAAAAACTTCCATCGCTGCCTAATCTTCGTCGTGAGCGCAGTTCTAATCTCAATGTTCACCGTCTTCAACTTCCCGACGTCGCTGCTCTCCTCCCAGGACGAACACAGCCTGCCCCACAACAACCGCTTCCTCCGCCGTCCCAAAGCCGCCGCCGCCGCCCACGACCACACCAAGGACACCCCTCACCACCCACTCGACCCGCTGACTATCCAGGAGATGCTCAGCGTCCAGAAAGTCCTAAAGAAGTACTTCGACGGCAAGGCCTACTCCGTCCACTCGCTTGTCCTCGAGGAGCCCGACAAGCCGGTGGTGCTGGGATGGAAGAAGGGAGACGAGCTGCCGCCTAGGAAGGCGTCCGTGATCGCACGTGCCTCCGGGAAGAACTACCTGCTGACGGTGGACGTGGAGAGCGGCGGGCTGACGGAGCACGACGTCAGCGGCCTGTCGGGCTTTCCTCTGGTGACCCTTGAGGATATGAAGAGCGTCATATGGGCGCCGTTTCAGAGCGCGGAGTTCAACCGGTCGATTGTCGCTAGGGGCGTCGATCCAAACGAAGTCGCTTGCCTGCCCTTCTCTCCTGGATGGTTCGGTTAGTGTTCACATATTAGAATTTCTTTTTTTATTAATTAGGGATATAATAATCTATACTTTTTATATAATTGGGGAGGCCTTAACGGTGGTGTGGCAAATCAAATTGTTTTGATATTGTTTTGATATGACATTGTTAATTACCATTTAACCCTTAATCTTCAAATTTATTTCAATTATACTCAAAAATTATATTTTTAATTTATAAAACATATTTTTTAATTGAAATTAATATTATATTTTTATATTATAAAAATAATTTTATATTTTGTTTATATTTTAAGCAGTGGGATTGCTTGATTATTTACTTTGGAAATATTATTTAAATATTATTACTATTTAGAAGAAAAGAATATCATAATTTCCAATTGCTTTATGGACCACAAAGACATACTTGTCGAGCGTCCGTTGGTGGGGTCCACTCAGACAAGTTATTCAACTGTTTAACTTTCGGGCGACGTTCATCAGGCAAGGAAGAGGACGGTCGGAGAATAGTAAAACTCGAATGCTTCACGACAAAAGACACGGCGAACTTCTACATGCGACCCATCGAAGGCATCATCATAATCACCGACTTAGACACGAACGAAATAATCGAGCTGATCGACCGTGGGACCCACGTCCCGATCCCCAAGGCCGCCGGCACGGACTACCGCCTCTCGGCCGAGAACTCTCCGATCATCAAGCTCGCAAACCCCATCTCCATGGAGCAGCCCAACGGTCCCAACTTCGTCATCGAGGGCGAGCACTTGGTCAGGTGGGCCAACTGGGAGTTCCACCTCAAGCCCGACCCGCGGGCCGGGGTCATCATCTCGCGGGCTCGGGTCCAAGACTCCGAGACGGGCGAGTTGAGGAACGTGATGTACCAAGGGTTTTCCTCCGAGCTCTTCGTCCCTTACATGGACCCCGAGGAGGCTTGGTACTTCAAGACCTACATGGACGCGGGTGAGTATGGGTTCGGGCTTCAGGCCCTGGCCCTCGACCCGCTGAACGACTGCCCGAGAAATGCCAAGTTCATGGACGCAATCTTCGCCGCCTCCGACGGTACGCCTTATGTGAGGTCGAATATGGTCTGTATCTTCGAGAGGTACGCTGGCGATGCTGCCTGGAGGCACACCGAGAGCCCACTCGCCGGCGATGTGGTAAGAAAATCTAAGGCGGTTTCAAGCGAATGAATTGATATTGATTATGGTAACGAAAATATATCATTTTTTTCTTTTGGTATCAGATTCTTGAGGCTAGGCCGAAGATATCTCTAGTTGCAAGAATGGTGGCATCGCTAGCAAACTACGACTATGTCATGGATTGGGAATTCCACGCCGACGGGCTAATCCATGTTAAGGTTAGTTCATAACTGAAATCGTCGCCCGCCGACGTTACGACCTAGTTAAGGTTTAGTTCCTATCTGAAACGATCGTGGCCGTCGATCATTTCCAGGTGTCGCTCACCGGGATTGTGATCGTGAAGGGAACTTCATACACGAACATGAACCAGGCGAACGGCAACGAGGATCTCTACGGAACCCTCCTGTCCGAAAACATCATAGGAGTCGTCCACGATCATTACGTCAACTTCTACCTCGACATGGACATCGACGGGGAGGACAACTCCTTCGTCAACGTCCACCTCCAGCGGGAGTACACCGACGGGAAATCTCCGAGGAGGAGCTACATGAAGGTCAACAAGACCGTCGCCAAGACAGAGAAGGAGGCTCAGATCAAGCTGTCGCTCTACGACCCGAGCGAGTTCCACGTCATCAACCCCAACAAGAAGTCCAAGGTGGGCAACCCGGTCGGGTACAAGGTCGTGCCCGCGGGCACGGCGGCCAGTCTGCTCGACCCGGCGGATCCACCTCAGCTGAGGAGCTCCTTCACCAATAATCAGATTTGGGTGACCCGCTACAATAAGTCCGAAATGTGGTCTGGCGGGTTGTTTGCTTATCAGAGCCACGGCGAGGACACTCTCCAAGTTTGGTCCGACAGGTAGAGTGCTGGCACTTTCACGGCGCTCAAACTTAAGAGGTTGCAATTTAAGAACACTAACTTTCAAAATTGGATTTTTTTTTTTTTGTATGTGCAGAGACCGGCCGATTGAGAACAAGGACATAGTGGTGTGGTACACGCTAGGGTTCCACCACGTGCCTTGCCAGGAGGATTTCCCCATCATGCCCACTGTGTCGTCGGGCTTCGACCTAAAGCCCGTCAACTTCTTCGGTAGGAATCCCGTGCTGAGGGTTGCGCCTTACGTGGAGAATGAGTTGCCCGTTTGCAAGGCTGCTGCTTCGGCTTGAGCGGGCCGGTGGGTCGGTATTGGGCTTCGGGCTCGGGATTACACGGTAGCGGGCTTCGGACGTATAACTCAATGTTTGGGGTTGGGGCATGGCTCATTTTTGGCCTTGTAATGGAAGGAGTTGCTGAGAATATTGTTTTAGATTTGTAGCCTTTTATGGGCATTTATCATTTTGGCTTTGGTTAGAGATTTAGAATATAATTGTTGTATCTTTGATTTGGGGAAATCAGAATATGATTTCGAAACTTGCCACCAACTATTGAAAATTAAATTTCGTCGACGAACATAAATGGGACACTTTTACATAAATTGGAGTTATTTTTTTTTTTTAAGTAGATATATATATATATATATGCAACTTAGGTAGGATCCTTTACACTTACATGTAACTTCTTAAATGATTTCATCTATGCATCGTGTCTCTCTACCACTTGAGGAAGAGAACACCTTTTCCATTACCACCCCACACCTTATAATCACATTCAAATTTAAAAAAAAAAAAGAAAAATATTTCTTACATGGTTCGATTTCAACCATTGGTAATGGAGGATCTTCTTGTGCGATTAGACCCCTTCATTGCTTTTTATCGCTCTCCATATCCAACCAGTTGAAAGCATCAGCAGAATCATCATCAAAACTAAAGTCACGAATGCCGAAATCGTGGCAGTTCATCAGCCAAGGCGAGCAGCCATAGCCATTCGTGATGCTCTCTTCTTGAAACGTCTCCCATGGAAAGTCATCTGTGAATAAGTAGTCGATCAAAGGATCCTTCTGGCACGTAGTAATGATGCCATTCGATTCGTCCGACGATGAAGACAAACTGTTTCGACTCTCTCTTGGCGAGAAATAGCACTTCCCTTCTTCTTCAATGGATTGTCTCGATTGCTTTTCTTGACATGGGAAGTTCATACTATTATTACCATATGACGATGATGAAGATGCTTCTGTCTCCTTGTTGAGTGGCTCATGTGTAATGGGATCGATCCCCATTTTAAGAAGCTTCTTCTTGATGTGAGTGTTCCAATGATTCTTTATCTCATTGTCTGTTCTTCCTGGCAATCTTGAGGCGATCTTCGACCACCTAATATATACATACATATATATATATATTAAAATTTTAACAGTTATATAATTAATGATGTTGCATATTATATGTATATATTAACTCTCGCCTGTTCCCAAGACGTGCATGAAGGTCAATGACCATCTTCTCCTCTTCCTCATTGAGAAGCCCTCTCTTCAAATCCGGCCGGAGATAGTTCGTCCACCGTAGTCGGCAGCTCTTGCCGCAGCGGCGGAGCCCAGCCAGCTTCGGCACGGCCCTCCAACAGCATTGACCGTTGGTCAATATAAAATCGATGAGTTTCTTATCTTCCTCGCATGTCCATGGACCTTTCTTCACACCAAGCTTGTCACAACAAGGCTGCCTTCCCATAATATATCCAATATCATTAAAAGAAAAACTAAATGTTCTTCAAATGGCATCTCCTTTCACCCACCTATATATACTGCCAAACCATAATGCTAAAGCTTGCAAAACTTTTAATTTAAAATTAATAATAATGTTAGTGTGTGTGTGTGTGTGTGTGATTTGAGGCCCTACCAATAGGGTTTGTGAAAGCTACTTTGGAACTGCAAGAAGTAGCACATAAGGTGGAGAGATAGACAGTGAGTGATGCGTAATTCGTATTTGTCACCCAAACATAAAGATGCTTACACTTGACTTGAAAACCCTCCACACATTCTTTTACAATTCTTTATTATTATATGCTAAATTGCTGTCTAAAAGAAACATACTATAGCACTTGGATATATATATATATATATATATATATATATATATTATCATTGACTCATACGTTACGCAGTTATGCCGTCATGCCCAAGTTTACGTGTCAGTAAGATATTGAAAGGAAATAATAACTATTTTGGGCCCTTTTTGCAGTTATGTTGGAGGTTTTAATTTTGTTGTTAAAATGCGAAACAAGAAGAAGAAAAATAAACATGTTAACACTATAATCATATAAAATAGATAAACTAATTAAGCAAACTTCGAATAATATTATAAGTTACTCATTGTTTATTTACATGCACAAGCATTACATTGACGGCCTATCATGGGACTAGGTTACTAATTAGAAGCTCTATGTAGGCGTAAGCAAAATAATTTTTGTAACTTATTACGCTATATCTTTGCTTAATTTTTAATTCAAATCCCTGAAACTACGAAGAATTTCAAAATATAAGTAACAAAGGATAAGTGAGATGTATGATGTTCCCTAAGCTTAAGACACATTGTTATGTTATATGCTTGCTTTAAATCGAAGTATATATAATATACGGATTCGTAAGTTTTATAGTATTCCCAATTCATAAACAATATATCATTTTGGAAAGAAATGTTTCTAACATATAACAAAGTAACTAATCATATATAAGGTGACGGCTGACGAATATGCACATAAGGCCATCGTCATTAATCACTAATTAAAGACTAAGGAATTTAATTAGGAAATAATAAGTAGAAATTTCTCGGATGTACTCACGAACCCTATAGACCTTCGATGGATACATCAACTTTTTTGACTTCTTGCAATGTCTATAGTTAGTGCAAGTTATAAGGTTGTCGGCACACTAAGGAACTAGTTAAATTATTTTGAGTAACATGTAATATAAGTTGGCTAATAATTAATCTTCCCCTTAATAAAAAAAAAAACCACCTTTCCAATTTGTGCCTTTATACGATTTGGGCCGTGTAATTTAGTTTCACAAACATTAAGCTCGTTAACAACCCTAATTATAATCATTAATTATACAATCAACTTAATCTTCAAATTTTCAAAGCTTACTATTCAAATGAGGCACCAAAAACGATTTATGTCTTTTATATATTTTATGCCATTGATTAGGTACGCAATTACAATATTTTAAAATGCAATATACACGATAGGAACCAGCACATCGCTTCCTCGGAAATAGCACATTAGTTGTTTATTATGAGTAGCCGACAGTTTTGATTTCAAATATGAGTGAAAGTCTTATGATACAATAAAACTTAAATAAAATTAATAATAATTATTATTTGAACACACGTAGTTCATCTACTCCTTTTGAGCCCTGCAATAATCAACTTGTCTTCTCCAATAATTGGTGCAGCAAGTAGCTTGAAAGTAGATAAGAATTACACTTAATTTAAATAATGAAAAAGGCTTAAACTATGATTAAAAAAATATACAAATTCAAGTAGCCTTTGCTAGCTGGTCTTAGCTTATTGTGTACTGTCACACGGTCAAACGAGGTGTAAGAAAAGAAAGGTCTTATCAAAAGTTGTGTGTGAAAAGAATTAATTCTAAATACAACTTTCAAACTATAGGTGGATTAATATAATGGTTGAATCTTAAATGTCAAGCTTAAGAACAAGCCAAAGAACCGTCGAGTTGACTCTCTTTGTCCTCATCTCTAATATTACATTATATGTCAAGTTGGTCAAAGTAAGACTTATTACCATTGAGTATTGAGTTCCTTTAATGGTTTTAATATATTCTAAGGGCTTGTAAGGACACGAAACGAAGGCGACCCACGTGAATATGAGATAGTCATCTTTTAAAATCATGTAAGATTAATTAATGTAAGATTAATTATTTATTGCTTAATTGCGCTTAACACCTATCTTAATTCCCAGGAAGCTTCTTGAAAGCTCCCTCTCTTTACATATATATATATACCCTATTAAGTGTAACGATATAAACCCTAAAATATATCCTCGCACATCACTCTTCTTTACTATATACCAAAGCACTCCCTCAAGAAACATAGCCAATAAGAAAAGAAAAGAGAAGAAAACAATGAACACCAAGGTTGTTATCGTCTTCTTCTTCCTCGCATCTCTCAAACACATGATAGATGGGTCGAACACAAACCCTAATAATACAGAAGCCATGGATTTCATCAGAAACGAATGCCAGTCAACACACTATCCATCACTGTGCTTTCAGTGCCTATCCAACTACTCAGCCACAATCCAGCAGAGCCCACAAAGGCTAGCCCAAGCTGCCCTAACCGTCAGCCTCGCGCGGGCTCAGTCGACGGCTAGTTTCCTCTCCAAGGCGGCGAGCCTAAGAGGGTTGAAACCAGCGGAATACCAGGCCGTGAGGGACTGCTCGGACAACATGGGACTATCGGTCGCTCAGCTGAGAAGGTCCGTGAAAGAACTCGGCGCGGTGGTCACTGATAATCAGCAGCAGGGCTTCGACTGGCACGTCGGCAACGTTAAGACGTGGGTGAGCACCGCCTTGACGGGCGAGCAGACGTGCCTTTATGGGATTTCTGGCGCGGAGATGAGCGCCAAGGTTAGGGTTTCGATCAGGAGGAATGTTCTTGATTGCTCCATGGTTACGAGCAATGCCCTCGGGCTTGTCAATCGATTTGCAGCGACTCGCCGTCAGCATAGCTCTTCGACGACGAAGAAGAACGACAATGCCCCTTAAACTAGTCGTGGTTTTGTTTGTAAAAACTATGTTAAGCACACATGTTTACTTGTTAGTTGTTTTTAGTGTAGACGGTAAGTTTATGTTTGTGTGGTTATGACATGGTGACGTCACTTTCTATATGGTTATCTTATGTTTGGTTTTTGGTGAGATAATGTAATTAAATAAATAGTTTGGTTACTTTTATGTTTCACCCTTATTTAATTCAGTTTGATTTACACGGCATAATTTGTACACTCCCACTAAATTTAGTTTCAAGCGAATCTCAACTCACTTGTCAGCTATGGAAAAGAATTCCAATGAAACTAATTTGGTGACTTATATGTCTCATTTCAAGTTCATACTTGGACAATTAAGAAGTCGAAGCAAATCTTTCCATCTTTTTTCTTTTACCAAATACTTTTTATTTAATGATTGGGCTTAACTAATACATTCTAACATAGAGCCCATTAGATTAATTGGGTTTTATAATATATAAAACATATATAATTTGAATTTGGATATTGTCACTCATAAGTCATAACATCATGCCATTTAAGTTTTTTTTCTTCCTATTTAAAGTCGTTCTATAAGTATGGACCCTATATAGAATAAATTGACCTCACTACTATACGTGGTCCTTCGCACAATAATCAATCTATATATATATATACTATAATATTATATATATATATATATATTATATGTGGGATGGATTAGACAAACCACCAAACTTAATTTGGACCACGACACAATTATATCTGACGACACACATTTAAATCTAAGTCGATATTACTGATTTATTTAATAAACTTTATATAAAATCTCAAATCATACGGATGGATGTATGATTGACGCGTGGATTGAAAATATTCTTTTGTAATAATCAATCCATATTTTTTTCTAAGAAGGTATCCCCACTCATTCACATTGTCTCTTAGGAAACATTATCACTTCTAGCGAAGCTATTTTTTTTTTTTTTATCTCGAGGTATCCCCATTCGATTTGTCTATGGGCTAGCTCCTAAATATCGGCGTGGGCTTTGCGCCGTTCAGACCCGGCGAGGGCTTAATTGCGCCACACACTCTAGTGGTGGGACTAATCCCCGGGATCAGATGAATACGTCACAAACCCACCTGACAACGATAGTCATGAGAAATAAAGCTCATGGAAACTATTCAAGGAATGGTGGGAGGGGGAATTCGATCCCACGGTCTAATCCACACATACATAAATAATCAATCAAAGAATTTAACTGAAATTGAATCCTTAACTACTATTTATCAGTCCATAAATTTGATAGAAGCAAAATGAGAAAAATAATAATAAATAGGGAAACTCAAACCTACCAATGGAAAACTTACTCTATCGGGACAACAATGTAGCTTTCGTGTAGACCACCACTACCATTATGAGTGTAGATATTTTTGTTAATATATTTTTTTGGAAAAAAATATTAAATTATAATTTGCAGAAGAAATACTATATATGATGTAAGCAAATGGACAAGGGGGTTGGGTAATAATTAAATGGGATCCAAAATAAATAAATGTTATCTCTTACGCATACTATAATCATTCAAAACCACTTTACTAGAAAAATATTATTCTTATTCAAATTTTATTGTTACTATATATCATTATATATTGTACTATATCATCTATTTATTGCTCATGCATTATTATTTTTTTGCTTTTTGTTCTGTTTCAAATGACATTTTTCAATCGGATGTGGACATGAAACCTATTTTACTTCAATGCAAGGGATAACATGACAATGACGTAATTAAATTAGTAGTACTCTAACACTATTGACAAAATTCAAGAGATGTTTAATTCAATACATTTTTACTCAAAAAATACTTCACAAATCTAATGATTAAACTTTATTAGTCTTGTCTTGAGGTACTCACGCCATCCTAGTCCATGCCGGTCGATTAAGTTCATGAAGCAAATTTGAACATCATCGTCAGCTATGAAATCACATCAGCATAGCGGGACATTCCCTGACTTGTGTCTATCGTCCAAATCCACACAAATTACGATTAATTCAAATGAGATCGAATACATAACCCTTTACTTCAAGATATCATATTTGTCCGAACCAATTAGTAATTCTATTTGAAAATTGAATAAATATATATATTTTTTAATCAAAAAAATAAATCCCTCTCCTCTCCACTATCACAATAAACTAAGAATTGTTATAAAAATATTAATTGTGATTAATATTATATTAAGATTATTTTATTATAATTATACTTATATTAATATTATAATGATAATATAGTTTATAATAATAAAGAGAGAGAGATTAGAGAGAGATTAAGTATTTCAATACTTGGTGTGTTTTACAATGAACTCTAATCACCTATTTATACTACTAATAATTCACTATTACAATTAATCACATTAATTAAAATTATACACCTCACACTAAAATACAAACTCTTCAATTAAACACCTCATCTTATCATCTTATCACATTATCATCATTTAATACAATACTTCCAAATCATCAATAATTTAACTAATATTATTATTTAAAACATCCACAATTAATTATTTCATAATAAGAATAAGATTCACAACCAACTCAATTAATCCGTGTCACATTGACGTGCACGATTTGCAACTCATATAAGTCATATATTATCTTCAATCACACTCGTTTCTTTTTTCTTTTTCCTTTCTTTACGTCTTTTTCTTATAATTACTAATTATCTCTAATGCCAAGAATATTGGATATTATTGACCCATCATAGTTATAGGTTAATGATGGTAATTGGTTTTCCTTACAACCTACCCTACAATTATAATTATAATCTTCTATATATATATATATACACACACACACACATTACTCTAGACGCTACGATATGACAACGATTGCATATATAATAGTTTTAAATCATTAAATACTATATAAATGTACAAAGACCTTATTGTTATAAAAATATTAATTTTGATTAATATTATATTAAGATTATTTTATTATAATTATACTTATATTAAGATTATAATGATAATATAGCTTATAATAATAAAGAGAGAGAGATTAGAGAAAGATTAAGTATTTCAATACTTGGTGTAATTTACAATGAACTCTAATCACCTATTTATACTACTAATAATTCACTATTACAACTAATCACATTAATTACAATTATACACCTCACACTAAAATACAAACTTTTCAATTAAACACCTCATCTTATCATCTTATCATCTCATCAACATTTAATACAATACTTCCAAATCATCAATCATTTAACTAATATTATTATTTAAAACATCCACATTATTTAATTATTTCATAATACTCCCCCTTGGATGTTTTCAAAGAATATGCCTCGTTAAAACCTTATTAGGAAAAACCCAATGGGATAAAAACCTAATGAAGGAAAAAGAGTACATGATTCTTTTAGATACGCGTTCGATTGTTGCCTCATTAAAAACCTTACTAGGAAAACCACATGGGAAAAACATCAGTGAAGGAAAAAAGAGTGCAACGCGTATTTACTCCCCCTGATGATAACATCATTCCAAATCTCGAAGTCTTCGAACTCCAATTGAATATACCAATCTTTTGAAAATTATTGGGGGAAGTGCTTTCGTGAATAAATCTGCAAGATTTTCACTTGATCACACTTGTTGTACATCAATATCACCATTTTTCTCTAAATCATGCGTAAAGAAATTTTTTGGTGAAATATGTTTTGTTCTATCTCCCTTAATATATCCTTCCTTTAATTGGGCAATGCATGCAGCATTATCTTCATATAAAATCGTAGAAGTAACTTTTTCGATAATAGCCCACTAGTTTGTTGTATATGCTCAATTATCGATCGCAACCAAACACATTCTCGACTAGCTTCATGAATAGCTAAAATTTCTGCATGATTAGATGAAGTAGCCGTTAAACTTTGTTTAACTGACCGCCATGAAATAGCGGTTCCGCCATGCGTAAATAAATAGCCCGTTTGCGATCGAGTATTATGTGGGTCGGATAGAAAACCAGCATCTGCATACCCAATCAAATCTGCTTTTGATTCATTTGATTCAATAGTGCCGCTACATATAGATAACTTAAAACAACGATATATAATAAAACACACAATAGTAAATCATAATGCATAAATAAAATCATAGCAGATTAATTTTCTTCGATCAGAAAATCCGCAGCTTCCAAATGAGCATTTTCATCATTGGCATCAGAGGTAGAGGCGAATTCACCCTGAACAAAATTCATTTCGATTTTCTTTCCTTTGCCCTTTTGAGATTCCTGATATAGCTCAACAAGATGTTTGGGCGTACGACAATTGCGCGACCAGTGGCTAGAACCACCGCAACGATAACATTTTTCATCATTATTCTTTTGTTCAGTTTGCCTCTTCTCATCTTTATTATCAAAACGTTTCCTCTTCTGGGGAATATTTTGATGACCGCCACGATAATTATGATAACCACCACGGAAATATTGATAACCACCACCATAATATCCTCGGCCACGACCACGGCCTTGACCACGACCTTGACCACGACCACGTCCACGGCCGCGATATCCACCACGACCACGCCCACGATCATTACCTCGACTGTTGTCATTATTAATTTTGACTGCAGTCGCTTCAGGGAGTGCAGTAGAACCAGTCGTTCGGGATTCGTGATTTTTCACCAGCAATTCATTATTTTGCTCAGCCAAAAGTAAGCAAGAAATTAGATCTCAATACTTTTTAAATTTTCTCTCCCGATATTGCTGTTGTAATATCATATTCTGTGGATGAAATGTGGTGAATGTTTTCTCCAGCATATCGTTATCAGTAATTGTTTCTCCACATAATTTCAACGTGGAAGTAACTCTATAAACGGCAGAATTATATTCACTTATCGACGTAAAATCCTGCAATCGTAAATTCAGCCATTCGTACTTTGCATTGGGGAGAATAACAGTTGTCAAGTGGCCATATCGTTCTTTCAGGTTTTTCCACAACTCAGCTGGATTCTTTTCTGTTAAGTATTCAACTTTCAGATTTTCGTGAATGTGGTGGCGAAGAAAAATCATAGCTTTCGCAGGGTCTTGTTCAGTTGTGGTTTTCGTGGGATCAATGGTGTCACCTAAACCTTTTGCTTTCAAATGGATTTCAGCATCTAGTACCCAAGGTAAATAATTTTTTCCAGTGATATCGAGTGCAACAAACTCAAGGCTCGCCAAGTTCGACATATTACTATAATAAAATACAAAACATGTTATTAAAACATTACATAATAAAAAAAAACTTATAATTAATCTTCTTTTAAATCTTCTTTATTATCTTCTTTTGTAAAAGTTCTTATAAAAAATGATATCCACATCCAGATAAGTGTCGCCGTAATAATAATCATAAGTAAAAGATCAAACATCGGACATAGCGACATCCTTCAAAATAAAATATATTTCAGTAATTATAATATTAAAGAAATTACAATTAATAATTATATTTTAAAAACATTGGTAAAAATATTATCCACATAGCGGAAATGATCACCGTAAATAATGTAAGGAGTAGAAGATCCATCTTTGTATAAAACGATATTTTTTTTCTTATTAAAGAAAGATTAATAATATGCCGCTACTGAGGTTGGGATTACCGCAAGACCTCGTGGGCTTGTGTTGTGTACGTTCATAAATAAAAAAAATCCACACGCCTCCACGGGGATCGAAACCTGGACCTCTCGTCACTTGTAGTGAACGATATTCCGCGAAACCACTCGGGTATTGGTGCTTTCGTGAATAAATCTGCAAGATTTTCACTTGATCGCACTTGTTGTACATCAATATCACCATTTTTCTCTAAATCATGTGTAAAGAAAACTTTTGGTGAAATATGTTTTGTTCTATCTCCCTTAATATATCCTTCCTTTAATTGGGCAATGCATGCAGCATTATCTTCATATAAAATCGTTGGAAGTAACTTTTCCGATAATAACCCACAAGTTTGTTGTATATGCTCAATTATCGATCGCAACCAAACACATTCTCGACTAGCTTCATGAATAGCTAAAATTTCTGCATGATTAGATGAAGTAGCCGTTAAACTTTGTTTAACTGACCGCCATGAAATAGCGGTTCCGCCATGCGTAAATAAATAGCACGGTTGCGATCGAGCATTATGTGGGTCAGATAGAAAACCAGCATCTGCATACCCAATCAAATCTGCTTTTGATTCATTTGGATTGAACAATCCCATATCAGTTGTTCCTTGAAGGTATCGAAATATCCGTTTAACTCCATTCCAATGTCTACGAGTCGGTGACGAACTATATCTTGCCAATAGATTTACAGCGAACGCTATATCAGGTCGCGTATGGCTCGTCAAATACATTAGGGCTCCAATAGCACTGAGATATGGTACTTCAGGACCAAGTAGTTCTTCATCGTTTTCGCAAGGTCTAAACGGATCTTTATTCACATCTAAAGATCGAACAATCATTGGAGTATCCAATGGATGAGCTTTATCCATATAAAATCTTTTCAATACCTTTTTCGTATAAGTCTCTTGATGTACGAATATCCCATTCTTTAAATATTCGATTTGGAGTCCAAGACAAAATTTCGTTTTACCGAGATCTTTCATTTCAAACTCTTTTTTTCAAACAATTAACGGCTTTTGATAACTCTTCAGGAGTTCCAATTATGTTAATACCATCAACATAAACTGAAATGATGACAAATTCATTTCCAGATCTTTTCATAAATATGCACGGGCAAGTTTGATCATTTTTATACCCCTCTTTCGATAAATATTCACTTAGGCGATTATACCACATACGCCCAGATTGCTTTAATCCATAAAGCGATTTATTTAGCTTGATTGAGTACTCATTTCGGGGCCCTGAATTTTCAGGCAACTGAAATCCCTCGGGAAGTCTCATATATATGTCACTGTCAAGTGATCCATATAAATAAGCGGTGACAACATCCATTAGACGCATATCGAGTCCTTCACGTACTGCCAGACTAATTAAATAACGAAAAGTAGTTGCATCCACCACAGGAGAATACGTCTCCTCATAATCAATACCAGGTCGTTGTGAAAAGCCTTGTGCAACAAGCCGTGCTTTGTATCTCACAATTTCACCGTTTTCATTTCTCTTTCTGATGAAATCCATTTATATCCAACCGGCTTTACATTTTCTGGTATGCGGACTACAGGTCCGAAAACTTTTCGTTTCTCAAGTGATTTTAATTCTGCCTCGATTGCATCTTTCCATTTTGGCCAATCATTTCTTTGTCTGCATTCTTTTACAGACCCTGGTTCATGATCCTCATTCTCATTTATCTCATTCATTTCATGTAGCGCTACGTTAAATGAGAATTTATTGTCAACGTTGACTTTTTCTCGGTTCCATCTAATTCCATTTTGAGCATAATTTATCGAGATCTCTTCATTATCATTATTCTCAAAAATTTCAGGTACCTGATTTCCATTATCATAATCATTAATGCCCATTGACTCTTCTAGAGTCGATAAATCCTCGACTGGACCATTCTTATTATTTGCTCCTTTTCTTTTCGAGGATTTTTATCTTTGGAACCCGAGGGCCTACCACGTTTTAGTTGTGGTTAGGCTCGATCATTATATGTTCTCCAGGAACATCAACTTTTGCAGGAGCATTAACAGCTGGTATATGTGACTTAGTCACTCTTTTAAGGTCAGTAAAGCTATCTGGCAGTTGATTAGCTAATCCTTGTAAATGAATTATCTTTTGAACTTCTAGTTCACATTCTTTCGTTCGAGGATCATAATGATTTAGCGATAATTCATTCCAACTAATACTCATTTCCAGCTGTTTCTTTTCTCCCCCTAATGTCGGAAAATTCGATTCATCGAAATGACAATCGGCAAATCTAGCCGTAAATAAATCTCCAGTTAGAGGTTCTAAATATTTTATTATCGATGGAGATTCAAATCCGACATATATTCCCAACTTCCTTTGAGGTTCCATCTTCGTGCGTTGTGGTGGAGCAACTGGAACATATACCGCACATCCAAAAATTCTCAGATGGGAAATATTTGGTTCCTGACCATAAACCATTTGTATCGGGGAGATATCATTATAACTTGTTGGCCTGATGCAGATTAGTGCCGTTGCATGTAATATAGCATGTCCCCAAGAAGATGAGGGAAGTTTCGACTTCATTAATAATGGCCTTGCAATTAATTGCAACCTTTTAATCAACGATTCTGCAAGACCGTTTTGCGTATGGACATGTGGCACGGGGTGCTCAACATCAATTCCAATAGACATGCAATATTCATTAAATGCCTTGGAAGTAAATTCACCAGCATTATCAAGGCGTATTTTCTTTATCGGATAATCCGGAAAATGTGCTCTTAATCGAATCAACTGAGCAAGCAATCTCGCAAAAGCTACATTCCGCGTTGATAACAAACATACATGAGACCATCTAGTTGATGCATCAATCAATACCATGAAATATCTAAATGGTCCACACGATGGATGTATCGGTCCACAAATATCACCTTGTATACGTTCCAAAAATCTTATAGATTCATTCTTTATTTTTATTGGTGATGGACGAATAATCAACTTCCCTTTAGAGCAAGCAACACATGATAATTCATTCGATTGAAGAATCTTCTGGTTCTTCATTAAATGTCCACGTGAATTTTGAATTATTCTCCGCATCATAATTGAACCGGGATGGCCCAACCGGTCATGCCAAACAACAAATGTATTATCATTAGTAAACTTCTGGTTTACGATAGCATGTGATTCAATTGTTTTAAGATATGTGTAATATAGCCCAGAGTCAAAGATGGTAATATTTCCACAATTCTTTTGTCATTCGATATCACTTTTGTAATATGCAAATATTCAATATCTCCTTTTTCTGCAGTCTCAATATGATATCCGTTATGTCGAATAGCTTTAAAGCTTAATAAATTTCTTTGAGACTTAGGAGAATATAAAGCATTTTCAATTATCAGCCTTGTTCCTCTGGGCAGTAAAACATTAGCTCTTCCGGAGCCCTCAATTATATTCGTGCTACCCGATATAGTAATAACACTGGCTTCTTTCATATCAAGATGATCGAAATATTTCTTATTTTTTAGAATCGTATTCGTCGTTGCACAGTCTGCAAGACACAATTCTTCATTGCACATGCCCGCATCCATCAAATAATATCCTTTATAAACAAACACATAATATTTGTTATTGAAAAAGAAATATTGCATTACAAACATATAGATAACTTAAAGCAACGATATATAATAAAACACACAATAGTAAATCATAATGCATAAATAAAATCATAGCAGATTAATTTTCTTCGATCAGAAAATCCGCAGCTTCCAAATGAGCATTTTCATCATTGGCATCAGAGGTAGAGGCGAATTCACCCTGAACAAAATTCATTTCGATTTTCTTTCCTTTGCCCTTTTGAGATTCCTGATATAGCTCAACAAGATGTTTGGGCGTACGACAATTGCGCGACCAGTGGCCAGAACCACCGCAACGATAACATTTTTCATCATTATTCTTTTGTTCAGTTTGCCTCTTCTCATCTTTATTATCAAAATGTTTCCTCTTCTGGGGAATATTTTGATGACCGCCACGATAATTATGATAACCACCACGGAAATATTGATAACCACCACCATAATATCCTCGGCCACGACCACGGCCTTGACCACGACCTTGACCACGACCACGTCCACGGCCGCGATATCCACCACGACCACGCCCACGATCATTACCTCGACTGTTGTCATTATTAATTTTGACTGCAGTCGCTTCAGGGAGTGCAGTAGAACCAGTCGTTCGGGATTCGTGATTTTTCACCAGCAATTCATTATTTTGCTCAGCCAAAAGTAAGCAAGAAATTAGATCTGAATACTTTTTAAATTTTCTCTCCCAATATTGCTGTTGTAATATCATATTCTGTGGATGAAATGTGGTGAATGTTTTCTCCAGCATATCGTTATCAGTAATTGTTTCTCCACATAATTTCAACGTGGAAGTAACTCTATAAACGGCAGGATTATATTCACTTACCGACGTAAATCCTGCAATCGTAAATTCAGTCATTCATACTTTGCATTGGGGAGAATAACAGTTGTCAAGTGGCCATATCGTTCTTTCAGGTTTTTCCACAACTCAGCTGGATTCTTTTCTGTTAAGTATTCAACTTTCAGATTTTCGTGAATGTGGTGGCGAAGAAAAATCATAGCTTTCGCCTTGTCTTGTTCAGTTGTGGTTTTCGTGGGATCAATGGTGTCACCTAAACCTTTTGCTTTCAAATGGATTTCAGCATCTAGTACCCAAGGTAAATAATTTTTTCCAATGATATCGAGTGCAACAAACTCAAGGCTCGCCAAGTTCGACATATTACTATAATAAAATACAAAACATGTTATTAAAACATTACATAATAAAAAAAAACTTATAATTAATCTTCTTTTAAATCTTCTTTTGTATCTTCTTTTGTAAAAGTTCTTATAAAAAATTATATCCACATCCAGATAAGTGTCGCCGTAATAATAATCATAAGTAAAAGATCAAACATCGGACAGAGCGACATCCTTCAAAATAAAATATATTTCAGTAATTATAATATTACAGAAATTACAATTAATAATTATATTTTAAAAACATTGATAAAAATATTATCCACATAGCGGAAAGGATCACCGTAAATAATGTAAGGAGTAGAAGATCCATCTTTGTATAAAACGACATATTTTTTTTTTATTAAAGAAAAATTAATTATATGCCGCTACTGAGGTTGGGATTACCGCAAGACCTCGTGGGCTTGTGTTGTGTACGTGCATAAATAAAAAAATCCACACGCCTGCACGGGGATCGAAACCTGGACCTCTCGTCACTTGTAGTGAACAATATTCCGCGAAACCACTCGGGTATTGGCGTTTAGTTATAAAACCTTTAAATAATACTTTTATAATATATATTTTTAAATTAATCACAATTAATATATGATTAGTATAAATTAAAATTAAATTACCAAACCTTGACTAAACTCGTACGAGATCTTCGACGGAGGTTGATTTTGACGACGGAGAGCGATCGTGCTGATAACGTGTTATAAAAATATTAATTGTGATTAATATTATATTAAGATTATTTTATTATAATTATACTTATATTAAAATTATAATGATAATATAGCTTATAATAATAAAGAGAGAGATGAGATAGAGATTAAGTATTTCAATACTTGGTGTAATTTACAATGAACTCTAATCACCTATTTATACTACTAATAATTCGCTATTACAACTAATCACATTAATTACAATTATACACCTCACACTAAAATACAAACTTTTCAATTAAACACCTCATCTTATCATCTTATCATCTCATCAACATTTAATACAATACTTCCAAATCATCAATCATTTAACTAATATTATTATTTAAAACATCCACATTATTTAATTATTTCATAATACTTATTTGTTTATCATTTTTTTCTACGAACCCCTCGGCATAAAATTTTATATTCGTTCGTTCCTTACTCAAATCAGCAACACAGAAAATGAAGAACGTTATCACTTTTCTCCTCCTTCTCTTACCCATTATTTTCCCTCAAGTTCAATGCTTATTGGCCGCCGTCAATAATCCTCGTACGAAACAAAACTATTATCACTACCTCAACTTCGTCAAAAGGTCTTGCAAGACAACCCTATACCCTAAGCTATGCCGCCGAGCCATGTCAGCGCACTCGACGGCGGTCAAGAACAGCCCGAAGCTCCTAGCCGCCACGGCCCTCCAAGTCACGTTCAACAAGACTCAGTCGACCTCGCGGACCCTCGAGGCCCTGTCGAGAAGCTGGCCGGGGTTGAGGCCGAAGGAGAAGTCGGCGTTGATAGAGTGCGTAGAGGAGGTCGGCGAGTCGGTCTACGAGCTGGCAAAGTCCATGAAGAAGCTCAACCATTCCCGGCGGTCGCAGTCCAACTTCGACCTGAAGATGAGCGACGTTCAGACGTGGGTCAGCGCCGCCCTGACGTACGACGGCACTTGTATGGACGACTTCATGGTTAGTGGGAGGATGAAGGCTTTGGTGAGGAAGAAGGTTTGGAAAATCGCCCGCTTGACTAGTATTGCATTGGCGTTCGTCAATAATTACGCTGGGGTGTATTATTGATTTTTTATTTATTTTTATATAATAGATTCATATATGCATACAAAAATAACATAATTAATGTAAACTTGATCGTGCTCGAATTATGGATCAAACGTCTTGTAATGAAACATAACTGTTATGGAGACTTAAAAGCTCATTCATCTGCTTCAATTTTTTTTTCTTTATTCTTTTTTTTTAGTGCAAACTGTTTTTAATAGTGTGTGTGTGTGTGTGTGTGTGTGTGAATGTTTTTGCACAGATACTATAGAAGGTAAACTGTAAACATGTTAGATTTGGACATTCAGAATAGTTAGTTATGCCGACAATCACGTGCCAAGCTCTTAATAAAAAAATGGTGTAATGTAAACCTTTGAATAATGATTGTAGACGAAATAAAAATAATAAATATTAATAAATGTCAACTTTGCAGCAAAGGAGGAACTTTTGGGTCTTTTGCCATGGCTGGTGGGAACTTGATAACTGATATTTGTTAGTAATCTATCTCATATTGTTTCTATATAATCTTTATGATTGGTTGGTTAATTGATTACATGGGGCATTGCTTTGTTCAAAAACATAAATTGATATATATCGCAGAGGAGAAGAGAACCGTACCACCGTAACATAGACGCCGGCAAGACCACCACGACCGAGCAGATGGATCCTACTACACGGGCCTGCGAGTCCATGAGTGACCCTTTTGTGGGGTCTTTGCGTTTGTTCGAGTCTATTCTGGGAAGCTCGAGGCTGTATCTTACACGACAAAAGCGAATAAAGGGAAGAAGGAAAAAGGATCGGTAGGCTTCTTGAAATGCATGCTAACAGCAGACCGCCGGCCATTAAGGTTGCCCTAACAGCGGGACATCTTGGTTCTCGCTGGTCTGTGCAATTCCGAGAAGCCCATTGTCCTCGAACGCATGGACTTCCCTGACCTTGTGATTAAGGTCTCCATCGAGTCAAAGACCAAAGCCAACGTTGATAAGCTGACCGTCGGCTTGATCAAGCTCGCTCAAGAGGACCCATCCTTCCATTTCTCAAGAGACCAACCAAACCGTTATCGAAGGAATGGGCGAGATTAGTTTTAGGACAATTTTGATCATTCCATTACAGTCTCATGAAAGAAATCAAAGGTTCAATCCCAGATTGCACAACTTACTCTGAGTTCATAAAGACCACCAATGGAGAGAATCAATAAACTAAAAACCAAACAAAACTCAGATAAACTGATGGAAATCAAAGGTTCAATCCCACATCATAATAAACACCAATCTTATATGCTCTCTTTGCTTATCTCATTTGAACGATTCCAGCGCTGACGAGCTTTTGGATCTTGCTCATCACGAGAGGGTTCTTCGTGTGCTCTTGCGCAGCCCTTGGATTCTCTTGGAAATCGGTGAGAACCTATCGACAAAAACCATGAAGAGACGAAGAACATAAATCAAGTTCCAAAATCGAACTCTACTTAACATACAACCGATGCAAACTATTTTATCGTACCTGTCTCATGACGGGATCTGTAAGAATATTTTGGATCTCTGGGTCTTGCATTGCCTTTGCCTGCAGTAAAGTTTCGAGTTCATACAATGAGAGGCTCAAGCATGGCAAAAAGTAACAAAACTGTAGTAATGCTCAAAGCCAAGAATCAATAGGTCCATTAATCAACATACCTGTCTTTCTTTCAATTCCTCGGGCGTGAAATCTCCTCGGTTAGCTTTGTTTATCTGCTCCACACACCTGCAAAAACACACGACGGATCATCGTAAGAATTGTAATGATCAAAGCCAAGAATCATTAGTTCCATTAATCTTGCAGAAAACTATTAATCGTACCTCCTCACACCATCGAGCAACTCTGGGTTCTGAGGATCATGTTTCAGACCCTCCTGGTAAGTTTCCAGGGCTTTGTCGTGTTCTTTCATGAAGAACTGTATGGCACCTTTTCGGGTGTATCCTTTGGCAAAAGTTGGGTCAAGCTCAATACACTTCTCAGCATCTTTAAGTCCCTCGGGCATTGCACCTAGTTTTGTGTAACAAGCAGCTCTATTACTGTATGCCTGCAAAGTACAAAAATATTAATGTTATTATCATTCAAGTTATAATCCTAAACATGCTTTCTCTGAGATGGAAACAACATCTCTTAAAAGACATCTCCCAAACCTTTGGATCCTTTGGGTTCCTTTTTATTGCTTCGGTGTAGTGTTTGATAGCCTCAGGATACTTCTGTTCTTTGAAAAACTGATTTCCTGCAGATGGTCATTCCATGATCAGCTATATATTAAATTGCTTAAGACTAACTCGAATCATTCCCTGAGAATTTAAAGATGATATGAAAGAAAATCAATAATACCTTTCTCGCGCTCTTCCTCGGCTATTTCTGGGTTTAAGTACTCCTGTTGCTCAAGCTCTTTCTTTGCTCTCTCAGCATCGTTCAGCTTCTTCAACGTGTCAGGGTTGCGATGCTCGGTTAGAGCTTTCTGGAAAGTCTCGATCGCTGGTTCAAAGTCCTTTGGAAACTTGGCCAACTTAACCAAGGCAGTTCCTTTTCTTGTCAAAGCCCTAGCAATCATCTTGAAATCTGATCTGAGTTCTCTACCCCTTTCAACAGCATTGTCACAATCTTTGATGCACTCATCGTACTGAAACAAGAAAAGAAAGTGTAATGAAATCATCCATCAGCCTTATCCCAATGTAAAATTCAAGAAATTTTCCAATCCAAATCTTTCTCAACCAAAAATAACAGCACCAAAACCACAGTTACCCAACAAAAAACAATGTCAGCAAATGGTACGCAGCTTAATTACCTTCCCCATCTCCAAATACACGGCGGCCCTATTGGTTAAAAATGAAATATCTTCATCATCAAGCTCGACGGCCCTCGTATAACATCCAATCGCCGTCTCAAAATCCTTCTTTTTATACGCTGCATTGCCAGCCTCCTTCTCCTTCTGTGCTTCTGCTTTCTTCTGCTTCCTCTTCTTCTCCTCGTCATTTATCTCCATAGGCTCCGTTTTAGGTTCAGGCTCAGGCTGGGACCTACTAGCCTCCTCCCTCGCAGGTTCGGCTTTCACCTCGTCGTTCATAGGTTCGGCCACCTCGTCGTCGCCGCCGGGCCTAGTCTGAAACTTCAAGTTCAATAAAGCACCCAAGGCCTGCATAACCCTCTGGTCAGTCAGATACATATTCAGATTACTCGGATTCTTCTGAAGATCCTGCATCATCTTCACAAAATCCGGCTGATTGAGATACTCCCTCGTCGACGGATCACTCGCGAGCTTGACCCACATCTCCGGGCCAAAAGCTTCTCCGAACGGGTTCGGACCCGGCCCGGCCCTCGACCTGGAGCGGTTCAAAGCCGACTCTGCATCCGACAACCCGCTCTTGAGTGCATCGTTGCTGGGATCGATTTCGAGACCCTTTTTGTAGGCCGATACGGCTTCGGAGAAATTGCTGAGGCCCACATAAGCTGCACCGAGCCGAGAATAGCCTTTGGCCCACTTGGGGTTTAGCTCGACGGTCTTCTGCGCGTCGGACAGGGCTGAGCCGAAGTCGTTGAGCGATGCGTACGCGGCGGATCGGTTGGAGTAGAGGACGTGATTGGTCGGAGCGAGCGCGATGGCGTCGCTGAAGTGGCGCACGGCATCGGCGAATTTCCCGCTGGAGAAGGCTGCGTTGCCCTTGGCCTTAGCTTCTTCGGCCATGGTAAATACCTACCTCTGTTCCAAGACTTTGTCTAAGGTTTGCTTCACTGAGGACGACGGAGTGATTATATGGTGAAGAATAATACTTTGTAGGGTTTTCTCGAATCTTCCGTTAGGGTCGGACTTCGCAATTACGGGTCGGGTCATTTCCATATTTACTATTTTATTACCAATTTTCCTACTAAAAGATGAGCTTACAATTTGGGCATTATTGGGCCAACACTTTTACATGGGCTTTTGACGGGTAATTTTATTGGGCTTAAACCGCAGCCCAGATGGAGGTACACGATCTATATTCATATAGCAATCTTTGAATTATAAATAGAGATATAACTAAAATGGTCCAATTTTAACGAAAATCTCACGCGTGCCGCACAATAAATCATGTCTGAATTGATAAAATTGAAATGATTACTGAAATTATATCACGAAACTAAAAATTTCTCCTCTAAAATTTGAATATGAGCTCTAGATCATCTGATTCGTTGAGCTTCATTAACGGTAGAAGAAAACAGTACGAACCCCTCAAATCCTGAAAGTATTCGAAAATTCGATCTATACATATGGAATACCTGTGAGATTTCGATAAAATTAATATTTATCGTGACGGAAGGACCAAATTAGACCAAAATCAATAACATTGGGGACTAAATTGGTCCATAAGTAAATATTGAGGACCATTTTGGATTTTAACCCATTATATATATATATATATATATATATATCTCCATAATTAATTTATGACCCACTTTGTCAGATAAGATTTTGAAAAAAAAAACAAATACTACAATAATTTGTAACCCCTATGATATGAATGAATTAAAAAAAATATGTGCATATTGCCCGACCAACCACATGATAAAATCGAATAAAGAACCATAGGACAGCTCGGCCTTCTCCCCATCCAACGAAAGAAAGCAGCTGTAAAATAATATTTTTTTGATATTCGAAAATTAATAATTTTATATTATAATTGGGATCTTATCCATCCATCATCACATGGAGATAGCTGGAGGGGTAGCATTGGTCTCACTTCCAACTGTAACGGTCAAAATCTGGTAATCAGTTTACGGCAAGCCAAGTATATCTTTATACTTTGCATTAATAATTTAACAAGTGGACCCTACCTTGGCATTAATCTGTAATAAATTACGAGAAAATTACATTTAATTTATTTATTTTTGAAATAATCCAGATGTTACATAAAGTTAGAAAGTGATAAAAGAATAGCAAATCCATACAACTCAGTGCCATTACAACAATCCGATGAAGACCAATTAAGCCAAGAGAAAAAAAAAATGGTTAAAAATGGGGACACAATTCATATAGACAAGACAACACTAAAATCTCCAAACAATGAAAGAAAAGGTCACAGCATTACAACACTAAGAATTTCTCCAATCAGGCGAAAATGGAGGCAAATGCAGACACCATCATCAGCAGACCGAAAAAGAACTTGTTTCCTTTTACTACATCGGCGGCGGCGGCACGCTGTGGCCTGGAAGTTCAAGAAAGAAGATATTTCAGTAACATAACGTAAACGAAAAAAGTAAATTCGAAAATAAGTTTTGATGTTTTTCGTACTTCTGGAGTTTGCTCAGGGCGCCGCAGTAGAGGGCGTTGTCGGGCACTGGGAACTCCGTTTTGTTGTTGGGCTCGGGATTTATGACTCTGATGTAAGTCTCCTGCCCGAGATACCACGAGTCGAGGTTTTCTGTCCTTAGGTTCCAAACTCCCACGTTGTCCAGCGAGATTAAGATCGCTGTCCAAGCCCCGGGATAAACCTTGAACGTACAATGTAGTAAGAAAAACAAGAATGAGATTATCATGTTAGGAGTTGAGTTCTTTTTTTTCGATTCTTACTTGTACTGTGGACCGAGCGATTCCATCCCACTTATTGTACGTCCCTCTGCTGTTCTCCGTCCACTCGCCGAAATCCATTCTGCAGTTTCGAGGAGAAAAAAAACTACGTTTAAACGATCGATCGAAATTTCAAAACCGAGCAGAAGAAGTGCATTTCGCATTATATATACCCTACGACGAAGAAGGCATATCCACTCAAGTGATACGACTGAACCTTAGTGTCATTGTTCTGCAATATCACCTCCATGAATCCCTTATAGGTACCGTTGATGATCGAAGTCTCCATCTTTGGAGGCCCTTCGAGCGGCTTAGTCGGGAAATCAAGCTTGTACGCACCCTTCACCTTGTGAAAATCTGCAAGCCTTATTGGAGTCGAGGGGTTCACAAAAGAAATCCCGCTGAGCGTCGTTCGCCTCTTCCCGCTGATGGTCATGGGCGGCTTGTTCCTCACCACATAGATATCAGTCACATTGATCGAACCATATCTGAACGAGCCCTGAGGGTTCGGCCGTGCGCCACTAGCAGTTACGTTCCACCTGGACATTATACGATTCATTGCAGACAACCTTAAAAACAACGTCGTAAGAGAGACGAGCTTTAGTTTCATGATAAGAAAATGGCATACCTGATGGACCTTGCCTGGTTCATCGAAAAGGTCTTATCGAACTGGTCCTGCGGAGGGTCGGGAAGTGGGCCCGACGCTTTGCCTTTCGAGTTGGTGTAGTGCAAGACTGCAACCCCCGTCACTCTACTCCACGTGGTCTCGTTCTCGAACCTCGAGCTAGCCACGATGTAATAATCGCTGCTAGCGTTTTGGTCCATGGTGACCAAGAACGAGTAGGTTTGGCCCACGTGTATGTCCAGGCTGATGTAGTTCTGCTGCACCGTGTAAGAGCCCTCGCTCTCCGCGAGGAGGAGGTTATGGCCCTGAATTCTGAAGTTCAGGCTCGTCGATATCCCGACATTGCTGACACGAAGCCTGTAAGTCTTTCCTGCGAGAAACAACATCATAGGATTCAGACACATTGAGGCACACTTTTGAGAAAGAAAATTAGGTCCATGTAAATCACCTGACTGAACGGTGATCGTTTCGTAGTCGATACCGGCGGGGACGAGAGTGTCATTGTACTTATACGGCCCTTTACCGTTTATCAAAACACCATCGGGCATTCCAAGATCTTTCCCCGACTCGAGGATCTTTCTTAAGGCCTAAAGCATAGACAGAAAATCAGCTTCGGTGCATCGTCTTAATACGAATAAATAAACTTTGTACACACTCACCGTGTGATTCTGCGTATACCAATCGCCGATAAGGATCGGAATATCACCGTAGGGGGTGTCGAAAGGAATAGGAATGATGTCCCTGTTATTGACTATAAAGCTTCCAAACCCGCCAGACGCTTTCTGGAAGTTAAGGGACGGGAAGTAATGGAAGCTACCGATTTGATCCTTGACTTGGAACTGGTAAGTCCAGTTCCACTTTGGCGGGATCGGACAGTTTGTACCGAGGAGACCGTCTTGCCATGAAACTCGCCTCTGCTGTATGCCAGACCTGATAAGCAAGCATTTAAACACATGTGAATCTTCCATTCATTGGAAAAAAGAACAATATATCTTTACCAATGGATTAAGAGGTCTTCGTCTAGTTTGTTTCTCACGTTGAGGACTACATTGTTGTTAGTGGTGACATTAATGGTAGGGCCAGGGAACTTCTTATTCACAGCAATCACCTGCAGAAACAGAGGTATACAAGTTGAAAAACCTTTTAGGACATTACCACTAATTACATCTTTAACCAGCATTTTCCATAAAGTACAAATCTTTACACTACATTTCCAGATCTAGGGCGAAACATGGAATCTTTCCGATATCTAAAGCAAGCCCACTTCGGAAAAATCAGATTTTTAAGAAAATTTGCAACAGTGAAGGATGAACAAAAGTAGGCAGGATTAAGGAGAAAACTTGCGATGAAGAGCATTACATACATACATACATACATACATACATACATACCTGCTGAGGAACACCAAGAGGAGAAGTAGTAATGTAGGAGACGACAAACTCGTAGGAGACATATGGGTCATCGGCAGAAACAGAGCCAAGAAGCAAGCAAACGGTGATAACCAAGGCAGAGAAGGAGCTGACTCCACCAGCCATAAGCAGCAGCAGCAGCAAAGTCTTCAAGATTTATATAACAGAAAGAAAGCAGCTTCAAAGCCACAAAGAGGGAGGGAAAGGGAAATCCTTTTTCTTGTTTGTTTTTCGACGAGCTTACATTACAAGACAGACAGGGCAAAGAGATGGTGGTAGCAGGACAGAAAAAAGGGCAACGACGGATGAGTTGAGTGTAGTTCAAAAAGATTAGAGAGAAACGGCTCTATCTATCCATCCACTCGTAAATCACTGCTTAAATGATGTATCGTTCAGTGGGGTGTGGTAAGGTAATAAAAAAAAATAGGGTGGGGTTGGAGAGATTTTTGTTATAGCTTTTGTCGGTCTTATTGTGAAGAAGAATCGAGATCGACCCCTTGACTCTTTTTCTTTTCTCTTCCCATTTATTTTTCTTCCTCCACCGTATTAATTGGCTGGCTCAATCTTTTCTCTTTTTTCCCAATTTTATTATTATTATTGTTATTTTCCCGAGAGTTAGTTCTACATGCAACTAAGACTGAAGTCTCTTATCTTAGGGATGTGTTAACTGATCCAAGCTTCCAATATATCAAAAGTTTCCATGTCAAGTATTCAATTCGAATTAAACTATTATAATCTGTATAGGTTATGTCAGGAGATTAATACCGTGAAAGTCGAATTTAGAATGGTTATATAGGTCAAGAAATTAATATCGTTGAAAGTGGAAATCGTCCCAAAATCAACATTGTTCAAAGAAAAAATAAAAATAAAAAAAATCCTCCTCTAGAGGAGAGGCTCTACGTGGGGTCGCGAACGAGGAAATCTAGTTTCGTAGGGTCGCGAGTAGGGCTGTGCATTCGGTACGAACCGAACCGAAATTTCGGTTTTCGGTTCGGCCATTTTCAAAACCGAATACCGAACCGAAATACTCGGTTCGGTATTCGATTTTTACCGAATTTAAATCGGTTTTTTCGGTTTGTACCGAATTTACCGAAATTTCATTAAAAAAAAAATATAAAATTAATATATTTATATATTAAAATTCTAAAAAATATATTAAATTTATAATTTTTTTATTTTTTTTTAATTTTTTAAAAAATTCGGTAATTCGGTCGGTTCGGTATACCGAAACCGAACCGAATTACCGAATTTTCAAAAAACAAAAACCGAATACCGAACCGAAATTTTTGTTCGGTATTCGGTTTGTACCGAATTTTCGGTTTTTCGGTCGGTTTACCGAACTATGCACACCCCTAGTGGCGCGTGAAAGAAAAGAGTGGACACTGTGTGTGACAGCCAATGGCCAGTTCAGACATACTAACATAACTACCACGCGCTACGCTACTCTCTTATCTATATTAAATATTGATTACCAATAATGCCCCTCTCTACCTCGTAGTAGACAACTAGTAGTAGTATTCGTATACTACTAGTTATAACATTTAGGCTGAGACATCGAATCGAAAGCTGAGGTTAAAACAGTGAAAGTATTAAGTTTGAGTCACAGTACCATAACACAGTGCTTAACTTAACAACACTCAGAAACTGAGATTTATTTCCTACGGGGATGATCGAAAGAAAACACGAGCGGGAATTGACGTCACCTTTTTATTCGACGAACCGACGGTCTTATTAGCGTATTTAGCTCAGACGTTAGGCAGTGGCCAGATTTTACCGAACAATTCTTCGACCCGCTTGGCTTGGTCGGCGTAGCCTTCCATTCCAGTGGTAAGAAGCTCCACGGCAGCTGGGCCCATTGCAGAGGAGAAACTGTACTGATCCCACTTTACAAGCTGCAGTGCATTTGAGGTCAGCCCAGCCCAACTTAGATGAAAAGATAACATCTATTTGGTTTAGCAATTGAGTCAAATTCGACAAAATACCTCTTCATTGCTGAAACTGTAAGAAGCGGCGGATTGTGGGGAGAGTCGTCTCATGTAAGAATATTTCTCGTCGGGAGGTGTTACGGAATCCTTTAGAGACTGCAGTATCTTCAATGGGCAGATGATGTAGTCTACCCTGTGTAATACGAAAAAAAAAAAAAAAGGAATCACAGTTAGAATGTTAGAATGGAACGTAAAATCTAACGAGTTCCTGTTATGATAATTATACCCTAAGAGATTGTAGACGTCCTGTTTGTTACGGATTGCTGCGGCCATCAGTTTCGACTTGTGCCCATGTTTGTGGATGTAGTTGTATGCTTTCGTAACCTGATTGGAATTCCAAGGAGATGAACCTCGTACAAAGTGTGCAGCATTATCTTAATTTTACCAATAGACGTGTGATTACTAGACAATGTGTTTTGGAGCTGATTGAACTTACCAAAGCCAATCCAGGATCTTCTCCACGACTAAGAGCAGCTTGAACTTCAGAATCACCATTATGGTTGCGAGCCCAGTCCTAAAGAAGACGGACTAGTTATAGCCAAAGGCGGAATTTGGGTCAATCAACGTTTCAGGGATGATGAACCTACCCTGAGGCGGCCCACAAAAATTTGAATAACAGAAGCACCTGCTTGAGCTGCAGCTGCAGCTTGACAAAAACTGAAAGTATACGAGGAATTGGAAGTTCAGTATTTTTCAGACTGAGAGAAAACAGTAGCAATTCAAACATGAACAAGTCTGGGATTGGCAAGCTCCGTAAGCAATCTTAAGAAGATGACCAAGAGAATATCACCAGCGGAAAAGTTAATATACAAGAAACTAAGATAGGAAAAACCTCTAAACCTTTCATGCAGAAAATGTTTCGGGCACATCTTTACTTCAAGTTTCGAAATAAATAGAGAATAGCTTATTATACCTGTAGACAAAGGTCATGTGTGTCTGTATGCCCTCTGACTCCAGCAACCTAGAAGCCTCGATACCCTGTGAAGAAAATAAATAAACATAGGCAAAACATGAGGAGTCCTGATATGTAAACTAAATGATCTCTTTCAAGAATGGCAAAATAAGAATATTGGGACCGTGTCACTCACTTGCCAAGTTGAAGGAATTTTAAACAGTAATCGTTCTGGAGGCACATCAATGGCATGGTATAACTTCAGTAAGTCATGCACCTGGAAATCAGGATCAGTAATTAGTACTCCAAGTATATGGAATCCGAAACAGATAAAAGACACACACACATATTAAATGTTTTGAAGGTAGCCAAAGGCAAGGCTACCAATGCATTTGACCAGAGATGTCTATATTCGATTTCAAAGTTGTCCAAGTGCTATACAAAAAAGGGTAATCGAAACACTATATAGCCTAATGTTCTTCCTGTTGCAAAGCAGAAAAATAAACTGAAAAGAATCACAAGAATATAGAAGATCCACTGAAGTGCGCCCAACAAACATAATATTTAAAGGATCATTTACCTTCCTAATAATCCCGTGGGTGTCATATGCAAGACGAGCGTCAACTTCTGTCGAAACACGTCCAGGAACAAGCTTGGCAAGGTCACCTCCAACATTCACCAACGCCTGAGCTTGCAGCATGCCATAATCCATCATTTACCTCACACGGAGAGAAAAAGAAAAGCCTAGAAAAAACTACTTAATACTTTGCAGTAGGCCAACCTTGTTGAAGAAACAAGACATACGATCATTACTCTCCAAGCGTGAACACTCTGAATCAGCCAATGCAGTATCCACAGCACTCTGGAGAAAACAAAAAAGAGAATCGTATCATCAGCAGGCATAAATTAAAATAGGCCTAACTAAGAAAATAAACAAACCAAGATGCGATGGGATTAGCTGAGATACCCTGAATTTAGTATCAGGAAGGCTACAAATACCCAATAACAGAGACGAGCTGACGGTGGCAGCAGTTGGAGGAAACCTGAAATTGCATTCTAACATTGAAATTACATGGCATAATAACGAGATTAAAGGCAATAATCAACAAACAAGAAGCTCAATGAATAGATAGTTTTGTTCTATTCTATCTAAGCACCAAACGAACAATCTACCTTTCAAAATCATCGAAAACAACAGTATCTGGAACGATCTCACTGAAGCTCGTCACAGCATCCAGCTCAGTGCTCAAACCTATTTGACACCAGACAGAAAACCTAGATCAAAACAACACATCCAAATTCGAACCGAGCAAACAAAAAAAAACGAAAATTACCAGTGTCGAGAGATGCAGAGAATGTAGTTGCAGCTCTTCTGATTAGAGGAAAGCTCCGCCGAGGCTTCCAAATCAGATTCGACTGAGCTCCGATCCTACATTTCTTCTGCCATTGGATTTATCTAACCAATCAGATCAATGCGTCGCACAAAAAATGGCATAGATGCGCTTGTAGATCGAAATTACCTGATGAGATGAAGCCGACGACGATGAGAGCACATGAGAGAGCGGAGATTGCAATGTTGAAGCTGACATTTCTTTTATCTTTCGATATTTTTTCTATTTGGAAATGATAAATTAGAGTGGAAATGTGGATATTTATACAGCTGGTGGAGTGGAAATAGCAATTTCGACCGAAGCATTAAACCTTCCAAGATAAACGTACAAGCCTTACTGCAGCAAGTACTACTTCTCATAACATAATTGGAGTGGTAAGAGTTATTCCTAGAAGCCGTGATGTTAGAAACTTGAAAGTTGAAAAGACTGGCGATGAGATGATAGCTTCGTGCACGCCACGTGGCAGACAAACCGATATTTATAATTATATCAAACGGATAATTCTCCATCATATTCATATATACGTTTATTTAATGATAAATCGAATTGTAAATATGATTGTTATTATTATTATTTATAAACATAATCACCATGTCCATAGCCCTACCTACAATCACATATATCATCAACGCAAACTAGGCAGCTTCATCTCTCTCATCATGCAATCTTCTTCGAGCTATCCTGAGGTGCTGTCCTTACAAGAGAGTCAAGAAACTCTTGAACCTCCGAAGTGTCTCTAAGAGAGAAAGATGCATTGCTCTCCTTAGGGATGGAAGATACGAGGATTCCATAGCCTCGGTGGTTTCTGTTCTTCAAAACCTAAAGTAGATGCATTTTTTTTCATTACAATGTAGATAACTTTGACGTCATAAAGACGAGAGGGAAATCGATCGGTTTAGGCATACTATGTTTCATTACCTTGAACGCATCTTCGTCAGTTCTGTCATCTCCGATGTAGATGGGGAGGACATCCCGACGGTTGCTAAACCCTACAAAGTCGAAGAGTTTTACCTTTACGGTATAGCAAAATGGTGAATAATTCACCCCCACTAAGCATACGTATAATAGAGAAATTAGCTCACCTAGTGATTCAAGAAGGAACTCTACTGCCTTTCCTTTATTCCAGTCGATCACGGGGCGAACCTCTAAAACCTAAGTCCAACCCAAGATTCGTCTGGCTCAGACGCTCGATCGCATAGTGGAAAAGATATTGTAATAAGGGCTCGACTAAGATTACTACTTTACCTTTCGCCCGTGGGTCAGACGGAGACGGGGGTAATCTAACAGAAGGTCATGGACACGCTGAGCAATCACGGGCCAGCTCTGAAAATTTCAAGCGCAAAGTATATATAAGCCAAAGTTTCGCAAATTAGTGACGTGAAACTGAAGGGTAGCTAGGGATCGATCGTTCTTACACTCTCATCAACGTTGCGATAGTGTACGGAGACGCAGAACTTATGGTTCTCCACTTTTGAGCCTTTTATGCCTTCTGCGATCTCGACTAGCTTTCTGCAAACCTGAGAAGTAACATAAGCATACGTATGAAGCTTTGCTTTCGAAGTTTATTTCAGATGGATTTGATCGAATACCTCGTTGATCATAGGTAGAAATTCAGTAGCAGGCTGGAATAGATTTTCGGCCTTGCCCTATACAAGAAGATCATGTAATAAGGCCAAGAAGAAATGCATGAGATTGTGTTAAACTATATGTTTTTATTATTATTACCTCTGCATCAGTTGATGGGACACAGTTCGAATGGTCTCCTTGGGCAACGTCTTTGGCCGGGAACACAATGTCCATTCCGTGACTACCAGCGTAGTATAGTTCTTTCAGTCCTACCAATTCAGAGACCTGAAAAACACGACATAAAAATGTCATCTTTTTCGTATCCTAAAGATCGTCCATTTATTATTATATATAAAAATTCATGCGTTAGCACTGACCTTATCACGGCTTCTTCCGCTGATGATGGCCGTCGGAAAATGCTCAGCGACACTCCTTACAGAAGATCTCATCTAAGGAACGTAATTATGCCATTAGATATTAAATATGTATATAGCAATATGGATCGTCGTTTATAAAACGAGGGATGAGCTTTTCTTACATCGGCTGACATGAAAGCTTTATCAGGGTCATCTACGATTGGGGAGAGAGTGCCGTCGTAATCCAAGAAAACGACTAACTTACTGTCCCTCAAGCGTTCCACTATCATTTGGAAAGACTTCAGAGCGGAAGGGTACTTAATCTGTAAGAACACACACAAGAAGAAAAAAAAAACATTCAGACGAATAAACAAAGACAAGAGAGGTTATTGAGTAAGAAGTTCCGTGAGAATATATGAAAAGCGAACACACCATCCAGGATTCATACGAAAGTTCTGATTCGTCGAAAACAGAATCGACGTTATTGTAGTCCTTGACAGCCTTTTTACGGGGAGGAGATGAAGATTTCATAGCGTCGAGCCAACCATTGCAACTAACATCCCCGAGCATAGGGGGTTTTTTTCTCAGGCCTCTTGCAGTATGGATTTTTAAGTCCATCGATGATCGATTTTTTTTTTTCTTTCTTTCTTTTTTGTCTTGGTTACAACTCAAAAATGGGAGCTATATAAATAGTGCTTCAACCGACTCTCTTATCGATGAAAAACCAGCGCTTTAATGTGGATATATCACTGCTTGTTGGTGAGCAGTCCATTAATAAGGGGAAGCTTTTCAAAACCTGATGAAATTATGATGAAATCGACAACAAAAGTCACAAAGGAAGCAAAAAAAATTGTCACGAAAATCAAATGTTGGGAATCTAAAAGCACCTCATCTCCGAAGCGGTCGCGCATTTATCGCAAGGAAAAGATCATCTTGGTCCATGGAACGGTCTGTCACGTGCCTTTCTTGACTACCCTTTTCCTCCTGAAATTCAAAGTAGCACGTAAAGGTTAAAGCTTTTTATGACCGAAGAAGCGTATAACTATTGTACAGTTCAATCTATCGACGGTTCTACTAATGTACAAGAGAGACGATGCTACACGCTAAGTGAATAAATAAAAAATCCACCGATACAGATTGAATGAGCCTTACATCACAAGGTCACGCTAAATATGCTAAAAATATCTGGAAAAAGGCTTAGAAGAGACAACAAAAAATATGACGCAGCCGTATTCTTTATTACAATAGCATTCTGGTAACGCTAGCGGTTCATGAATGTGGACTTCTGTGATTTCCTTGGAAAAGTTTTTTGTCGGGAATTTAAGACACAAAACAAAAAGATAAAAAAAAAAAAAGGAAAGAAATCACGAAGGGATTTCCTGAAACATGGATCAAACAGTAAATGAAAAGCATGGCAGCTACCTAAAAGTTCCACGAGACTATACGGATAATGTCTCATGATCAAACTCGAGATTGCGAGAAGAAAGTATATATACAATAAAGGGCACGTAATAAGATAAATTCACGTGCATATCCAGCGTCTTAAATGTATGACCCCGTGTCTTATTATTTCATCTTCGTCAAGATCTTACTAGGATAATAAAATTTTTTTGTCCCACCCGTGCAAACAAGGTAGACAGTTTGGTTCAACGATCGCGTCTGTGATCACACATGAAACCCTAAAAGAATCATGTTCTTACATATCGGGTATGGATGATGATTACTTATAAATTCGAACCGATATTCCTGTCCAACTTTTTCTTCTTAACTATGTAGTTGTGCTACTCAAAGACTTCAAATTTGTTAAGACCTTAATCGTTCAATAGCAAAACACGCCTAAAAGACCATGAGGAGCACACTGTTTCAAATCAACATTTTAGTAAAAAACAATTGCAAGTTGAGCATTGAAGGTATATAAACCTAAAAACAAGCATAATTAGAAATAGCACAAAGTATAAAGACAATAAAACACAAGCTTTTCTTGCTTTCAACGTCTCTAGCAGATTTGGGTGAAACAATACATAACATATGACAATAAACAATGAAAGAAAATGCCAGGAACAGGCATGTTCAAATGACAACTGCCTCAAGCATATAAACAAGTTATGCCACCCCACAATATATGAAGAGAAAGATACTCAGTATACAAAAATAAAATAGAATAAAAGACAGATACTCAGTATACTAAATTAAAATTGGGAATATTTCCAGAAAATCACATGGTACACCTCTTTAGAGATACTATTTCATGAGGGCCTACTCATCATTTAATATAAAAATCAATTCTCTAGTGGTGGTCCTTATTATTGACCAAAGATGGTATATATATGGACTGCCATAACCAAAAGATACAGAATTCATCTATTGTTTTCATACATTAAACTCATAACTTCAGAAATCTTCAATGTCCCCAGCTCGAATGCTTGAAATAGATCAAGCAGACGTGCATTTGCAGGTGGATTTAGACAGCCTCATTACAATAGAATATAGTTTATTACTGTCAAGAAAACCAAACCCTATAGAAGATTCAGACATTTGTCTCCTTTTTTACACGAACATAACTCTAGAAAACTCGATTCTGACGAAAGCCCAGAAGGGAAAAACAGATAAAAATCGGATTTTTACACCAATAAAAAAAAAGCATTTTTTTTTTTGCTGAAAAGCTTCTCAATAGCTGAATCTTCTCCAAGATTAAAGAAAACGCAGCGTATGAATCATACATTTACACATACCTGGATGAATACGTCTCGCCGGGCTTATCTTCCAAACGAACAAATCAAAGAAGAAATCGAATGCCGAACAAATGGTATAACTGGGATTTTAGGGAACGATAATGGGGAAAAGGAAAGACTACGATATGCACTTTATATATGAATTAAACCGAAAATATATAAATTTTGCAATAGAGAAAAATGCAAAAGAGAGAATAAATGGTGAAAGGACAATGTATATTTATAGGGTCTTCATTAATATGCCTAGATTTTGTCTTTCGCAGACGTGCCAAAACACTATGGTCGTGGAGATTGAAACAACCTTAATTTTTATCATTATTATACATGTAATTATCATATTTGTCCAAAAGGAAAAGAGACATAGTACGGTGGTAATATATATTTCTTTCCATGCCAATGATTAATCTTTTGTAATTAATATCAGTACTAAAGAATGGATTCTTTGATAATGGCTCTGCCATTAAAAGTTGGCGACTTTTGATATTCTTTATTGCTTTATTGTGTCATTTCCTTGTGTGTTCTAACGTGGAGTTGATGCATTAAAAACGACGGCCATGAAGACATTTAATATGCAATGAAGAGTGTATTATTATTAGCACATCTTCGCGGAAAGATTTCATTCTTTCTATCATATCATGGGAAACATGAATGAACGACTCAATTATATTCTATTGTAACATTATATTATTCATAAAGAATAGAAATACAACTTTCCCCATATTTCAAAAGATGTAAAGAGAAATAAATGTATATTAATCAAACGTGCCATAATCTTATATATATTCATAAAATATCGTTGATTGTTACTATGTAGTTCTTCTAAGCAAACTCAAGACAACATTTGACGTTGTTAAAACGTGGAATGATACGAGCCACCTTGGATGATGGACAATAATAATTTGGAGCAATAACCAAACCAACAATGGATGCGACGTCGTTTGCATGTCAAATCAACAATGGACTCAATCTTTGCATGTTCTTTCTTCTATTTTTTTTTTGGGTCCATTTAATGAAAAGTTTTTGGGCTTGTAAATTCGAAAATCCACTTAAATAACTCTTTGTATAAAAATTATCAATTCAGTCCCTTGTCAGAATTGTTTTACATGTAGGTACCTAAGTACACGCTTACGCCGCAGGTACATTATCTAAGTATATTTAGGTACGATGTAAAAACATATTGAGGTACATAATACCGTAAGAAAATGTACATCACATAATAAATTTAAGTAACATAAAGAAACGTATATAGATACCAGATAAACGCGTGATGTAGTACGTAATATACATATAAAAAGGTACGTCAATATTGGTAAAATGGTACACACAACCAGTTGAGTACTTAAATATAATTTTTTTCTGACAGGGTACTAAATTGCAACTTTTTTATACAAATAGATATTTAAATGTAGATTCTCGTTATTTTTAATTCTCCTTAATATATATATATATATATATATTATTTTTTTTACATATATGATCAATTGGTTTGGTAGCAACTAAACCTCATGGATTTTTTTTTTAATTACTTAAAAATCAATACACACGTCATCGTAAGTCCTAACCGTTGCATCAAAATTGTAAGTAACAAAATGTTCTTATTTCATCCTCGGATTCTTCTACATGTCCAAAAAAAAATCTATGGCTTTTCACTTTTCTTTATAACATTATTTAATATATCCCCCAATTCATGAACTTCAATCATTAGTTCTCATGAAATTAAGTGTGTTGATATTACATAATATGATATAGAATTAGAGGCCAAGAATAGACGCACTAATATGGCTTTGATGAGAATGATTTAATTCAAAGATAATGCTGATGAGCACTAACTAAGCTCCTCTATTATGTTAAAAAAAAATCACTATAGTTACATATTGGTAGGTCCAATAACGTTTGTCTTAACATGTTTTTGAGCATATAGGTAATTATTCCTTTTAATTATCATAAAGTTTCTATTATCCGACAAATAATATATCTATCTCTATGCAACATTATTTCTTGGTGTATATTTTGCTATAGACTGAAATTTGTGTCATTCTATATTTTTTAGGATTCTATCAATTCCTTTACGGATGCATCTTGCTATTTTGCCTCCACCTAATTTTTCCTTTTTACCAAAAATAATAAGAAACCCATTGGTTGAAATTTGCTAAAATTAAAAAATATCCAAACTAAAATAATACTAAACTAGAAAAAAATGACCCGTATGATTCTAAAACAAAACCCAATTATATAATAATAATTTTACAATAAAAATAAATCTTTCTTCCTCAAACCACTGGCCAATACCAAAAAGAGAAAGGTATTATCGTACAATTAAGACCAAAGTGCAAGATTTTATTTAATATGCGAGCGATTCTGTTTGCTTATCGAGTAGATCTCGCCTCGCCTCGCCTCTCTCTTTATGCAGAGCTCTCTCCACACAAGCAAACTCTGGCCCTTTTCTATAAATAATTCCCATTGCTGTCCACTAATCTCGCTCACAAACCACGCAAAAGGGTTCAAAGGAGGGCCAAAGAGAGAAGGGAAATCATACCTTGTCAAGAAATTGAGAGTTAGTTCTGTAAGGATGACAATGTCTGCTGAAGGAGCTAAAGATCCGCGAGTCCCAGCTATTCAATCAAGAATCCGTGTCATCCCTGATTTTCCAAAGCCAGGTTTTTTTTTTACCTTTACTCTTTCTTGTTCGTTATTTTTCATTTTTTGTTTTTGGAGATGGGTTCGTTTTTATGTGTTTGATTGTGTTGAGTATACACTTTTTTAGTCAGATGGGTTTGCTATTCTTGTTTGTTTTAGAAGTCGAAATTTTCCTGACCCAAGATTTCAATTTTTATTTCGTGAATAGCTTCAAGACTGCTTTTTTGATTTTGGGATTTTGATGGTGTTCTTCGATTTCGAACTTTTTTGCAGTAATAATTCATTTTTTTTAACTTTAGACTCACTGCTCGTCTTTTCGTACCCACCCTCTTGATTTGTAGTTAAAATGAAAGTTCAGCTAAACGTTCCTTTTTTTTTTTCCCGACGGTGAAGTTCAAATTATGCAAGTGTATGTATGTTCACTATGTTGTTGGGTTCTTGGCAGGGATAATGTTTCAAGACATCACTACACTACTACTCGACCCAGCGGCCTTCAAAGACACCATTGACTTGTTTGTTGAGCGCTACAAAGACAAGAATATATCTGTTGTTGCTGGTACATATTCCTCTGTTGTTGTCTTGTTATATTATTACCTAGTTTCACCTTTGTGTTTTACTTGTCTTTTTTTGGTTGTGTTTTTGCGTGGGGACCTAGTTATGTTTAGTGTGTGGGCACTTTTAAAATCACATTTGTCAAGCTGCTTTCTGTTGTTGTGGATGATTCATATTTATCCTCTTCGATTTACTGCTCGAAGATTGATATCTTTGCTTTTCTATCTCAAGAATGGTTTCCGTTACACTGTTTATGTGAATGGAGAACATTCCTATATGCTAGTTGTCATGGAATAAGGTTGCAACTTGCAGTCTTTTGCATATGAAGTCAAGATTTTCACTAGATTTGGCAAAGAGTGTGATGAATGGAATGGGACTTTGTTAAAATCTTGATGGTGGCGATGTTTGGTCATGGCTTCTCACAATTCACAGTGTTGGAATTAGGGTGTAGGGCCCATCAACCGAAATGATGTTTTTTCGTTTACTTGCATCATTATTCTGTTCACTTTCTTACAAGATTTACATGTGGGCTATTTGCTTGTTGCATCCTTTTTACAAAGAACTGAATCAATGCCTATTTTTAGTTCATGCTTTTGGTTTTGTGCTTTCTTCTATGATGATGTTACAACTTACATAGGTTGTTTCTTGAGAAAATAAAATAAAGTTATATTCTCTGTCCCCCCATATGCATCCTCTTCGTCTTCCCTAGTCCATCTATAGCTAGTTATCTGGTCTATGAGAAATTCTCTAATTTTCATTTCAATTTATGGGCTATGGCCTCTGTTTTTCATGAGATATTCAATCCTTTGCAATGGTCGTTTCCCCCAATTTCTTTTTTTCTTTGGTCTAGGCAGTTCTGTAAGAAAACTTTTGTAGACTTACAATGTTATGAATAATACAAGCCATTTTGTGCAAGAAAATAGTCGCCTATGTCTGATAATGATCTTTTTATTCGTTCATTCTTATGTAACTCTCCCATTCATGACATTAAGGTATTGAGGCTCGAGGCTTTATATTTGGTCCTCCCATTGCATTGGCCATTGGAGCAAAGTTTGTACCTCTGAGGAAACCGAAAAAACTACCTGGTAATAAATACTTCCATCTGTAGGATATCAACGCAACAGTTTATAGAGATTGATATTATATTCATTTGCACGTCTGAAAATAAACAAAACTGCAGGCCAAGTGATTAGACAAGAGTATGACTTAGAGTATGGAAGCGACTGTATTGAGATGCACGTTGGAGCTGTGGATGCCGGCGAGCGTGCTTTGGTCGTCGACGATTTGATTGCCACTGGCGGCACACTTTCCGCCGGCATGGAATTATTAGGTATTTTCTTTTTTATTTGTATAAATAAATTGCATCGATGATTCCTTACGGGTCGGTTTGTAATAATTCTAATCTGAAAAAAAAAAATGATTTCAGAATGCGCTGGAGCTGAAGTGGTGGAATGTGCTTGTGTCATCGAAATACCCGCTCTGAAGGGGCGGGAACGTCTAAACGGAAAGCCATTGTTCGTCCTCGTGGACGCTTAAGAGTGACCCGACCCGACCCGTCTGAGAGTGTCGGAGCTCGCTGCAGTTATCTTTTTTCAAATTATCGTCCCTTACGATTAATTCTGATTATTCTGGAAATTATTGGAAAAAACTATTAAGGTTAGAATCATCACATCTCCTCTGTAGGCAGATGATGATGATGCTTATTATCTGTGGATCTCTTTACAGTGAGACCTCTGTGCAACCTTTTCCTACTGTTGAGACACAAACAAACATATTTCATGCTTCATTTTCTTACATTTGTGTGGAATCTGTCTGATGATCACATATATATCATAGCAATAAACTTCATAACAACATATGCTTGTGATACATATAATATGAAATTTCAAGAAAACTGAACATCAAAAGCAGACAGTTTGAATCAACTGAGAAATGCAAAGAAAGATCAACAAAAGCACAAACATGAACTGAAGAAAAAGAAGAAATGAATGCTTTAGAGCTTGATGAAGATATGAATCATCATCATCATCATCCATTGTTCAGGCACAGATGAAATCCTTAGGAAGAGTCTTTCCACAAGTGTTGATAAGCAAGCTCAAGGAGATGGGAATGTCGACGTTAATCCCGAGTATGTTCGCCTTCAACGCAGTGCAGAGGCAGACGGCAGCTTCGAGGTCCAAAAGCCCGCCAAGAGCCGAGCAGCACGGATGGTCCGGCGGCGTGCCAATCTCCGTCCCTATGCTGCCGTTCAGAAGCTTCGCACATATTCCCAACTTCAAAGCATCTCTCGGGCAGGTGCCCTTCGGCGCGACGGGGCTCGGGTTGGGGTTGTTGTTGTGGCAGCCAACGTAGCAGCTTCTAGCTAGGGCAAAGAACATGAGGTTGATGGCGAGAAAAAGAAGCGACGACGACCACGACGATGATGATGCCATTGTTGTTTTCGGAGATATTTAGGTTTTTTTTTTTTTTTTTTTTTTTTGTGATTGCTTTTATACACTTTCTGATTCAATTCAATGCATGGGGTATTTATAGGGGAAGCTCCAAGAGACATAACCATGCACGTGAAGTTGCTTGCATATATATTATCCATAACCACAATCTCTCCTTTCATCAAAGAAAAAAAAAAAAGACATATTCAAGCATGCATTGTTCTTTGTCGTGGCCTTGAGAAATACTGATTTTATAATCATATAAGATGCCTAAGATTTTGGAGTTCGTGGTGGATATTTTTCTACAATATATATTGTGTATGTTCATCCCGTGATTATTAGTTTCAGAAACCTAATATTGTATAGATATATAGAGTAGGGAATAATTACAGCGAAGCATCATGCAAAAGAGAGCAAGAAGGAATGTCAAGTTGCTTGTATGTAATAATAGGCAGACTTGTGAGTGTTAATCAGTTGTTGATATTTTTGGTCTGAAGATTCGACCAATGGCGGCCACACAAAAATGCAAGTCCGTGACTTTGAGATACGAACCAATTGCACATTATTGCATCGAACTGCTAAGCGTCAGATATTCTTCAGTTTCATCTCCTTTCTATGTGCGTTTTGTTTCAGTTCATCTTTTCTTTTTGGTGTGCTGCCCTCAAACTACTAGAGTGTGTAGCGCAATTAAGCCTTCGACAGGTCTGTGTGGCGCAAACCCGCGCCGATATTTAGGGGCTAGCTCATAGCCAGATCGAGTGGAAATACCTCAGGACAGAAAAAAAAATTAGAAAAACATAAAGGTTTTATGCATTAGTTGTTGTCGAGTAGGGTTTGTCAGTGGGACCCGACTTCCTATTTCCACGGGACGGGAATGGGCGGGGCCGGGGTCTATATACCGCGGGGCGGGGATGGGAACTAGAACCCCGCCCGGTTTGATAAGCCTTAAAATGGTCTTCTTACCGTCGGAACAAAAACTCAATGAACTCATAACAAATGCAATAACGCTATCTTCTTCGATTTCTAAACATAGACATATATATATACATGGAAATTTATTCATTGGTCAGAAAAAGGGCCATATACCATCCTAATGCAACGGCCTACCACACAAATCGATTGAGAGTATTCAAGTTTTCATGTTTGTCGTTCTTCTCTGTTCTTCTTTCCCCTATCAAATTCCCTTCAATTTCTGCATTGAATCTTCGTCGAAGATCTCTACTAGAAGACGACGGCGATGACCGTATCGTAAGGGAAAAAAAGAAGAAGACGTAGGCGCCAATAAGAAAGCTCGTTAATCAATCTTTTCGGGCAACTCATCAAGAATCCGTCCGACAATGGACGACCACGAGCTCGAAACCAACGGCACCGAGCAGGCGATAGTATGCTACGCCCCGACGATGATCACGACGAACGGAATATGGCAAGGCGACGACCCTTTGGATTACGCTCTCCCCCTCTTCATCTTGCAGCTAACCCTCGTCGTCGTCATGACACGAATCCTCGTCTTCGTACTCAAACCCCTTCGCCAGCCTCGTGTCATCTCAGAAATCCTCGTACGTAAATAAAAAATAAAAAAAAAACCCAACTTTATTGCGCATAGTAGCAATAACACGGGTAATTTCCCAAGATGGCAAAAATGTTTATTAAAGACCCATTTGAAGTCTGAGCAAGGTCTAGGTCTAAGTGGGTCTAGACTCAGACCCATTTAAAGATATCAATAGGTCTTTAATAGGCATTTTTGTCATCTCGTGATTTCACGCCTCACTACACGCTAACGATCTGCAATATTTTTTTTTCCCCTCAGGGCGGGGTAATCTTGGGCCCGTCGGTATTGGGTCGGAGCAAGAAGTTCGCGGACACGTTGTTCCCACTTCGAAGCGTAATGGTCCTCGAAACCATGGCGAACGTCGGCCTCCTCTATTTCCTCTTCCTCGTCGGGGTCGAAATGGACATTGTGGTGCTAAAAAGGACGGGGAAACAAGCCTTGGCCGTCGCCATCTCGGGCATGATCTTGCCGTTCTTGATAGGAGTCACCTTCGCCTTCTTGCTCCACCAAAGCACGGAGTTCGTAAAGCTCGGAACCTTCATACTATTCCTCGGGGTCGCACTATCGGTCACGGCCTTCCCCGTCCTCGCCCGCATCTTAGCCGAGCTAAAGCTCTTCAACACGGAAATCGGGCGAATCGCCATGTCGTCGGCGCTTATCAACGACATGTGCGCTTGGATCTTGCTCGCCTTCGCCATCGCCTTGGCCGAGAACGACGCCATGTCGTTGGCTTCGATTTGGGTGATTCTCTCGAGCGGCGCTTTCGTTGTCTTCTGCGTCTACATAGTGCGCCCCCTCATTTCGTACGTCATACGCAAGACTCCCGAGGGAGAGTCCGTGAGCGAGTTCTACGTATGCCTCATACTCACGGGCGTCATGATCTCGGGATTTATTACCGACGCCATCGGGACCCATGCGGTTTTCGGGGCGTTCATCTTCGGGCTGGTCATCCCGAACGGGCCGCTCGGGGTGACCCTCATCGAGCGGCTCGAGGACTTCGTCTCGGGCCTCTTGCTCCCTTTGTTCTTCGCGATAAGCGGCCTCAAGACGGATATTTCTTCGATAAACGGTTTTGCGACTTGGGCCGTCTTGGCGCTCGTGATAGTGCTGTCGTGTGCGGGGAAGGTCGCCGGGACGTTGCTCGTCTCTTTGTACTACAACATGCCGTTCTACGAGGGGCTCACCCTCGGGCTGCTGATGAACACCAAGGGGCTCGTGGAGATGATCATCCTCAACGTCGGGAAGGACCAGAAGGTCTTGGACGACAAGTCGTTCGCGATCATGGTGATCGTGGCGGTGATCATGACGGCGATCATCGGGCCGGCGGTGACGAGCATCTACAAGCCGGCCCGCAAGTTCGCCGGCGGCTACAAGAGGAGGACGGTCCAGCGGGCCAAGCGGGACGGGGAGTTTCGGGTCGTGGTTTGCGTCCACACGCCGAGGAGCGTGCCCACGATGATCAACCTCATCGAGGCGTCGAGCCCGACCCGCAAGTCGCCGATATGCGTGTACGCCCTCCACCTCGTCGAGCTCACGGGCCGGGCCTCCGCGATGCTCATCGTCCACAACACGAGGCGGTCGGGCCGGCCCGCGCTGAACCGCACCCAGGCCCAGTCGGACCACATAGTCAACGCCTTCGAGAACTTCGAGCAGCAGGCGAGCTTCGTGTCGGTGAGCCCACTCACAGCCGTCTCGCCCTACACCACCATGCACGAGGACATATGCAACGTGGCCGAGGACAAGCGGGCCGCCCTCGTGATCGTCTCGTTCCACAAGAACCAGACCGTCGACGGCGGGATGGAGTCCGCCAACCCAGCGTACCGTACCGTGAACCAGAATGTGCTCGCCAATGCCCCGTGCTCGGTCGGGATACTCGTGGACCGCGGGCTCGGCGGGTCGAACCGGCTGGCCCAGAATCAGGTCTCCCACCATGTGGCGGTCTTGTTCTTCGGCGGGCCGGACGACCGGGAAGCCCTGGCGTACGCATGGAGGATGTGCGAGAGTCCCGAGAACAACCTAACCGTGATGCGGTTCGTCCCCGGGGAGGGCGCGAACCGCGGCTCGCGGAGCGGGCGCGGGCCCACCGGGCTGACCGTGGTGACCGAGGACGACCGGGACAAGCGGCTCGACGAGGAGTACTTGAACGAGTTTAGGACGAGGACGATGAGCGACCCGTCGGTTTCTTACGTGGAGAGGGCCGTGAACCACGGGGAGGAGACTGTGAGTGCGATAAGGTCGATCGACGCGGTCCACGATCTGTTCGTGGTGGGGAAGGGTCAAGGCGGGGAGGATGGAGTAAATCCGTTGACGGCGGGTCTGACGGATTGGAGCGAGTGCCCCGAGCTGGGAGCCATCGGCGACCTTCTGGCCTCGTCGGACTTTGGGGCGGCTTATTCCGTTTTGGTGGTGCAGCAGTATAAGGGGACTGAGGCGGGCGGCGGCGGCGGCGGAGGTGGTGGTGGTGGTGATGGGGGGCCGGATAGTCCGAACCACGACCATGAGGTGGAGATGGGGTTTAGGACAACGCCGCAGCAGAGAGGTCCGGCGGTTTTTCAGACGCTGCCGTGAGGGCTATTTATGTAATTCCCTAAAATGGGGATTATTTTATTTTATTTTATTTTTTTCTTTAGGAAGGTACATATTTTGCCATGGCATGTCTTTATCATATAGTGTGGTACTAAGTTGGAATTGGATTTGCAAAATGTGTGCTTCAAATTAAGTTGAATCTCTTAATTTTCAAATATTTCTTTGTATATTATATATATGTTATAAAGATAAAGATGATATTAAATCATTCTTACCACATGTAGATATAGATGTCTGAAAAGTTGAATTACCTAGTAAACGAAGGTCTTCATGTGACACGAAGAGATAAGTCAAGTAATTTTGAATTCATTGAACATATCAGCTATAATAATTTATAATTGGACCCCCTTTACTAAATACATCCAAGAAAGGGAGAATATTTATGTATTACAAAGAAACAAAATTTAATTTCGTTGACTCAAATAATAAGACAATCTTAGTTGACTCTAAATTTAAGCTTTCCTTTCTTTGTTTTTGTTTTTGTTTTTTTTTTTTCCTTTTATACTACACAAACGCCACCTTAATCTCATATTCTGATTAAGTTCAGTCGAATCTTAACCACATCATCAACGACTTATTCTCCTAACATTATATTAGATAAATATTGATTTTGACATTAATATATGCCTAATTTAATAAATCTTATTAAATGGGGTGACATGACATTTTTGCTAACCTTTATTATAGTAGTCTTTAGGATATTATACTCATTAACCATGCAGAAAGTAAAACGTACGTTCAAACCCTAATAAACCTTACTTCCATGCACTATATCATGATATATAATACAAAATATAGTTTCAAACAAGAGAATACGTAACTATACACACTTATATTTATACATATTTCAGATTACACAATAAGCACACTCAATACAAAGAAGTTACAAAAGATACAGAAGGCCAGAAAACCCTCATTTTGTTTACACAATACAACATAGACGAAGCAACGTATATGAACTTATAAAAAGCCCAAGTACAATACTACATAAAACACACACATAAAGCGAGCAAAGCATTCTTGAATCGTCGTCGATCGATGATAGCTTCTTCAAGCACATTGGAAGCCAGAAGGAACCTTCTTGCCGCAGTAGTTCAACAGCAAGCTGAGCGAAATGGGCACGTTGAGATTGATGCCCAGCACGTTAGCTTTGATGGCGGTGCAAAGGCAGACGGCTGCTTCGAGGTCGGCTAATCCTCCGATGAGCGAGCAGCACGGTGCTTTGGGCGGCTTTCCGGCCACTAAGTGCACCAAGTGGTTGAGCAGATCGGCACACACTCCTAGCTTGAGAGTGTCTTTAGGGCATTTGCCGGCCGAGGGGGGCGTTTTTCCGTGCCCTTTGCCCCCGCCGCAGCTATTACAGGGCGGTAATTTTTTAGGCGGTGGCGGCGGGCATGGGACGTATGTTGAAGTGACCAATGTGAAGAGGAGGAGGTTGAGGAGAAGCAAAAGGGCTGTTTCCGAAGCAGCTTTTGAAGCCATTGTTGAGATGTGTTTTTGTGTTAGAAATGTGATTAGGGTACTATGATTCTCAAGGATTGTAATGAAGAATGTGGGGGAATCTCGGGGTATTTATAGGTGAAATATTGGCTAAGTTTATTAATTTATTTGTGAAATTTATGGTTGGGAATATTATTTTGAGGATACATGTGAGCTAATTTTGGAAGATAAGGCTTATGGGGTTTGTAGAGTTTGGAGTTATATGCATTTTAAGAATTGTCGTTTTCTTTATTAAGTTAGATGAATATGAGAGATTAGCCAAGATCTACTATATTTGATCCTTGTGTAATAATATTTCAAAGGTTTCACATTTGTATCCCAAGTTGAAGTAGAGATTTTTGTGATTCTTGGCCCTAGTGAATTCATGATTGTCAACGAGAATATGTGGTATGTATTATTAATAGAGTTTAATGTAAATAGTATATTCGAATAAGTGTATTTATTGAGGCTGCTAATATTTGATTTCATTTAATTGATAATAATTTTTTTTTTGGGACATTAACATCAAGAAAATGAAATATATTATACAACCTTTTTTTAGTTGCCTTCAAGAACACGGTATAATATCAGTGTCCGAGTGAGCCATACTTCACTAGGGCTGAATAATGCCCTAATAGATATTAAACATACTTTTCCATGCTGTCTTAAAAACTCTTAACAACTAACGTAAATAATATGCTAAATACATTAATCATTATCTATGTTTTGAGGTACATAGATACACATTCTGCATGTGATTATAGTTAGATTTTTTAAGGATGATTTATTTTTGCAAGACTAACGTGTGACAAACGCTTAAAGTAAAAACGATATATGGGAATGAATGCGATGTATGAACAGGCTTTTGTCTGCCGACGCAAGGTTATTACAAGCTCTTGACGTCGAAGTCTCCTTCGAAAGAGATGCAAATTAATGAAAACAAGACTCAGCCGAATAGCGAAGGAGATGCGCACACACAGCCCGTGGGCAGTCCGTGCTTGCATGGGCTTTGGATTTTAGGTTCGAAACGCAAATAGCTAATGACGTTGGCATAAATAAAATCGTCAAATGGTTAAAATTACGAAGGATGGAGCAGAATATCACAAGTCAAGGTTCACAAACGTCCTTCAAGTTCCCAATAACGTTTCTGTATTATTACCATCAACAGAGAATGTAAAGAAAACCTGCGTCGGGACGACAAAGCAGCATGCTCCTAAACACGACATCTCATGATTAGGGTTCTCCGCCGAGTTCAACTCTCAGGTTGTCGTAAGGGTAAACCTTTGGTGCCTGAAAAACAATAAAAATAAGACAAATTGAGTAATTGCTGCAACAAATCTGTGGAGGTTGGATTATCTTCATCTCTTGTAAAAATTTAGTCCCTTCACCATGTTGGCATTTTGTCAGAAAGCCTAACACCAACTTCTTATCAGCCTACTAGACCATATTTGGTGTTAAGTTTAGGACTGTTTTCCATAGTAATTGTTCCATAACAGACAGATAAGATAGCTATTTGTCTTTGGTCTTTCTTGCAATGAGAGTGCCATACAAACTGATTGAAATAAGTTGTTCTTATTTTTCCTTAACGATGGAATAGCACACACCAACAACAAATCGTAATAGATTCAAGTTAGTATCACGCTGTCATGCTTTCGAAGCCCATTTTGAAAATTTTAATTATATCTGTTACTAGACAGTACAGGACTTATCTACAAATGCAGACCAAGCATGATCATGGGATATCTTCTTACACAGAGATCCACATCAACATCATGGAGCGTAACATAAGAAAAGGAAGTAGGAAAAAAATTCTAAGCCTAACTGTGCAATAGAATGATTTGTCAATACAGTGTAACCTGCCACCACGAATTAACCTGAAGTGGACTATGAGGAAATGAATGTAAGAAGCTAGAGAGACTACTCTGCATAAAGAAACGAGCGACATTAATACTAGAGCCTCGTAAAACATACCACCATCCCTAGCACAATTAATTCATCAAAAAGATTGTGAAATTTGCTAGACATATTCACGGTAATATTCTACCTTTAAACCAACATGTGATTCGAGAAGGAATACCGAATTTAATCCAAAATCATCAAATGCCAACAAAATTTTAAGTTATAAACACCACATTTCAGGCGCCGGATAAGAAAAGGAAGCGATATCAAATAAAACTGTATGAATAAATTTGACTAATTTTTCAACTTACAAATGGCATTTTTGAAGCCTTGTCATTCCACACAGCCAAGAGCCCCAAGGATGTGAAAAATCCCAAACCTCCACACAGCCAAGCCAAGGCTTCATACTAATTTCACTCAACCAAGACAATAAACGAAAAACATCTAAATTAGCATCGCGAGCAATAAATGGATAACTCATTATCCATATACTTTAATTCAATCAACGAAAAAAAAAATAAAAAAAAATCAAACCTTTCCAACAGTATCAGCGATACGATCGATGCAAGGCTCTGGAAATGGAGTCCCATTGTCCCACGTCAGCTCGTCGTTCGCCGGAAGCTGCAATTTTTTTGGGTTTCAAATTTCCAAACAAAATTAAGACTTTTGCCAATTGAAGATTTAATTAACTTACAGGTTTGTCGGGAACGATGTGTTTGCCGACGGGCAAGCCCATGCCGGAACGCTGACGGAGAGACGCAGCTGCGGAGCGCAAAACGATGCCGTTTCCGCCCATGATCCGAGATGCCACGTTGCTCAACCTTCCTGCCATTCTCAAATTTGGGTCGATTTAGTTGATGAGATTTCGAGAGCTGAATTGAGCTCAGCGCAGTAAATAGGCAAAAATACACAGCGTTGGGACGACGTCGTTTGCAATTTAGGGAAATGGCATATTTATTTTATATATATATATATATCTATATATTTTACTCTTAATTCAGAAACTTTAATGTCTAATCTATATACAATATATTATTGCTGACTGGTCTTTAATAACCACCTTTAATCAATTAGTATGTCAATTGTAAATTATTATTTTACCCTCTAAATTTTTATTTTAGTTCAATTATACCTTTATTAATTAAAAATTTCAAATGCACACACATTGAGTGTGCAAACAAAAATTACTAGTTATATATTAAGGATTTTGGGCCACTATCCAAATTAATTTGTATGACATGCTAAATTACAAATTTATTATTAGTTTTCTAATTTATTTTATTTATCTTTACAAATCAATATTCAAAATAATTATAAATACTATATAATTCAAAATAAATTTATGATTTTATTAATCATATATTTTGAATCATAAATAGCAATTAAAATATAAAATAATATTGCACTTAATATTACAGCATACCTGTGCGTTTAAGTACTAGTTATTAATTATTGGTCGAGACACTAATTTTATAAATAATTTATTATTGAATTTCACGAAGCATTTCCAGCCACTGAAACTATATACAGAAGAGATATATCCAACTGCTATACAGAAAGCAAAGCAAATAGATTTTTTATGATTGAAAGACCAAATGACAATACTTTTGAGCAAATCAAAGCCTAAACTATCTCCTTCTCAGGCACATCTGAGTTCCCAAATGTGTTCTCCCCACTGTATGTTACGTAGAGAAAACCATCCGCGTCCTTCTTTTCTTCGTAGATCTCCGACATTATCGCTCCTATGTAACGGTACCAAAGGTTATAAGCATCGCAGTCATGGGCTGTAATGCTTTACTACAACATATACGAACTAAGATTTTGTAATACTTACCAGTTGGTGGCAGGACATTGTCAACAAAGATGAAAATTGCCTTTTCCGCAATTAATTTGATCCTTTTGCGGATCACATAGACGAATTGTCCCACGGTCAAGTCAGCCGGGACGAGGTACCTATAAAGGGTAAACTAAGGTTACTTTATGCGATCAAGAAAACTCTCAAACATGATAAACAGTCATCATGCTATGTTTCATCTTATCTTGAAGCACTTCGATCATGATTCGAATAACCGTAAAGAACAAGGAGTATGTATGTTAAGAATTGAGTACTTTTTCTTGTCGATATTTGGGATGTCACTCCTTTCAGCTTTCTCAACGATCACCTGCGCATAGAAAAGAATAGCAACGCCACTGAACTAAACCATCATAGATAGATTCAGATAACAAACTGCTAAAGAATGGTGCTCATGAACATTGGGAAATTCTAGCTTTGCAATAGGCCTATACTAGCGAATGAGTCAACCAATATACGAATAATATCACCAATCAATTGGGAAAACAAGATTTTACGTGAATAACAGACGTCACAAAAACAAGGGATGATAGAGGCATTAGAGAACCAAAACATCGGGAATGCTTTAAATAAGGCGAAAAGCACAGCCCATTTTCAACATTAGGATAGGAATAGCAGAGAAACTAGATCAAAATAAGATCGAAGGCGATGGCGAATGATATTGGTTGATGTGTGACTTTAGAGTGAAGATAATAGAAAAGCAAACAGAGGAGTCTCTTACTGGAATTCTATCAGGATATTTCTCCCTAATCCTTGTAGCCTCAGCACGCCTTTTCTCTGTTGAGAAAAGAAAAGAAATCAAGAACAATTTGGTATGGCAAACATAAAATTCCAACAAAAAATAGGGGGAAAAAAAATTACCAAGCTCATGCTCCAATTTGAACGAGCTCGTCGCCATTCCACCTGAATCAATTTTCCTGCTCCAGAAAATCACCCGAGCCAAATTATAAACCAAAGGGCGACGAAATCTATGCTCTCAGCCCAGAAAAATTCTACCACAATCCCATTGAGAAAATTACAAATTACGAACGCACATATGATCAGGACCTTCAAAAAAACATCATCCACGATATGCTACGACCAAAAGAAAGCCCCATAAAAACTTCACAACAAAGTCAAAACTGCAAAATCGAAAGAACAGTAATTCAAGATAAAGAGAAGGAATAAACCAACCTTGTTAGGGACGGCGAAGAAAGGAGAAATCGATGGGCAAAGCAATCGCAGGTAGTGGATTGGAATTCAATGAATTTAGCTTTGCCTTTTGACTTCATCTTACGAACTTATCGTAATTTATAGATAACTTCAACAGCGTAGTTTTCTCGAACATATGTTGACTTTCTCTATTGGGCCATTTATTCATTAAGCCCAAATAGAGCCCAAAGTCAACTAGCGAAGCCCACGTAAATCGGTAAATAAATATCGAATTAGGGTTTTTTCTGGTCCATTCATTTATCGGATAGCTGCTTCTGCAAAGTCTCGGTGATCAGCTCCACGCCGCAAGCAAGCCATGGTATTCTATTTTCTCGCGCTATTTATTTTGATGTTTCGCTCTAGCTCCGTGAATCCTTTGCATATCTATGTTAGATGTGTTAGTTTTTGTTTTTTAAAGGTAGTATGTGCTTAGATTTTATTTGCCTATGCTTGATTACTTGTGGTTTGTTGTGTTCATCACGAGATTCAAGTGTAGGCTCGCTTCTTTTCGCATTATTATGCTATTACTGTTTACTACGATCTGTGTTTTTGAGCATTGATGCGAGTGCAATTAGCTGCTGAAACGCCAATGGTGGCTATATTCTTGTTTGAATTGCAGGTGAACGTTCCAAAGACGAAGAAGACTTACTGCAAATCGAAGGAATGCAAAAAGCACACCCTTCACAAGGTTACTCAGTACAAGAAAGGCAAAGATAGCTTAGCTGCTCAAGGAAAGCGCCGTTATGACAGGAAGCAGTCTGGTTATGGTGGACAGACCAAGCCCGTCTTCCACAAAAAGGTTAACCAACAAAAAAAAACATAGTTTTGCTCTATTCATTCTTTACTGCCTACTATTGAATATCTGTTTGTTAGTCAATTCCTGTCAAATTTGCTGAGAGAATAAAGCCCGAGTTATTTACTCCAACTTTGCGATGAGGAATATGATTTCTAGGATTGAAAGCTTCATCAGCCTAATGATCAATGTTACATAGTAAATTGAAAGGTTGAGCAGCCTAATGATCAATGTTACATAGTAATTGAAAGGTTGAGCAGCCTAATGATCAATGTTGTTTATGACATGATACATTTGAAGCTTGTTTATATTGTCGAATTGGCACACTATGTTTTTTTACTTCCGATAATGTTTAATTTCATATCCGTAACATGTTCAATTGGGTAATGAAACTCTATCCTTGTTTTTATCTTGTGTGCAGGCAAAAACTACCAAGAAGATTGTGCTCAGGCTTCAGTGCCAGGGATGCAAACATGTTTCTCAGCACCCAATCAAGGTGCGATTTCTTGGGTTCTTTGAAGTTTCGTTTTCTTTTTAATATTATTAGTATTCTCCAGCGACGCTTCCGTTTCCTTGTGTATATGCTGATGTGGTCGGATCAATATTCCCCGAATTTGCAGAGATGCAAGCACTTTGAGATCGGCGGAGACAAGAAGGGAAAGGGAACTTCGCTCTTCTAAGCTTAATTCTGTTTGGAATTGAAGCTTATTATGTCTCTGTCTTTACCATCTTTAGTTATGTTGAGCTCTGCTATGACATTGTCCTTTCCTCCTCTGTCAGCTTGAAGACTTTGTTCTCTTGACATCAAATGTTTTTTTTTACCATGGTGTTCCTTAAATGTTCCAAATACATTGAAAAGTAAACGTGGGCAAGACCAATATTTTCATTAATAATCTAATAAAATTATATTATGGGGAATTTCGATTGATAATCTTGTGTTTAAGGTTTTTTCAATTGGTGTTCAAAGTTATTTTCAATTTCGGTTGGTACTTTTGTGTTTAAATCTTTTCTAATTGGTGCTCAAAGTATTTTTTTATTCCAGTTTTTTTTTTTTTTTACAACGATGACTTGATATTTCATTCATAATCACAAAGATACATAGGCTAAATAGCCCAAATGGGTCTTTCCGAAAATAAAGAAATTCGGCATAGACAAAGACTCGCATGTGGGTAAGACAATCAAACACAATCTAAAAATCTGTTTAGCCCAAATGGGTCTTTCCGAAAATAAAGAAATTCGGCATAGACAAAGACTCGCATGTGGGTAAGACAATCAAACACAATCTAAAAATAAAAAAAAAATAAAGCCGAAAGAAAACAAGATACAAAGTTTAAACAAAAAAATTAAAGACCCTACTGCAAATTTACTCAAAACTTCATAGAAATGACTAATGAGCCAAACTTTGCAACAATCTTCACTTTTTCTTGTCGTCGACCTCAATAATCTTGTTTTCTTCGGGAGCAAGCTCCCACAAGGGGAGAATAAACTCCTACATGAGGAGACCCAATCTCCCACATCGGGAGAACTGTGAAACACCAAAAACAGTAAATCCAAAAGCAACAAGAAGAAACAAAGGACAACCAAAAAACCCTAAGCAACGGTCCAAAGAAGATGAAGAGAATGCCCAGCTCCATTGAAGGAAAGAATGACGCTGCTTCATCTCCATTTGAAGGCCGAAAAGATAGCACAAACACAGAAAAAAAAGGCACAAAACACAGAAAAAAATGGAAATACACGGACAAGGATGGAAAATAAGGCAAAACTAGCAAAAGAAGAAAGAGGCTCCCCCAACCTCCATTAATGGAGGAGGGGGAGAAAGAATTTTTTTGAAGAAGAAGGCTTTTAGAGAGAAGGCAGAGAACGTATGCTATAGAGAGAGGAAAATTGCTGACGGATCCCTGCACGTATTCTCCCCCAATCTCCAGTTGGTATCCTTGTATTTAAGGTTTTTTCAGTTGGTGCCCAAAGTATTTTTCAACGTCCTAATATATGACAAACATTATCCTGCGATTTTAAAAGACAAAAAATGAGATCTTTAGGTATATGAATCGTTTTTTATGTTTTCTAAAATTCCGTTAGCAACTAACATGCCTACACCTAAAGATCTCATTTTTTAGTCTTTTAAAATCGCGGGTTATGATTTATCATAACTTAGGGTTATAAAAATACTTTGGACACCAACTAGAAAAGCCTTAAATACAGGGTTACCAACCGGAATCGAAAAATACTTTAGACACCAACTGGAAAAAGCTTAAACAGAGGGGTACCAACCGTAATTGAAAATAACTTTGTACATCGGAAATAACTTTAAACAGTTGGTTATTAGCCAGAATTTTCCTTATATTATTATAATATTATGGAAAATATCATAGGATTAAAATGTATTATTTGGTAAATTCGAATATTTTGCAAATATAATTCGAATCTTGCTTGAATGGCGACCTTGTGGAAAGAACGATATCGTCCTCCCCAAGAAACATCTTCGACTAATCATCAGAAATCGATTCAATAAGAAGCTCAACTCAGCTCCTTCATCTGTATCTTCTCTTCGCATCAGATATAGATTTCAGGTCGAGGGAGTTAGTTCTTGGTGATGGGGATAGTTCGAAGCTGCTTCGCTTTCATGTTGGGCACAGGCTGCGGAGTGTATTTAGCTCAGAATTACAACGTCCCTAACGTTCGAAAGCTTTTCAACACTGGGCTTTTAATTTCGAAGCACATCGAGGAGAATTACAGAAAGCCGAAGAAGGATCGTGACGCTGATGATTGACTAGATAAAAAGCCTTTTTTTTTTTTTTTCAGTCTATGTTTGTTTGTGGCGCCTACCACATGTTTGTGGGATTGCTTCAGTCAGTTCCAGCGATTAGATTGATTGTTATTCGAGTTGTGAGATAATTGGAGCATTTATTTATATACCATTTTTCTCTAAGAAACTTTCTTGTGTGCTTGCTACTTGCTAGTGTGGATTCGATTGGGCGTTTCGATGCTTAGAACTGTGATAAATATTTCCAGGATGATTGCATCCCAATAAAAAAACTAAGTATTGGCCCATCTTTTCTTTTTATTAGAAAGCCTTCCAATTACATCAACTACTTGACCCTCACAAACTTGGCTGTATATCAATTTTCAGATTCAAGTTACATGGCGATGAGTTTGAAAAGAAGCAATCTTTGTCTCTGATCAACGCTCTCCATTCATCTATGCATGCCAATTCCTCGGGATTGAGGTTTGGAAGTGGTTGGTAACTTAGTGTTTCAGTGATCCTCTCTGTCATACCTAGCAGAACAATGGCATGGTGAATGCTTTCTGCTCTATTTTCAATGGAACTCTCCTGGCATTTTGCTATTATAGCTTGCTGTAAGTTGGTGAGACATGCCCCTAGTATGTCTGCAATTATGGTTTGAATTCTTTCAAGCATCATGGCACTGGATTCTTTAGTTATTTCGTCGTTCGTCAGCAGAAGCGTCTCACATGCTCTATACATTGAATTAGGGGCCAAAGCCTTGATGGGCCATTTCTCGGGATTGTCCCCTTGAAAACTTGTCATTTCAGCCTTGAACTCCATGAACTTCTCCTTTGATATACCAGAAAGCAGTGAAACTACTTCTTTGGGGCTTTTTCCTTTGAATTCGCGAAGATCCAATTCGAGCCACTTGTAAGAGAGGTCAACCCGAAGCCAGATAGCTTCCGCCGTTGTTTTGATATTATCCAAATCCCTTTTACCTTTTATGTAAGCCTCTATGACTCTGATGAACTTAAGGCCTTCGTGTATGCATTTCATTATCTCTTTCGTAAAGTTGAACTCATCATTATTACTAATGGCAACTGCAATGCTTGTTAATGTCACCACAGGTAGAGCCCAGTTGCTGGGAGGTTCTTGACAATGCAGCGAAGGAACGAGTTCGCTATCAAATACCTTTACTCCTTTAAAACCCCTCGAAGGATTTAGTTTCTCTAGAAGCTTCATGAGGTTTTTCGGCTGTAGCTTTCTCCCTAGCTCAATCCAGTGAGCAGGGGTGTCTTTATCCGTCATGAAACAGATCAGTTCTTCTTCGCCTGGGAGATGTATGACATAACGGGTAAGACCCAACTCACCATCATTTTTCGACTCGTTTTGAATTTCTGAAACATCATTACTGCGCCTCGTTAAGCTAGCAACTTTCTCGAAGCTTCTGTACATTGTCTTAAACCAGCTGCCAGTTATTACGGATATTAGCCTGACCGACTTGCCGAAGATAACCATAACTTTCTGCATCCTGATGCATAAATTCAAAACATTGTCCTTTGCCTTGTGTGCATATTTTCTACCTTTCCGGCCCATGAATATCATGTCAAGTGGCTTCACCTTCATCAGATGGAGCTGCTTGGTCCAGTAAGTTTCAACCGACAAAAACCCATCTTTGGAAGACTTGTTTACTCTCTTCAGGCACAAGAATCGAGTGGCTGTGAACCATCTCGAAGCTGGAGCAATCGTACCTATGGCTACTGCCGCAGCTTGACTCACTAGGATCAAACTAGTCGATAGCTTGTAATCTGATCGCCCGCCGCAGAACTTGAAGGACCATGGCATAACATAGCTTCGAACAATGGCTTCCGCTAAAGTTGCAGCACTCAAGAGGGAGAACGCCCCCGAAGCAGTGCAAGTCACCGAACGTGCAACTACGAACTGAGGGTTACACGAATGAGCCATCATCCAATACCTCATGAGACTGTCTTGCAATTTCCGAGTCGAAGGGGTGCCACAGCTTTTCTTATGGTGTTCTTCCGTCGCTAGTTCGTACTTCTTCTTATACTTGTTATCGAGGTAAGATTTCATCGCAGGGACAGCCAAAGACGTACAGATCAAATTCCCGAGCAAGACGGCCATGAGAAGCATCACGACGATGTGCTCAATCAAGAACTCATAAATCACCCCAGTGGCCAACTGTATGCAGACATTCGCAACGACCGTAACGACCAAAATCCCGAGTGCCACGACATTCATCATCATCTCCCCAGTCTCCATGGCTCCCAAAGAAGGGAAGAAGTTACCCATCGAAGTGCAGATCAACGCCGTGCTGCTGAGCTTCGCTAGCTGATCGTGCCTGTGCGGCATGGCGGTGTTGAGGTCGACCGAGAGCTTCGCCGAGATGCCGATGATCGTCAAAGTCGTGGCGTTGAGGGCGAAATACTTGCACAAAAACCAGAACTTTCGGTATCTGAATCCATGGATAGCATCTAAAGCCATGGCTATCGCACAAGCTAATGAAGCCAAGGCGACGTATATGCCTATCCATGGCATGGGCTTGCTGAACTTGGAATCATCCATTGTTCCATTAACGGTGCAACTCTGCCAGACCATCGTCTTCTCCAAGATTGATTGATTGATTAATTGATTGATCTGATGATGATGGCTTTGTTTTTGCTTAGATTGAGTGCTTAAGACAGTGGTTTTCTGTCTATGCGGACAAGTGGGCTAAAGCATAAGTGGTTGTTCATTAATGACAGAGCTGCTGAGCATTGAAAAAGAGTAACTTAGCTGCAATAAATTGTGACCAAGGGTTCTGTGAGAATGGTCTATATCTATAATCCCTTTGAAAATTCTTTGTTATCCGACAAGTGTGTGTATATATATGAGTCTTGTTTCTACTACAATGACATTGGAGCAATTGTCTTGTTTGAAAGTCTACTTTAGAGTAGCTAACTAACACGCAAGCACTTTTTTTTTTCCTTTTTTTCTTTTTTGACAAGGTAGCCTACATAGTCTAGTTTATGTATGCTTCAATTAAATTCAGTTTGAATCAAATCTGAGTATTATTGGGTATGGGATTATACTTCGATTAAGTTCAGTATGAATCAAATATGAAATTTATGAAATTCACTTTAAGTGTCAGTAGAAAAAATAACTTTCAGCTTGACTAATCCTATGTTCGGTTTCTAAGTGTGGAAAGTTATACTAAAATCCAACCAATGGAATATTTTGTTTTTAAATATTAAATTAATTTGAAAACTATATATAGAGAGAGGATATATTATTATTAGATACTACGTTGTCGAGTCGAGAGAGACATCTTAGCGAAGTTGAGAGAGAGAAATGGGGACGAGAACGAATTTGTACAAGAACCCTTCTTACGCTTACAACAAGCAATTGAATCTTAGCTCAGTCCTTCAGAATCTGAAATGTAATCAGTAGCTAGATCGTGAATCTTGTCAGATATTTCGTTTTCCTTCTTCTTCTTCTCCTTTTTTTTTTGGCTTTTGCTGATAAATTTAGTGCTGCTCTTTTCGGTTGTTGATTTTAGGCTACAACGTCGCCACCGGGAGTACGCCGGCCTCAGAACCTTCGGAACCCGTGAAATTGAAGCGCCGCCGGGAGTCACCGCCGAATGATCGAAGGAACGAATCGAAAGAGAAAGATGACGGCCCTATGTCCCATCATGAGTACATTCAAAAGATTAGGTAGGTGTTTGCTTTGAAATAGTTCATCATCCTTTTTTAGCTGTTTTCCTCTCAAAAAGGAGAAATATCATGAAATTCCACTGTAAGTTCATACTGGATGATTCCAATCCAAGCCGATAACTTTAATTAAGCTTAGTTTGCTGTGTACGGTAGATGTGCAAAGTTGAAACTGAATAACTTTTTTTAGCTCGCGTTTACCTTTAAAGTATTAATGGCTCCTTTCAATGTTCATGAACAGGGGTGAAGCTGCGTCATGTCAAGCTTATCAAGAGTTAGGTGTTGATGTGCTGGTAATTGGAATCATTCGTGGCTTATACTTCCTTTCTCGGGAATATCTTTGTTCGCTCTTGCCCAAAGAACTTGTATACGATATTAACCCATTGTTTATGGTTATCATTATATAGGAAAGTGCAAATGCAGGTTTGAATTTGGTGGGGTATGCAAGTAAGTTCATTGGCAGGTGTTTTGTTATTTTTCTGGGTTTTCAAGTTATGTGCCTGTGAAATTATGGCTATTCTCAATTTTATGGTTGGGGTTAAAATGTTTATAAAAATGCAAAGAACGAACATGTAGGTGATAGAGCCATTGGGAAGCTATCAAGTTCGTGATTACTTGCTTTATCTGAATATTGTGCAAATAAATATGCAGGTGATAGAAATTCATCTGCAGACAGTCAAGATGACCAAAGCCCACGAAGGAAGACCGAAGATATAATGACTGCTAGCAAGGAACTGTGTTACTTTCCATTGTCTGGTTAGTTCCTGATTCTTCTTTAACTTTATTCTTGGTTAATCATTGGTATTACAAGTTACCTATTATAATTTTATGAAATGCTATTGTTGATTAATGACCACCGTTCGACTCGTGATTTAGTGTAGTTTTCGTGTGTGTGCGTCGATCAAATCAATTCAAACGATCGCGAGCTCAACAGTGTTTGAAAAGCGATCGCCTAGGCTAGCCTACGCGAGCGCTTGCTCTAGTCGAGCATGAAAACGCCCGAGCTAATCAATGAGGCGGTCGACTCTGATTTTAATTTATTTTTTTACTTTTTTCCTTATTTATATTGTTAAAAATAAGAAAAACATTTATTTATATTAAAAATATCGTAAACCTAGTAATCCACAGCAGCCGTCTCTGTTGCCGTTGCCTAGTTATCTCTCATCCTCTCTGTATATTTTTCTATTTTTTGTTTTATTTATTTTTGCTTTTTTTCCTTTTGTTTTGTCCGTATATGTGTTGAGAATTTAGGAATTAATAGCTAGCAATGACGTGTAAAGATAAAGCATTTCAGCAATATTATTATATTGTAAAGATAAAGCATTTCAGCATTTCAATCTTTACTTCACATATATATATTTTTATTTTTGGATTTAGGTGTTCTATATTAGAAATATAACTAGTTAGTAGTTACACACAAAATTTCTAGAACTAATAGATATATTTTTAAAACATTATTTAATATTATCATTCGCCTAGGCGTTTCGCTTTTCGCCTAGGCTCGCCTCGGCAATCGAGGCCGGGGATCGCCTCGGCTCGCTTTTCGCCTTTACAAACACTGGAGCTCAATCGAGCTGAAATCGCAGCTCAAAATCTCATAAACGAAAATAGAGTTTATGTGGTTCGGCTATCTTCTAGCCTACTCCACGGACCAACCAAGCAACCTTTGTATTAATCACCAACTCGAAAGTTTCAGCCTTATATGTCTACTACAACTTTCATGTTTTCACCTCACCGTGATTCTCTCTCATACAAAAGATATCTGCTCGCTAAGATTCCTAATCGAAACCCTGCGTCTGATATTTATAAGCTGAAAGTTACAAGTAAAGTGTGACTTTCATTTAATCTCAGTCGTCTGTCTTGATCGATCCAACGATCCACAGCCTTCCCAACGCGCGTGATAAGAAACATAAAACGTGTGACGAGTTTTCCCGCGTCCCACCTGAGTCATCCGATCCACCCTAATGCGAACCAACATTCTACGTTAAATACTCCTTCGATCGAATAAGTATCGATCTGAGCCATTCATCACGCTTCCCTCCACCTCCTACGCTCGAAATTTAAACGCTCAACTTCAAATATCATCCTTCCGATCTTGCGCACATCTGAACCAATGGCTCACGATTGATCTCAACACTTAAACAAATCTTTCAGCAGAATTCGATCCTTCTTCAACCGTGATCATCTAAGCTCCTTCCGGCCACCTTCGACGACACTGTAACGAGTTTGAGGCTCGCTTTCCTCAACAAACTCCACCTCGAGACTACGAACTCGCAATCTCGCCACCAAGCTCCACCTTAGCTACTCAAACACGCCAGCCACGCACGCCAAAAACCTTACCAGAAATCAGCATCTTCATCACCTTCTGTAAACCTGAGAATCAACACCTTTGAGCTTTTGATCTCGCATCGAAAACTCCTCCTTGATCAACACACTTGCTCGGTTGGTCGCCTAGCTCCTTTAGGAGCTTCGAGCCTCGATAGAGACCTTGCCAACTCTAAGAAGGATTGAAATTTCCCTCTTAGAGCCAACTTGGCTCATCGAGCTCATCATCTTCATTTCGCCTGAAGTTTCTGTTTTCCTAGCCCCTTAGTCTCTTCTCCGACCCATCTCTGGCTAACCAATCCTTGCCTCTTGGTTTTCTTCGCACCTAAAACCTTAGCAATGGATTTCAATAAAAACCACCAGCTTCACTAGAATTTCCAGCAGCTTCTGTCTCACTTTCCTCAGAGTTTCCATCTTCGCTTCCATCGAACTCTGAGCTTTCCTCCACTTCATTTGTCACCCTCATATGTGAGCTTGAAGTGCTTTCATCCATTGGTGTAAACAGCTCCACCTTTGGCTCAGAGTCATCGCACACTGAGCTCACTTTATCCAAGCTTGTGACAAAAAACTTTGGTTCAGCTCCAACCAACAATTTTGCTCCACCTCAGGCTGAGGTTTCCTGGTCTTCTCTTCCACGACATTCAAACCTCCACATTTCCTAGTTTTCGTAGATGCACCTTTCATCACAGAACACCCTTCCAAGCATAGATTCCATGCCTTCGAAAACTAGATAAAACCAACTTGCCCTGTTTCTTCACTATTAGTCTACCAACTGCGGCATTTGTGTTGTACCCAGTGTTTGTAAAGGCGAAAATCGAGCCGAGGTGATCCCCGGCCTAGATTGCCTAGGCGAGCCTAGGCGAAAAGCAAAACTCCTAGGCGAACAATAATATTAAATAATTTTTTAAAAATATATCTTTTAGTTCTAGAAATTTTGTGTGTAACTACTAACTAGTTATATTTCTAATTTAGAACACTTAAATCCAAAAATAAAAATATATATGTGAAGTAAAGATTGAAATGCTTTATCTTTACAATATAATAATATTACTGAAATGCTTTATCTTTACACGTCATTGCTAGCTATTAATTCCTACCTTCTCAACACATGTACGGACAAAACAAAAGGAAAAAAAGCAAACATAAATAAAACAGAAAAATATACAAAGAGGATGAGAGAGAACTAGGCAATGGCGACAGAGACGGCTGCTGTGGATTTCTAGATTTACGATATTTTTAATATAAATAAATATTTTTTACTATATAAATAAGGAAAAAAGTAAAAAATAAAATAAAATCAGAAAGTCGACCGAGGCGGTCGACTAGGCGTCAGAGTCGACCGTCTCATTGATTTCGCATCGCTATGCTCGGGCGATTTCATGCTCGACTAGAGCAAGCGCTGCCTAGGCGATCGCTTTTGAAACAATGGTTGTACCCACGTTTATAACTCTCCAATCGAAATGAGGTTCCTCCTTAACTCAGGGACATACCTAACGTCTCGAAGGATACCTACAACACCTGACTTAAGTCGCAAATGCACAGAACCAACACCAAGAATGGGACAGAACTTACCATTTCCTAGCTTCACTTTTTCCCCATTCAATTCCTTGAAATCTTGCAACCATTCATTGTTGCAAGTCACATGGAAGCTACAACCTGAATCAAGGATCCATTCCTTGCTCTCCTCATGCTTAGACACACTTAGAATCTCATCATCTTCATAATTTTCACAAGCGAAAGTTGTTACAACTTTACCATAATTTGACCCCGAGTTGTTGCTTGATCTCTTGGGGCAATACCTTCGAATGTGACCTTCCTCTTGACAGTGATAGCACCTCACTTGACCCCTGGCCTCATTTTTATCATTGCCTTTGCCCTTCTTTTGAGAGAACTTTTGTTTATTCTGAACAAACAACAAGTCTGCAGCACTTGACTTTCTGTGATTTCCAAATTTTTCGTGTGTTGAGCTGCTTAGAACTCAAAGCCGAGAGCACATCTGTGAGCTTCAATGCTTCCCTACCATACATTAGAGCCTCCTTGAAGGAATCATAGCTCTTAGGCAACGCACACAAGAGCAAAAGAGCTTGATCTTCGTCCTTCAACTACTCACTAATATTCTCCAAATCCAAAATCAGCTTTGAGGATTGATCGATCTGAGGTTCTAATGCCGTCTCCTCTTGCATCCTAACGGTATATAACGCTTGCTTCAAGTACAGACGTCGAGCCAAGGACTTCGCCATGAACAACTCATCAAGCTTCTTCCACAAATCCTCAGTCGTAGTCTCTTTCGCGACCTTACGAAGCACCTGGTCTCTCAAGCAGAGAATCAAAGTTGAGTCAGCTCTCTCTCTGATTTTCTTCTTCAATACATCCGCCATATCCTTCGGTTCCATGTTCGCCTCAGGCTTTAGAGCCTCCTCAAGCCCCTTTTCAACGAGCAGAGCCTTCATCTTCAGTTTCCAAAGCCCAAAATCGTTTAAACCATTGAAATTATCCATTTCCAGTCGAGCTGCAGCCATTAGGTGAAGATCGCGTCACTTCTCCACGCTCACCGCACCAATTGTTGATTAATGATCACCGTTCGACTCGTGATTTAGTGTAGTTTTCGTGTGTGTGCGTCGTTCAAATCAATTAAAATGATCGCGAGCTCAATCAAGCTGAAATCGCAGCTCAAAATCTCATAAACGAAAACAGTGTTTTACGTGGTTCGACTATCTTTTAGCCTACTCCACGGACCAACCGAGCACCCTTTGTATTAATCACCAACACGAAAGTTACAGCCTTACATGTCTACTACAACTTTCATGTTTTCACCTCACCGTGATTTTTCTCTCATACAAAAGATATCTGCTCACCAAGATGCCTAGTCGAAATCCTGCGTCTGATATTTATAAGCTGACAGTCACAAATTTAATCTCAGTCGTCCGTCTTGATCGATCCAACGATCCACAGCCTTCCCAACGCGTGTGATAAGAAACATAAAATGTGTGACGAGTTTTTCCGCGTCCCACCTGAGACGTCCTATCCATCCTAATGCGATCCAACGTTCTACGTTAAATCCTCCTTCGATCGAATAAGTATTGATCTGAGCCATTCATCACGCTTCCCTCCAGATCCAACGCTCGATATTTAAACGCTCAGCTTCAAATATCATCCTTCCGATCTGGCGCGCATATGATCCAATGGCTCACGATTGATCTCAACACTTAAACAAATCTTTCATCAGAATTCGATCCTTCTTCAACCGTGATCATCTAAGCTCCTTCCAGCCACCTCCGACGACACTTTGACGAGTTTGAGGCTCGCTTTCCTCAACAGCTACGGTTCCCATGTTAGACAAATAAAATGAAGTGAAATGTTATGTTTAAACCTAGTTAAAGACGTACAGTAGAACAAGAAACGATTATGGTCAAGCTGGCCCTGAAGTTGTCTTGTACTTACTTTACAAGTCCAGCTTTAAAATTTTCAAGCCCGTGTTACATGTTTTTTTGTTGAATTTTTCTGTTAACAAGGTAAAATGATATTTCTTCTGCTGTAATGGCATTATATCTTACTTCTGAAAAGATTTATCTATCCTTACTTGATGTATGTATAAATTAAGGATGGGTCTTCCGGAGTTGATATTGGTTGATCCTAACTGGTCAAGAAAAGTAAATTCCTATTATATTTTTCATACATGCACATAAACAAACCTTGATGTATCATCATCTTACATTATTATCAATTTATGGTGTGTTAATTACATGGGATGCCTTTCTCAAGCCAAGGCCAACGATCATCAAATTAAGAACCAAAGCGAGCAGAGATATCCCACTCCTGGGGAACCCATTTGTATTGTGTGCGGAAAATATGGGGAGTACATATGTGATGAGGTTAGACATCTGAAAGAGTTCATGATGTAATTTTTCTGAGTTACACTCCATCCCTTCCCTATACTGACTTCTCAATTCTCATGTTGCATTTTCATAGACTGATGATGATATATGCAGCATGGACTGCAAAACACAACTTCTGCAGAGAATTAAAGGACCCGAGGTTTTTTTCTTATATTAAAAAAAAATAAAAATTGTTGGTGATTTCTTTCGTAAATATCGCTTACCTTTTTTATTATTCTTCCTTTTTATCCAGGAGATGCCAAATGACCAGCATGTTGCGTCCTTCTCTGAACGCAGATGTATAGTAGAAGTACCCCAATTTGGAGGAGATACTTGGGATTACGACCGGCACTGCTGGTCTAAGAAAAGTTCTGGTCTGTGCAGTTACCAATGGTACATTCTAAATTTTATGGAAGCTTGTACATGTTCGATATTTTGAGAGTGTTGCTCTGTCAAGCATCATTTTTTTTAAATTTATGTTAATGAATCATCTTCATTTTTCAGTTGGAAATGTCAGAAACCTGGGCATCTTGCCGAAGACTGTTTAGTGGCTTCTTCTCATTCTGAGGCTAACAATAATGTACATTTCTTTTCACGCATGCCATTCGCTGTTGATGTTTTCTTCTTTTTCATATTGAATCATCTTGGGGTTTCTTCCACAGGCTCTATCTGTCCAAGGTAAATCGACGACGATACCCAAAGACCTTCTTGGATTGTACAAAAGGTCCATGCATGTTTTTTTTTTTGTTCATATCCAAGTGACTTGATTTTTACGACACGTTCTTAGTAATACTGTGTTTCACCATTCTCTCTATTTGCAGATGCCATGAAATAGGGAAAAACTTGTTGGAAGCAAAGTGTGACTCTTGTCGTATTTCAGTCACTTTGGCCACATGTCTCGACTGTAATAACACTTCTTGTGACTGGTAAGCTGCTAGATATTCAAATGGTATGGAATAACAACTGGATAATATGATTCTACGTTCCCATTTACTACCATTACTGAACAGTATCGATGCCTTTGGTTAAGCATATCTCGGGAGATAACACATATAGCTTCTTTCTTTTTAGTACAATAAAAATTCAAGGAACAGTTAGGTCAATCTACAGACAAGTTATCGATGTTCTTGGTCTCTTTTTTGTCTATTTTTATAAAAATTGAATTTTCCCTTATTCGAGTGGAAGGTTATGCAAATGAATGATGACTATTGAATCAAACCCTTTCTTTTCTTTTTTCCTTCCCGCATGTGACCTTGTTCTTGTAGTCATAGAGTATCCAACGACTGATGTCAAGAGCATTCTCAGTGCAGGTCATTTAAGCCAACATATCATGGGTCACCCCACCCACCAACAATATTACTCGCATAAACTCAAGCGCCTGGTGAGGAATTCGCCTTTTTCTATCTGCTACTTTATACCATTATTAGCACCGAATGGTCAAGCTACAGCCCTAGTGCTGCTGCAATTTCCAGGTCAAGTGCTGCAAGTCGAGCTGCAAGGTTACTGCAATAAAGGATCTATTAGCTTGTCATTACTGTTTTAATAAAGTGTTCGACAAGTTCTACGACATGTATACTGCAACGTGGTAAGGATATTCATTACTCTTGAATCACCATCGTCGCCCATTTCATATCAGTTTTCTCTTTCAATATTGCCAAAAAAAATGCCTTTTTGATGCGAATTCTGTCTCCTTTTATAACAGGAAACCAGCTGGATTATCAATCATTTGGAATTCTATATGCTGCGACGAGCACTTTGAGTGGTAATCGATCATATCCGACTAAAACTCACAAATTTATATGACATGCATGCAGTTTCATATCCATCATTAAATTAGCGTGTTCGTGAAGGCATTGTCTTTACTGTTTATCTCAGGCACAGAATGAACTGTTTGAGCTCCGACGTAGAAGGTAGCGCCTATATCTTCAAAAACGAGCACGGCCATAATCCTAAACACTTGCCGCTGAGCGACCTCATTTTTTGAGCTGAGCAGCAAACAAAGGAATGAAGGAAGGAAGGAAGGAAGGAAGGAAACATAGGGAAAGATCATCTTTTCTTTTAATAATTTGAGAAAATGTTTTGTAATAATTTGGACAAGATGATGGCTATAAAGTGTATTTGAACCGTACGAAGCACAATCCAATTTCAACCGTCTATTTCTTCTAGCACAAATCAAGTGATAACATTCAAATTCACATGCAAACCATTTTTCCTATTTTAATAATGTAATGGTTCCTATTTTATTCAATTTTTGTCTACAACAATTGAAGAATACATCTTGTTTGTTTGTGCTGCAACGTTCAGAAACTCTGACATATTGAATATTTGTGGGGCCCACTTCTTGACTATATATTAATGGGCCATGTCGATGGATGACCTGTCTGTCTCCATTTTTTATTTAATTTTTTTTTTTTTTTGTTGGTGTAAGATTATTACAAAATTGTATTGAACCATACTTCAAACCCGAATGCCCACATTCCACCCATTATCTGCTTGGTTTGCGATGTATGAATTTAAATTTGTTTGGATATCTAAATATATATATATATATATATATGTATATATATTAAACCTATTTCTACATTATGTACGACCAGTATTAATAGAGATTTGTCAAACAAATGTCCAAATGTATATGACAAGAATAATAAAATAAACATTTTGGTAAGAATCTTAACTTCAATTTATATTAATATTCATACTCATATGTATTCCTCGAACTTTAGGGTAGGTAATCATTTGCTTGACTTTGAACACTATGTGCCAAATACCAAAGAACGTAAGAAGAGACAAACATAGAGGGAATACGAAAAATATGACCGTTGCAATCATATATCTATCTGACTAAGCAAACTCTCAAATTCTCACATATATATATAAAGAACTGAGATGAGCTCATTCGTTGAGTATCCAACTTAGCTCATGCTTTCACTCGGATTCCTACAACTCACCAATTAGTCCCCCATATTCAAGAACATTTAATTATTATTTTTATCATTCCATAGAATTCTCTCTGTCATTCTTTCCTTAATTCTTTGTGCTAATAATTACATTAATATCATCATAATGGCTGCTTCCTTCTTCAACTCCAACCATGTTCTTCATCTCAATTACGCTCTTATTAGTTCTCTTGTACTGATTTACTTCCTTTGTTTGCAGGCAAGGGCCTCGACCAATGGCTCCAACTGTAGCAGCAGCAGCAGCAGCAGCAGCCATGGCCACCACAAATGGGTCGGGCCTTCGGGCCACAGGGTCATCACCGTGGACGTTCACGGGCTCGGAGATTATCAGTCGGTTCAAGAAGCGGTGGACGCCGTCCCGGAGAATAACAGAAAGAATGTGCTCATTTTGATCGGCGCAGGCTGTTACATGTAATTAATTTAAACTGATTATCTTACATTTGATGGTATGTCTTACCTCGTATATATATTAGACGCATGTAGTAAGCTTTTGTTCATCTTGCATGAAAAACAATATATATATATATATATATACACACAGTGAAAAGGTGATTGTTCCGCCGGCGAAGCCGTACATAACGTTTCAAGGCGCCGGAAGGGACACGACGGTGATAGAGTGGCACGACAGGGCGAGCGATAAGGGCCCCGACGGCCAGCAGCTGCGCACCTACCACACCGCCTCCGTCACCGTCTTTGCGCCTTATTTCTCTGCTAGAAATATCAGCTTCAAGGTATATATGAATGTCTTATATATCATCCATTGTTATAAGCATAAAGGTCCAAGAATATATGTCAACACTCTACACACATATATACATATATAAATATATATCTTCTGTGTGTATGTATTATATGGTGGCTGCATGTGACTTCTTGATATGTCTCTATCATCACTGACTGCAATTTCAGACAGCTTATCTTTTATAACTATATATGTATAAATAGTATATTCTATATTTTTCAAACTATATTTGATAATAATATTTGAAAATGGGTAGAACACTGCTCCGGCGCCGAAGCCCGGCGTTGAAGGAGGACAAGCGGTGGCGTTTCGAATCTCCGGCGACAAGGCATTCTTTTCGGGCTGTGGATTCTACGGCGCTCAGGACACTCTTTGCGACGACGCTGGCCGCCATTACTTCAAGGAATGCTACATCGAAGGGTCCATAGATTTCGTCTTTGGCAATGGAAGATCCATGTACAAAGTACGTACATATATATATATATACACTATTAAATTTTACATAAGAAACATGGAAATAGATTAGAAAAAACAAATAATCGTTTTATTTCATAAACCTCTAAGCGATGATGATGGAGAAAAGGCTGTCTTACTTGTCTTTTAATCTTGTCTTTGGCATCTTTTTTCAGTAAATTAACAAAAGCGTGATTACTTTTCACGTGTTTTTCCACATTGCACGCTTGTCATAATCTAAATAAAAAAAAAAATAATATTTTACCCATGCATGATGATATATTTAATATATATATATATATATATATATATTTTCAGGACTGCGAGCTGCACTCCATAGCCAAAAGGTTCGGGTCAATCGCAGCCCACGACAGAAACAACCCGGATGAGAAAACGGGCTTCGCCTTCGTAAACTGCAAAGTCACCGGGTCGGGTCAGATTTATGTGGGTCGGGCGATGGGGCAGTACTCTAGGATTGTCTTCTCCTATACTTACTTCGACAACATCGTAGCACATGGGGGCTGGGATGATTGGGACCTCGTCAGCAACAATAATAAGTAGGCCCCACCATCGTTTTATCATTTTTCAGTATTATTCACAGTTATTAATATATATTCATTTAATAAATGTGTGTGTGTGTGTGTGTGCAGGACTGTGTTTTTTGGTGTGTATAAATGTTATGGGCCTGGAGCAGAAGCAGTAAGTGGGCCGTCATGGGCCCGAGAATTGGACTACGATACGGCCCATCCATTTCTGGCAAAGAGCTTCGTCAACGGCCGACATTGGATAGCACCCTCAGATGCCTAAGCAGATATATATTATAAGCTTTGCCTAAGTCTAATTCGTTAATTCGTTCATTCTTTCCGAAAAAAATTATGTAATTTATGTCTTGAAGATTGAAATCGATACTATTGTTTTTAGTAAATTGTTATAGTCTATTTTTCAAAGAATCAATATAAATAAATTATAGAAGATTTTCATTTTATATATCATTTATCGTTACAAATGAAATGAAAATTAATATATATATTTAAAATAAATGGTTAAATAGCCAAGCGTAGCTCATCTCCTTACCATCCCTCTCTTCCACAAACACTCGCGCCACAATGGCAGCTGCTCTATATCCAGGCGCCGCCGCCACTCTCCGCCTACTCAGGCCAGTATCCTCCGGAGGGTTGAAGCTCTTTAAATTCTTCGGCACGCGGTCTCGGAAGAATCGTCCACCGCAGCTTGTGTTCTACTCATCCGCCGCGATCCGTCACCGGACATTCTGCTCCGCCACGGTTTCATCGCCGGAGCCTATTGAAACGAAAGGATTGTCAATTGGAGAGTTCAGGAAGAAATTGAAGATTGCTGACATCAAAGGTGGGCCCGACGAGGGTTTGGATCGACTGGGTCAGACTCTTGTGGTTAGAGGTTGGGTTAGGACGCTTAGGGTTCAGAGCAGCGTCACCTTTATTGAGGTATGATCGTTGCAAAGATTCAACCCTTTTGCCTGTTACGTTTTTTCTTTTTTCATTGGCTGCTATTGTTACTGTTGCAGCTTCTGCGGGTATAAGTTTTTTCATGTGAAAGATTTTTGCTTTATGTTGAGTGTTCGGGTTTCTGTTGATTAATAGGTTAATGACGGTTCGTGTCTTTCTAATATGCAATGTGTCATGAGCCCGGACGCTGAAGGGTATGATCAGGTGCTGTTAACATGATTTTATGCTCTTGCTTGATTGATGTTGTAATGAGAATGGTTTGATTAGTTTTTCTTTTTTTTCCGATTAACATTGCTGATACGTAACTAATATGGTATACTGCATTTGATATCTCTTTTCATAGGTTGAAAGTGGAGTAATTACAACCGGAGCTTCAGTGTGGGTACAAGGTACTGTAGTTGGCAGTCAAGGGTCAAAGCAAAAGATAGAGTTGAAGGTTGATAAGCTTGTCACGGTAAACACTTCCTTGCAAGCTTCATAATTCAGAATTTTAATGTTGTTGTGCTGGAATTTGTTATATGATGTCATGTCAACATTTGTTTTTGTATTGGTTTAATATCTTGCAGATTGGTATAAGTGATCCTTCGTTCCCAATCCAAAAGAAAAGGGTTAGCCGAGAATTCTTAAGAACCAAGGCCCACCTACGTCCCAGAACAAATACATTTGGTGCAGTATGTATCCTTTCTGCTGTCGAATTTTTTTCATGATCTGACCTGAGTGTCGGTTTTGAGAGATCTTTAAGATCCACTTTTCAAAGTTATGCGTATTAGCCCAACAAAACTTCAGTTTTTGTGTACATAATTGTTTGTTACCCATTATTTTCAATGTGCGACGGTATTTTTCCGTATATGCACTCTTTTTTCGATTGATTTTACATCTTGCCTTATTTAATCGTATTGGACATCACAAGTTTCACTCAAATATTTTACATTCTGTCTTTTAGGTTTCCAGGGTAAGGAATGCTTTGGCCTTCGCAACGCACAAATTTTTTCAAGAGAATGGCTTCATATGGCTTTCAAGCCCAATTATCACTGCTTCAGACTGTGAAGGAGCTGGTGAACAATTTTGTGTGACAACCTTGGTAAGCTGGTTCTAGATAACATTATTCTTCTTAAAAGTTTCCTACACGCGTTAGATTTATGATTGTTCCAATTTTACTCAAGCATTACACTAATATGTTTAGCTTTTCCAAAATGAGTCATATTTTGATGATTACTTCCTCTCAAAGTATTAAAGGTATTTCATGAATACAAAAATCTATTTTGCTTTTTCATCCAGTTGAAGTACTAAGGGAATAATATATGTTACATGCATATTAAACTTGGAAAATTACCTACAAATTTGTGTTTGCTGTGATGCAATTTGCTCTTAATTTCTTGAGTTTGTTCCAAAATAAAATAGTTATAGACTAGGAAATTTATAGCCAGAACTTCCATATTATGTGTTTCCAAGTATGAATACATTATGTGAATATCTTTCGTAGTAGCAGCGTCAGGGGAAAGGATATGAAAGGTAATTTGTCATTTGTCCGAACTCTGATTTAAAAATTCTTATGTGTCAGATTCCTAACTCCAGGGAAGTTACAAATTCTCCGGTGAATGCCATTCCAACAACGAAGGATGGCTTAATAGACTGGTCGCAAGTAAGTGTTACATCTGAAATTATTTCCGATTAAGAAGTTTCCATCAAGCTGAAGTATCATATAATTAAAACTAGCATATCATTATTTTAACCATGGATTTGACATCTGTGTGCATTTTCCCCTCCTCCTGACGCGGAGTTGTGTGCAATCAGTTGTCTCAAGTTCATCATAGTTGTAGCTTCTACAATCTTAATGTCCATTTCTTTCATTTCCTTTCACATGTCAATCTCATGTAGTTTGAATTAGGACACGACTTAGTATTCTTCAATCTTGTATTCATTCTCTATTCTCCTGTATCACAGGACTTCTTCGGGAGACCTGCATTTCTGACAGTGTCCGGGCAGCTCAACGCCGAAACATATGCCACCGCTCTTTCTGATGTATCCTTCGCGCACACTATGACGGTTTATGTGCCAATATTTCTGTATTACTGATGAGTTTTTCTTTTTGTTCTATGCCCAGGTCTATACTTTTGGTCCCACATTTAGAGCAGAAAATTCCAACACGTCCCGTCACTTAGCTGAATTTTGGGTATATTATACAGCTAGATTTTTTCAATTCAATAATCTCTGTGTTCCCTTCTGAAATCAGCATTTTGTTAAAACAAACAAAATATCTCAACTTTCTATTTGTCTCTTGGCAAGATGATAGAACCAGAGCTGGCTTTTGCTGGTTTAGAAGATGATATGGCTTGTGCAACAGCGTATCTCCAGTATGTAGTATGTTACTTCGCTACTCCTAAAGTCTATCAAAATGATTGTTGGATCATATTTCCTGTGTAGCCAGCTTAATATGTTTTTAGAATATTGAATCTGTTCCATTCCTCCATTGGCTAGGTACAATACATTCTGGAAAACTGCAAAGAAGATTTGGACTTCTTTAATACCTGGATTGAGAAAGGGATTGTCAACCGTCTGAGTGTATGAATTTATTTATTTTTTCACTTTTTTAGTACTTGATTTTGACACAGTTATGCTAATGCATTTGATAACATACACGCCTTGGCGTGTTACAAACTTTTTACCTTCTCTCTTTGACATTATTTTTCCAGGATGTTGCTGAAAAAAACTTTGTACAGTTGACATACACTGATGCAATTGAACTTCTCCTTAAAGCAAAGAAGAAATTCGAATTCCCGGTAATTTTCTATGATCTTTTGACCTCTTCAATACCATTCATTTGAAGTCGACATCAGTCATGTGCTAAAATTGGTTGCTTAGAATGGACTTACTTTCTTGACAGGTCGCATGGGGATGTGATCTGCAGAGCGAGCACGAACGTTATATCGCAGAAGAGGCATTCGGTGGATGCCCAGTGATTATAAGGGACTACCCCAAGGTTAGAAATACTTTTAAACCAAGGTTAACATTCGGTCAAATCTAAATTTCCCAGTTGATTCTTACCAGCATCTTTGTATAATATCGTAGGAAATCAAGGCATTTTACATGAGAGAAAACGATGATGGAAAGACAGTTGCAGCTATGGACATGATAGTCCCACGGGTACATCTCCAAAAACGTTTTCTTATCACCAGCATTCTTTTCTTGCATGAAGTTCACGTACTAAACACGTGCATCGACCCACCCTTTCAATTTCTTTATCAGGTAGGTGAGCTAATCGGTGGAAGCCAAAGAGAAGAGCGGCTCGACTTTCTGGAAAAACGCTTGGATGACTTAAAGCTAGACAAAGAGAGCTATTGGTGGTATCTCGACCTACGCCGTTATGGTTCAGGTCACTTTAATTTCACATACACTCCAAAGAGTAAAATTGAAATTTCTTGCATGGGCTCAGTTGTAGACATGCATTACATACCCCATTCTTTTCTGCCTTTTTCTCTTTCAGTTCCACACGCAGGCTTTGGATTAGGGTTCGAAAGGCTCGTACAGTTTGCAACTGGGATCGATAATATCCGAGATGCCATTCCTTTTCCCCGAGCGCCCGGCTCCGCTGAATTCTGATGTCGGATTTATTCGAATTATTCCGTTTTTTTTCATTTATATTTAATATTGATTTAATTAGGAATCAGATGATGAGGATTGACAGTTAGCTAGCTAGCTGCACTATTTTGGAAAGTTTTCAAAATATTATTTTTTATGAAGATAAACAAAAGCATAACTTTTCAAAATTGATTTCAACAAACGCAATTATTTTATGAATTTGGGTTGATGTTTTTGTTTATTATTCCAACGTTATTACTAAAGAACTGTATTATTGCATATTCCATGTGATCGCAGACATATATAGACTGAAGACAAACGTTGTACTGTACAGTTTAGACTTTAGAGTATCGCAAACACAGCCAGCAGCTGCTGCGAAATAGTCCTTTTTTTTTTTGCAGACTGAGAATATCAGAAAAACGAAATAATCATGAACCATATTTATAACTAAGCCAAGAAGAAAACAAAGAAAAAACGCAAGAACTTGACAAACAAACCCATAAGCATCAAATCCCAAGTCATATGCAAGTAAAGTATATGGGACATTCATAGCTGATCCCTGCCAAAAAGAAAGAACTAAGCAAGCTTTTAACTACCTATGACAGCAGTATTCTAACCACATAAAGGAAGATGGTCTGATCAGAGTATGTTAGCTTAGTTCTTGGATCAAATCAGTCCTTGATAGTTGATGATCATCATCAGCTTCATCTTCCACATGGGATGGGAGGTTGAGATCTTACAAACGATCGCCGTCGTCGTTGTCGTCCTCATCAAAGCCCATCAGATTAAGGTCACATACCTTCGAGTTCTTCTTCTTCTTCTTCTTCTTCACCATAACCATGTCACTTTCCAAAACTACATCGCACGATTTCATGATTCGCTTGTGAACAGCCCTGTGACTGCCCAGCCCCTGAGAAGACTTGAAAACCCTCCCACATCTCTCGCATTTGCAGACTCTTGGAGCATCCCTTGACAGCATCATTAGACAGAAAGCTACGTCTTCTACCTCAAACACATCGCCATCGTCGGCAAGTGATTCTTTCTCGACCTTGGCTCGTCTACGTCTGCTGCTCTTCTCCCTACGATGAACCGCAGCTTCCACGTGAACCCTCATTTTCTTCCTCGGATTCTGCCTCAGCCCTAAAGAACGGAGAGCGACCAAAGGCTTGTGATCATCATCAGGGTCGTCGAGAGACAAGATCGTCGAGCCGACGACGATATCTTCTTCCATTTTGGGAGTCTTGGGTGGGATTGGTAGTGGAGCGTAGTGGGTTTTCATGTGAGCCCCCAAAGCTTTGGCGTTGGAGAATTTCTTGGGGCAGAGTTTGCACTCCATGCGAGCTGAGAAAGAGAGAGAAAATCAAAGACTGAAACTGAACCAACCTGAAAGCAAAAGCAAGCCTTCCCTTATGTCGTACTTATTTAGTTATTAATATTTTCTTTTTTCTTTTTACGTGTTTGATGGGCTGAACTGAAGTGCCTTTTTTTTTTTTTTTTTTTTTTTATGTCTGTCTAATGTGGATGTTAGATGTTGAGCTTCTGTTTTTTAGTTTTCATTACTGTATAGTTCTTCGGACAAAATTGACAACATTTTTCTAAATCGAACCATAAAGTTATGAATCAAGGCAACATAAAATGATAGTTTGAACAATATTTCTTCGGCCAAATGGAAACAAAAAGAGGGAAACCGAAGCTTATTCTTTTTATCATCCCAAAGTACAATCAGTTTAGTAACTTTCACGTCCCTTCGTCCATTTGATAAGAAGATATAACTCTGCAATCACCTTGGAACTGAATGGCCCATCTCTAACAAAACAAACAGAAAAGGAAAAGGGCTATAAGACAACAGTTCAAGAACAACGATTCCATGTCTTGGAAACTCAGAACAAAAGCAAGCTTTATGGGAAACTACTAGGAACTAGTTTGTATTGCATACATCTTTGCACTATTGTGTGTCAATATTTGAGCAGAGAGCAAGCACATAAGTCTATCAAGTCATTTGGATTCAACATCAATAACAAGTGATACATTGACAAGAACTGAGCTCAACGTGACTTAATGCATGTATAGGACGATCGATAATAGTGCATGCTACTAAGCGAGACCATTGCAGAAATTTCTCACGTGCCATCAGCTTCATCTGGAGAAAATAGCAACTAGTGTCACAATGTTTCTATACTAATATGCAATTAACAAAAAGAATAAGAGCCACGAGACCGTATTCGTAGTATTGTAAATATTCAGCGCAGTTAGTAATTATCCTAGTAGCACCTCGCAAGGAATAAGGAGTGGGCAGCTTATTAAATGGACTGGGTCATTCAGCCACAATCTACCAGATATATAAGCTTAGCAAAATATTTGCGAATTGAGTCATCATCATTTCTACAGGATAGGGGTGCTCGATAATCAGTATGTAACATTCCCCGAGAAAAAAGCCTAATTCAACAACCATATTTCGATATTTCTAAGTGGCGATGAAATTATTTCTACAGTGGCAGTAAAACAGATGCAACTCAGCTCATACACGAACAGAATATAGTTCCATCCGAAAACAAATTTGCTTTAGTTCTTATAATGTAAACCATGGAAAAATAGTGGAAGACCTTGTAATTTCTGGTTATTCTTTCAAGCATTTTGGAAATCATGTGCCTGCAGGAACCAAATATTGCAGTCAGATAGTTGTCACACAAGCTGCCCCTAAAAGAAAAGCCCCAGTTAATTCATTTGGGAGGTAAACTAGTGATAAATTCTAGTAATGGTTGTTTACTCACAGTGGCTAAACCAGTAATATGTGAACGACAATAAATTATATTTGTTCTTCTTACACCAAACACCAAAATATCATAGTTGCTCGAGCAAATAAACAAGCCGAATACAAGTAAATCTGAGCTAAAATCAGCATTATACAGCCAAAAGACATAAGCTTCAGTCACAAGGACCCTTCTACGGGTGGGCTTTATTGGAAAGTAATCCCAATTGGTTTTTCATAGTCGCAGGTAGTAAACAATACACGCCCACAAAATGAATAGGAGATGAAAACGCCAAAACACATACAAGCTAGAGATCTGGAGAAGTGCAGCAGAGTGTACCCTGAGAAAGAGCCCTACAACTCCTCGACGACGAGCTCAGGCATGATGTCATCCTCGCATTTGCCACCGTGCTGTGCAAAGGCAGCATGGATGCCAATTCTACAGGCAACCTAAGCATTCAAAGCACACAAATTTTTAATTATTTATTCAAAAATTGACAAGATCTCGCAGGCACTGGAGATTAATAATTCAATCGGCATGATAAAGACTATAAAATTATGCGGTGGACAAATCATGATAGGCAACTCGACGTTCACTTCTACTAAATCCAGCTACTGACAGGCTAATTAGCTCCACTTTAGCTCTATACCGTTGTAAGATACATTATCTAATCAACGCAGAATAAAATCATTAGAAAACGTCATAAAATTCAAGCCTGAATCAGTGGGAGGTGAAACCTGGAGATCGAGAATCGAGCAAACGGAGAATTAACAGCTGGCTTTGCAGAAGGAACAGATGGTTTGCAAAACGCCGTGGCAGCTGATCTAGATTTGCCGCCAATGGACGAAGAACACGATCTTGATACGGAGGCTTTGAGCGTGGAAATTGAGCATCCATTGAAAATCCGAGAGCATCTAGACGCCATTTCTTCTTCGTGAAATGAACCGATGGGATCGCTCGATTGGTCGGATAGGATAAAAGATACGACATTACGCTGGGTTTAGGGTTTTTCGCGGGGAAAATTATCTTCTAGTGCTTGAATAAATATAAAATAACGAATAAGCCCCTATAGAAGCATAAAAGTTACAATTAGATTTTCTTAATAATTGATTATTATTATGAAATATTAAATAAATATGTGGATGTATATTGTTTGGAATGGTGGTTAAGTAAAAGGAGTGGTTTAGAATGGAGGTTGTGATTATTTTATTGATTAGAATGGTAGATGAGATTTTTGTGTGGTTGATGTAATATTTTATTTTGTGGATGTAATTGGATGAATTTGTGTATAAATAGGTGATTTGGGATGTGTAAAAAGATAAGAGAAAGTATTGAAGAAAAGAAGTTATTATCTCTCTAATTATATCGTCATTAGTAAAATACTTAATAGTTATAATATTTTATAATACGTTATCAGCACGAGCGCTCTCCGTCATCAGTTTCAACCTCCGTCGAAGATATTGTACGAGTTTAGGTATGGAAATTTTATTTTGTATTTACATTAATCATTCTCTAATAATGTTATATATATAATAAATATTTAATTTTAAAATTTATAACTAAAACGTTGATAGCCGAGTGGTTTCGCGGAATATCGTCATTACAAGTGACGAGAGGTCCAGATTTCGATCCCCGGTGTTGGCATGTGGAATTTTTTTTAAAAAAAATGATTTGGGTTGGATTACCGTCTAATTACAAATTTGCTTTAGAGCGGAGTACCGCCTAATTACGAATTTGACTTGGATCGGTCATTCTCCCAGATTTACTTAACATTTTATTACAATATTATCGTTATTAAAAATTTTGGGTTGGATTACCGTCTAATTACAAATTTGCTTTAGAGCGGAGTACCGCCTAATTACGAATTTGACTTGGATCGGTCATTCTCCCAGATTTACTTAACATTTTATTTACAATATTATCGTTATTAAAAATTTTGGGTTGGATTACCGTCTAATTACAAATTTGCTTTAGAGCGGAGTACCGCCTAATTACGAATTTGACTTGGATCGGTCATTCTCCCAGATTTACTTAACATTTTATTTACAATATTATCGTTATTAAAGATACTAATAATAATTTATCTATGTTATCTAATTATTATGTTATTTTTCAATTATAGAATCATGTCGTTTTATACAAAGATGGATCTTCTTCTTCTTACTTTATTTACGGCGATCCTTACCGCTATGTGGATAATATTTTTAAGGCTTTTTAAATATTATGATTAATTGTACTTTTTCCTTTGATGTTATAATCACGAAACTTATTTTACATTTTTGTAATTGAAGGATGTCGCTCTATCTGATGTTTAATCTATTGGTCATGATTATTTTTACGGCGACACTTATATGGATGTGGATATCGTTTTTCATCAGAACTTTTACAAAAGAAGGTTTAAAAGAAGATTTAAAAGAAGATTAATTATATTTTTTTTTTTGTATAATGTTTTAATTATTATAGCATGTTTTGTATTTTAATTATTATAACATGTTTTGTATTTTATTATAGTAAATGTCGACTTTGACGAGTCTTGAGTTTGTTGCACTCGACATCACTGCAAAAATTATTTACCTTGGGTTCAAGATGCCGAAACCCATTTGACAGCAAAAGGTTTAGGTGACACTATTGATCCCACGAAAACAACAACTATACAAGACAAGGCGAAGCCATGATTTTTCTTCGCCACCATATTCACGAAAATCTGAAAGTTGAATACTTGACAGAAAAGAATCCAGCTGAGTTGTGGAAAAATCTGAAAGAGCGATATAGCCATCTGACCACCGTTATTCTTCCCAATGCAAAGTACGAATGGCTGAATTTACGATTGCAGGATTTTTCATCGGTAAGCGAATATAATTCTGCTGTTTATAGAATTACTTCCACACTGAAATTATGTGGAGAGATAATTACCGATAATGATATGCTGGAGAAAACATTTACCACGTTCCATCCGCAGAATATGATATTACAACAGCAATATCGGGAGAGAAAATTTAAAAAGTATTCCGATTTAATTTCTTGCTTACTTTTGGCTGAGCAAAATAATGAATTGCTGGTAAAAATCACGAATCCCGAGCGACTGGTTCTACTGCACTCCCTGAAGCGAATGCAGTCAAAACTAATAATGATAATAGTCGGGGTAATGATCGTGGACGTGGTCGTGGTGGATTTCGCGGCCGTGGACGTGGTCGTGGTCAAAGCCGAGGTCGTGGCCGAGGATATTATGGTGGTGGTTATCAGTATCATCGTGGTGGTTATCATAATTATCGTGGCAGTCATCAAAATCTTCCCCAGAAGAGGAAAATTTATGATAATAAAGATGAGAAGAGGCAAACTGAACAAAAGAATAATGATGAAAAGTGTTATCGTTGCGGTGGTTCTGGCCATTGGTCGCGCAATTGTCGTACGCCCAAACATCTTGTTGAGTTATATCAAGAATCTCAGAAGGGCAAAGGAAAGAAAATTGAAATGAATTTTGTTCAGGGAGAATTCCCCTCTACCTCTGATGCCAATGATGAAAATGCTCATTTAGAGGCTTCGGATTTTCTGATCGAAGAAAATTAATCTGCTTTGATTTTATTTATGTATTATGTTTTACTATTGTGTGTTTTATTTGTTTTAAGTTATCTATATGTTTGTAATGCAATATTTCTTTTTCATTAATAAATATTATGTGTTTGTTTATAAAGGATATTTATTTGATGGATGCGAGCATGTGCAATGGAGAATTATGTCTTGCAGACTGTGCAACGACTAATACGATTCTGAAAAATAAGAAATATTTCGATCATCTTGATATGAAAAGGGCCAGTGTTATTACTATATCAGGCAGCACAAATATAATTGAAGGCTCCGGAAGAGCTAATGTTTTACTGCCTAGAGGGACAAGGCTGATGATTGAAAATGCCTTGTATTCTCCTAAGTCTCAAAGAAATTTATTAAGCTTTAAAGCTATTCGACATAATGGATATCACGTTGAGACTGCAGAAAATGGAGATATTGAATATTTGCACATTACAAAAGTAACTTCGAATGGTAAACAAATTATGGAAATATTACCATCTTTTGATTCTGGCCTATATTATACATATTTTAGAACGATTGAATCATATGCTATCATAAACCAGAAGTTTATTAATGACAGTAAATTTGTTGTTTGGCATGACCGGTTGGGCCATCCCGGTTCAGTTATGATGCGAAAAATAATTCAAAATTCACGTGGACACTCATTGAAGAACCAAAGATTCTTCAATCTAATGAATTATCATGTGCTGCTTGCTCTAAAGGAAAGTTGATTATTCGACCATCACCAGTAAAAATAAAGAATGAATCCATAAATTTTTGGAACGTATACAAGGTGATATTTGTGGACCGATACATCCATCGTGTGGACCATTTAGATACTTCATGGTATTGATCGATGCATCAACTAGATGGTCTCATGTATGTTTGTTATCAACACGCAATGTAGCCTTTGCGAGATTGCTTGCTCAGTTGATTCGATTAAGAGCACATTTTCCAGATTACCCTATAAAGAAAATACGACTTGATAATGCTGGTGAATTCACTTCCAAGGCATTTAATGATTATTGCATGTCTATTGGAATTGATGTTGAGCACCCCGTGCCACATGTTCATACGCAAAACGGTCTTGCAGAATCATTAATTAAAAGGTTGCAATTAATTGCAAGACCATTATTAATGAAGTCGAAACTTCCTTCATCTTGTTGGGGACATGCTATATTACATGCAGCTGCACTAATACGCATCAGGCCAACAAGTTATAATGATATCTCCCCGATACAAATGGTTTATGGTCAGGAACCAGATATTTCCCATCTGAGAATTTTTGGATGTGCGGTTTATGTTCCAATTGCTCCACCACAACGCACTAAGATGGGACCTCAAAGGAGGTTGGGAATATATGTCGGATTTGAATCTCCATCAATAATAAAATATTTAGAACCTTTAACTGGAGATTTATTTACGACTAGATTTGCCGACTGTCATTTTGATGAATCGAATTTTCCGACATTAGGGGGAGAAATGAAACAGCTGGAAAAGAATATTAGTTGGAATGAATTATCGCTAAATCATTATGATCCTCAAACGAAAGAATGTGAACTAGAAGTTCAAAAGATAATTCATTTACAAGGATTAGCTAATCAACTGCCAGATAGCTTTACTGACCTTAAAAGAGTGACTAAGTCACATATACCAGCTATTAATGCTCCTGCAAAAATCGATGTTCCTGCAGAACATACAAAGAGTGTTATCGAGCCTAGACCACAATTGAAACGTGGCAGGCCCTCGGGTTCCAAAGATAAAAATCCTCGAAAAAGAAAAGGAGCAAATAATAAGAATGGTCCAGTCGAGGATTTATCGACTCTAGAAGAGTCAATGGGCATTAATGATTATGAGAATATAATGATAATGAAGAGATCTCGATAAACTATGCCCAAAATGGAATTAGATGGAACCGAGTAAAAGTCAACGTTGACGATAAATTCTCATTTAACGTAGCGCTACATGAAATGAATGAGATGAATGAGAATGAGGATCATGAACCAAGGTCTGTACAAGAATGCAGACAAAGAAATGATTGGCCAAAATGGAAAGATGCAATCGAGGCAGAATTGAAATCACTTGAGAAACGAAAAGTTTTCGGACCTGTAGTCCGCATACCAGAAAATGTAAAGCCGGTTGGATATAAATGGTTTTCATCAGAAAGAGGAATGAAAACGCCGAAATTGTGAGATACAAAGCACGACTTGTTGCACAAGGCTTCTCACAACGACCTGGTATTGATTATGAGGAGACATATTCTCCTGTGGTGGATGCAACTACTTTTCGTTATATAATTAGTCTGGCAGTACGTGAAGGACTCGATATGCGTCTTATGGATGTTGTCACCGCTTATTTATATGGATCACTTGACAGTGACATATATATGAGACTTCCCGAGGGATTTAAGTTGCCTGAAAATTCAGGGCCCCGACACGAGTACTCGATTAAGCTGAATAAATCGCTTTATGGATTAAAGCAATCTGGGCGTATGTGGTATAATCGCCTGAGTGAATATTTATTGAAAGAGGGGTACAAAAATGATCAAACTTGCCCCTGTATATTTATGAGAAGGCGTAAAAGTGAATTTGTTATCATCGCAGTTTATGTTGATGATATTAACATAATTGGAACTCCCGAAGAGTTATCAAATGCTGTTATTTGTTTAAAAAAGGAGTTTGAAATGAAAGATCTCGGAAAGACGAAATTTTGTCTTGGACTGCAAATTGAATATTTGAAGAATGGGATATTTGTACATCAAGAGACATATACGAAAAAGGTATTGAAAAGATTTTACATGGATCAAGCTCATCCATTGGATACTCCGATGATTGTCCGATCATTAGACGTGAATAAAGATCCATTTAGACCTCGTGAAAATGATGAAGAATTACTTGGTCCCGAAGTACCATATCTCAGTGCTATTGGAGCACTAATGTATCTTACGAGTCATACGCGACCTGATATTGCGTTCGCTGTAAATTTATTGGCGAGATATAGTTCGTCACCGACTCGTAGACATTGGAACGGGGTTAAACGGATATTTCGATACCTTCAAGGAACAACTGATATGGGATTGTTCTATTCAAATGAATCGAAAGCAGATTTAATTGGGTATGCAGATGCTGGTTTTCTATCTGACCCACATAATGCTCGATCGCAAACTGGTTATTTATTTACATATAGTGGAACCGCTATTTCATGGCGATCAGTTTAACTGCCACTTCATCTAATCATGCAGAAATTCTAGCAATTCATGAAGCTAGTCGAGAATGTGTCTGGTTGCGATCGGTAATTCAACATATACAGCAAACTTGTGGGATATTATCTGAGAAATTACTTCCAACGATTTTATATGAAGATAATGCGGCATGTATTGCCCAATTAAAGGAAGGATATATTAAAGGGGATAGAACAAAACATATTTCACCGAAATTTTTCTTTACACATGATTTGGAGAAAAATGGTGATATTGATGTACAACAAGTGCGATCAAGCGAAAATCTTGCAGATTTATTTACAAAAGCACTTCCTCCCATTATTTTTAGAAAATTAGTATATTCAATTGGAGTTCGAAAACTTCGAGATCTGAAGTGATATTGTCATCAGGGGGAGCAAGTGCGCGTTGTACTCTTTTTCCCTTAACTGTGGTTTTTTCCTATGAGGTTTTCCCAGTAAGGTTTTTAATGAGACAACAAGTGAAAGCGTACAAAAGGAAGTATGTACTCTTTTTCCTTCACTAGGTTTTTATCCCGCTGGGTTTTTCCTAGTAAGGTTTTAACGAGGCATATTCCTTAATATACATCCAAGGGGGAGTATTATGAAATATTAAATAAATATGTGGATGTATATTGTTTGGAATGGTGGTTAAGTAAAAGGAGTGGTTTAGAATGGAGGTTGTGATTATTTTATTGATTAGAATGGTAGATGAGATTTTTGTGTGGTTGATGTAATATTTTATTTTGTGGATGTAATTGGATGAATTTGTGTATAAATAGGTGATTTGGGATGTGTAAAAAGATAAGAGAAAGTATTGAAGAAAAGAAGTTATTATCTCTCTAATTATATCGTCATTAGTAAAATACTTAATAGTTATAATATTTTATAACAATTATTATTTTATTTATAAGAATTAATAAGATTAACAGCCAAGCAATTTAACAGTTGACTTGACACAAACTTTCCAGTCAATTGACTTCTCACTATCTCTATTCTAGGCTTTTTTAATTAAATATTGCTATTTTTTTTATTCGTTAATTAAATAGGATTATTTTGAAATGTATTAATAAAATAGGACAAAACGCGGCTAATAAAAGCGACGTTGCATCCATTAAATGCGACGTCGCGTCCAATGGAAGCGACGAATAGTTGGGCCACCTAATTAACATGTGAAATTGGCCGACCCTAGGATTTTGGTCCATTAAACTCGACGTCGCCTCCAATGGATGCGGCGTCGCGTTTAATGGACGCGACGCCGCGATATGAAAGCCCTCGCCTCCTCTTCTTCTTCTTTCTTCGTTTCTTTTTCTTTCTTTCTCCTTACTCAGCGTCGCCGTCCGCCGTGACCGCCGTGTCTTCTCCGTCGTTGTCGCCGCCGCGCCTGCCCGTCGTTGGCCGTCGTTGTTGTCTCCGTCGTTGCCCGTCTTCGCCGGCCGGATCTGTCCGTTTCCGTCGCTGCTCCGTCGCTGCCCGTAGCCACTGCCCCGCCACTGCCCCGTAGCCGCTGAGCGTGGAACGAAATGTTACTCATTCCTTGAGTAACTGCTGAGATATTACGAACTGAGTAACTCGATACAAGATTGGTGAATTCTTCAGGGGCCTCTTCATTAAGATCAAAATGAACATTTTCATTTGTCTCGACAAACACCTCAATTAAATTTAGCTCGGCGTCTGCATCCAAGAAGTATGCGAGCTCAGCATCGTTTGAAATGTTTAAGAGCCTTTGATAAAGTCGAGAATGCTGAAAGTATTCATTCGTCACACGAACGGTTAAAGAGGAAGAAGCGCTATCGACGCAAGTCATCTCGTACAGTATGCTCAAAAATTGAGAAAAACTGGTATCGCGATGAATTCGTCGAAAACCAATCGGTTGAAGACTATATTGAATGGTGTTTGATTCGTATATAATTTCACCACCAAAATACACGACTTGAATTTTACGAGAGGTCATACTGAGAATCTTAAGAGATATTCTGAACTTTGAAAAATATGAAGAATATGAATTCGTTATATAATGGATTTCGTCGTGCTTAATACCCACGATGACGTGCCTATTACCCACGACGACAACATTTATTTTTGTCAATGTGTAGACAATTCATTCACAGTTACACAGTGTCTCAGCCTTTTCATAAATCAGACATTGCTTCAGCCTTTTCAGAAGTCAGAAACGCATGGATGTCAGAGATATAAATGGAGTGCATCCATTGGACACGACGTCGCATCCACTGGACCCGACGAAGGCCCAAATTCTGAATATTCGGCCCGTCTACTCGTCGCTTCCATTGGACGCGACGTCGCGTTTAATGGATGCAACGTCGCTTTTATTAGCCGCGTTTTGTCCTATTTTATTAATACATTTCAAAATAATCCTATTTAATTAACGAATAAAAAAAAAAGCAATATTTAATTAAAAAAGCCTCTATTCTACCCATCATTCATTTACCAAATAATAATAATAATAATAATATAATAATAATAATAATAAAAAAATAAATCTTCAACCATATGACGCCGGTGCCGTGTGGAACGAGAATTCTAACAATATAAGAGGTTCAAACTTTGTCCAATGTAAATATAATTTGGTCTATTTCTCAATTTAAGGGTAATAATCAACGGCGACTAACTAGAGTTAGTGCTAACTGCAGTTAATGAATGCTAACGCCATCCTCCTTGTAATTATATGCTTAATTAATGTCACTATCTCTTAACATCATCAAACTCAAATACAACGTATGCTTTGTATCTATCTAGTAAGACCATCTCCAACATTCTCAAACTCAAACTCATTTTCAAACTCAAAATGCAGTAATTCTTCTCCAATCATTAAACTCATTCCCAAACTCAAAATAATATTATCTTAATATTCACTTTCATATTAACTTTTCCAAATTTTCAATACTATCCATATATTTTACAACATTACAAATTAGACCACAATATTATTGTAAAGTTGATTAAGAAATATTTAATAAAATTGATAATAAAATTATTATTTGTACATATAAAAAAATATCGAAAAATATTTATTAAAAATATAGAAATTAAACAACACGAGGGAAAAATATATTGAGATGCACATAAAAAATATTATTCGTACAAATAAAAGATAAATAATATTTCAAGTTTCAGAATTGATGTATTCCTTCCACAAATGATCAATTAGAACATTTCGAAGTGCAATGTGATCATCATTCATTTGTAATTTTCTAAATTCTACTATGATGCCATTATATTACATATAAATAAAATAAAAGAATAATTAATAAGATATAAAAAATAATTAATAAAAAAAGTAAATGTTATAATAATTGTTTATTATGTAAATTTTATAATCTTATTAATATACAACCTCCTTTTATTTATTTTTATTTTTTTATATATGAGTGCTTTAATAATTCAATACAAGTAAAATGACTTGTTTGTAATTTTGAAACATCAAACCCATTTTTTGCGTTCAGACGCAAATTTGAGTCTAAAAGAGGAGAGAGAAACTAAAAAACCCATTTTGGGTTTGCGTTTGGCGTACGATTGGAGTATTTTTACTCCAAATTTTGAGTTTTGGAGTACGGTTGGAGATGCTCTAACTACAAGAAGCCATAAACAATGGCCCTTCGTAGGAAAAAAGCAAAATAAAATAATAAAAAAAAAAGAATAAAACTAATGGATGGAAGTGAATAGAGAACGAATATAGGTTTCAACGCAATAAATATTTATCATATATCAAAGTAAACCTAATACTTGCAATGAATTAGGAGAATAGACTAGTTATTAGGAAATAAAAATAAAATAAAAACTTGGTAAGAGGTTGACCCACCCATACATAGTCTTAAGGAAAGGAAAACTAATTCTTGCAAAGAATCAAACATCCTAAAGATGGCTTTTGCGCACGAAACTTAGAAAGAATCTTCCAATCTTTTCTTGTTCATCGATCTCATCTAAAACAACCTAAGCCCTATTTGGAAAACAATTAATTATTACCCCAAAAAAAAAAATATACAAATACAAAAAAAGCCAACCTCGTAGCACATGTCCTCGTTTTATCACGCCACCCTTCGTCGTCGTCCAAAATCAAGACTTTAATTGAAAAAGATAAGCCATGCGTCGTCGTTTCAATCACTATGTTCATCATCTTCATCACAGCTTAGTAGCCACAACCATAGTCTTCTCCTTCTTCTTATGGTTAGTTCAAGCAAGGACCTTGTCGGAAGATCACAAGTCAATAACTAGATTAACTGCCAACGGTAACCACGGCAACACGTGGCATGGTTTCGTTCGCCTCCTCGACGCCAACAAAGGCAGCGAAGTTTCCGGCATATCAGACCTCAAGAGCTATTTCCAAAGATTTGGGTACCTCGGAGAAGAGTCGAAGAACTTCACGGACATATTTGATGATGAATTAGAGACGATCCTACTTAGGTATCAGAAGAATCTCGGGTTGACCCGGACGGGGAAGTTAGACCGAGAGACGATCGACGTCATCATGTCGCCGAGGTGTGGTATGTCCGATGATCATCACGGTGGTTCTAATGATATTCAAACGACTCGCCGGTATAACTATTTCTCAGGCGAGCCGCGGTGGTACAGTTCCTCATCGTCTCCTATAGAACTGACATATGCCTTTTCCAACACGGTCGATTACATAGAGGAGGAGGACGTCAGAGCGGCCTTTCGCTCCGCCTTCTCGCGGTGGTCGGAGGTGGTTCCGGTGAACTTCACGGAGACCGATGACTATTCCCAAGCGGAGGTCAAAATCGGGTGGTACGTCGTCGTACGTTTCGCATGCAAGGACGCCTCTTTTCACCTGCAGATACAAAAAAAAAAAGGAGAGATTTTTATATATCCCCACGATTGATTTTTTTTTTTATCAGGTATAGCCTTGACCATGGCGACGGCGAATCGTTCGACGGAGTGTTGGGGGTGTTGGCCCACGCGTTCTCGCCGGAAAACGGGCGGCTACATCTGGACGCGGCGGAGAGGTGGGCGGTGGATTTGAGAAGGGAGAAGTCGAAGGTGGCGGTGGACTTGGAATCGGTGGCTACCCACGAGATAGGACACGTGCTGGGCCTGGCGCACTCGCCGGTGAAGGAGGCTGTGATGTACGCCAGCCTCCGCCCTCGGACGAGGAAGGTGGTCTTGGCCAGAGATGACGTGGAGGGCATACAAAGGCTGTACGGTAAGACCCCTGGGTATAGCTACAACTCGAAGCTTGATCAATCGGATATGTCCGAAGCTTGTTCGGGTCGGGTCTCGGGCCTTCTATATGGGCTTGTTGCTATCATGGGTGTGATGACGATGATCGTGCCCCGATGAAGATGATGGCGACGACGTCGTTTTTATTAGCTTCTCTCTCCCTCTCTCTCTCTCTCTCTCTTTTTAATGATTTTTAGTTTTTATTTATTATTTTTTTCTTTTCAACTACAAAAGAAAGGTGTAGGTAGTGTGTATACAAATATATGTAATTAATAAGAAAAAGAAAAATATAGAAATTGGGGATATTATTTGATTTCATGAGTCTATGTGGCCCGAAATTGATTGCAATAAGCTTTCATTATTGCACTATAGGAAAAAAAAAAATCATCGAGGGTAAAGTTGTCATTTTGAGAAATATTATCTTGGGCCAATAAAGCCCAAGTGAAAACGGGCTATACCAAACCCGACCCACTATACTCCTTTCACAGTTCGTCTTCCACAAGTAGACATCCTCGTATACAGATAAGAGTGGACGATAACAGTCCGTACAATCTGTTAAATATATATTTTATAATACTTCAATCATAGTTCACCGACCCACATTTATTGCATTCTTGTTTCCTCGTGCTATTATTGAGCAAGATCTTTTTATTTTATTTATTATAAATATGCTTATTCTTGTCAGTTTCAGACAAACAAAGCCCGATTTTTTTACCCACCACAAGTGACTCAAGGACGCGTAAGCAGCCCTTATCCTTGGGACAAACTCTCCATGATATTATTATAAGCTGCCAAAGAGTTGCAGACAATCACAACCCCTCATCTTCTTCGATCTATAAACTAGTCTTTGTTCTTACATTTGTTGTCGATCATGGGCTCATGAAGATTCAGTTGCATGAGCGATAGTTATACTCGAGGTGGTGAAGAATCCCAAGAACAAGCCTCTTGTTTCACTTCACAGCTAGCTTCGAGGAATTCGAGGGAAACCATAAGATTCTTTGATGTAATTAGTATTTATTTATCATCTCTAGGTGGGTTGTGTGTGCCCATTGTTCTTAGGCTTGATTAGGGGAAAGGAACTTTCTAGAGTTGAAGGATAAATCGTGTCTATAAAATAGCGACTTTACAGATCAGCTGATATTGATTCGCCCAGAGATGATACTTTCAAGCCCTTTTCTAAATTCGAGATGCCCATTGAAGATCAGTACTACACAGTTCTGCGCATGCACTAAAGGTAGCTTCTTTTTTTTTTGGGTTCTTTTTTTAACAATTTATTGCTTGATCAAGAAACAGAGGATAATGGTCTGAATGGAAATGTGTTTAAGCAGCTGATGTGATTTCAGGTCTATTGATTGATAGGGTCATAACCATTAGTTTTATGGCATCATGCTCTGTTTTATTTCCTCAGGTGTTTTGCCTAGAGCAGAGTCTTGTTCAAGTACTTCCCAAAATGAAGGCGCAGTTATAGATTCCTTCCCTTATAAAATCGATGTAATAAACGGTCCGAGTTCGACTTCGTGCCTGCCCTTGAAGAACGTCGAAGTTCTAGCGGCCGTCGAGGACGAATACAAAGGTGTTCTTATTAAGCCCGAGAGCCTGCCGCTCAATCCGAAGGCGTTCGTCCACGCCCTTCGATCGTCGATTTTCCAGTGGAAGTCAAAGGTATGTATATCCTTTTGTTCTCAGTTGCTTCACTAGCCAGCTGCTGCATTAGATGAATAATACTGATGAACAAACTTATTCAGGGTAAGAAGGGAGTTTGGCTGAAGCTTCCCATAGAAAGATCTGATCTTGTCCCTATAGCTGTAAAGGTACATACATACATACATACATACATACATACATACATACCACATTCGTAACTACTATAAAGCGTTTATTACAGCCGACGAATTCGATGTTTGTAGGAAGGATTTGAGTATCACCATGCGGAGAGATCGTATGTTATGCTGACTTATTGGATCCCCGATACTCCTTCCTTGCTTCCCTCTAACGCTTCCCATCAAGTTGGAGTCGGCGCCTTTGTGATAAACGATCGAAATGAGGTCTCTTTATAATCTTTTCGAGCTATTTTATCGTGGGCTCAGTTCAAAAGATACATATATATCATTCTTTGTTTGATTCTGTTATTTATCTCTACCGTCGATCGACCATTGAAGGTGTTAGTGGTACGAGAAAGACACTGTAATGAAAGCCTTCTTGGCCTGTGGAAAATACCAACTGGCTTCATCCACGAGGTATCTATCTATATATGCGTATAGGCTCTTTCGATTCGAGAATTTAAGAGTTTAACCTTTGTCGATCAGTCCGAAGAAATCTATGCTGGGGCTGTAAGAGAAGTGAAAGAAGAGACGGGGGTAAGATATATACGAGACAACCTTCGATCGTCCAACGAACATTTTAAGTTCAATCTGAAGCCGTCTTTTCTTTTTTTCAGATCGACGCAGAGTTCGTTGAAGTCGTGGCGTTCAGGCACGCCCAGAACGTCTCGTTCGAAAAGTCCGACCTCTTCTTCGTCTGCATGCTGAGGTCCTTAACGTTGGACATAGCGCTCGACGACCCAGAGATCGAAGACGCCAAGGTAGTAAGCGAAAACCTCAGAAAACCACGAATACTTTTGAAACTTTGCTTCGATCTTATTCGACGTTTTCTATCTATCGATGGGCGCAGTGGATGCATTTGGACGAGTTTGTGAAGCAGCCGCTGATCGAAAGCGACAGAATGTTCAAGAAGATAACGGAGATATGCGTCGCCCGGCTAGGGAAGCTCTACTGCGGGCTGTCCGTTCATCAGATGGCTTCCAAGTTCGATGGTCAGTTGTCTTCCTTGTACTTCAACGAAGATCATCATCACCATGATCACAGCACTTGCCAAGCTAATTGACATATCCTTCAAAGGGGAGGAGGCATGTAACATATTATGATATATTTTGCGGATATAATAGTTATTATATAATGTGTAAATATCAGCTTGTTTGTTGTATATAATATATATATATATATGTGTGTGTGTGTGTGTGTTATGTGAGAATTATGAATGTTCGTCTATATCTATAGCACAGAAAATCAGTACCATCATATTAAACGGTCGGGTCGGGTCGGGTCGGGTCAAAGCAGGTCAGAAATAACCTCTTTAATGCGTAATAATATATATGTATATATTATGAAATAAGTTAATTATGGATGGTTAAATAATTAAGATGTGGATGTTTTTGGATTATTGATGGATTTGGAAGTATTATATTAAATGATGATAAGATGATAAGATGAGGTGTTTAATTGAAGAGTTTGTATTTTAGTGTGAGGTGTATAATTGTAATTAATGTGATTAGTTGTAATAGTGAATTATTAGTAGTATAAATAGGTGATTAGAGTTCATTGTAAATTACACCAAGTATTGAAATACCTAATCTCTCTCTTTCTCTTTATTATTATAAGCTATATTATCATTATAATCTTAATATAAGTATAATTATAATAAAATAATCTTAATATAATATTAATCACAATTAATATTTTTATAACACGTTATCAGCACGACCGCTCTCCATCGTCAAGATCAACCTCCGTCGAAGATCTCGTACGAGTTTAGTTGAGGTACGGTAATTTAATTTTTAGTTTATACTAATCGTATATTAATTGTGATTAATTTTAAAATATATATTATAAAAGTATAATTTAAAAGTTTTATAACGAAACGCCATAGCTCGAGTGGTTTCGCGGAATACCGTCATTAAAATTGATAGGAGGTCCAGATTTCGATTCCCTATAGTGGCGTGTGGATTTTTATTTAACTTGATTTACGATTTTTTTATTTATACACGTACACACACCAAAAGCCCACGAGGCCTTGCGGTTATCCCCACCTCAGTAGCGGCATATTATTAATTTATTTATTGAGCAATTTTGAAGTTATTATTGGATCGAACAGATTTTGGACAATGGATAAATTTTATTACCACAATCTTACCGGAGCTTGGATAATAATTATGAAATAATAAAAAATGCATTTTATGAAACTATACATATATTTTATCATTGATTTATATGTTATCTGATTATTATGTTCTTTTTCATCTTATAGAATCATGTCGTTTTATACAAAGATGGATCTTCTGTTGCTTACTTTATTTGCGGTGATTCTTACCGCTATGTGGATATTGTTTTTACCAATGTTTTTAAAATATAATTATTAATTATAATTTTTCTTTAATATTATAATTACTGAAATATATTTTATTTTGAAGGATGACGCTTTGTCTGATGTTTGATCTATTACTTATGATTATTATTACGGCGACAGTTATTTGGATGTGGATATCGTTTTTCGTTAGAACTTTTACAAAAGAAGATATAAAAGAAGATTAATTATAATTTTTCTTTTAATGTTTAAATGATGAGTTTATTTTTATGATATCAATATATTGAATTTGGCAAAATTTGATTTATCACTCTTAATTTTATACTTGCTAGTGAATGTATGCGCAAACAATAAAAGTGGTCGTGAACATTATATTTATCGTGGTTATTATTAATATTTCCCCCGAAGTGGACAACTAGTATATGATTGAGAAAGATGTATTGAGCAATATAAAGATTATTATATATTATCGTTGGTTATTATTCGCACCCAAAGATCCCGTTGATCTTTATAAAGAGCAATTAAAAGTGAAGTGTCGATGAAATTAATTTTTGCTCAAGATTACGATATTTTAGAAAATTGGTGCTAGATCCTATGCTCAATTGAATATTGTGATTTTTGTCAAAACTCCAAATAAAGAAAACTGATACATCGTTATAAATTTTATTTAAGCATTATTTATTTATTATTTTATCTTTATATATATAATTTTATTTTGGCACTTATTTATTTAATGATAATAATTATTATATATTTATCAATACAATAGATACAAGCATGTGCAATGGGGAGTTATGTCTTGCAGATTGTGCAACGACTAATACAATTCTAAGAAATAAGAAATATTTCTCCCATCTTGAAATGAAAAAAACAAGTGTTATCATTATATCGGGTAGCACAAATATAATTGAGGGCTCCGGAAGAGCTAATGTTATACTGCCGAGAGGGACAAGGCTGATAATTGAAAATGCCTTATATTCTCCTAAGTCTCAAAGAAATTTATTGAGCTTTAAAGCTATTCGACATAATGGATATCACATTGAGACTGCAGAAAAGAGAAATATTGAATATTTGCACATTACAAAAGTGGTTTCGAATGATAAAAGAGTTGTTGAAATATTACCTTCGTTTGACTCTGGATTGTATTACACGTATGTTAAAACAATTGAATCACATGCTATCGTAAACCAGAAGTTTACTGATGATAATACATTTATTGTTTGGCATGACCGGTTGGGCCATCCCGGTTCAATTATGATGCGGAGAATAATTCAAAATTCACGTGGACATTTAATGAAGAACCAGAAGATTCTTCAATCGAATGAATTATCATGTGCTGCTTGCTCTAAAGGGAAGTTGATTATTCGGCCATCACCAGTAAAAATAAAGAATGAATCCATAAGGTTTTTGGAGCGTATACAAGGTGATATTTATGGACCGATACATCCATCGTGTGGACCATTTAGATATTTCATGATATTGATTGATGCATCAATTAGATGGTCTCATGTATGTTTGTTATCAACGCGGAATGTAGCTTTTGCGAGATTGCTTGCTCAGTTGATTCGATTAAGAGCACATTTTCCGGATTATCCAATAAAGAAAATACGCCTTGATAATGCTGGTGAATTTACTTCCAAGGCATTTAATGAATATTGCATGTCTATTGGAATTGATGTTGAGCACCCCGTGCCACATGTTCATACGCAAAACGGTCTTGCAGAATCTTTGATTAAAAGGTTGCAATTAATTGCAAGACCATTATTAATGAAGTCGAAACTTCCCTCATCTTGTTGGGGACATGCTATATTACATGCAGCGGTACTAATCCGCATCAGGCCAACAAGTTATAATAATATCTCCCCGATACAAATGGTTTATGGTCAGGAAACAAATATTTCCCATCTGAGAATTTTTGGATGTGCGGTATATGTTCCAATTGCTCCACCACAACGCACTAAGATGGAACCTCAAAGGAGGTTCGAAATATATGTCGGATTTGAATCTCCATCGATAATAAAATATTTAGAACCTCTAACTGGAGATTTATTTATGGCTAGATTTGCCGATTGTCATTTCGATGAATCGAATTTTCCGACATTAGGGGGAGAAAAGAAACAGCTGGAAATGAGTATTAGTTGGAATGAATTATCGCTAAATCATTATGATCCTCGAACGAAAGAATGTGAACTAGAAGTTCAAAAGATAATTCATTTACAAAGATTAGCTAATCAACTGCCAGATAGTTTTACTGACCTTAACAGAGTGACTAAGTCACATATACCAGCTGTTAATGCTCCTGCAAAAGTTGATGTTCCTGGAGAACATATAATGATCGAGCCTAAGCCACAACTAAAACGTGGTAGGCCCTCGGGTTCCAAAGATAAAAATCCTCGAAAAAGAAAATGAGCAAATAATAAGAATGGTCCAGTCGAGGATTTATCGACTCTAGAAGAGTCAATGGGCATTAATGATTATGATAATGAAAATCGGGTACCTGAAATTTCTGAGAATAATGATAATGAAGAGATCTCGATAAATTATGCCCAAAATAGAATTAGATGGAACCGAGAAAAAGTCAACGTTGACGATAAATTCTCATTTAACGTAGCGCTACATGAAATGAATGAGATAAATGAGAATGAGGATCATGAACCAATGTCTGTTAAAGAATGCAGACAAAGAAATGATTGGGCAAAATGGAAAGATGCAATCGAGGCAGAATTAAAATCACTTGAGAAACGAAAAGTTTTCGGACATGTAGTCCGCATACCAGAAAATATAAAGCCGGTTGGATATAAATGGGTTTTCATCAGAAAGAGAAATGAAAACGGTGAAATTGTGATATACAAAGCACGGCTTGTTGCACAAGGCTTTTCACAACGACCTGGTATTGATTATGAGGAGACGTATTCTCCTGTGGTGGATGCAACTAGTTTTCGTTATTTAATTAGTCTGACAGTACGTGAAGGACTCGATATGCGTCTAATGGATGTTGTCACCGCTTATTTATATGGATCGCTTGATAATGATATATATATGAAACTTCCCGAGGGATTTCAGTTGCCTGAAAATTCAGGGCCCCGAAATGAGTACTCAATCAAGCTAAATAAATCGCTTTATGGATTAAAGCAATCTGGGCGTATGTGGTATAATCGCCTAAGTGGATATTTATCGAAAGAGGGGTATAAAAATGATCAAACTTGCCCGTGCATATTTATGAAAAGATCTAGAAGTGAATTTGTCATCATTGCAGTTTATGTTGATGATATCAACATAATTGGAACTCCTGAAGAGTTATCAAAAGCTGTTAATTGTTTGAAAAATGAGTTTGAAATGAAAGATCTCGGTAAAACGAAATTTTGTCTTGGACTGCAAGTTGAATATTTAAAGAATGGAATATTCGTACATCAAGAGACTTATACGAAAAAGGTATTGAAAAGATTTTATATGGATAAAGCTCATCCATTGGATACTCCAATGATTGTTCGATCTTTAGATGTGAATAAAGATCCGTTTAGACCCTGTGAAAATAATGAAGAACTACTTGGTCCTGAAGTACCATATCTCAGTGCTATTGGAGCACTAATGTATTTGACGAGTCATACGTGACCTGATATAGCGTTCGCTGTAAATCTATTGGCAAGATATAGTTCGTCACCGACTCGTAGACATTGGAATGGAGTTAAACGGATATTTCGATACCTTCAAGGAACAACTGATATGGGATTGTTCTATTCAAATGAATCAAAAGCAGATTTGATTGGATATGCAGATGCTGGTTTTCTAACTGACCCACATAATGCTCGATCGCAAACGGGATATTTATTTACGCATGGCGGTCAGTTAAACAAAGTTTAACGGCTACTTCATCTAATCATGCAGAAATTTTAGCTATTCATGAAGCTAGTCGAGAATGTGTTTGGTTGCAATCGATAATTGAGCATATACAACAAACTTGTGGGTTATTATCGGAAAAGTTACTTCCGATGATTTTATATGAAAATAATGCTGCATGCATTGCCCAATTAAAGGAATGATATATTAAGGGAGATAGAACAAAACATATTTCACCAAAAAATTTCTTTACACATGATTTAGAGAAAAATTGTGATATTGATGTACAACAAGTGCGATCAAGTGAAAATCTTGCAGATTTATTCACGAAAGCACTTCCCCCAATAATTTTCAAAAGATTGGTATATTCAATTGGAGTTCGAAGACTTCGAGATTTGGAATGATGTTATCATCAGGGGGAGTAAATACGCGTTGCACTCTTTTTTCCTTCACTGAGGTTTTTCCCATGTGGTTTTCCCAGTAAGGTTTTTAATGAGACAACAATCGAAAGCGTATCTAAAAGAATCATGTACTCTTTTTCCTTCATTAGGTTTTTATCCCATTGAGTTTTTCTAATAAGGTTTTAACGAGTCATATTCTTTGAAAAACATCCAAGGGGGAGTATTATGAAATAAGTTAATTATGGATTGTTAAATAATTAAGATGTGGATGTTTTTGGATTATTGATGGATTTGGAAGTATTATATTAAATGATGATAAGATGACAAGATGAGGTGTTTAATTGAAGAGTTTGTATTTTAGTGTGAGGTGTATAATTGTAATTAATGTGATTAGTTGTAATAGTGAATTATTAGTAGTATAAATAGGTGATTAGAGTTCATTGTAAATACACCAAGTATTGAAATACTTAATCTCTCTCTAATCTCTTTCTCTTTATTATTATAGCTATATATCATTATAATCTCTCTAATAAAGTGATATATCTGATTAAGCGCACATGCATATGTTTGTTTCTGTTGGCTGTCTTTCATTTGCCTCCACTACCTTCGTTGCCCATTGCCTCCCACCGCAAAGAAAACCATCGCACCTTCGACGCCGAGGTTAATGATGATTCCACCTCCATTCCCTTTCGTCTGCGTTTCTTGAATCATTACGGAATCATTACGAAGTTAATATGAATTGAATCTAGTTTAATTGCTTTTCGTTCTTTAATATATATTTTTTTTCTTCCTTTTCCTTATTGATCTGCGGGTGAATTGATTCAATTTTGGTAATTGTGATGCGTCGGAGCTGGTTGAGTTGAGGTCTTTATGATCCACTAGTACTTGAATCATTTGATGTTCCTTCAATTGGGTATTTTTAGTACGTTCATTTGTTAACTTTTTGGTTTCCTTGTCTTTAATCTTTATCTTTGTTTTTTTTTTAATTGCTCCTTGCAGGTTTTCATTTGTGAGTGGTTGAGGATTTGGGCTATTAACCTCTACGCATCATCGAAGAAACGAGGGTGAGCTGAGCTATATTTTGGTGTTAATTTTCTCCTCTCTTTCGTCTCGCTTTAGGAAAATTTCAGACCAATCTGAATTATTTATGTGTTCTATCAGGGGAATTTTCTGACTTTTCCATGTGTGGAGTTGAAGATATACGATTTTATGTGGAAATATAACAAGCTAAAGCATTGATTTGCTGGAACTATTTAGCTTTTGGAACATTCTTTCTGACTGTAGACGTTGAAATATGCGTCTGTTTCCATTATCGTCTAGCTCAGGAAGCTCACCCATGGAGCAGAGCAGCTCTGAACCGGCCCGTTCAATGGTTTACCTAAATGTATATGATCTCACTCCTGTCAACGACTATCTTTATTGGTTCGGCCTTGGAGTCTTTCATTCTGGTATCGAAGGTAATGATCGACCCTTACTTTGTAGTGAGTAGTTGAGCTATTACAGCTGCTTGATCACTGGTTTGGCCTTGGATGCTAAATATGTAATTTTTAATTGTTATAGTACATGGAATGGAGTATGGCTTTGGAGCTCATGAGTACCCAACCAGTGGAGTGTTTGAGGTCGAACCAAGAAGCTGCCCTGGATTTATTTTTAGGCGCTCGATTTTCTTGGGAAGCACTGAGATGACCCGTTCTGAGTTTCGGTCGTTTATGGACCATCTTTCCAGCAAATACTACGGTGATACGTACCATTTAATTTCTAAGAATTGCAACCACTTCACAGACGATCTGTGCCAACGTCTCACGGGAAAAGCCATTCCCGGGTGGGTGAATCGGTTGGCTCGAGTAGGTGAGAGTTTAGATAAAAAAAATTTGTCACAATCGTTCATAACCATAGTGGTAATAGTGATATGTTGAGACAAAGGAATAACCACGGAAAGATGAATGAATGTTTTGCCTTTTAAAGTTTCATGAGTGAATAGATTGTCCGTACACTCCGTCCACTTAATGTATGTAAAATTCAGGTTCTTTCTGTAGCTGTCTGCTGCCTGAAGCTCTTCAAGACACAAACATAGGTCATGTTCCTGAGTATCAAATGTATTCAGGCAAGTATTTTTCTTTTCTTGGCCAATGTGGTATATCAACATCTGATCATCTCTTGCAAGTAGCAACTAACATCTATTGGCTTATACTTTACAATAAGCACCTTTTCCTTGAGCATTCGCTATGATTGTTAGTTATATAGTTAGCCGCATACTTAATACGCTTCTTAGGTTATTTCTAATCCTTGTCATAATAATACATTTACAGAAGATCGAAACGATTCTAGTGCATCGTGTAATGTTGAAGATCACCATCGCCTGCTCGTCAAACAAGACAGCGATGTGGCATTCTTAGCAGACAGACCAGTGAGGCTTGCAAAGGATGTCCTTTGACTTGAAAATCTATCACAGCACATTCCCTTCTCCATTCATCTTGCTTGTAATGTTTGTTCGAGTTTTGATCTCCACTCCATTTATTAAATGGAATTGATATCTAAGCTAAGAATTCGAGCGCCTTAGCCCGCAGCATAGTAGTGAAGTAATTAATTGTAAGTTTTCGACATGTGTAAGTTATCTTTCCCAGAATTTGAGTTTTCCCAGTCGGTACAAAGTAGCATTGACAAATACATTAATCCAAACATTCGTCCCATGAAATCATTCAAAAAACAGCATTGACAAACGAAAGAAGGTGCCTATTAGCATATAGATATGGCTTGTAACCAAAATTTATCAGTAGCTTCACGGCATGAAAAAACTCAAGATCAAATGCAGCAAGATCATGCGTCAAATATCAGAAAAGCACAAAAACAAACTTAAAACAAAGTAAAACCCCTTTTTCAGTAAAAGAACCCGAGCACCTTTCCCCCGACATTCTTCCTACGAGCTTCTTCGTGGTCCATGATCCCAGCAGATGTTGTGAGCACAATGTAACCAAACTGCAGTGAAAAGTCGGTTATAATGTTACTAAACAATTTCAAAACCATGAGTTTATTTCAGTAGCTATGATTCATGAAGGAAGCAAGAAGAATTCAAGCCATTTATCAAGTCCAAAAATTTAAGATAGTAATGGTGCTATTTGCTACCTGTCTGGATGGGAGCAACCTCGCGGTCCAAGGCTCAATCTCCTTGACGCCAACATCAAAGCGAGGGCTGATCACACCACACTTGTTCAGCCTCCCATTTAGTTCCACCACGATTTTACCCGAACGGTGGTCATCCACATACTCAAACTCTCCAATATATCCTTTGAAACCAATTCAAAATATGACAAGATTATGAGAAGACAATAGAAGGGGAAGGGTTAAATATTAGCACAAAAAATTGAAGTGAAGAGAAACAGAAGAGGACAAACCATGCTTCTGCATGACCAGAAGAAACTTGATGATCACTTTCGAGGAAGGCCTAATCATGACCTGCCGTTTCCCCCTCTTCTCAGCATTGTACATGCTCTTAAGAGCATCATTCAAGACGCTGACTCTCACCATCTTCCAAACTCAGAAGCTTCTGAATCTACCCAAAAAAAAACAGCAATTTATATAATTAAGTACCCAATTAACGGCAAGGTGTTGATTCTAGGCAAAGACAGCCTAGTAACCAAGACAAAAGATAGTGTCACCATATGAAGTACAACAATCCTTTATCTCCCAACCAAGACACATAACATCTCCTATCAGGCTATATACCCATCAACCCAACAAAACCCAAAAAATATAATGCACGCATAAAGAAATGATCCTCTTTGAAATCAAGCAATCAGAACATCACAGAAGTACATCTTCACAAAAATCAGCTCAATAAACATAAATACGTCTTCAACACTCAAATCATTGACCCCATAGCTCACAGATCACAAGGTAGCATGCCGAGCTAACCGATGCATAATCATCAAGCACAAAAATTAGCGAGATCTGAGATTCTATTACCTTCGTAAAATTGTCTTGAAGCCGCTTCTGTATGCGAAAGAAAAGAGCTCAGATGAGTAGGGTTTTATCAACTTTTGAACCTGGGCCTAGTTTCTACTTGGGCCGAATGGGCTCCTTTATGGGCGGAATGGGCTCCTTTGTGGGCCTAATAGTAGCTTGTAGCTCAGTATCGTTAGTTTATTGCCTTTTCTTCTTGTTTCTTTTTTCTCTGACAAATAGTATTAATTATCTATTGAAGAAAATATGTGCTGTAAGCGTTCAAGCAACATCGACATACATACAATCTTGAGCTCGCTCTTGTTCTTCCGAAGTTTCAGCTGAAACAGAGCGACATAGTAAAACAAAAAGGGATCATTCGTGTGGGATTTTCCAGGTTTTCTGCAAAAGTTGTTGGGAAAGGAGAATCCCAATAAAGAAAAAGGAGTTATTTGTCGATCATATAGTTTGGGTTCTTTTCTATTGTTAGATTAGATCCCATGTCTACTTTTTCAATGCTGATCTTCAGCTTAGTTGCCTTGTCCTTGGTCCAAGTCTCGGTTTTTGCTCTTCCCTTCATTGTTCTTCATGGTAATATTGTTTCCACCCCTTTTCAGGCATTTTTTTTATGGTGATACCATGTCTGCGGTTTATGATTATGTTATTTTAATTCCTTTATGGGCATTATTGGTTGCTTGATAGGAATTGGAGATCAGTGTTCTCACAAAGGAGTCAAGCAATTTACGGAAGAACTTAGCTCCTGGTCCAAATCTGAAGGATATTGCATGTAAGATTGCTAGAATCTTTAAAATGTTTTAGTAGGTCATATGTTGCTCTATCAGAAACTTGTTTATTGATGTTTCTGTAGTTGTTTTTTTGGATTACTGGCTGGATATTGATTTATCGTGAAGTAAGAGTACTCAGTGGTGAATGTTCCTTTTTTTTTTTTCAATTCTTGACTGTTGAATATTTGCCAATAAATCAGTTGGTCAGGAGTTCTAAGCTCCAAATCTGTGTTTGTTGGCCATGAAATCGTCTTTGCCTATTACCCGTGTGATCGATATACATTGTTTTACCATGCATATATGCAAACCAGTTATTAAGTAATACCATTCTGTGAAACTAAATCGAAAGCTGTGAAACTTTCCATTTATGAAACGGAGCGATTCCGAATGGTTTTTGTTTGTGTTTGCTAACCTATAGAGAAATCGGAGATGGATCATGGGATTCGTGGTTCAAGCCCTTACAGGAACAGGTAGCAAATTACGAATTACTATCCATTATAGATTCTTTTATGACAGGCTGTAATCTGATATTACTTACTTGTTCTTGTTTGCAGACAGAGATAGTATGTAATAAGGTATGTTATGAATGCAAAGCTGCTTATATTCAGTATTTATCGATTGAATTTTATTTTCACCAGCTGATGAGTTGAAACTCAACTACAGGTGAAACAAATGAAAGAACTCCAAGACGGTTACAATATTGTTGGTCTATCCCAGGTCAGCTTCAGAATGCTGATTTGTTTTTGTTTTTCCTTACTTTCCATGTTTGGCTTATTTCATTAGTTGTAACTAGACAGTATTTTCATGCGATTATGCCACATATGATGATAAGTTTCTTTGTCTAGAATTGAGATCTTGTGGGAAGCTAAGCAACTAGCTAAGCATTCTTATAACGTTCTCGGTTGTTCTTACAGGGTAACTTGATAGGACGGGGTGTTGTGGAGTTCTGTGATGGAGGGCCACCTGTAAGAACCACGTGAAATTTAAATCAATTTTCGTTAGAATATGATTCAACACTCTTAGAAGACATCATTCGCGACATTATAAGAAAGAGAGATCTTAATACATGCCATATAGATGATACATTTAATATCCCTTTGCGAAAGTACATAAGTTATTACAATTATCCCTTTTCAGGTCAGGAATTTCATTTCTTTGGGAGGGCCTCATGCTGGTACGGCTTCGGTTCCTTTATGTGGCGTAAGTGTTTATAGAAGCTTTCCTCGTAAATATATTATATATCTGTATTACTGGATATACCATGGTAATCTCGTCATTCATTTATCTGCTTGCATATTATATCCACGGAGTAATTGTGACTTTAAACGTCGATTCTTTTCTGTTTCAATTCATATTTGTTTTCTGCAGACTGGCGTATTTTGCATCATTGCTGATGCTTTAATCAAATCAGAGATATACACCGACTATATTCAAGTAAGCATTCCTCCTTTCTTTCATGAATATCAATAAGAGAAAATGATACTTAAAAAGAATTTTCTCCTTAAATGGAAACCGCAGGAACACTTGGCTCCCAGTGGCTATCTGAAGTTGCCTAACGTACGTGATTTTCGGGATCAAATATACGTCTTGTAATGATTATGAATGTAATTCAATTATTTGAGTTATAAATCTTCCCCCTTTGTATTTCCAGGATCTCAAAGGCTACTTAACCAAATGTAGATTTCTCCCGAGGCTTAACAACGAGATTCCCGGGGAGAGAAACGCCACTTACAAAAAACGGTTCTCTAGCTTGAATAATCTCGTTCTTATCATGGTACATGCATTATGATACTTGAATCATTTTTTTGGAGACTTATTTCCGTGCTTCATCTATAATCCCGTGAAAATGTGCAGTTCGAACATGACACTGTATTAATACCAAAGGAGACCTCTTGGTTCGGGTACTATCCCGACGGCGCCTTCGATCCTATCTTGGCACCACAGAAGGTAAAAATCATCTCCTTATGTTTAGACTGATTACTGCTTTCTTGAAACGTAACTGAGCTTGGATTGCTTTCTTGCAATGAACCAATCTCCAGACGAAGCTTTACACAGAGGATTGGATCGGTCTGAAATCATTGGACGATGATGGAAGGGTGAAATACGTTAAAGTCCCCGGCAATCACCTCGGGATTTCAAAAGCTGACATGAAGAAGCACGTCGTGCCGTACCTACAGGATGAGATAGGTAAAATGGACGATAATGCTGACATCCTAAGCTCGGAAAAGATCGATCTTGATGAATCTGTGGAGACTATTGCAACATTAGCGGGATCATCTTCTTACATGTGGCCTTCACAGGTCAGTGACTTCTTTGCGGAACTGCTCGGCGTTGTGTAAGAACTTCAATGCTGTCGAGCTAACTACGTGCGTATTGAAATTTTAGCAGGCATTATAATAACAGAGTCTCGTGTATCGTTCTATAAGATACCAAAACTTAACATATGATGTTTGCTTTTATATAATACGATCGTTGTATAGCACTTAGCAGTGACATATCTAAACACAACATATTGTAATAAACCTGACAAATATTGTAATATAACTACCTACTCAATGCAAACATTCTAAAGTCACAATCTTTGCATTACATATCTAAACACAACATATTGTAATAAACCTGACAAATATTGTAATATAACTACCTACTCAATGCAAACATTCTAAAGTCACAATCTTGGCATTACATATCTAAACACAACATATTGTAATAAACCTGACAAATATTGTAATATAACTACCTACTCAATGCAAACATTATAAAGTCACAATCTTGGCATTCAAAACCACCACATGCTATCAATTACACAGCATGAAAAGCTGATGGCCTTGACGGGCCATCGACAAGCTTAAGAGAAAGAGAGGACGGACCAGAATCGCCGAGTGATTCCCCTAAGCTAAGGTTCGACATCCCGACTAGTTCGTCCATGTTTATAGGGTTTTTTGAATGTACTGCCAATGGCCTCACAAATTTGGTAGTTTCTTCATTAACAGACTCGGTTTTAGTCGTGGGCCATATTGGTATAGCCATTGGAAAGAGTGGAGCTACGTAAGCAGGGTAGATGATAGGGTAATGATATTGAGGGCATTCGGGCTTTGAAGATAAGGGTTCGTTTTCATTCGAATCGTCGGATACCATCGATTCACATTCTTCTTCGACGGTTGATGGCGGCAGTGGTGCCATGTTGCTGCCACTTTCTTTCTCGGCCTTTGGTGGAGGGTTCGTAGGGAAGAAGTCTCTTGGCGCCATTGGTGCGTCTGCCGACTGTTCAAGAAGAAAAAGTGGTGAAAAACACATCAAAGGCAAAGGCCATATGGTCAGTATTCATTAATCTTACACAGAAATGGGAACTAAGAGAAATGATTCAAGGCTCAGATACAGTAAATAAGCAGCTGGAGATTAGAATGCTTACTTCATCGGCTACGATATCGAAGAGGCTCGACCGTCTTTTCCTCCTCGACGAGCTGCTTAGCCTGATGAAGTATTTCTGAGCGTGGCTTGCGACTTGAGTTGGCGTCCGAGAAATCACATAGTTGCGTGAAATTCCACGCCAATCGCCTTTGCCAAGCTTCTGCAGACCGAGAAGAAACATTCTATGTTCTTCCTCCGTCCAAGGAACACCTAAGGACAAAACAGTAATTGAAAACACATACTATGGCGAATAGAGAAGAAGACTGATCAATTGATACATTGGATAAACTAGTCGTCAGAAAAAACGAACCTTTCTTCCTCTCTCGCGCCGATGACGACGACCCGGCAACAAAATCCTCGGAGGCGTAGCCATCCGCGACGCCAGCCGACCTGGCTGATGGATGTTCCGGCGTATCCGCCGGAGAATCATGGACGGCGCCGTTCTGCTGAGTCCCACCTCCGCTGGTACTCATGTAATGGGTCAAGTTGCCCATACTCGCGCTTTTACGGATGGACGACCCATCGGTCAATCGGACGCCGAAAAGCTTCACGCCTCTGTTCGGACACGTCCTTGAGTTGTGGCCGTTGTGGCTGCAATGCGAACACCGACGAGCCATCTTTCAGTACTACCTATTACTGCTGATGTTCAGCTGGCTGCTTTTGTGTGCGATAGAGAGAGAGAGAGAGAGAGAGAGAGAGAGAATGTTATGATGTTATTACCATACGGGTAGATTTGTTTTCTTGAAATTCTTGGGATATCGTATAATATTTAATGCTGATAATAGAGTATTGGGCCTCTGAATTCAAATTATTCTCTTATTTATTAAATTTGGATAATAGTATGTGGGGTCCACAATCCACTCTAATATTATTATTTTCAACTATTTAAGATCAAATTAATTATATGTGACGTTATTATTTTAATTCAATATACAAACAAGACTATGCTTTATAGATGTGCAATAGTTGTGTTTATATCCAAGTTGTGTGGATCAATAATGCAACTTACTGTTACGGAAGATTTGATAATTGACCACCACACACACATATCATACCTAGTGGATATTCCCACGTGATCCTAAGGGTCCGTTTGGTTATGAGCACAAGATAAAGCTCAAGATAAAAAATTTATCCAACAATTTAAGATAATTTATCTTAGCTTTTTAATTCAGTTTACTTGTAACGGGCCTTTGGTTTAAAAACGGGCTAAAATATTAAATCCGAGCTGAAATTACTAAACCAAACACAATATTAAATCTGATTATTTATATTATATGGGCTTTTCTGGGGTTTTCATCAAACCAAACACAGCCTAAATATACAAATCAACGCAGAAGTCCAAACTACTAATTATTATAACAAACAACACTATTTTTTTTTATATTATATATAATTTGCAAATTATATGAAAGTGAAGTACGTTATCCACATATATCCGATTATATGTCTCCTTTGGCTTCAAATTATGAGCCCACCAACCGCCCCTTTTCCTCACGTGGCTCAATTATTTCTAACTTGATTAGGTTTGTATTATTCAAATTCATTGATGAAGTGATTGTTCGATTTTTCTTTGTTTTCTTGCTATTGCTATTTTGTGTAGACTTGAGACGAAACAAAATGACTAGTAAGATTATTTCTGCTTAAAGTTATTAGTTGTCTCATAGTTGACAATGATATTTAGTCATACTAGAAGGGAGACGTACCATAACTGACAATAAGGTTTAAATTCGATTTAGACTGAACTTAATTGAATTGGACGAGACACGGAAGGCAAGAGAGTTAGTCTATTTAAAAGTCGGAGGTTGTCCCAATGCTGATAATCTTGATTAGTCCTGCTTGAAATCGATGGTGAACCTATAGCTGATAACGATGTTTAAATTTAATTTAAACTGAATTTAAAGTAGTGCGGAGTCTACGCTGGGCGTCGTGTGGAGATATCTTGTGTCCGAAAATAATAATAATTAAGGTTTGTACTTAAATTAATTATAAATGTACTTATCTTTCTATTATATTATTAGGGAGATCCACATAAAAAACTGTCATTCAATCAATTGGTGTGTCTTTATTAACCAATCAATTTTTTTTCTAAAATTAATAATTAAAAAAAAAATTATTCTATTTATAACCCACATCATATCATTAACTCCATATTACTTTTGTAAGATATTACTATTTTATCCTTCATAATTTTTTATTTATTTTAATTGATTAATTAACATTTTACCTTCAATTTTTATTTATTATAATTATATCATCACAAATACAAAATTTTTATAAATAATTTAAAATATAAAATAATATTATATATTTATATATTGTAACACACGCATTCATTGCGTGCATAAACTAGTTTAAATAAATCACTATTAGTTACAACTTTAACTTGGACCCATTTTTTTGAAGTCAAAGCCCAATATGTGTAAGTAAGCCTTTGTTAGAAGATTATTTAATGACCAATATAAGGTGGGCTAAATGTGGCCCGTTTCCTATTTGGATCTTTGACCCGAAAATTACAAGCAGAAATTTAGAATTTGGGCTCACTTAACATGTAAGCCCAATTATATTTGGCCCGTATTGAAGCCCATCCTTCAGCCCAAACCATTTCTGTCAAGTCCGGCCCAAACACTTCTTGTGCCTTCTCTTCCTTATCGAACCCCAACTAGTTCCTAATCTTACAGGCCAGCATCATCTCTTTCACAAGCATTGTCCTCATCGCAGCCTCCTTCAGACTTAGACTTAGGTTGAGGTGGGTTCGTGACAGCACAATTGTGGCTTAGATGGGAGTCTAGATTTGGAGTTCTTTGTGGTGCGATATTGGTTAGATCTCGATCTGTGCTGAAGAAGTCCTCGGATCGCATTGGAAGTCCAATTAAGAGCTTGGAGTATCGAAGTGATTTCTCAAGCTATATATTGAGGATTAAGTAGCGCAATTTCTGGTAAGCAATTGTGTGGGATTTGCTTGCAGATTGTGTGTTATTGCTTGTTGTGCTGTCTGTATTTGTTTGTCTTGTCTTTTTGTTTATCTTGGATGTGGAAAAAAGTACCCAAATTTACTGTCTTTAAATTTTACATGAAAAGAGAAATCGTGGAGAGACTCCTTGCTAGCAGTTTTCAGTAGGGAGTAAATTAGTTGAGCTCTATAGTGAATTATGAGTGCACAGGTCAATAAAATTTAACGACGACAAAAATGTTCAGAGTCTTAGTGAAACTTTATCTATGTAGGCGGAATTATACAAGATTCAAAGATGATAGGAGTTGGGAAGATGAAGCAATATGCAAATGTGCTTGACAGACCCCTCAGCAAAGGCAAACAAGAGGTAAATATAACTTTCAAACCTTTTCAGCTATCAGCATTTATTCTGCCATTTCGTCTGATAGATTCAGATGTGAATGCAAACTGCAGGACCTTTTACTTTTGCTATGATGTATAAGGAGATCTATTGACTGTGTTTATGCTAAAAATAAAAAAGTTCTTTGTTTTTTCTAATAATATCAGAAACTGTGATCTTAGAAATTGAATGGGAAGCTATGATACTTGACTAGATTCGATGATTTTGTTGAATTCGGTAATCACGTCATTGGCCAGTTTCTTGATTACCAACCAGATTGCGTTCTTTTTTTATTCTTGATTGATAAGAAGCTACTCTGCAGGTTAGCTTAAGTGCATTTGCATTCTTGTTTTCGGAGCTCGTGCAGTATAATCAGACTCAAGTTGATAATATAGCAGAACTGGAGAGAAGGTGAGATTATCATATGATATATTTCTTGTTGTTCTTAAATATGCGATTTAATGATTGTTTTTTAAGTTGGCCTTATCTTATCAGTTCTGTAATCTAACCTTTATTGCAGTGCATAAAAGAATTTGAGTGCTAACGTTTAGTGCCTTTTTCCTTGGTCCAGGTTGGAGGATGCAGGCTATGCTGTAGGAGCCCGGGTTCTGGAACTTCTTTGTCACAGGGAGAAGGTAGAACTTCTGACTAGTTATGCTGATTTGTAGCTGTTCTTTACTTAATCATCCCATACAACCAAGAGTCCTAACTTTCATTATAACCAATAGTACTTGTCAGCAAGCAGTCCATGATTATTTAAGTATAATTCAGGTCCAACGCTGCAATTATCTTGAACTGTTAGGGTTTGACGTTTTAACGTGCAATTTCCCTATTAGCACCTCTCTGTTTCGTTTCATCTGTTATCGAAATTGCTAATGAAAATACATGAGCATGTTGCCTTTTTTTTTATGGTATATGTGTTTCATATGAGTAGTAGTTATTGCATTAGATGTAGAAATCAGATGGATGTTTGACGTCCACTTTCCAGTTTTTCAACATAATCCCTGAAGAATGAGTTCCCATCGCCTTTTTTTTTTCATGCTGCAGGGTAACAGGAGGGAGACTAGACTACTAGGAATTTTGTCCTTCATACACAGCACAGTTTGGAAGGTCCTTTTTGGAAAGGTTGGATTGTGTACTTTTTGGTTGAATATGCTGAAGTTTAATAATATTTTATTCACCTTTCTGATCATTATCCGAGCAATATCAACAGCAGGCTTGTAGACTAACTTTCATTTTTACTTGCATCAAAGGTGGCAGATTCACTTGAAAAAGGCACTGAACATGAAGATGAATACATGATTAGTGAGAAAGAACTTCTGGTTAACAGGTTATATTCTTTTATGTCTGTTTTGTGTTATTCACTCTCACTTTAAGCAGTCAGGATGACGCATTTTTTCCGTGAAACAAATCGAAACTTGTAATAAAATTAAAAGAAGCTCAAGTTCAAATACAATAACACAAACATCAAACTCCTAATAATGCCTTGTGATCTATGTTGCAGATTTATTTCAATACCAAAAGACATGGGAGCCTTTAATTGTGGAGCGTTTGTCGCTGGAATAGTTAAGGTATGCATTACGTTGACCCGAGCTGAGGTTGCGTTTTATGATAAATGCCCGAACTAATAGCTCTCATACACCGTCAGGGAGTCTTGGACAATTCTGGGTTCCCAGCTGTCGTAACGGCTCATTTTGTACCAGTAGAGGGGCAACAGCGACCTCGGACAACCATTTTGATCAAATTTGCTGAAGAGGTACTTCATTCAGTATTGGATATTGATCTACTTATTATCTTACATTAGTCTAACAACGTTGTTTTCTGAAATTTCTAGGTTCTACAAAGAGAAGCAAGGTTAGGTGGCTAATATGAGATTGTACGCACTTCCCGGCAATTTAGAAAAAGCATCATGCTAAATATCTATCTATGTTCTGTGAATTGGATTGATTAAAAGATACATATGTTCCTTTGCCATGATGTGTGAAAGAGTGAATGACATGATATTCTAAGATTGCTGGGATTTATGCAGACTTTTATATATTTATATTTTATTATGCTAAACCTTTGAATGATCCATTTCTGAATTTTTTATTATTCTTAAGAACTGTGAGCCAAATCCATGATGATGGAGGCATGAAGTGATCAAACCAAAGAACATTTAAGAAGTCTTGAATAGTAATTGCAACAACTATCACAGAAAAGAAAAACTCAAAAGTAGCAAAGGCTCTAGCTTTCGACTCCGTAGATGGAGAACAGATCAGCCGTACGCAAACAGTAAACCCGCGCACCTTGTCTAAACTCGAAGCCAATCGGCTCAAACACATCAAGAATTGCCAGACAATGAAATCCTCCTATAAACAGCTATAAACGTCTGACCCTCATTTCTCGCAACTTTTTGGCCCTCCTCAGTTGCTGAGCTCAAGAGCTTAACGACGGGATCAGCCTCGAGCTCATCTTCCTCAACAGCCTCGAACAAAGGGTGGCCCTCCAAGCAAGACTTCATCCACACGCCAAGCTCTTCAACATCCGTGATCGTATATATAATCCCGCCAGCTCTAAGCACGTAGGCGTACTCATCCAATAAATGCGGGCTAATCACCCTACGCCTATGGTTCTTTTCCTTGAAATGAGGATCTGGGAAGAGAAAGAACATCTTGCTAAGCTGCCCCTTTTCAAAATAGTTAGGAATGTACTTCATCGAGTTAGTTCTGACCACCGAAACATTCCCATACTGCCCTGGATTAGATGACCTCAGAGCCAAGATCCTCTCCTTCACATACTCCGTGACTTTGTCCCTCAGTTCCATCCCGATCATGAGAGTGTCGGGGAAAAGAGGCGAGAGGCTAATCAAGAGTCCACCAAATCCACAGCCAATGTCAGCAAACTCAATCTTTCTCGACGAATTCTTGAACTGTGGATAGTGAAGAGAGTGGTCAAACTCGGCCGGGCTAATCGGGACTGGGAAATGTGAATCGCTCAGCGGGTTGCTGTGAGCGCGGGCGCGATAGAAACGCTTGCGAGGAAGACCCGTCGTCTTGCTGTGAGTCAGAGGGCTTGAAGTAGTAGCTCTGTGTTCCAACATTTTCAGCTCTTAGTTAGCTTTCGCTGCAAAAATACAACTAAAAATATGAACGTTGGGGTCGAACGAGAGAATTGACCTCGATAATACAACAATAAATCGTTTCAAACACAAATTCCTGAATCGTACACTGCAATAAACCAGCAAAAGCCATGTCTTAATCTACTCCAATGACCAGTTAAAAAATCAAGCAAACACTCATACACCTCCATCCAATTCACCCACACACACAAACACAGAGAACATCCCAGATATAGAGGAAAGATATACACGTACCAAAGCGTCGTCGCCAATCCGCCGCAGTCCGCCTTACAATAAGGCGGCAGATCTGGAAGAGAAGGGTTCGCGGTCTTTGCCACTAAAATAGGAAAGTCTGATTTAGGGCACTGTTAATTGAAAACAAGGGTAATGCAATTTTTATTCGTACTTGCAAATTGCAATATTATGAATATGAAATTGAAATATATGATATTTAATTTATACCAAAATTCATATATTTTGTAAATAGCGTAAAAAGATCTTCGTGGTTTATTTAATCATGTGCTCCTTATCATTTTCACCCCCTAATTGGGATACAATGCTATGTTTTAGACACCATGGAATGGAGGGTAGGGTGCTAAGTTTTAGGCATCACATGGGAGTTTCACGTAATAAAAAGATCCGCGCATTTCAGTATATCCACGTGAGGATATAGCATAATTTATCCTATAATATATTATATTAACAATTTATTATAATAAAAATATTTGCAAAAGCTACACATAAATTTAACACAATTAGTCTCTAGTACAACGTAGTTAATATTAACATTATTTCTAAATAATTTATAACCATTGTTGATGCCCTACCCTAAGTTGGCAAAACTATACAGCTCCAATCTTTGATACATGTACAAGTAATAATATTACATGTCCAACTTGAAAAGCTCTATCCTCTTCCTACACTACGGCAAAATAACACAAAATAATACATCAGCAACACTAATCATCAAGCAAGACAATATACTCTTTCGAAGTCTCAGTATGCCCTTAAGTTTGCAACGCCTGCATTTGTTTTTGTTTGCCTTTTCTTTTTCTCCCGACGAAACATCGAAAACCCGAGCATTAGCTCGCCTTCTACAACAGACTTATCTTCGAAAGGTTATATAAAATTCATTGACGAACGGCGGTCGGGGATTCGTTAAGACGGTGGATTTATCTGAACCTGATTGAGCCTGCTCGACCATATGGAATGAAGAATCATATGGAAAATATCGTACCTCACGGGCTTTGCGTGCCAAAGGAAATGCTTCTGAAGCATCTTCAAGTTGGTCTGCATCACGAGGTACTTCTTCAATGGGATCGATAAAAGGATCTCCTTTAGCTTAGGTATGTCCTTCTCGGCTACGGTGACGGAGAATGCGTCCCAGTCGAGAACATCGCTGAACGGCGGGGGAAAATTGTCGGCGATGATCACGGGGATGCATTCGTAATATATGGCCTCGACGATCCTCGGGCTGTTGACCTCGAAACCCATGGGGCAGATGCAGTACTTGCTCGACTTCATGTGTTCGGGGTAAGACATAAACCTCGATACTCTGTTGGGCAGGGGACCGTATATCCTCATGTCGTCGCCTTTGTCTCCCCAGTGTTTTAGAAGGAGAGGGCGTACTCTGCCGTGCCTATGCCCGGCGAAGAAGGCGAGGATGGGCCTTTGCGATACTCTTTTCCCTCCCACGTTACGAAGGGGTCTTTTGGGATTTCTTATGGTGGTCTCGGGGAGAGAAACGTCTTTTCCTGCTTTGAAGATCCCCTCCGACACGTCAGCATTGCATAGGACTTTGATTGTGTTTCTTAAGAGTTCATCATGCTCCTTGAGAGTGTATGGTCCCTGCAACATGGGGTTAATGGAAGATAGTTTAAAAGAAATGATAATGCATGAGATAACATGCACACGCCACACAAACTGCCATACGTACCCAATCATGGCAAGCGACGAGGAAGTGATCTGATCCGTGCGTGCGGTTCCAGAATGGGTACTTTGCAGAGATTGTGTTTACGTAGTCGCGGAGAAATATTGATAAGGGCCTGAGATTGTGGGAGTTAGGAACATATAGAGCCATTTGCAGTTGACGTGCGCTGTAAGGGAGGTAGAACAAATGAGCCTTTTCGGGATCCTTCGTGACGAACTGCTTGTTTTCTTCCATAGACTTCATGAACCATCCTTCAGATGAGTAAATTCCTATAAGATGTGGCAGATGGAAGATGGGCATATCTCCCTCTAGATATATGTAAACTTTGAGAATCCACTCCATCCACTCATAGCTCCTGGCATTTAATGTTGTCCCAAAAAAAAAAGCACGGTCTCACAAACGAAAAATGTAATCAAGAACAAATTTACACCATCTCAGCACGATGGAGTCACAAGCGTAGGGTAATCGCGACTCAAAGTAGAATGAATTCATATTCCCAATGTATTGATGATATGACGAGCACTCTAAAGTACTAGTATGCGATTCGAAATAGCAAAATAAGTATGAGAATATGAACCTTTGGAACGTGGAAACATTCTTGAATAAAGGGCCGTATAGTTCTTGATCAGCATCGTCTTCAACTAGTGAGGCATTCTCTATATCGCGTTTAGCAAATGCGAGCGCTTCATCAGGTGTCAATGGCAATATGTGTCTCTATATGGAATTAGAAACCCCACTGATATGTAAGAGGGTTAACATGAAAATCTGAAAAAGGATGATAATTCAGACAAATAACAAGACTTACCTCCAAGTGCTTAGGTAGTTTGTTGATCGGAGATGACGGTTCTTCAATCACAACAGTTTTCGCATGGTGCCTTCTCCTTCTACGCCGAGTCACTCTTGTTTCCTTCTTAGAACTGACCCTTGATTGATTTTTTAAATCAACAGAAGCATTAACTGAGACCATTGTAGGTGGATTTTGAAGTATTTGATGTTCGACCCCAACAGCCGATGAATGACTTTTACCCACATTCACTGCAGTATTTAATATTCTGTTGTTCGAAGTTGCAAGATTTGGTTGAGCAATCCATTCTTTTAACGGATAAGGAAGCGAATATATCTGTACCAAGATACTACCAACTGTAAGAACTGCACAGCATAAAAATAGCTTTCTCCAGTCGATCCTGAACATAAAAAAGACTATGACAGTCCGCAGCAGCTTCCTCATATCGATCGAACGAAGTGTGATGCACGCTAGGCAGATCTGCAGCCGTGGGAATAAAACCGAAACTGTTAAACCTTCTGAACTTTACTTCACCGAAGCCTTTGTGTAGTTCAAGCATGTTCAGAGCTAACTGAAGAGAAAGATGGATCCTGTTAATGCACTCTCCATCAAAGTTTAAGCGTATAAAATGGATAAGTAAATGTTCTATACATAGCAGAAACTACTGATTAAGGAACTTTCCATTTTCATCTATGGTTAGCTTCGGAAAACCCAACCAATCTACTCGCCAGTCACCACCATCCTCGAAATTATGAGAAGCTAAAGTACTCTAAATGAACCAGAAAACAACAACAAAAGGACCAAAAATTTCCCGAAAATCTCATCATATACTTTCCCTCCAGGCTTCCAGAGATACCAGAAAGCAACCAGAAAGTTAAAAAAACAAAGAGTTCAACTTTTGATATCAAACTCAGATTAAAAACCCTTCTATTCATTCATACCGTAGCTAAATAGGAAATTCTAGCTGAAAGCTGAATTGATTGGTGTATGATCCACTCATTATTTAATTCTTCTCAACGAAAAATTAGAGTCTCGACTCGACGCGCTGGAAAGCACATGGTATTAGATTGATCGACCCATACATACCTGATTTAGATTGAATCTTCGACGCATGCTCGCATACCATGCACGGAAACCATGACACCTTCCCACTCAAATGATCAAAAGCAAAATTCCGAAATAGCAAATGGCAATCAATCACATATCAACTCGCATCATCGGACAAAGGTTCGTGCGATGGGTGTGTAATTTAGCCTATCATTATCTGCTACTTTCTCACCTTGAAATAAGGATATGATGTGACGATAGAATGAGAATGTGGAAAGAGAAAGAGGAGAACGAAAATAGAGAAGGAAGAAATGGTGAGAAAGAAAAGGAACGTGGAGGGAAATTAACGCGTCAATAGTCTTTATCATATATATATATATATATATATATCATAATTAAGTGAATTATATACCGAATCTAATTATTAGAAAATAAATGATAGACGCTATTAACGGCTAAAAGGACTATGGTTTTCTTTTTTATAGTAACTAAATTCCCTCATACTCTTCAATCATGGTAAATAGCATTAGTATTGTTTCAAGTATGTAAATATATATAAATTTTGATATCGAAAATATAAACTATATAGTATCATATGTTTCATGTTTTATTTAATTTTTTGTTGTTATATCCCAAAGTAAAAAATTTGGGATTTTTGGTGGAAAGGCTTATATTAAAACCACGAATTTATAATTGTCTTAGTCAAATAATCATTTTTAATTGTATAGATTTCAAGAATTGCAGCTCCAACGTCTGATTTGAGCATGACATCCAATGAGATAACGCCACGTAATCATCGCTGACAATACAACAAACAGACCCAAATTGACACAGTCGAGAAAATTCACAAATTTTTATGCTCATCTGAAATTTGCATAATCGATCCAGCAAGTTTTTTGAGCTTTGATCCCTAATCAATGGCTGCGCCTTTCTTATCGACGCCTTTCCAGCCTTTTGTTTATCAGGTAAACTCTTGTTATATGGGGTAGTGTACGGTGTTCTCTTACGCACTGCAGAGGAAGCTGGCTGGAAATTTTTGCCTCAGAGATGGAGTTTTCATCTCGGTGGTTTTGTTAGTAATTCGTGTGGTATTAGATGATCGTGACGTATGTGTTGGCTTAAGAACTGAAGTTAACTTTAGCTCCTCATTTGGACAAAGCTGAACTGAACTAGACGAAAATGAATTGCTTGGTAGGTTTATGGTTTATTTCAGCAATCTGCTAACCAGGTGTTGTGGTAGTTCGCATATCTGGTTAGGTCTGCAGCCGATGTACTTTGCTTTGATAATTGATGGCTTCAGCTCACTTGCAACCACTAATTAGTATTAGTAGGTGGATATTTTTCATTTGTATCAAACGCTATTCAATGCCTTTGTTTGCTGCTTCGTGGAGTTAAATTTGCATTTCACTTTGATGAGGTTTTTTTATTTGCATTGATTTTGATTTATTTGAACTATGCGATGCAATATGCTTGGTGCTTTCTTTAGTTTAAGATTGAATCAAGCCCTTGGTTTTGGCTATTGCATTGATGTTGATGAATGAGGAACAGTTGAAGAAAATGGTTTTACATTTGTCTTTCAAGTACTAAATCATTTAATACGCGACATTCTTGTGTATTTTATAATCCATCCTCTTGAAATCCCGATGGCATCATTAGAAAGAGGGAAATTTTGGTTGGTAGGTTGGAAGGGGTAAATCATACTATCAAATAAATCAGGCCATCAAAATGTCCATGCAAAAATTTACATTTTACCATTCTACTTAATGTGTTATATGTTTATGTTGTGCAAGTATGTATCCTATACATTCAGAACTAACATAATGCGTTGGTGGAATTTTTTAGTTTTAAATAAAAGTTTGGTTTTTTTTTTTTTCTGAAAAACTAAACATTAATTAAAAATCTTAGTTCTGTAGTCCCTGTAGTCACTTTCGTTGTGGTATCTTACACTTCATTTTGTTCCAGAGCCCAGAAGATGCTGTGACACCTTTTCAGATCCTGGGCGGCGAAGCTCAAATAGTTCAGGTATTCATCCACTGTTGTATCCTAATTTTGTGCCTGTTTTTGCGGAAAGTTTTGGATATCAGTCTTTCTGCCTTGTTCCAGATAATGTTGAAGCCGCATGATAACGTCATAGCAAAGCCAGGTATGTCATTAGATGATTATTTCGTCATTCCTTTCAGACAAGTTTCAACTCTTGTAATGTCCTAGTTGTTCTTTCCTGTAAATATCTGATAAATTTCGCGTTTCTCTGTTAATTGTTCTGGCTGTCATATTTGGTATGTTTGTTTCAATATGCAGTCATTAAGTTCCTTTCTCACTGTTACTAATTACTTTTCCATTTGGTGTATATTGATGAGATTGATATAATTTCTATTTTTATTTTTATCTTTATATTTATCAAATTAGTCTGGCCATGACAATTCGCTGCCTTTGGGTTCATTGCTTCATCACTTTCTTGACTATTTTAGGCATTTTGATTTGCTTTTTCTTGCGTCTATTCTATGGCATGCTCTGCAGGTTCCATGTGTTACATGTCTGGCTCTATTCAAATGGAAAACACGTACTTGCCAGAGCATGAAGGCGGCGTGTGGCAGTGGATTCTTGGAAAGACTGTTACTAGCATAGGCTTTAAGAACACTGGTACAACCGATGGATTTGTTGGAATTGCTGCCCCTACTCTGGCAAAAACTGTCCCGGTGTGTGTGTGTGTGTGTGTTTTCCAGTGTTTAATTTCTATGGTTCACTATACTGTAACCAAGGCAAGAAGCACCATGACTTATTATTTTATCTTCTTTCATCCTGTAGATTGATTTAGCATTGTTTGGTGGTGAAATGTTGTGCCAGGTATTGATCAAATAAATGTTTCAAATAAAGTTCCGTGGAGTTCCTTTAGCCTTGCCGTTCCTAACATAATAAAGTTCCGTGGAACTAGATTATCACTAATGGCATCTTATTGCAGCCAGATGCATTTCTTTGCTCGATCAATGATGTCAAAGTAACCAACACGCTTGATCAAAGGCCACAAAATGCTATTATTGGTGCTGAGGTGACATGCAAGCTCTTATTATCCCGTTTAAGAAGCTGATTTGTAACGTCAATTTGAATGGCAAGTTAAATCGTGTATGTAGGGATTCTTGAGGCAGAAAATATCTGGTAGAGGGCTCGCGTTTATAGTCGGTGGTGGTTCTGGTATGCTTTTCTGATGCCCAGAAGTTTTTCGTTGCTTTCTAACTTCTGTAGCCATGGTACATCCTTTGACTAATGATTGAGACGTTAAGCATGAATTAAGAATAGATTGCATGGGTAGAAGTCCATTATTCATTTGGTGTATATACCAAACATGGGAATTGCTAGCCGCTTTAGTTACTTCTGTTTCTTTCTAGTAGAGTACCAATATCCTGACCCGTTATTCCCTTTATTCTCGTGTTAGTCGTGCAGAAAAATCTTCAAGTCGGTGAAGTACTTGTGGTCGACGTATCAAGCATCGTTGCAGTATCAGCATCAGTGAACATACAGATCAAGTATAATGGACCCATGAGAAGGATTGTATTTGGGGTGAGCAATCCATCCTTCTCCAATATCCATCTACTGTATCATTTCTCTCTTGAGTAGCAGACTTTGTCAATGTTTTATTACACTATGTTTTCCCTCATGGTTCATTTTTTACTGCTACTACATACATGCAATGCAGGGTGACAATCTGGTCAACGCTGTATTGACCGGGCCTGGTATAGTCTTCATTCAGAGCATGCCTTTCAGTAGGCTTTCCCAGCGTATTGCCAGGTAAATAAAATCCATCGTCTCTCTCTCTCTCTCTCTCTCTCTCTCTCATATTTGTTCATATTTTCTAACAGAGCTGTGGCATCTCCGAATATGAGGGACAACCCACGGCTTTTGATGCAGATAGCACTCTTCCTCTTTCTTGCGTATGTTGTCGTTGTGTCTTCTCTAATCTTAACTGATTTGTAATATTAGATTTAGATATATATATTAAATCAAAGAGGGGCTCATATTTGATTAACTTGCCTTTTTTACCTTAAACTAATCAGTGGTCTGAGTTCAGTTATTTTTTTTTATTTCTGCTTTGTAGTGCATATATATTGGGTCCTACTATTTACACCCCCTTTGGGTGAAAAATGCTATTCACACCCCCTTAGCACATTAAATACTTAACTCAAAATAACATGAAATTTGTAAAAGTTACTCTCTCTATTTTTTTTCTCTCTTGAATTCAACAATAATAATTTTGTTAACTAATTTATTTTTCATTTAACACATTTCATTTCATAATATTATATTGTTAAATTAATCTACACTTTAATATTTTGTTAAAGTTACAAATATTAATAATTAACTTATTTTAATAAAAATAATCATATAACATAATATATCTTATTAACTTATACAATAATTATTGAAAAGAATTTACAAGTTAATCTAAACAAATACACAATTATATATAAATTATATAATATTCCTATATTATAGATATTATAAATATAAATAATATGCAAACAAAAATTATCAAAATTATATATTTTCCTGAATTAAAATATAAAATATATATTTATATGAAGTTAGTAATATTATTAGTTGAAAAAACGAATATAAAATATTATTTACCTTAAAATTTCTTCTTTACTAATATGCAATAAATATGTGAGACAATAAAGACTAATCAAACTTGAAAAACATGCTTTTTATAATACTAGATAATAAATATGGGGGTGTATTTAGTAAATAGGGGAGTGTGAATAGAATTATCCTATATATACAGTGGGTGCTACATAATTTAACAACACAAGCTTGCGTAGTATCAGATTTGATCAGCTGCACAAATGAGAAAATCTAAGCATCGAACGGCAAATAATCGTCGGACTTACCACCATCTTCAGATTTTACAAAGACTGAATGATTGGTAATAAAGAATTGGGCTTCAGCCCAGTCACTTTATATGGGCCGGACATTCGAATACAAAATGGGTATTATCTATATTGGGCCGCTGAGGCCCATTCCTTATTATCAGGAGAAAGAAAATGAAAAATAGAGCGTGGAGCTTACGTGGAATTGATTTGCTCTGCTCTGTGAACCTTTGCCAGATAACAGAGATGAGATGAGCTTTCTCCGAAGAGTATCCTCTCCACAGATTCGGGTATTTGCAAGGAGGACCTTCAAGTCTCTGAAATTTCCAGGGGAAGGCCTTGATGGCGTAAGCTCTCCGTCTCTCATTCATGGAGTTCATGTCTTCCACTGCCCTGTAAGCTCAGCTCGTTTATTGCATTCTTAGATGCGATATATCTGTCACAGCTCGTTTATTGCATTCGTATTGCATTGTCTCGGTGAAATTCGAAAGAGGCGAGGCGAGGTAAGGTTGGTATTGCTATGATTAGTGGTGAAAGAAAGGATTGTCTTTGTAAAAGACTGTTTTGATTTGGTCGTGTGTGCAATTTTTACAGGTTTGAATGTGTATATAATTTTTGGTATTGAGCAGGACGCTGTTGGAATTGTAGCCAAGTTGTCAGATTGCATAGCTTCAAGAGGTGGCAATATTCTTAATGCCGATGTTTTTGTGCCTGAAAAAGAGAATGTCTTTTATGCTAGAAGGTTCTTTTCTTCTTTATTTCCTTGCCATTCTTGTTTCCAATTGATCTTGGTGAAGTCAGTCTACTTTCTAACCGATATTGTACTTGATCTGTAATTTCTTTTTAGGAAAACGAGCTTGCCCGTCTAAGATGTAGAAGTTCTTAAACATTTTGCTTAATTTCTTTTTCGGAAACGAACTTTCCATTAACTCAAACCTTTTGCTTGATATGAGTCAGTAGTAGCTGCTCATATCTCACTTTCCAGAAATTCTTGAATTCGGTATTTTTTTCAAGGTTAATTCTGTTTTCCCATAAGCCGCTCCCGAAATCTGAATGATCCAGTAAACTTCTCCAGCGAAGCTATCTCGTAAGCATATTTGATAAATCATGAATCTTTTCCATATTCTAATACATTTGTTTCTAGGCACGTAGCTTTTTAACTGTCTCGCTTAAAAATGCCTCAAAAAAAAAAATGGAACCTTTTTTGAAGTGTTTGTTTTCCAACTATCTAATATTATTTTGTGCAATGCAATGATTATTTTGCTAGTGGTTCGCATGTTGCATGAGGACCTGTTCGTATTTACAAAAAAGTAATCGTTATGAGTTACAGTGAGTTCGTCTTTGATCCGGCAAAATGGCCACGGGCACAAATGGATGAGGATTTCTCAAAGATTGCGAAGACCTTCAATGCTATGAGATCTGTTGTTCGGGTGCCCCACATTGATCCTAAATTTAAAATTGCAGTTCTTGCTTCAAAACAGGTATTTTTGTCTGTAGTTTTACTTAAGCTAATGGGAAGTCATTCATAATATCATATGTTCACATTTAGTATGATATCAGTTTTCTTTCTTTTTTTATTTGTTGGTTAGGAGCACTGTCTAGTTGATTTGTTGCTTGGATGGCAAGACGGTCGACTTCCCGTTGAAATTAAGGCTGTAATAAGGTAAATAGTACTGAATTTATTTTGTCTCTTTACATATATTTTAGCATTTTCAATGGAATCATAGCTTCTTAAAAAAGTTCATTTTCAACAGTAATCACGAGCGAGGCCCAAATACACACGTCTTACGATTCCTTGAAAGGAATGGAATTCCTTACCATTTTATATGCCATACTAAAGAAGACAAGGGAGAAGAAGACATCTTAAATTTGGTTAAGGATACGGATTTTCTTGTGCTTGCTAGATACATGCGGGTATGATATATAATTAGCTTAAAAATCATTGGGGCCATTGTTAACTCCATAGATTTTTCTGTATGAGCAAGCACATCTATGAGTTTACTCTCCAGTCTCCACATATTTTTCTTTCAACAATTTCATTGCTGTTCCTTGTGTCGTATTTACTGCAAGCATCATATTTGTCTCTAATCACATGGTAATGTTATAATACCTTTCATTCTTTTGTTACACATGAAAGATCTAAATTACCAATTAACGTTGCAGGTGCTCTCAGGAAGTTTCTTGAAAAGCTATGGAAAGGATATTATTAATATTCATCATGGGCTATTACCCTCTTTCAAGGGTGGGAGTCCTTCAAAGCAGGTTTTTAAGATTTTACTATTTCTAAGTTCTTTGTGGATGATTTATCGATGAATTGAAGATTATACTACTTTCACAGGCATTTGATGCTGGCGTCAAATTAATTGGTGCAACTACTCATTTTGTCACCGAGGAGCTAGATGAAGGCCCGATAATTGAGCAAATGGTACGCTCATGAAACTCTCTCTATCTGTCAAGAGTTACATATATTAACCCTTATCAGGACTTGTTGGGTTAAGTATCTATCTGTCAAGAGTTACGTCTCATGATTCATGGTTTTGGGTCAAATGTGCTAACCCAGCGTAATCATTATACTGGTGTAAGCTTAGGTTCAAGCTTCTAACTGGCAGAATAAATATGTATGCTTATATATGCAGTTCTGTTGTTTTCTGTAGTGGTCGTGATGATAATACTTCTTGTACGCCATTCTATTCCACTTTTATGAGCCATTATATGATGAGATTGCTGTTATTATCTCAAATTTACTAGGTGGAGAGAGTATCGCACAGAGATAACTTGCAGAGTTTTAGACAAAAATCTGAGACCTTGGAGAAGCATTGTCTTGCAAAAGCGATTAAGTCATATTGTGAATTGCGAGTTTTGCCTTATGAGAAGAACAAGACTGTTGTCTTCTAAGTTTGACTATACAGGTCGATGTCAAATCCAAATGTATGTTATTTCTCGTACAAATCTCTCTTTTTTCTTTCGGTCTCATTATTTTATACTACCACCAATTTTACTATATACATTGAGTTCAAAAGTTGCACTGTTTTTTCCTTATCAATTCTTGCGATTTTAGTTGAGTTTAAAGAATGGGTAGTATAAACTTGTCTCTTACTCAAAGGGATATATCTCTTAGAGTCTTGCTTTTTTTTTTTTCCAATGCATCTTGTTCCTTGCTTTAAAATACATGCTGGTTCAGTACTTCTCTTCTACAGACAGACATGCAAACCGCCACTAATATAAAGCTTCTGTTAACATACTTAGTAAAAGTGACAATATCAGTCACTGTCTGAAGAAGCTTACTCTTTAGCGAATATGATCTGTAAAGATAAAGAGGTTTTTGAATGGGAAGTAGGAAACTTCTAATCTGCTTAAAAAGAACAGTTATATGATCTTATTTATGTTCAACATTCTTAGAGAGTCTCCAGCCTCTTCGATGCGATGTCTTCGCTCCAAAAGTTTGTGAATTCCCTGTACCCATTTCTGTTTGTGAAGTCTATTCTTGCACTTGAACTCCAAGAGACCTTTAGCTGTCTTCACCCCAAAGAACAGTTCCATATTTTCCCTTTCTTTTCTAAATGGCCATGCATCATTCTGATCAATTACTTCGTACACAATGCCTGCAAATGTTGTGCTTATTTGATGACAATGCATTCATATTGTATATAGACTTTCTTTGTCGAGACATTTATTTGCTGAGTTTCTCACATTTACTCGTTTTGGAAAAGGCTCCTCCGATATGTCTACTCTTCAATTTGATTATAACCTGCACAATCATATGTTTCTTTCAGTTGATTCTTTGTATTGTTGATAAGCATTAGTAAAAGCATGTGTATACTTGTTTATATGTAGGTTTATTTGATCTTTCTGTGAGTTTCATATATATATGCTGCATACCTGGCCAGTTTTATTGATGCATACATGGGCATTTTTCCATCTCAGAACCCCTGAGATTTCAAATAACTGACAGATGAGACTATGTGGGATTGAACTATCTTGTAATGCATTAAATTTGAAAGTGATATAGCACACATATGGAGATCTATGATCAAATCAGACTACTGAAGCTTAATCAGCAGTTATTACCTTTCGGGGTGAGCTGTAATAGGTCACCAACACATGGAAGATCATCTTCCTCAACCTCCTCACATAAAGCAGGTGGAGAACGATAACCAAACGAGCCCTTCTCATACGGGCTTATAGAAGAAGCTCTCCTCTTAGTTTCCTTTGGCAATCTTGATACCAAAGCAGCTTCCCCTCTTAAAGCTGATTGAGAAATAATCATTTGTTCAATATAAATTCATTGTCTTTAGATATCTCATATTCTCCTATACGTAATGTCATATTTGGGTACAGTTTATTTAACCTGTTGCTGCTGCAGCTGTAAGGCTTAAGAGATCACTTGCAGTCCGAATCCCAACTCCCGATCTTACAACATTAGCCACACGCTCATGATCTACTACAGACGATTCGGCCAGCTCAATGCAGTACGAGGCTAGAATCTCCATAGCTGAAGCCAAAGCCATGCTCATCTTTGAGTTTGGATCTCTATGTTTGTTTGCTGCTAATGCCGCCGCTGCTGCTAATCCCGCGACAGAGAGAACAGCATGGGCATGTGCGTTTTCGATGCGCTCTTTATCTTTCTTTCCCACTTTGCTGCTTTCGTTCGGCTCTTTGTGATGGAACAGTCTGCCTATTGCTGATCCAGTTCTAGCTCGTTCCTTTAGTGGTTTACTTGCCTGCAAAATTTAGTCATAGATTTGTATATAACGTAGCTACTGATACACCTTTTCTTTGATGCGAAAAAATTGCTTGTGTAGGGAATAAAAAGCAAAGATTTAAAGATTCACCGTTGGTTTGAAATCTGCTTCTGGAATGGCACTGAGATGGATATGATCAAATGCAGGTTGATGATGATGATGATGCATCTGCTTTTGTGAAATCGCTTTCATTATTTCGCTTGCAGAGAGGCTCCAAGACCTCGACAAGAACTCCATGGGCTCCTTAGGCGTCTCGGGCTGAGGAATGACGGGTAAATCTGATTCTAATTTCAACCCATTATTGTCTTCTTCTTCTTCGTCGTCTAAATGGTTGAGCCAGTATGAGATGTTCTTGTTCCAGCCTGGAAGTTGTTGATTGATGTCCATCTTCTGCTTGCTGGCTCTTAGAATGTATAATTGCTCGAACAATGATAGATAGCAGCAATATGAAAGCTTAGTACTTTATGTCAGCAATGTAATAGTGCAGAAAGATGGTTATGGTGATTGAAGCTGACGTATTATATATATACACACATATTGAGAGAGAGAGAGAGAGAGGGAGATTAAGGGAGACAAGGTGGCCTGAAAAGAGTGGGTGGAGATTGTCTTGTGCTTGAGACCTTCCCACGAAGTCAGGCTGGTCTGTTCCTTAAAAGCATGCATCTGTTGGCTGTATTATTAGTGGAGAGCATGTTAATATATTCTATTACAATAGATAGATAGATATTGCTTAAAACAAAGTTTCTAATCATTATTGAATGAAATGGTCTTTTCTTTCTTGCATCATTGTCGTAAATAATTGTGTTCAATTTCTGCATACTGAGATGGCTGTGAATCATCTAACCAGAAAACACTCACAAAATCAAATCTTTTTCAATACCCTATTCATTGATTTAGACAGGGATAAACATATGAACAATATATGTCAAATTCTCATTCAATATTGCTTGCTAAAGTTCTTTAACACCCAAATTCAAAAACAATCTCGAGGTTATTACTTCGGGTTTGTGTCCTTATTCAAGGGGTTGGTCTCACTATACCCCAGCAAACATTACTTGGTCAAAGACAATAGTTTGAATGCATACTTATTAATTTAATATGCTTTTGTTGAACAATTTAATAGTTTTGCATCCCAATGGTCGGCAAAAGGTGGCTCAGTATGAAAAAGATTAACTACTAAACCATGTCATGTGCTTCTTGTCTAGGAATTTGTAATATCGTTTTTTGCAGAAGCACTGTAATAAACACTTGTTACCTTCTCTTAGACGACACTGCCATGTATTGTCTTGCTATGCTTTTCATATTACAGTTTATCTATATACAAGCCATATTTTTAGTTATTTATGTAGATTATCTTGCAAAGGCTGGCCGGAGCGGGCCGGCCGAGGTATTGCAGTTGTCTTGCCGAACACAACAAAACCATATCTCAACGCATGAAAACAACAAAGATAGCATTTGATAGCAGCGAAGGGAGGAATACAACCATCAAGCAAGAACTTGATATCATTGTTTCAGCAAAAAGAGATGATATTATTGCAAAAGCAAAAATGCTAGGAAACTCGAAAACAACCTGAGGCTAATTCTATTGCACTGTGTGTGGTCAGTTAGCCTTCTACGTGAAAACTTAGCTCAAAGCTTTTCATCAGTGTCCACGCATTGCATATGCAGCAGAAATAGCAGCTAAGATAGTCGTTATTGATGAAACTATCGTCCAGAAGCTTTGTTTCTTGTGAGCCCCTTCGAGCGAATTCTTCAGTAACTCCATATCCTTCTTCGTTTCGTCCACCTTAGTCTCTCGGTACTTGAATCCTTTCTTTATCTTTTCCAATAACGCTTCAAAACTTTCGATTAACAGTTCATTACCACGGAACAAGTCTCCATTAGGAACACCACCTTCATCGTAACAATGGGCAGCAGTGTCCTTCAACATACCGAACAAGAGCTCGGTGTTAGCATCAGAGAGCTTGAGTTTGCTCTTCACAGAATCAGCTTCGTTTTGTGCATCAGTTATGATACTTTCCAAGGCAGTGATTTTGTCCTTCAGCTTTTTGCATTGGGTCTCTAACTCGATCTTCTCAGCGTGAACTGTAGCGTTCTGGGCCTTTAATTCCTCGGCCGCGTGGACCTTCTTCTTGATTTCATTCTCAAGCTTGACAATGTCTTCTATCATCTTCGAGGCATTCTCCTCCTCTTGTTTCAGAATTTGCTTTGCCTTGTCCCCGTCAGCTCTAACTCGCAAAAGCTTGAGTTTACAGTCACGAAGTTCAGACTCGAGATTCCTGATTCTCACCACCTTGACACTATCAGACTTCTCCAACTCCGAAACAGCATCTCTAAGGTCAGCCACGAGGTTCCTCAACTCAGTGACTTGCGTATCCAACGTGCTTTTCTCCTCCAATAATATGGCTTTTTCACCAACCATTTCTCGAAGCTTCAGCCTCTCATCATCCAATTCCCTCGACACCTTGCCCAGATTCTCCTCAATCAAGGCTTTCTCATTAACCAACTCTTTAAGCATTTCTTGTACAAGCTTATTCTCTTCAACGAGATGAGTAATCTCTCCCTCCATCTCCTCTCGCTTCTCCTCGCCCTCAACACACCTGCTCTCCAACTCCGTCACACACGTTTTTAGTCTTTTCTCCTCTTTTTGCAAGCCAGATACTGTCTCATTGAGCCCACCTACGACATTCTCTAACTGTTGCCTGAGACTCATTTCCATATTCGTCTTCTCTTCAATCTCTGCTTTCTCGCTCACAACCCGATTTATCTCCTCTTTCAATCTGTCAAACAGCTTGTTCGACTCCACCAAGCTCTTCTCCACTGAACCTTTTTCGTTCTTCACAATCTCAATACTCATCCGTAAGACCTCCTTTTCCTCAACCACACTGTCAAATGATGTCTTCAACTGCACCATTTCTTCTTCCACTTGTCTCTTCCTCTCCTCCAATTCAACCAAGCTCGTCTTCAGCGCCTCACACTCCTTAACCTGCACACCAAGCTTACTAACCAAATCGTCCCTCTCGACAGAAACCCTATTAGAAACATCACGCTCTTCCCCCAACAGACCCTCTACTTCACTCAACTTCCCAGTCAAAACCCCAATCTCAACCTCCTTCTCTCCAACCACACTCTTCAGCTCACCCACCTTCGCCTCCAAATCGTTCGCGCTCTCCTCCAAAACCTCGTACTTTTCAGAAACAAAAGCAGACACCACGTCCCTCTCGAGCTCCAGACCCACAACTTTGTCGGCGAGCACAGCCACCTCGGACCCCAAAACCTCCACCTCAGACTTCGACCGTTCCAACTGTGCCTCCAGAGATTCCTTATCCTGACGGAGGGATTCGACCAGCTGCTTGCGCACGCTGGCGTCCTCTACCAGCCTCAGATTCAGCGCTCTAAGGCGCTCAATCTTCTCCGAAGCATCGGAATCCATGTCGTTCACTTCCTGCTGCTTCTGGGGTTTCACAGACTCCTGCCCATTTTCCAAAGGCTTTTCTAGGTGGGCATTAGACACTTTCTTCTTCGCCATCGCTTTCTTCGATTTCCCTTTTTTTTTTTTCCTTTAACTGATAAAAAACAAAAATCCGTTGAGTGGACGAAAAACAAAAGCGAGAAGATGGAAGATGAAGGGTTGATAGTTTAGCTTCGGCTCTTCATTTTCTTGAATTTAATGATTTATCGTGGATAGGAAAAATGCGAAGCGGCGAAGAAACTCAAACGACGAAGAGATAACGATAATGCGGCTGAGTTGAATGGAGATTCTGCAACACAAAGAGACAGATGAGAGATTGAGGAAGATATGGAAGCGAAAGCGACTGTTCTACGTAGGGTTTCGAATTCAAATTTTGAACTCTTAACATATGTAGTTGCGATAGATTTGGGCCATTTTACGAATGAATAAAAGCAAATGGGCTTATTCACGGCCCATTATGAGTATTGTCTAATTTTAGTATAATTTAGTCCCACACCGATTGCTACTGTCAAGTATAGGGATACTCAGTGGAGTATAAATAGATGACGAATGACAACTAGCTTCTCACTTACCTGGACGGAGTCTATGGGTGATCTATAAGACCCATGGCTTAGGTCGGCGGTGTGCATTGCACTTAGCGACAGGCGCCCGTCTAAGGTCGGCCCAAGTGGTCGAGCCTACGTCATAATTTGTGCCAGAGGGGGCCTGCGTCCGCGCGGCCCCTACCAATCTTAACCCTAAATCATTTTTCATTTATTATTATTTTTTCAGTGAAAATTGAGATTCCTTCTCTTTTAAAATTTACACAATATTTGAAGGAAACAATTTGAAAGTCTTAATATAAATTTGGATGTTATATATGTTTTAAATCTAAATATAGGAGATAAAATAACAGACTATATTTGTGCTACAGTTGATAAAGTTAAATAGCACTCCATCCCACTTTTTTTCTTACAGCTCGCTCCTTCATCATCTTCCTCACTAGTTCAACCTCTTCAAACATATCCAAGGAGCTGTACAGATCGGACAACACGACGTAATACCCGTCGTTCTCCGGGTCGGATTCAATAGCCCGTTTCGCCGCCCGTATACCCATCTCGACATTGTTATGCATCTTGCAAGCGGTCAACAGAGAACCCCATAATCCACCGTCGGTATCGACAGGCATATCCAAGGCCAAAGCTTCGGCTTCATCTAAACGACCTGACCTTCCATAGAGATCCACCATGCAGGAATAATGCTTCAGCGTCGGTTTGATCGAGTAGTGCTCTTCTATTTTTCGGAAAAGCAGCTTGCCTTCGTCGATCAGTCCTGAACGAGCACAAGCTGAGAGGAGGGGGAGAAACGTAAGCTCGTTTGGTTCGGCGCCCGACTGTTCCATTTGTCGGAAGATTTCAATGGCAGATCTTCCATGTCCATGGATTCCATAGCTAGAGATCATTACATTCCAACATATAGTGTCTTTCTCCTTTGTTGAGTCAAAGATTTCCCGAGCTGTGCGGATATTCCCGCATTTTGCATACATATCAATCAGTGCTGTAGCAAGAGAGATGTCGTATGAAATTCCCGTCTTTTTGATATAATCATGGATTTTCGTTCCGTTCTCTATAGAAGCCATATGAGCACACGCAGATAGCAAAGTCACGAGTGTAGTAGTGTTGGGTATTAACCCTTTCGAAATCATGTCTTCAAACAGATTCAAAGCCTCGGAAGGGTTCTCACTGCGAGCATACGAAGAGATGAGAGTGTTCCATGTGGCTATGTCTTGAGTTGAGTGATCGAATAGCCTTCGAGCCAGAATTAGATTACCACATTTTCCATACATGTTTATGAGCGAATTTACGAGGGAGACATCCTCGTTCATCGAATTCTTGATTATATGACAGTGTATGGACCTTGATCTTCTTGATTCGATTGCTCCTAATCTGGCACATGATGAAACAACTGACATTAGGCCGTTCCGATCGGCTTCGATTCCTTGATGTTTCATTTCCCTGAACAAGTTTATGCAATTCGTCTCTAAACCTGCCTTTTCATAACCCGCCACCATAAGGTTCCAAGATTGTTTTCCGTGATTCTGACATTGAAGAAAGATTTTCTCAGACTGGGCTGATAGACCAAACTTGCAATACATTGACAATAACGAGGCTTTAACGATATGATCAGTCTCGTAGTTTTTACGCAATATGACACCATGGAAAGCCTTCCCTTCAGCAACCATCATGGAATTAGCCAAAACAGAAAGCAAGCAACTCATTAAGATTCCATCAGGATATGCATTTTGTTCCTGCATTTGGCCAAACAGTCGAAAGCATTCATAAATTAAACCCGATGCAGCATAAACGGCAATGATCGACATCCAAGAAAGAACGTCTCTATCCTCGATTTCACCAAACGATATGCGTGCGTCCTCTATGCTTCCACACTTTGAATACATCGACAAAGTGGCAGATTGGATAGTGCAAGAAGTTGACATTCCAGATTTCAGAGCAAATCCGTGCAGGCATTTACCTTCCTTTAATAGAAGAAGATCTCCACAAGCTTGGAACCCTCCTTCTAAAGTCCGAGAATTCGGCTTACCGTTTTCACCACTAATCCTATGCATTTCACAAAGACATTCCAAACCTTTCTCACCCTCATCATTCTGCACATGACCAATCACAAGGGCAGTCCAAGCCACCACATCCTTCACAGGAATTTCATCAAACACTAAGCAAGCATCATCCACCTCCCCACATTTAGAGTACATGTACACAAACGAACCCCCAACAGCAGCGTTACCACCAAACAGATTCAACTTCGCGACCAACCCATGAACAGAAGCTCCAAAAGAAAGCAGACCAAGTTCACCACAGGCCGAAACAACCATTGGAAGCGTGAATCCATCGGGCAAAGCGCCAAAAACCCGCATCTCGGAAAAGAGTTCGAGGGATTGGTCAAAGTTCCCATTCAAAAAATTGGCCTTGATGATTGAGTTCCAAAGAAAAAGGTCTTTGAACGCTAGTGAATCGAATATTTTCGCGGAACAACGAGGCTGGCTGAGCGAAGCATAATGGGCAATGAGCTTAGAAGCTACGAACTTGTTGTGCGCGCAGCCCGAAGCTATAGCGTGGCCATGCACACACAGAAGCTTCGCCAAGCCTAGGTCAGCTCTACTATATAGGAAAGATCTGATCTTTTTGTTAAGGTAGTTGGATTCTGAATCAGAAGCCACAGAAGAAAATGCAAAGAGACGTCTGTAGAACTTGGGGAGTTTGAAGAGAAGCAATGAGTGGGTCATATCATATGGGACTTCTATTCAATGCATAGCTGACTGAAGGTTAGGTGCAACTACTATTTTTATGGACCACACTGTGGGCCGGCCCAATAAGTCATGTACCTTTTACGGCCCATTATGAAAATTTACTATGCAATCTCCGCTTTTTCAGTACTATCATAATCTCCACAAGTCAACTAACTTCGGTCTGAATCGAATATTAACTTCATTATGGACTAATCCTTTCTCCAAGAAGAATTTTATGAATGATATATTTTTTTATTGTAAATATAAATTAAATTATCATTTATTGATAAATACTTGCATTTTTCGAAAAAATATAACTATGAATGCATCGTTGTCCGAAGAGGTGGTGGTTTAAGGACAGTGATGGACATTAAATTCTTCTTAGGTGGCCGTTTGGCTTTTGTCATTGCCAAACCTGTGAATATCGCACATTTTTTATTTTTGTGTTATTATGCTTTTCACAGGCAAATGTTGTCCTGAGAATAATTATTATTATTTATCCGGAAAAAAAAAAGAAAAAAAAAATATTCACAGGTTGTTCGTTCTTTATTGTCGTCATCAACATCAATCACCACCACAAGTTAAGATTCATTCTGCCCCTTCCTAACGGATTCTTCTTTTTTTTCTCAGTTGTATAAATGCTAATTATACATTACATTAAGCATCATGTGTAATTAATAACTATTAAATGTACATTTCCAAAAAAAAAAAGGTATCATCGAATATTATATTGGAAACTTACACTTAAATACCTCTTTGTATAAAAATTAATTCAGTCCCTTGTCAGAATTTTTTTACATGTAGTACCTAGTAGAATAAAGTTTTTACGCATAAGTATCTCTTTGCGCCGCAGGTACATCATATAAGTATATTTAGGTACGATGTAGAAACGTATCGTGGTACATAATACCGTAAGAAAATGTACATCACATAATAAATTTAGGTAACATAAAAAAACGTATATAGGTACCACATAAACGTCTAATGTGGTACGTAATATACATATTAAAAATGTACGTCAAGAATAGTAAAATGGTACACACAATCAGTTGGGTAATTTAATATAATTTTTTTCTGACAGGGTACTGAATTGCAACTTTTTTATACAAATAGATATTTAAGTGCAGATTCTCATATATTTTTTTAATGTACAATAATAGAAAATTTTCCAACATTCCTTCTATATATTCACACCATCTCCACCTCTAGGGTAGATTTCACGAAGCCAAAATTCATACTTCATTCGCTCATCATCACTAATGGCTCCTCAAAGCACCCTCATCATCATCATCTTCGCATCCACAATGCTGCTAGCACTCTCCGCTCTATCCTCCGCTCAATCTCCAGCAGCTTCTCCAACCGTGTCCCCAGCCGCCGTCCCACTCGCACCGCCCCCGATGGTGGCGGCAGCACCGCCTACAATGCCACCGACGCCGATGTCATCCCCACCAGCACCGCCAATGCCGCCAATGACGATGGCACCAACTCCGACTATGACCCCTCCGCCGCCGTCCGGCGGTGCTTCCTCCTCTCACACCACCGCCGGCATGGCCTTGCTGGCACTGCTCGGTGGGGCTGCACTGCTTGTTTAGAAGCCGGTGAATAAATGTCTGCTATTTGTGTGTGATTATTCTTTTTCCCCGTCGCTTTTCTTTCCAAAGCTCTACTTTACTACGTTCTTGTTCGTTTATTTAGTGTCTCATGTACCTGTTTATTTCCTTCATCCTGAGTGAATTAAACACTTATCTTTTCAGTTCTTGATTTTAGTTCAATATGCTTAAGTTAAGTTAGACAAACTCTATCTTAAGTCAAAGACTTTGAACTATCACTTGTAATGTGCTTACCATTGGGATTGAAGAGCAGCTCATCTATAGAAGAAGGTAAGTAAGGGAGAAGCAATCAACTCAACCTAAATGTGTCTTGGCTTGGTTGAGATTATGACACAGAGTTCAAAGGATATGATCCTAGCTAGCCTAACATGATTGATAGCAATTCGGGTCAAACAAAAACCGGGCGGGTGGGTGCCCACGGGCACGAACCGGCATATTCGGTTATTTCTAGTGGAGTTGACAGCAAAAAGAAAAAACTAGGACCACTCTAGTGCGCCAGAATATGATAGTGAAAGGCACATGTGCTTGTGCTAATAATGCTATCATCTTCTAACTCAAAGATGAAAAGAATCGAATGCCCATTACTTATCTTCATCTCTTCTCTTATTCCTGACTCAAGATTGCAGAAGAATCGAATGCCTTTTTCCAGCATTACAACAGCCCGTCATTACATTCGAGTTAGTAATCCTAACGAGCGACGAGAAGTAGCCTCGAAACTCAGTTGGGTTTTTCTCTTCACAACCAATGTGAGACATAAACACCTCAAAAGTGTCCCTAGACAGATATTGGATGCCATTGTTATATCCATATTATGGACAAATAACATGGACTCTGCTCCAGTAAGACACTGTATTGTGTACAACACTACAAAATGATATTCACCATATGTTGCCTCAGGCAAATAAAAATATCAGGGTGGCCCCATCAAGAAACTATATCACTGACCCAATGTACAAAACCATCCACACTACCAACAAGCACCAGCTTTTGGAACTTTCCTCAAAGATTATCTCGTACAGCTGTCTTGCATCAGTTTCTGTCACTTGCTTCTAATCTAACATTTTGTTTTGGAATAAACCATCAGGGATAACTCAGTTTACAAATCACACAATAACCTGTATTTGGCTGACAAAAGGGGAGCAAGACATTCTCAAATGTGTTACTATCTTATCAGTGAACTATTACAAGCCTGAGTCATGCTAGAAATTGTTGTTTGCATTGCAATCCTTATAATCCTATGTATTTTGACCTTAATTGAACATCAATCAAGATTTGTGTGGGAACTTAGTATGAGATACCTCAAACTAGAGGCAATCAACCCACCATTGTCTATGTTGATTGCTAACAATCTTATTGAAATCCAGTGGTTATCCCAAGAAATATGTCCAAGAACTAATAATGATCATTTAACAAAGATTCGTAAAAGTTCCGATCCTATATGGTTGCATGGATGGGAACATAGGAACTCAACCTGGTGAAAGTAAAGCTAGAAGGATAAACTCTTGATTAGCTGATTTCGAGAAATTTGATGTGAAAAAAGAAACTATATGTCAAGTCTATTAATGAATATCTTCAAGGTGTACTGCACATGCCATATGTTTTTTTTTTTTCTTGGGCAGTTCCTAATTACCGACTTTGATGCTACAAAAAGAATCCACTGATATGCTGCGAGTAACTGCAATGAAATATATTCTTACCTTTTTCTTTGTCTTCTACGGCATTCAAAACACTCGGTACATGAAGAAGATCTACTCCTACTGGGGAAACTAGAATCAAGCTTGCTTGGATTCACTTTCAACTCTCTCATCAATATATCTCGAAGCTTCTCGTTCTCTTGCATTAGTTCGTCGATGAGCACTTGGTGTTTCAAAACCTGAATGCAGGAGAAAATTCGTAATACGAGTATTTATCTAAGAATAGAAGATGCGCAAAATTAAAAAAGATGAACACTAGATGGTTTTCACCGGTCATAGTTCGCATGTTTGCACGTTAAAACACCAAATATTAAGTATAGTGAAATATATCGAAATTTGCAAGAATATATCGAAATTTGCATTTCATCACCATCATAATCAGTATACAAACATGGACAGCCTAACATGTGAAGCGAACAATTCGCTATTTCGCTTTTGTGTTCTAATACAGTCTACTCTGACTTCAGACGTGAAACCATTCTGTCTTTCAAATAAATGAACTCAACATTTAAGTATTTAGCAGGATAGCATACCATCTGAATCACAAGATTTTCCAACTTCAATGTACTACCCTGCAAAAACATAAACCAGAAATCACCATGTTGCAAATGGGAACCATATAACATGAGAAACTGACTCCACATACTTGGGTGTGCAACGGGCTGCTCTCCTCTTTGAGAAGTGGATCGTTCAAGAAATTGTTTAAAACTGCCTCAGTTCGACTTTGGTATTCTGAATTAAATGCGGCACTTTCTGAAAGAGAAGTCCCCTCAATAGTGGCTTGAGATTTTCCTTTTCCAATATCGCCTCTAAGTGTAACAGGATTTTCAACAACAGGCTCCTTAACCATGCAATTGTTCTTTTGTAAGGATGGGAGAATTCCTTGATTGACAGATAATGTGGAATGGTGATCAATTCCAACTTTTTTCATCAGCCCTGTCACTGTTTGCTGGTAAATACCGTAGATTAAATTACATTAGAGAAAAAGGCCACCCTCAAACTAACACTATGGAAATAAATCCAAGATAACGTTTTCACTTACCAAAACACGGGATTGTATCTGATGCAGTACGCTAGGCTTCACTGCTATGCCTGAAACATTACGAGAAAAAAAAATGTAGTTGGATAACTATTTTCCGGCAGAACTGCTAGCAAGTGCATGTCAGGATTTCTAGACGTTGACCACAAATTCAAAGTAAGCTGCAAGTGTATTGTTGACATACATACCAACTCCAAATCCATGGCCAAAACCAACTCCACAGCCTACTCCTGCTTCAATATTCTTAACTCCCACTTTCCGTAACTATAAACAAGGCAATTAAAAGCACAAAGAAATACAATATTACCGTCTACATATAAGTTGAGAACTTACGCCCTAAAAAAATCCCTTGAATCCACATACAGAGTTATTCACATGTCTTTGCACACCAGAAAAAACATCCGTTGCACCCCTAGTGGCAGCCATAACTTGATTCAGCACTGGAATTGCACCTAATGAGAAATCCAAGCAGCCAAATTAGAAAAAGAAAAACTACTTTTGACAAAAAAAAAAAAAGAAAGAAAAACTACTGAATATAAGGGTACCATAGGCCAACGTTGATTAGCAAAGATAAATGCTTGAAGCTATATATCTATCGAAAACATCTATTTAATAAGCACAAAACTCAGCTAAATCAGAAAAGGAACGCATTAACAGTTATATAATCAGCAACCCCAAGTATCTGTCCAGTGATAGTGCAATTCGAATGAAGGTAACCAAACACTACCACTGAAAAAATGCCAATAGCATTACCCAGAAGAAAAAAGTAAAGCAAGCAAACTCAAAATTAACAAATGCACCTCACGCAATCGACCAAATCGATACTCATCGAAGTTCAGAGACATTCAGTCCCGACAACATTCAGTAAAAAACATTGCTCACATAACGAAACAAATAAGATCAGACCAAAAGCAGCAAAAAAAAAATGGCACCTAAATATATAGGGCGACCGACGCCAATGCCAACACCACAACCCACGCCGAACCCAGTGAAAACTTGACCCACTTTCACACTGAAGGGACTCTCAAATTCCATAACTTTCCTCTCTTTTACATTTATCACGCCTCTATTATCCATTATTGAATTCTCACTTCTCTCCGATCATCAACTCGGCAGCTGCCGCAGCTCGCAGTCGATGAGAGTGAAATTTCTCTACTGTTCTCCGCCCGCCGTTACCCTTGTCTCGGCGCAGCCTAGCCGAGACCTAAACTAAGGTGCGTTTTACGTTTTATTTTCAATTTTCACATATAATTACGCATATTATTTAAATTATATTTAAACAACAGCAATTATGCTAGTAAAAGACAAATTCACCCAACAATATGAAATTTTTAATTGCAATCATAATGGATGAAAAGTTTAAGATATAAAAAAATAAAAACCAACGATTAATACTCCCTCTATTCCAAAATACGTGTCGCTTTAGAATTCTTTTTATTTTCAAAAGAAAATCGTTTTGCTAGTTTCAAAAATATTATTATGCATATTTCCAATTTTAACCATAAAAGAGACTAATTAAATGTGTGATCAATTAAAAGATATAATTAGTTGATGATATAAAAGAAATTTATTTAGAAACAGAGGGAGTACTTATTAATTCTGAAAATTAGGAAGCATGTTGCATCATATTTTTTACCGTATCATCATCACAACTTACTATAAATGGATAACTCTATGTTATTTGGGCCATCCATCACTCTTATATATATAGCATCCCACACCGACTGAGCTTTGCCAAGAAAAGGCCACTCAGCGGACTATAAATACAAAAGGGACGACACTGAGTTCCTCACTTACCTGGACGGAGTCTATGGGTGATCATCAAAGCTCATGGCTTAGGTCGGCGGTGTCCATTGCACTTAACGACAGGCGCCCGCCTAAGGTCGGCCCAAGCGGTCGAGCCTACGTCATAATTTGTGCCAGAGGGGGCCTGCGTCCGCGCGGCCCCTACCATTCTCAAAGTCTAATCATTTCCTTCTAACTTTATTAGTAAATGAATGAAGCCAATATGGGCATGAGCATGCATATCCAATGGTGCGTAGATACCCATTGTTGAAGATTAAGTGGACGAGCCACTAATTGTGTATAGAATGCTAGTTTGATGCTAATCACTTTTGCCACTTAAGTTGATATTAATCATAGTTTTTACATTATACACATTTGATTTATTTTTTGTCTTACAATTATGTTTTTACCACTATCTAAACAGTTTTAATTTAACTAAGGCTAAGACGGACTAGGCAAGCAATTAGGCACAAGCACGTGCCGATAATCCCTATCGATCTCGCCGAGCCTCAACGCCTTGCTGGCCGTGGCCTTGCTCGTATAAAGCCTCTTGAAATTGGACCTCTGCTCGGCGAGCAGCCTCCATAGGCTCCTCTTGGCGTTGGGCCTAAAGGGACAGCTCGACGACAAAAACCCATCCACCAAGTGCAAGTACGCCTCCAAGTCATGGCAGCACGCCATGTCGGCGTCCGGCCTGAGGAAAGGCGACATCTTCGTGTCCACCCTCAGCTCCGTCCCGACGTGGGCGTACGCCCACGGCATGACCCCGTCGACCGCCTCGAGCACCTTCCGGCCGACGCTCGAGCCCTTCATCTTCCTCTCTAGGTCCTCGCTCACGAGCATCCCCGGGACCCGCGTGATCACATCCTGGGAGTTGACCACGCGGAGGACTTTTACGCCGTTCGACTCGAGCCGGTCGGCGAACCCGCGGTTGCCCGCCCGGGGCCCGCCGAAGGAGAACACGGCGACGGGCGGGACGTGGGGCCCGCATGAGGTGGAGAGGGCGTCGGCGACAAGGAGGGCTAGGGCGGCGCCGAGGCTGTGGCCGGTGATGGTGATGCTCAGGGTTTCGCCTTTGTATTTCTCGAGGAGGTGCTGGATTTCGGACACGGCCGACTCGGCGAGGCTCGGGATTTGCTCGCCGCGGGTCTTGAAGAGGCTCGAGAATCCGCATTCGACTCTCGGGATCGGCGAGTGGTGGTGGCCGTCCATATCGGTTCCTCCTTGGTCGTCGCCGTCGTCGGGGCTCAGCGGGACGAGCACGTCTCTGACGTTCTCGGCCCACTCGAGGCAGGTGGCGGTCCCGCGGAGGGCGATGACGATGTCCCGCCTGCCCATACGTCGTATTTCATCCCGATCGTCGCACACGGCCACGTACCCGACCCAGCTCGACCGCTGGGTCATCCAGCCAAGCTCCGGCGCCACGTCGTCCACCCACTTGGGCAGCCCTACGCCGGCCGTCGCGTACAGGCTCTTGGTCACCTTGTAAGACCTGTCGGGAACTGCCACGTGTCGTGGGAACTCGGGCTCGTCCTCCGACATGGTGGGATTGGAGTGGAAGCAGTGGTAAGCTGCCTGAACGAACTCGCCGTACCTTACAACTTCTCGCCGGAGGTTCTCGTCGAGCGGGTCGACTAGGCCCGCCCAGTCGTTCTGGCCGTGGTAGTCCCGCCACCGTGAGCCCAGGTTGTTGCGAGGGGAGTACTCCGGCGACTTAGATAGGAGACGCTGGAGGCGGTTCAAGTGACGCGGCGACATGTCCTCCACCGCTTTAGCTTCTGGCCAGACGGCTGGGGAAAGGTTCAGACCTTCCAGCACCATCCGAGCCTTAGGCTCGGATTCCGATGAATCGGCGTCTGATGGGGCGTGGAGTAGTTTTTGGAGGTTTGATAAGTGCTTTTTGGTCCTTTCACTGTTAGACGGGTTAAGGGGCGAACCGGCGGACCGGACGGTGGACCGGCGCATTCTGACGACGGCGTGAAGGTTTTGGGCCGGAAGAGTTGAGCCGATTTGCATCATCTTCTTTCTTCTTTATAATTTGTCTTTGTTTTTTCTTTCCAACTGTGTTTTGTTTGAGTTGGCAAAGCAAAGAAAAGCCTAGCTTAGCTGTAATAACTTGCGTTTCAAAAGCACAAAAGGGTTACTTATATAGAAGTTGTCTGCTATTTGCCCCACGCAATTTACCTAAATTATGATGTTACCCCTTTGACTCGACTCCATGACTTTTTGCTAAGATAAGATGTAAATACGTTGACTTCTTTGAATTAAATTAAAGGTGGAGAACTCTTAACTAAATTTAGGGATAATTATTCTTTAATATCCTACAACTCTACATATTTACAAATCAAGCCTCTTATGCGCAAATATTATAAACACTCCATTGCAAGTGGAAATAAAATTTCATTAAATTTTTAGTTTACGTATCATCGATCTTATGCATCCATCCAATGCATTACAAAATTATTATTAATTCAACGAGAAGTTTATAAAGAGAGGGGATGATTGTAATTAAAAATATATTTATGGATGCATTTGCAAATTTACATATCATTAGAAAGTTCTAGTTAATCACGTCAGTTTGGTATTTTTCGAGACAACTTCCTAAATATTTACTTTTTGAATTCATATGTTGATAATTCTTCAATACTCTTCCTAAAGTAACTTTTGTATTTTATTTTTCAGGTATTATTATAATATTAGTCAGCTTAGGAGTACCATATTACATGTTACTATGTATTAGATTCTTAGGAAGCACAGCAGCATTACCTTCTAAAATATAACTTTGATTGAATTATAAATAAAATAATATATAATTTCTATTGAACATTCTGATAGGATAAAGCTGCCGACGGCATAATATAAAGTTTTGTTGAACAGTTTCATTAGAATTTCCAATGAACTTTTATTCCACTTTTTTTTATACACAATTGGTGAATTTTCTGTTTAATATATAATGGCGTCTTTATCCCTTTTCCTAACTAAATTTGACTTATAATGTTAGTTTAATCTTAAGATATTATACTTTGAAGAAATCAATCGAAACAATGCTTCAGCATTTTATTTAATTTTTTTTTTCTCAAATATCTCTATATGTCAAATATATAATTTGAATTTTGATGTGTCCAAAAAAATCATCTACCTCAATAATGCAATGGAATCATTCGGAACCCTAAATTATCAATTGCATAGGATATTTAACTACGGAAAAATAGAAATTAACATATTTGTGAAGTCCACTTTAATTTGCACTTCATTTTCTTTCAAACATTTCCATACGATATTTCTTTTGTTCTCATTATTACAAAACTCCCTCCACTTTACTAAATTTTAATAATACAATATGAAGAGTGAAGATTAATCATTCAATCTACTAATAGCTGCAGGAATTTATACAGTGACCAAAGCATAATAAAATAAAATATGGCTAATATCATCATTTGCTCCTAAATTATGAGTTTTTTTTTTCAGAGTGCGCATATATATAGTAGTAACGTTGTCATTTGTCAAACCCTAGGCAAGATAGTGCACTGAATTATTTCAAAATCTTAATAATTGTAATCTCCCCATATTAAACATTAATTAATTAAAAAATTAAGAAAAACATGATATTACTGTCTGCATAATAATTAACTATGCTCCTTTTGTTGAATAAACCAATATATCTGTAGTATATATAATAATAATATGTTGTATTGTATGATAATGAAGTTATGCGTAAGTTAGTGCTCAACTACCACTTTTGTGCTTTAGTGTTCTCACAGTGAAACACATTTTGTCTCTCCATCGAATGGGACGAATGACTCACCTTCACCATATGTTACATTGACATATATATATGTAATAAAAGCATAGGTTATAAAATATTATATTCACATGTAACAGTTAATAATACAAATATAATTGGACGGTGTTGTCATTTATTTCAAAGTATAAGAACGAATATTTAGTGTGTTGACAATAGCGTCAGTTCATATTTTGGATTCTAAGCTACCAACTTAATTCAAAAGAACTGCTGCAAGAAAACGGTTCATAGATAAATGTGTGACACAATTTGTCAATAAACTTTGTTTTCAAAAGTCATTCGGAGGCTATAAAGAATGTTTATTGAGTATGAACGTTTTTCCCATCCAACATTCACTATAAAATGAATTTGAACACATTACCTAAATTTAGTTTGAATCGAATCATTGAGAGACTGATCATTTGCTGTGTATTTTGTGTCTACCCAAACATTTAAACTCCTATGGGTATGTATGCTTTTGTTTTTATTATCTTAGATTTGATTAATTGTACTTGTATTAGATTTAAATTTCCTTTAAAGCAACATAGATTATTATGTAAGGACCCGAGCGAAGAGGGACGAGATCGGCTAATGGCTTGAACATGTACAAGGTTGAGCTTGGCCCATTAGATATATCCTTATATTAGAATTAGTTATCTCATTATGGTATTTGTCCCAATGATTAGTTGCTTTTACATACTCTAAGTTGATGTATGAACAATTAAGCAAATATGAATTAAGTTCTATCTTCTTCGCTAATTCCCCTCTCTATCTCCTTTGCATCTATCACTATCTCTCCCTCCCACTATCTCTCTCATTCTCGCTGAACTCTCTCAGCCCGATCGTCCTTCTATCATTCTTCTTTGACCGTCCTTCGATCTTTATATTAAAAAATACAAAAAATAGAACACTCCATTCCCGCACACCAACTGTTCGATTAAAGTACAAGTAGGAAAACCGATCGAATTTGAGTCGGGATCTTACATATTATTATTATTATTATTATTATTATTATTTTGGGCCCATCATAAGTCAAAAATCAGATGAACGATGAAATAAAGTTTTGAATTTATCTCAATCATCGACCCACTATTGTCTTGTCCTTATATATTTGGAGAGTTTTGGGCTATATATTATTGCTCTCCAATATGGGCTAAATTATTAAATGTTGCATATATAATTATTGGTTTTTGTGCTATGTCAAAATACTCTCCCAAAAAAATAAATAAATAAAATAAAAATAAATAATAAATTCGGTGAAGAAAACCACGTGTCCATCTTACAGAGCTCCTCTGTCATGCAAACCTTGCACTTGTCACATGGCCATCTAACACGTGACAATTCCATGCAAAGCCCTCCCTTCACCTCCTCTCTCTAGAACCTCTACTTAAGCACCACCGTGCTTAGCTTAGACCCACCATATCTCTCTCCTCTCTCTCTGAGCAAGAAAATCCCTCGTCTTCATTGACCCAACCAAGAATCAGATGGCTACTACTACTACCCACATGACCCGCCACGAACAGCCGCTTCAGAAGCAACAGCTGAGCCACCAGATAGCCAAGACAACCACGGCCGTGACCCTGGGCGGATCGCTTATGGTCCTCTCCGGACTGACCCTCGCGGCCACCGTGATCGGCCTTGTGCTCGCCACGCCTCTCCTGGTCATATTCAGCCCAGTGCTCGTCCCCGCCGCCATCACCACGTTCCTAGTCGTGGCAGGGTTCCTCGCCTCCGGCGGGTTAGGAGCCACGGCCAGCTTCGTCTTCTACTGGATGTACAGGTACGCAGAGCGTTTGTCTTCATTCGATTTGTGAAGCTCAAGATTATAAAAATTCGAGCTTTATGCCAAACACTAAAGTGGCATTATAAGTCTTCAGATTGGTAACTATACTTTTTTAGTATCAGGCAAAGTGTGGAGTTTTCTTACCAAACTGATCATCTGTTGCACTGCTCTTTTTATCTGCAGGTATGCAACAGGCAAACATCCCATAGGCGCAGATCAGCTGGACCGTGCGCGCGAGAAGGTGACGCACGCCGCACAAGATGTGAAGGAGAGGGCGGAGCATCAGATCAAGGGTGGTGCTTCTCAGGGGACTTAAATGGGAGGGAGTCTTAATAGAATGTAGGAAATTGTTACCTACCGTCGATGAATATAATAAAATCAAATCCTATATGAGGGTTTGTTTTCTCCTGGTTAATGTTGTTGCTTCGTTGTGTTTACTACCGTTCTTTGTGTAGTTTTCGTCCTTGGCCGATGGCTTTGTTCGATGCATCTTGACTTTGGTAATAATCTCATGTATAGAGAACAAAAGCATGCCTTGTTAACGTTAATCAAATTGGTCTCACTATGTAACGACACGACACGGTTTTTCGAGCCTTTAATATCATGCGCCCCTTTGAAAAAGTTGCACTAAAGCTTCGAAAACTTCGAGACTGTGAAATAAAGCACTCATTACCACCTTACATTATTCTTTTCTTTACCATCTTGCAAGAAAAAAGGAGAAGGAAAAAAGCGGTCCCTTGTCTCTCATTCTTTTCAATAGCTAAATCGCCTTAGGACAAAGAATCAAGAAAATGGCTATGAGCAATAAAGTCATAGGATCCATAAACCTCATCGCAGTACTCCTCTCAATCCCCATCATCGGCGCAGGGATATGGCTCATAACCCAGCCGGACAACTCGTGCATCAACATACTACAGTGGCCCGTCATAGTCCTCGGAGCCCTCGTCCTTTTGGCGGCTCTGGCGGGCTTCATAGGCGGCTTCTGGAGAATACAGAAGCTGCTCGTCTTCTACCTCGTAGCAATGCTGGTGCTCATCGTACTCCTCGCATGCCTTGTCGTGTTTGTCTTCTCCGTCACGAGCCGCGGGTCGGGCCGGGTCGTACCCAGCCGGGCTTACCTCGAGTACGACCTCGGTGACTTCTCCGGCTGGTTGAGGAGGAGGGTGAGGAGTTCTTTCAAGTGGGAGAGGATTAAGATGTGCCTGAGTTCTTTAGACGACTGTGGTCGGCTGAATCAGAGCTATACCATGGCTCAAGACTTCTTCAACGCTCACATCACTCCATTGCAGGTAAGCAGACAGTGATGACGCCGTTAGGTAAGAAACAAGACAATATAATCTCAGTGGGGTTTTTTTTTTTTTTTTCTTTCCTTGCAGTCGGGCTGCTGCAAGCCGCCGACGCTGTGCGGCTACACCTTCGTGAACCCGACGTCTTGGATCAGTCCCATAAACAACGCGGCGGACATGGACTGCTTGAATTGGAGCAACGAGCAGACGCAGCTGTGTTACTCCTGCGATTCTTGCAAGGCTGGGCTGCTGGCCAACGTCGCCGGAGAGTGGAAGAAGGTGGACATCGTGCTGGTGGTGACGCTCGTCTGCCTCGTCTGCGTGTACTTGCTCGGCTGCTGCGCGTTTAGGAACGCCAAGACTGATGACATCTTTAGGCGGTACAAGCAAGGCGATCCTTACAATTAATTATTTTTCCTTTTCTTTTTTTGGGTCTTTATTTTGGAGGTTTTTCTCATTTGTTTATATGGGCTTTGGTCTATCTGCCGCGACGCCTTTGTAATGGGCTTGTAAGAAAATTGCGATCCTTACGTTCGATTAGGTCTTCTCTTGTGGTAAATGCACAATGCCATTATTGGTATTTTCCTCACACTATGTGCTATAATGTATAAATATATATATATTATGAAATAATTAAATGTGGATGTTTTAAATAATAATATTAGTTAAATTATTGATGATTTGGAAGTATTATATTAAATGATGATAATGTGATAAGATGATAAGATGAGGTGTTTAATTGAAGAGTTTGTATTTTAGTGTGAGGTGTATAATTGTAATTAATGTGATTAGTTGTAATAGTGAATTATTAGTAGTATAAATAGGTGATTAGAGTTCATTGTAAATCACACCAAGTATTGAAATACTTAATCTCTCTCTAATCTCTCTCTCTTTATATTATAAGCTATATTATCATTATAATCTTAATATAAGTATAACTATAATAAAATAATCTTAATATAATTTAATCACAATTAATATTTTTATAACACGTTATCAGCACGACCGCTCTCCGTCGTCAAGATCAACCTCGTCGAAGATCTCGTACGAGTTTAGTCAAGGTATGGTAATTTAATTTTTAATTTATACTAATCATATATTAATTGTGATTAATTTAAAAATATATATTATAAAGTATTATTTAAAGGTTTTATAACTAAACGCCAATACCCGAGTGGTTTCGCGGAATATCGTTCACTACAAGTGACGAGAGGTCCAGGTTTCGATCCCCGTGGAGGCGTGTGATTTTTTTTTATTTATGCACGTACACAACACAAGCCCACGAGGTCTTGCGGTAATCCCAACCTCAGTAGCGGCATATTATTAATCTTTCTTTAATAAGAAAAAATGTCGTTTTATACAAAGATGGATCTTCTACTCCTTACATTATTTACGGTGATCATTTCCGCTATGTGGATAATATTTTTACCAATGTTTTTAAAATATAATTATTAATTGTAATTTCTTTAATATTATAATTACTGAAATATATTTTATTTTGAAGGATGTCGCTATGTCCGATGTTTGATCTTTTACTTATGATTATGATTACGGCGACACTGATCTGGATGTGGATATCATTTTTTATAAGAACTTTTACAAAAGAAGATACAAAAGAAGATTTAAAAGAAGATTAATTATAAGTTTTTTTTTATTATGTAATGTTTTAATAACATGTTTTGTATTTTATTATAGTAATATGTCGAACTTGGCGAGCCTTGAGTTTGTTGCACTCGATATCACTGGAAAAAATTATTTACCTTGGGTACTAGATGCTGAAATCCATTTGAAAGCAAAAGGCTTAGGTGACACCATTGATCCCACGAAAACCACAACTGAACAAGACAAGGCGAAAGCTATGATTTTTCTTCGCCACCACATTCACGAAAATCTGAAAGTTGAATACTTAACAGAAAAGAATCCAGCTGAGTTGTGGAAAAACCTGAAAGAACGATATGGCCACTTGACAACTGTTATTCTCCCCAATGCAAAGTACGAATGGCTGAATTTACGATTGCAGGATTTTACGTCGGTAAGTGAATATAATTCTGCCGTTTATAGAGTTACTTCCACGTTGAAATTATGTGGAGAGACAATTACTGATAACGATATGCTGGAGAAAACATTCACCACATTTCATCCACAGAATATGATATTACAACAGCAATATCGGGAGAGAAAATTTAAAAAGTATTCAGATCTAATTTCTTGCTTACTTTTGGCTGAGCAAAATAATGAATTGCTGGTGAAAAATCACGAATCCCGAACGACTGGTTCTACTGCACTCCCTGAAGCGAATGCAGTCAAAGTTAATAATGACAACAGTCGAGGTAATGATCGTGGACGTGGTCGTGGTGGATATCGCGGCCGTGGACGTGGTCGTGGTCAAGGTCGTGGTCAAGGCCGTGGTCGTGGCCGAGGATATTATGGTGGTGGTTATCAATATTTCCGTGGTGGTTATCATAATTATCGTGGCGGTCATCAAATATTCCCCAGAAGAGGAAAAGTTTTGATAATAAAGATGAGAAGAGGCAAACTGAACAAAAGAATAATGATGAAAAATGTTATCGTTGCGGTGGTTCTGGCCACTGGTCGCGCAATTGTCGTACGCCCAAACATCTTGTTGAGCTATATCAGGAATCTCAAAAGGGCAAAGGAAAGAAATCGAAATGAATTTTGTTCAGGGTGAATTCGCCTCTACCTCTGATGCCAATGATGAAAATGCTCATTTGGAAGCTGCGGATTTTCTGATCGATGAAAATTAATCTGCTATGATTTTATTTATGCATTATGATTTACTATTGTGTGTTTTATTATATATCGTTGTTTTAAGTTATCTATATGTTTGTAATGCAATATTTCTTTTTCAATAATAAATATTATGTGTTTGTTTATAAAGGATATTATTTGATGGATGCGGGCATGTGCAATGAAGAATTGTGTCTTGCAGACTGTGCAACGACGAATACGATTCTAAAAAATAAGAAATATTTCGATCATCTTGATATGAAAGAAGCCAGTGTTATTACTATATCGGGTAGCACGAATATAATTGAGGGCTCCGGAAGAGCTAATGTTTTACTGCCCAGAGGAACAAGGCTGATAATTGAAAATGCTTTATATTCTCCTAAGTCTCAAAGAAATTTATTAAGCTTTAAAGCTATTCGACATAACGGATATCATATTGAGACTGCAGAAAAAGGAGATATTGAATATTTGCATATTACAAAAGTGATATCGAATGACAAAAGAATTGTGGAAATATTACCATCTTTTGACTCTGGGCTATATTACACATATCTTAAAACAATTGAATCACATGCTATCGTAAACCAGAAGTTTACTAATGATAATACATTTGTTGTTTGGCATGACCGGTTGGGCCATCCCGGTTCAATTATGATGCGGAGAATAATTCAAAATTCACGTGGACATTTAATGAAGAACCAGAAGATTCTTCAATCGAATGAATTATCATGTGTTGCTTGCTCTAAAGGGAAGTTGATTATTCGTCCATCACCAATAAAAATAAAGAATGAATCTATAAGATTTTTGGAACGTATACAAGGTGATATTTGTGGACCGATACATCCATCGTGTGGACCATTTAGATATTTCATGGTATTGATTGATGCATCAACTAGATGGTCTCATGTATGTTTGTTATCAACGCGGAATGTAGCTTTTGCGAGATTGCTTGCTCAGTTGATTCGATTAAGAGCACATTTTCCGGATTATCCAATAAAGAAAATACGCCTTGATAATGCTGGTGAATTTACTTCCAAGGCATTTAATGAATATTGCATGTCTATTGGAATTGATGTTGAGCACCCCGTGCCACATGTCCATACGCAAAACGGTCTTGCAGAATCGTTGATTAAAAGGTTGCAATTAATTGCAAGACCATTATTAATGAAGTCGAAACTTCCCTCTTCTTGTTGGGGACATGCTATATTACATGCAGCGGCACTAATCCGCATCAGGCCAACAAGTTATAATGATATCTCCCCGATACAAATGGTTTATGGTCAGGAACCAAATATTTCCCATCTGAGAATTTTTGGATGTGCGGTATATGTTCCAATTGCTCCACCACAACGCACGAAGATGGGACCTCAAAGGAAGTTGGGAATATATGTCGGATTTGAATCTCCATCGATAATAAAATATTTAGAACCTCTAACTGGAGATTTATTTACGGCTAGATTTGCCGATTGTCATTTCGATGAATCGAATTTTCCGACATTAGGGGGAGAAAAGAAACAGCTGGAAATGAGTATTAGTTGGAATGAATTATCGCTAAATCATTATGATCCTCGAACGAAAGAATGTGAACTAGAAGTTCAAAAGATAATTCATTTACAAGGATTAGCTAATCAACTGCCAGATAGCTTTACTGACCTTAAAAGAGTGACTAAGTCACATATACCAGCTGTTAATGCTCCTGCAAAAGTTAATGTTCCTGGAGAACATATAATGATCGAGCCTAAACCACAACTAAAACGTGGTAGGCCCTCGGGTTCCAAAGATAAAAATCCTCGAAAAGAAAAGGAGCAAATAATAAGAATGGTCCAGTCGAGGATTTATCGACTCTAGAAGAGTCAATGGGCATTAATGATTATGATAATGGAAATCAGGTACCTGAAATTTTTGAGAATAATGAGAATAATGATGAGAGATCTCGATAAATTATGCTCAAAATGGAATTATGGAACCGAGAAAAAGTCAACGTTGACAATAAATTCCATTTAACGTAGCGCTACATGAAATGAATGAGATAAATGAGAATGAGGATCATGAACCAGGATCTGTAAAAGAATGCAGACAAAGAAATGATTGGCCAAATGGAAAGATGCAATCGAGTGCAGAATAAAATCACTTGAGAAACGAAAAGTTTTCGGACCTGTAGTCCGCATACCAGAAAATGTAAAGCCGGTTGGATATAAATGGGTTTTTCAGAAGAGAAATGAACGGTGAAATTGTGAGATACAAAGCACGGCTTGTTGCACAAGGCTTTTCACAACGACCTGGTATTGATTATGAGGAGACGTATTTTCCTGTGGTGGATGCAACTACTTTTCGTTATTTAATTAGTCTGGCAGTACGTGAAGGACTCGATATGCGTCTAATGGATGTTGTCACCGCTTATTTATTGGATCACTTGATAGTGATATATATATGAAACTTCCCGATGGATTTCAGTTACCTGAAAATTCAGGGCCCGAAATGAGTACTCAATCAAGCTAAATAATCGCTTTATGGATTAAAGCATCTGGGCGTATGTGGTATAATCGTCTAAGTGAATATTTATCGAAAGAGGGTATAAAAATGATCAAACTTGCCCGTGCATATTTATGAAAAGATCTGGAAATGAATTGTCATTTCAGTTTATGTTGATGATATAAATAATTGGAACTCCTGAAGAGTTATCAAAAGCCGTTAATTGTTTGAAAAAAAGTTTGAAATGAAAGATCTCGTAAAACGAAATTTTGTCTTGGACTGCAAATTGAATATTTAAAGAATGGGATATTCGTACATCAAGAGACTTATACGAAAAAGGTATTGAAAAGATTTTATATGGATAAAGCTCATCCATTGGATACTCCAATGATTTTCGATCTTTAGATGTGAATAAAGATCCGTTTAGACCTTGCGAAAACGATGAAGAATTACTTGGTCCTGAAGTACCATATCTCAGTGCTATTGGAGCCCTAATGTATTTAACGAGTCATACGCGACCTGATATAGCGTTCGCTGTGAATCTATTGGCGAGATATAGTTCGTCACCGACTCGTAGACATTGGAATGGAATTAAGCGATTTTTCGATACCTTCAAGGAACAACTGATATGGGATTGTTCTATTCTAATGAATCAAAAACAGATTTGATTGGGTATGCAGATGCTGGTTTTCTATCTGACCCACATAATGCTCGATCGCAAACGGGCTATTTATTTACACATGGCGGAACGCTATTTCATGGCGGTCAGTTAAACAAAGTTTAACGGCTACTTCTTCTAATCATGCGGAAATTTTAGCTATTCATGAAGCTAGCCGAGAAGTGTTTGGTTGCGATCGATAATTGAGCATATACAACAAACCAGTGGGCTAGTATCGAAAAAGTTACTTCCTACTATTTTATGAAGATAATGCTGCATGCATTGCCCAATTAAAGGAAGGATATATTAAGGGAGATAGAACAAAAGTATTTCACCAAAATTTTTCTTACACATGATTTAGAGAAAAATGGTGATATTGATGTACAACAAGTGCGATCAAGTGAAAATCTTGCAGATTTATTCACGAAAGCACTTCCCCCAATAATTTTCAAAAGATTGGTATATTCAATTGGAGTTCGAAAACTTCGAGATCTTAAATGATGTCATCATCAGGGGGAGTAAATACGCGTTGCACTCTTTTTCCCTTCACTGAGGTTTTTCCCATGTGGTTTTCCCAGTAGGTTTTTAATGAGGCAACAATCGAAAGTGTATCTAAAAGAATCATGTACTCTTTTTCCTTCATTAGGTTTTTATCCCATTGGGTTTTTCCTAATAAGGTTTTAACGAGGCATATTCTTTGAAAACATCCAAGGGGGAGTATTATGAAATAATTAAATGTGGATGTTTTAAATAATAATATTAGTTAAATTATTGATGATTGGAAGTATTATATTAAATGATGATAATGTGATAAGATGATAAGATGAGGTGTTTAATTGAAGAGTTTGTATTTTAGTGTGAGGTGTATAATTGTAATTAATGTGATTAGTTGTAATAGTGAATTATTAGTAGTATAAATAGGTGATTAGAGTTCATTGTAAATCTTATATGATATTAATCACAATTAATATTTTTATAACAATATAATATTAGTTAATATTTTAAGTTTATTTTAATAGATGAAATTATAATTATACTTTTTAATATTATGTTACTTATAATTATATAAAAAAAATTAATTATGGAAGATGTAATTGAAATAAATTTAAAAAGTAAGGGTAAAATAATAATTATCCATGACATAATAATTAAAGGGTAAAATTATAATTATCCATGAAATAATAATTAAAGGGTAAAATTATAATTATTCATGACATAACAATTAAAGCGTAAAACTATGATTATCCATGACATACCAATTCATTGAATGCCAGTTACTAGAGCCATTAAAGTTTAATTATTTTTCTTATTGAGTATATTAGGGGTTATAATGACATCTTAATTAAAAAATTCTAATTTTAGAACAATAAATTAAAGATTGTAATTTTAGTACAGTAATATTCAAAATTGAAGCAATTTTTCCACAATTAACGTCAGAATTTTGAAACTCATTGTTCTCGAATCGCTTCTATTTGAAACTTGTATTTAAATTACTTTATCTTTTAAACTTACTATTCTTTAATTAGAATATTTAATTAGGTGTCCTTTACTAAAAAAATAATTAATCCTATTAATTATATATTTTTTATTTATTACACTGTAAAAAAATAATTAATCCTATAATTAAATATATATATATATTTTTATTTATTACACAATCAACAACTCCAAACCTACCAATGTTGACTTGGCTCACAACGATGCCAATTAGTCAACGGAGCCATCCCAGCCGTTGAATATAAAAAGAAACGGTCTTAAATCAATGTGGGCCCACAACATATCAGTTTCTATCGAAGGACGGCTTTGACTCATTCTCAATACAACAAAAGACACCGTTGCTTTCATTCAACCAATGAGAACAATCCACGAGTCTCCAATAAAGGCGGCTGTCTAATGCGGGCCCCACATTACATCATTCAGTAATTACATTCCTAAAATAGATCGGACATCACATATAATATAACCAAAGTCCTCATTCATATATTACAATAATAAATTCTTATCTCGGGTGTGACGTTTTAATTTTTTTCCTTAAATAATTGATTGTGCTTTTGCATAATTCACATTTCACACTCATAAAAAGCCATCTTTATGCAAAGTATAGTCAACAAAAGACAAAAATGAAACCATTATTTCATGCTAATGATGGCTGAGTATATTACCACTTCCCAAACAGCACCATACAAACACTATATTTTTACATACGCAATACTAAATGTACATACATTGTTTTATTTTATTTTATTTCAAATTTCTAGTTTAACCCTTTTACTATGTTTTCCACATCATACAAACACTATATTCCTCTTCTGTTCATATGTAGAAGAAGAGCTGTAGCTTGCATTACCTTCTGGGATTCTTCTTCTTCTTCTTCTTCTTCTTCTTCTACTTTATATCTTGCTGATGAGATATTAGACAAGTTTTATGCGTCTTTTATTATATCTCTATCATCATGAGGGCGCCAGTAGGGGCTCTATGGGGAATTCCCTTTCTTCTCTTGCCTGTTCCATGGTTGAAGGAGGTTGGAGGAGGCGTCGACGGCGAGAAGCTAGGGAACTTCACATTGTGGTGGTGGTGGTGTCCAATGCTGCTGCTGGTGTAAGAATCTTCTGAGTCAGAAGTGGAGTTTTGAGACCTCTTCTTGCCGCCCTGGGATGCCGCCTTTTTGCTCTTCTTTTCGAACTTCTTCGATGTCCCGACAATCTGAAAAGTTCGAAAACAAAATCGAAACGCACAATTTTACATCCCACTTTCTTCGAAAGCCAAAAGACATGCCTTCTTAATTGTAAAGGTTCTACCTTTAAGAGAAATGGCAATAAGAGGAACAATAAGGCTTTAATTATATAAGATATTCAGTGCCAGTTTTCATATAATTCTCAGGTGGGATTCTCAATTCTCGACGATCTCAATGTTTATTTCACAAATCGAAACTCAAATGTTTTGTGTTCTTACTACCTTGTTCAATGACTCCCAAGAAAAGGCAGTGTATATATGTTTGATGCAATAACTCGAAGGGTAATAAAATGCACTTAGATGCAATGAGAACAATGTGGAAATAGCAGCAACGTAGCGATTATTACCTTACAGCCGAGAGAGCAGAATCTGAACGTATCGAGGAGGCTCCGATCGCAGACTTCGCACGTATTCGTCACGCCTTTGCCAGGCCTCGGCTGCGGCCTCTCATTCAAGAAAACAACCTTAGCACTGTTGATGATATACGTCTGAACAGAGCTGATATCCAAGTACTTTTGGATTTCAGAAACTCTTATTACATCATGGTACGATGATCTCCTTATCTGTTTGATCAAAAGCAAAAGAATGAAAAAAGAAAAAGAAAAAACCCAAAATGAGCAAAAGGCAGATAAAAAATTCCATCCCACCGAAAAGAAACACAAAGAAGCAGCTGAAAAATCACCTGAATCGCACGATGGTCCTTGTGATGAGCCAAGCAAAGCGAACAGAGAGGGCCGTTCATACAGTCCAAGCAGTACATATTGCATTCGCTCTTGTGCGAATCGGCGTGTAACTTACACTGAACAAAGAAGTGCTCCTTCAACAGAGGCTTAAGCCACGGCGGCCACCTGCCGTTATTCTCCTCTTCTTCGGCTCTCTATAATTCCATTCAACGCAAATACACAAAATAAAGTCAATCAACAAATGGGAACACAGAAGCTTTGTAATCTCACTCAAAAAGAAAAACCCATACCATCATTTGCATGTTCATGGACTTGATCTCAGGGCGAGGTGAGTCTTGGTTATCAATCGCCAGCTTTCTTTGACTATATAAGAAAAATGAGGATGCCACTAACGAAGAAGAAGTGATTGCTTGGTATTACATATGCGGTATGTTATTCCCTCCTTTCGATTAAAGTGGAGAGCTAGTGCGTGGAATGCGTTGTTCTTGGTGGGCAAGTGTGTGAGAGATATGAATGAATGAACAAAGAATGGCCACAAAAGGGAGAAAAGGAAAGTTGGCTTTGGAAAGGTTTGAGCGTGAGGAATCGCTTACTGAAGGAATAGTGAGAGAGAGAGAGAGAGAGAGAGAGAGAGAGAGAGAGAGGGGTTACTTATTGGGGTGGGTTTTGAAGAAGAATTGTACACGTCATCTATTACGATTTTATTTTTATTATATTTATATATTTAAAAAGCTTGGGATTTTATTTATTTCTATATATTTATTTAAGAAAATAAATCCAACTTATGTAATATATGTATGTAATAAATAGAGTGGGGGTGGGTCGTTCTTATCTTTTCGAAAGTCGTAACCAAATAAACCTCATTCGCATTTTACTACATTATTATTAATGGTGGCTTTCGTTGTCTGGCGTTACATATTCTTGCTTTTCGTCTTATCCCATCTTTCATTATATTATTATTATTATTTAAATTAATACATCATTGTGTCATCGCCTTTTATTTAAAGGAGAGGGCTTTCTAGTAATTAACGTTTTCTTTGCTATGATGTGAACTTTGATGTAATGAGTTGGCGAATTATTATTATTAATTTTTTGAATTTCAATATATATGTTTTTAGTAATTTTAAATGTATTTTTTTTATGATAACAAACATGGATAATTATCCACATTATTATCTTTTGTTTGAGGGAATAAAATGTCGTTATATCAGTTCGTTAGTTTGTACATCAAACACATTAAATTGATATCATCCAAACTTATGAATATCAAATCGAAGAAATAGAATATCGAAATTGATACGAGTGGCTAATATTACATACGCCATTTTCCATTATATCTATAGGAGCTAAATTAGAAAAAAAAATGCAATAACGATAGCCAAGTAAAAAAAACGATATTTATTAATTAATAAAAATAGAAAATTGCTTGCGTGATGAAGGGGATCCTTATTTTAAGCAGATTTCCAGGTAATTGTCACAATATAATAAAATCTTGAATTATTGGCTTGTAATAATTATATGCCATATGGTGTTTGAAAACCTTCGCCTTCATTTAAGCTGTATAATGAGATTAAAATATGTAAGTAGTGTATTATTGGCTGGTACTTATGGAATCATTTCATATTTTTATTAATAAATAAAATATGATAAAAACAGTTAAATGGTTTTAAATACGGCATTTAATTATTATACGTTGGAATAATATCTTTTCCCCCATTTTCGATGGACCATGACAATTGCTAAAAGGGATGAGGCTTATCTTAAGTGTCGACATTATTGTATTGACGAATCTCCCCACCCCAAATAAACGCAAAGGGTTATATCATAAACGCATGATGTGCTTCAATAATTATTTCAGAATATAATAATCATTATATTATATATTAATAAATATACAAAAATAGTATTTATATAGTAACATAGTAAATCTGATAACCACGAGACAACCTAAGAAGTTTCGGGTCAAATAAGGCTTAACCCATGGGCCATGGCACACCAGGAAAGACCCGCGGGTCGCCAAGTCAACTTATAAAAACAAAATAAATATTTATTTATTGATTTTATTTAATAATTATGTACGCATAGACCACTCTATTGTTTCACACGTTTAGTTGACTGACGCCAGATATAGAGTCTCTTCTTTTTTTATGATATATATATATATATTTAAAATTTTCGGAGCAAATGGATGATCATAAGGGGACATCATATTAAAGTTGATGAAAATAGTTGAACCATGCCTTTTAATAGAGTCAAGTCGTCTTTAGAGGGAAATAAAATGGTAATTTTCAAAAGACAGTTGAAAGGATGTGTTGTTTGACTTGTTCTCCAAAGCAGAAACTTACTGTACAAGATCAATAACATAATGTTTTATACAATCATAAATATAAATAGGTATTTATATAATATAATGTTTGTATTAAAATATCTCTCATTAGAAATCATTTTTCCAATTAAGTTCTCAAAGCTACAATGCGGCCAAAATTGATATTATTACACGCAAGAGAAGAAGCATGCGAGACGGAAAAGGCAAATCCGAATTTTGATAGGTTAATAGTTTATGAATAAATTAGAAAAATATATTCATAGATGTTCGTGTTATAAAAATATTAATTGTGATTAATAATATATTAAGATTGTTTTATTATAATTATACTTATATTAAGATTATAATGATAATATAGCTTATAATAATAAAGAGAGAGAGATTAGAGAGAGATTAAGTATTTCAATACTTGGTGTATTTTACAATGATCTCTAATCATCTATTTATACTACTAATAATTCACTATTACAACTAATCACATTAATTACAATTATACACCTCACACTAAAATACAAACTTTTCAATTAAACACCTCATCTTATCATCTCATCAACATTTAATACAATACTTTCAAATCATCAATCATTTAACTAATATTATTATTTAAAACATCCACATTATTAATTTCATAATACTCCCCCTTGGATGTTTTCAAAGAATATGCCTCGTTAAAACCTTATTAGGAAAAACACAATGGGATAAAAACCTAATGAAGGAAAAACAGTACATTATTCTTTTAGATACGCTTTCGATTGTTGCCTCATTAAAAACCTTACTAGGAAAACCACATGGGAAAAACATCAGTGAAGGGAAAAAGAGTGCAACGCGTATTTACTCCCCCTGATGATAACATCATTCCAAATCTCGAAGTCTTCGAACTCCAATTGAATATACCAATCTTTTGAAAATTATTGGGGAAGTGCTTTCGTGAATAAATCTGCAAGATTTTCACTTGATCGCACTTGTTGTACATCAATATCACCATTTTTATCTAAATCATGTGTAAAGAAAATTTTTGGTGAAATATGCTTTGTTCTATCTCCCTTAATATATCTTTCCTTTAATTGGGCAATGCATGCAACATTATCTTCATATAAAATCGTCGGAAGTAACTTTTTCGATAATAATCCACAAGTTTGTTGTATATGCTCAATTATCGATCGCAACCAAACAAATTCTCGACTAGCTTCATGAATAGCTAAAATTTCTGCATGATTAGATGAAGTAGCCGTTAAACTTTGTTTAACTGACCGCCATGAAATAGCGGTTCCGCTATACGTAAATAAATAGCCCGTTTGCGATCGAGCATTATGTGGGTCAGATAGAAACCAGCATCTGCATACCCAATCAAATCTGCTTTTGATTCATTTGGATAGAACAATCCCATATCAGTTGTTCCTTGAAGGTATCGAAATATCCGTTTAACTCCATTCCAATGTCTACGAGTCGGTGACGAACTATATCTTGCCAATAGATTTACAGCGAACGCTATATCAGGTCGCGTATGACTCGTCAAATACATTAGTGCTCCAATAGCACTGAGATATGGTACTTCATGAATAAGTAGTTCTTCATTATTTTCACAGGGTCTAAACGGATCTTTATTCACATATAAAGATCGAACAATCATTGGAGTATCCAATGGATGAGCTTTATCCATATAAAATCTTTTCAATACCTTTTTCGTATAAGTCTCTTGATGTACGGATATTCCATTCTTTAAATATTCAATTTGCAGTCCAAGACAAAATTTCGTTTTACCGAGATCTTTCATTTCAAACTCCTTTTTCAAACAATTAACATCTTTTGATAACTCTTCAGGAGTTCCAATTATGTTGATATCATCAACATAAACTGCAATGATGCAAATTCACTTCTAGATCTTTTCATAAATATGCACGGGCAAGTTTGATCATTTTTATACCCCTCTTTCGCTAAATATTCACTTAGACGATTATACCACATACGCCCAGATTGCTTTAATCCATAAAGCGATTTATTTAGCTTGATTGAGTACTCATTTCGGGGCCCTGAATTTTCAGGCAACCGAAATCCCTCGGGAAGTTTCATATATATATCACTATCAAGTGATCCATATAAATAAGCGGCGATATCATCCATTAGACGCATATCGAGTCCTTCATGTACTGTCAGACTAATTAAATAACGAAAAGTAGTTGCATCCACCACAAGAGAATACGTCTACTCATAATCAATACCAGTTCGTTGTGAAAAGCCTTGTGCAACAAGCCGTGCTTTGTATCTCACAATTTCACCGTTTTCATTTCTCTTTCTGATGAAAACCCATTTATATCCAACCGGCTTTACATTTTCTGGTATGCGGACTACAGGTCCGAAAACTTTTCGTTTCTCAAGTGATTTTAATTCTGCCTCGATTGCATCTTTCCATTTTGGCCAATCATTTCTTTGTCTGCATTCTTTAACAAACATTTGTTCATGATCCTCATTCTCATTCATCTCATTCATTTCATGTAGCGCTAAGTTAAATGAGAATTTATCGTCAACGTTGACTTTTTCTCGGTTCCATCTAATTTCATTTTGGGCATAATTTATCGAGATCTCTTCATTATCATTATTCTCAGAAATTTCAGGTACCTGATTTTCATTATCATAATCATTAATGCCCATTGACTCTTCTAGAGTCGATAAATCCTCGACTGGACTATTCTTATTATTTGCTCCTTTTCTTTTTTGAGGATTTTTATCTTTGGAACACGAGGGCCTACCACGTTTTAGTTGTGGCTTAGGCTCGATCATTATACGTTCTCCAGGAACATCAACTTTTGTAGGATCATTAACAGATGGTATAAGTGACTTAGTCACTCTTTTAAGGTCAGTAAAACTATCTGGCAGTTGATTAGCTAATCCTTGTAAATGAATTATCTTTTGAACTTCTAGTTCACATTCTTTCGTTCGAGGATCATAATGATTTAGCGATAATTCATTCCAACTAATACTCATTTCCAGCTGTTTCTTTTCTCCCCCTAATGTCGGAAAATTCGATTCATCGAAATGACAATCGACAAATCTAGCCGTAAATAAATCTTCAGTTAGAGGTTCTAAATATTTTATTATCGATGGAGACTCAAATCCGACATATATTCCCAACCTCCTTTGATGTCACATCTTAGTGCGTTGTGGTGGAGCAATTGGAACATATAACGCACATAAAAAAATTCTCAGATGGGAAATATTTGGTTCCTGACCATAAACCATTTGTATCGGGGATATATCGTTATAACTTGTTGGCCTGATGCGGATTAGTGTCGCTGCATGTAATATAACATGTCCCCAACAAGATGAGGGAAGTTTCGACTTCATTAATAATGGTCTTGCAATTAATTGCAACCTTTTAATCAACGATTCTGCAAGACCGTTTTGCGTATGAACATGTGGCACGGGGTGCTCAACATCAATTCCAATAGACATGCAATATTCATTAAATGCCTTGGAAGTAAATTCACCAGCATTATCAAGGCGTATTTTCTTTATTGGATAATCCGGAAAATGTGCTCTTAATCGAATCAACTGAGCAAGCAATCTCGCAAAAGCTACATTCCGTGTTGATAACAAACACACATGAGACCATCTAGTTGATGCATCAATCAATACCTTGAAATATCTAAATGGTCCACACAATGAATGTATCGGTCCACAAATATCACCTTGTATACGCTCCAAAAACCTTATGGATTCATTCTTTATTTTTACTGGTGATGGCCGAATAATCAACTTCCCTTTAGAGCAAGCAGCACATAATAATTCATTAGATTGAAGAATCTTCTGGTTCTTCATAAAATGTCCACGTGAATTTTGAATTATTCTCCGCATCATAATTGAACCGGGATGGCCCAACCGGTCATGCCAAACAACAAATGTATTATCATCAGTAAACTTCTGGTTTACGATAGCATGCGATTCAATTATTTTAACATACGTGTAATACAATCCAGAGTCAAACAAAGGTAATATTTCAACAACTCTTTTATCATTCGAAACCACTTTTGTAATGTGCAAATATTCAATGTGATATCCATTATGTCGAATAGCTTTAAAGCTCAATAAATTTCTTTGAGACTTAGGAGAATATAAGGCATTTTCAATTATGAGCCGTGTCCCTCTGGGCAGTATAACATTAGCTCTTCCGGAGCCCTCAATTATATTTGTGCTACCCGATATAGTAATAACACTTGTTTCTTTCATTTCAATATGAGAGAAATATTTCTTATAATCGTATTAGTCGTTGCACAATCTGCAAGACATAACTCCCCATTGCGCATGCTTGTAACCATTGTATTGATAAATAACTAGTATTATTAAATAAATAAGCGTCAAAATAAAATTATATATATAAAGATAAAATAATAAATAAATAATGCTTAAATAAAATTTATAACGATGTATCGATTTTCTTTATTTGGATCTTTAACAAAAATCACAATATTCAAATGAGCATAAGATCTAGCACCAATTTTCTAAAATATCGTAATCTTGAGCAAAATTTAATTTCATCGACACTTCACTTTTAATTGCTCTTTATAAAGATCAACGGGATCTTTAGGTGCGAATACTAACCAACGATAATATTATAATAATATTTATATTGCTCAATACATCTTTCTCCATCATATATTAGTTGTCCACTTCGGGGGAAATATTAATAATAACCACGGTAAATATAATATTCACGACTACTTTTATTGTTTGCGAATACATTCACTTCAAGGAATGCAACATAATCATTTAGTCGGACTTATGCTTTTCATTCATCCATCACAATATTTTCTGATAATTTTCTCACGATATTTATTCGTATTATATCCGATGGACTGAACGTGGTGAATGCTTTATAATATACCGAAGTAATTGTGTAAATCACTAGCAAGTATAAAATCGAGAGTGATAAATCAAAGTTTGCCAAATTCAATATATTGATATCATAAAAATAAACTCATCATTTAAACATTAAAAGAAAAATTATAATTAATCTTCTTTTATATCTTCTTTTGTAAAAGTTCTAATGAAAAACGATATCCACATCCAAATAACTGTCGCCGTAATAATAAACATAAGTAATAGATCAAACATCGGACAAAGTCTCATCCTTCAAAATAAAATATATTTCAGTAATTATAATATTAAAGAAAAATTACAATTAATAATTATATTTTAAAAACATTGGTAAAAATAATATCCACATAGCCGTAATGATCACCGTAAATAAAGTAAGCAACAGAAGATCCATCTTTGTATAAAACGACATGATTCTATAAGATGAAAAAGAACATAATAATCAGATAACATATAAATCAATGATAAAATATATGTATTGTTTCTTAAAACCCGTTCTTTATTATTTCATAATTATTGTCCAAGCTCCGGTAAGGTTGCAGTAATAAAATTTGTCCATTGTCCAAAACTATTCGGTCCAATAATTATTTCAAGATTGTTCAATCAAATAATCAATAATATGCCGCTACTGAGGTGGGGATAACCGCAAGACCTCGTGGGCTTTTAGTGTTGTGTACGTACATAAACAAAAAAAAAACTTGAATCGTAAATCACGTTTAAAAAAAATCCACACGCCACTATGGGGAATCGAAATCTGGACCTCCCATCAATTTTAATGACGGTATTCCACGAAACCACTCAAGTTATGGCGTTTAGTTATAAAACTTTTAAATTATACTTTTATAATATATATTTTTAAATTAATCACAATTAATATATGATTAGTATAAATTAAAAATTAAATTACCATACATCGACTAAACTCGTACGATATCTTCGACGGAGGTTGATCTTGACGACGGAGAGCGGTCGTGCTGATAACGTGTTATAAAAATATTAATTGTGATTAATAATATATTAAGATTATTTTATTATAATTATACTTATATTAAGATTATAATGATAATATAGCTTATAATAATAAAGAGAGAGAGATTAGAGAGAGATTAAGTATTTCAATACTTGGTGTATTTTACAATGATCTCTAATCACCTATTTATACTACTAATAATTTACTATTACAACTAATCACATTAATTACAATTATACATCTCACACTAGAATACAAACTTTTCAATTAAACAATCTATTTATCATCTCTTCAACATTTAATACAATACTTTCAAATCATCAATCATTTAACTAATATTATTATTTAAAACATCCACATTATTAATTTCATAGTAGTTCCATTATTTTCAAGTGGGATGCTTTTGGATGTTTAGTCACTTATAAATCTTTTTAGTTAGGAATTTATTTAAAAAATAAATATTATAAATAGATTAATAGGAGGCCACAATTGGGCTTGATATAATCCATAAGCCCAATGATAAATCGTAGTTGGGCCCACATCGTTCAGCCTCCTTCGGTGTTGCTCGGCGTTTGACTTTGAGACTGATAGATTTCAAACTCAAGATGATGATGACGATGATGATGATATTGAACAGTCGGCCCATCAACAACGCCGATTCGTTTTGGTCGGTGGAGTGTAGTATAGTAGCTGATTAACATACTAAGTCGTAGAGTAGGATTGACCCCTAAGATCAATGTAGGTAGGATATGCTCGTATATCTTCCTCGGGATTGTCAAAGTGAGGTGCCATTAGCTGTTGGATTGAGCCCCTCGCATTTGTCTTCTTTAAACCAAGCTAAGGTCATATTCTGCAACTACTACTACTTCAACGAACTTTAACAATTCAGGTCAGGGGAAGGAGTAACAAAAAAAAGAAAAAGCTCTCCTTTTGTTGAATTGGGTGATATGGAGGGCGTCGACTATCTAGCTGACGAGAGGAAGAAAGCCGAGTTCGATGTGGATGATATGAAGGTTGTTTGGGCAGGTTCGCGTCACGTCTTACAAGTGTCCGATCGAATTTCCAAGCTTGTCGCCCATGATCCTGTAATTATTATTTCTCATTCACTCGCTCGCTCGTGGTTTTTTTTTTTTTGCTTGTTTGAGCTCGAAAGACTTGATCGAAACCTATTGCTGTAGTTAACTTTTATGGGCAATTTCGTTTGTGATTTCAAGTTTCAAGCATTTGGGAGCAACACTGAAATGAAAGTGTGATTAATTTTTCTTGAAAGTGTGGCTATGTGAATTCTATATTGGTTCAGGTGTTTCGGAAGGATGATAGAACTATGCTACCAAGAAAAGAACTTTTCAAGAACACCCTGAGGAAAGCTGCCCGCGCTTGGCAACTAATTACTGAACTTCATCTATCAGGTAACATCATTTGTTTAGTTTTCCTGTTGATTTAGCTCACATCTTGTTATAATTGAAGAGATTTTCTACTGACTTTTTGACATTCGTCTGTTGTTCAGAAGAGGAGGCTAGTAAATTGAGGTTTTACGTGGATGAACCAGCTTATACTGACCTACATTGGGTACTGATTTGTTTTCTGAAGTTTCGTGATGTATTCGTTTATGTATAATTTCCAATGTCATTTGCTTTTAGAAAGAACTCTGGCCTTTCTGATTGCTTGATGTTCTTATGGGCAGGGAATGTTTGTACCAGCTATCAAAGGACAGGGAACTGATGAGCAGCAGAAGAAATGGTTACCACTTGCCTATAAAATGCAAATAATTGGTTGCTATGCTCAAACTGAACTTGGCCATGGTTCGAATGTGCAAGGGCTGGAAACAACTGCGACGTTTGATCCTCAAACTGATGAATTTATTATTCATAGTCCTACGCTGACTTCAAGCAAAGTGAGTGGGTTATAAGGAGATATAGAGCCTCATCTTATTCATTGTGGTTTCATATTCGTACTAATATTCTGGAACTTGGAAAGAATTATTAAGTGGAAGGTTTTTTCTCTAAATAATTATATAACCCCCCAGGTCCTTGATTATGTTTTGTTTTATTTTCCTTTTCCCGTTCTCTATTATCTTTGAGCTTAATAGTGGTGGCCTGGTGGACTGGGAAAAGTGTCCACGCATGCTGTTGTCTATGCTCGCCTCATCACAGATGGTAAAGACCACGGGGTTCATGGTAAGTACGGCGCACTCCACTAACTCTTTTTGTCTTATTTCTTTATGATACAACAACAACGTTCATTCTGCAGGGTTCCTTGTTCAGTTACGGAGCTTAGAGGACCACTCACCTCTTCCAGGGATTACTATAGGTGATATTGGAATGAAATTTGGAAATGGTGCGTATAACACAATGGACAATGGCGTACTGAGATTTGACCATGTTCGTATTCCGAGGGACCAAATGCTGATGAGGTACTACAATCTTCTTAAGTTTCAGCAACTTGTTATATATTTTGCACTTTTTGAGGCCTGGCATTTTACCCGTAAGTCTTGCAAATGCAATGATCAAGTTTTACACTATGATGCAATAGTAATAACCAGGCTAGTCACTAATTATCCGTTAAGATTTGGCAATGCTATTCTATAATATTTTGTTACCACGAGGGATTGTCCTCAGTGAAAATCAGCTGGTGCATTAGTATGTTTTTCCATATGCCTGCTTCAAACCTATCAATAAATGAATCTTGAGACCATAATATCTCTGTTGCATGTGTTTCAAACATCAAAGTGGAAATGGACTTGTGTGGCAATGATAGATGCATTATGTTATTCCAAATTGCATCTTAATTTGATAAGGCTTGTAAAAATGAATGCCTATAAACAGTGTAGCAATTTTTCTGTTCAAATGTACTCAGGGTTTCACAGGTTACGAGGGATGGAAAGTATAAGATGTCTGATGTACCTAGACAGTTAGTTTACGGGACAATGGTATATGTGCGTCAAGCAATTGTGGCGGATGCTTCTATCGCTTTGTCAAGAGCTGTTTGTATTGCTACAAGGTACAGTGCGGTTCGTAGGCAGTTCGGATCACAGAACGGGGCACTTGAAACTCAGGTATACGATCCAACTACTGTTTTTCCTGCTATGTAACAATGGTCTATTTTCTTTTGGCTTAATAACGTAATGATTTGGTCCTAGAGTCAATTATTTAGCAGCTGATGAAAGTCGTTTTCCTTCTAGAATTGACAATGTGTTTCTGGATTCTAGGTGATTGACTACAAAACTCAGCAAAACCGTCTTTTCCCTCTGGTGGCTTCTGCTTTTGCCTTCAGATTTGTTGGTGAGTGGTTGAAATGGCTGTACACGGACGTAACCCAAAGATTACAAGCCAATGACTTCTCAACCTTGCCTGAGGCTCATGCATGCACTGCAGGGTTGAAGTCTCTGACCACTTCTGCTACTGCTGTAAGCATGAATATCTAATTCATTGTTTTCAGCTGTTGAGATTCGGAAAGTTCCCGCCATGTAATTTCACTAAAAAATCTAACTAGTTGAGCGTCAGCTAGTTGAACATTTGATGTTAGTGTCGAATGGGTTTCAATTTCGTTGAGCTGTGTAATTCATCCTTTTATGCATTACAGGATGGAATCGAAGAATGTCGAAAGCTCTGCGGAGGCCATGGTTATCTATGCAGCAGCGGGCTGCCAGAATTATTTGCAGTTTATGTGCCTGCTTGTACATACGAAGGAGACAACACTGTCCTACTTCTACAGGTAAAATATAGATGCATCTTTTTGTGTTATTTATTGTGAATTTTTAGGTGCACATACAATTTTTAGTTGGACGTACGATTTATAATTATGACTCTCCAAACAAAAACGATCATCTGCACTCACATGGCAGGTGGCTAGGTTTCTCATGAAGACTCTCTCCCAGCTTGGATCTGGGAAACAGCCTGCTGGAACTGTTTCTTACTTTGGAAGAATTGAACATCTAATGCAATGCCATTGCGATGTTAAAAAACGTGAGCTTCTTTATCTCGTATCTTCAACCTTCATACAACTCTTTTCTTTCTGCAAGTTTTTCAAGTCATTGAGAATAATCTTATCCCTTTCTGCCGGGAAGTTGTCTTGGGACTTATGGCTGTAAATTCGTAAGTACTACACGGGCTATTTTCTTATAGATGGAATTGTTTTCATAATCTTATCCATTCTCAATCGCATGCACATTTGGAAATCAGCAGTGGTTGCCTTGAGACCACTCATAGTAATTCCCAACTGTTTGGTGCATTGCAGCTGATAATTGGACGGACCATGGAAAAGTGGTGGAGGCGTTTGAGGCTAGAGCTCTTAGGATGTCCGTTAAGTGCGGTCAAGATCTGAGCAAATTCGCTAGTCAAGAAGAAGGTCTGCATATAACTACGATTTAATATGTTTCATTTATTTTGCTTTCTGAATATTGGAAATGCAACTGTACTTTCATCCAATTCCTAATATCAATGCAAAACTTCCATTCATATTTTCTTCTTCCATTTCAGGCTTTGCCGAGCTGTCCGCCGATTTGGTCGAGGCTGCAGTTGCTCACTGTCAGTTAATCGTTGTCTCCAAGTAAGTCGAACCTGAAGTACCGTATTTTTCGTTCTAACAATCTCGACCCGTGCCAGCATTTACAAGACTCTACAGCGATCTTTGCATTGTAGCACTCAGCAAATTTCCATTTTTCCAAATTGTAGGTTCATCGAGAAGCTTAAGCACGATATTCCTGGTAAAGGTGTAAAACAGCAGCTTAAAGCACTCTGTGGCATATACTACCTCTCCCTTCTTCACAAGCACCAGGGCGACTTCCTCGCCACTAACTACCTCACGCATACGCAAGCTTCTTACGCTAACGAGCTTCTGAGATCTCTCTATTCCCAGGTTAGTTAAGTCCCTTCACAACTTCACTGATTTTGATATTTTTCTTTATGATTTTTGCTTTCTTTTGCTTTTAGGTTCGTCCAAATGCCGTCTCCCTCGTCGATTCTTTTAACTACACGGACCATTTCTTGGGCTCGATTCTCGGCCGTTACGATGGAAACGTCTACCCGAAACTGTACGAGGCAGCGTGGAAAGACCCTTTGAACGAATCGGTTGTGCCCGACGGTTTCCACGAGTATGTGAGGCCTTTGCTCAAGCAGAAGCTTCACAATGCTCGACTATAAATGTGTACCATTACATCAAACTCTTTCTAACATTTGATACTATAATAATAATTGCTGTCCTTATTGATTCTTGTTTGAGATGAGAATGAAGTCAAATTAGATGGGTTGGGCTATGACCCATTTGATTATGACCCGACCCAAATCAACCCCAAACAAAGTCCTTACTGACCCATAATCACTTCTATTCTATTATAGCTAAGCCAATTCAAGGAAGTCTTTTTCGATTCGATGGGTTGGCCTTGGACCATACCTTGATTTGTTTCTTACCGTTTTCTGACCCGACAAAATCAACCCGGGAGATTCGATTGGACATATGGGTCATTTTCTTAGAAGAAAATAAATAAATAAATAAATGAAAATAAGATACGTATCACATATCAACACCACTCATAACATAAAACCTAGGCTGATGGGATAAGGCGTAACGTTAGCACCTCCACATGCAAATTGCAATGATTATTACATAGTACTTGATTCAACCAAAGCCTCATATTTTGATTACAATACAATTATATTAAATATGTACATACAAACAAAAGCCTAAATGTCACTTTCACCACAAACCAACGAGCAAAACGTGCCATTAGATTTAATAATTCGAATAAAGTAGACATTTTTTTTATTATTATTATTTTCAAGAATCGTCCAAAAATGCCCCTTCTCAAGTGTCACGGTCGGTTCTCGACGCGGTACACAAAATATATATATATATATAGATATATATTTCTTGATTTTTTTATTCATATATTACATTTTAATACGTGTATATACATACATATGTATGTATTGAAGACATCGTTTTTATGAAACCGTAATTTCAATCAATCATTGATATGATTTCCAACTCAATCAAGATTTTTATGATTTTTATTAACTGAATGAAGACTTCACAATTAAGTGATTTTAATAGCTAATATCAAGAGAATATCAAAATCACTGTAATTGTCTCCTTTAGAGAAACAAATCCTCCGTGACAATGTATCTAATATATATGATATCTCAAATGATTTTTTATTTCCTTATTTTCCTATTTGTAAGTTCTTTTACTATCAAACATTAAATAACTAACTGCTAGACGATTTAATTCCATAAAGAGCTTATAATATGTATTTCTTGAGGAAATGCGGCAAAAGAAAACCGACAAATAATGTATCCTAACATGAAATCTCATATTATTAATAAATATATATATATTTCGGAGTATTAAATAGAACGTTATAATACAATGCATCCTTCTTATATATATAAATATTTCATTTACTAATTATTTCGCTTATTTTTCAATTTAAATAAAATAATATTTTTTTGGAAACAACGTAGTAACGTCGTGAAAAGGAATTAAATAAATAGCAGTGTTAGCGTAGGAGTAGAGAGAGAGAGAGAGAGAAGAAAAAAGAACAAGAAAAAAAAAAACATACAAACTCATCTCCAATTATGATCGATTACAGTCTACCGTCCGCCGCCGACTGGTCCGCCATGGAAATGACCACAGCGGCTTCCAAGTCCGCCGGCGGCAACCCTCATCAGTTCCTCAACCAAGAAACACTGCAGCAAAGGCTCATGTCCTTAATCGACAACACGCGCGACACGTGGACGTACGCCATCTTCTGGCAGTCGTCTCCGATCGACCGCGTCCTCAGCTGGGGAGATGGTTATTACAAGGGAGAGTACGACCCGACCAACGCCAGGCGAGCCAAGGCGGCGTCCGCCGCCTCCCCGGAAGAGCAGGAGCACAGAAAGCGAATCCTCCGCGAGCTCAACTCCCTAATCTCTAGCCCGCAGCAGCAGCCGCCGCCAGAATCAGAGCCCGCCGACGTGGAGGTCACCGACACGGAGTGGTTCTTCCTCATCTCGATGACCCAATCCTTCTCCGGCGGTCCTGGCCTTCCCTCCCAGGCGGCTTTCAATCCGGGTCGACCGATTTGGGTCGCCGGGTCGGACCTCCTTGCCTCGTCCGGCTGCGAGCGAGCTAGGCAGGCGATGGGCTATGGGTTTCAGACGATGGTTTGCGTCCCCTTGCCCTCATCCAACGGCGTCGTCGAGGTGGGGTCCACCGATTTGATTCTTCAGAACCCTGAGATTGTGAATAAGGTTCGGGCTTTATTTGAGTACAGTGATAACGATGGGTTCGACGTGGGCTCGGTCTTGGAGTACAGCAGCGATCCTTCCTCCGCCTTATGGCTGCCCGAGCCTCAGCTTCCTCCTCCTTTATCGCACGCCGGAAACTTCAACGCCGTCGAGGGCAGTTCAAGAAATGGGTTTATTACCAGCAGCGAGAATCATCTCATCGGCGGCGGTAATGGATTAGGTATGAACAGAGGAGATTTTTTCAACTTCTCAGAGTTTGGGCTCGAAGCAAACCCTTGTAAGAGTGAGTCTGTTGAGATAGTGAATTTTGGTGACAATCTGAGAAGAAATCCTATGTTGTTTGCCGCTGGTAATGACCTCAAAAGCAGGGAAAGAGGGTCAACTTCAAGAGTAAGCAACCACCAGGGCATGCTTTCGTTCACTTCCGACGGCGTTATCTTATCCCCGTCGATGAACCTCCGCCGGACGGACAGCTTCAAAGGCGTCGAATCCGAAGCTTCTGTCATGAAAGAAGCAGAAAGCAGCAGAATCGTCGAGCCCGAGAAAAAGCCCAAGAAAAGAGGAAGAAAGCCCGCCAACGGCCGGGAGGAGCCCTTGAACCACGTCGAGGCCGAGCGGCAAAGAAGAGAGAAGCTGAACCAAAGGTTCTACGCCTTACGAGCCATCGTGCCCAACGTCTCCAAAATGGACAAGGCCTCTCTCTTAGGCGACGCCATCTCTTACATCGAAGAGCTCAAGTCCAAGGTTCAGCGGTCCGAGTCGGACTGCGACTCCCTCAAAGCCCATATCGAAATCTTGAAGAAGGAACGTTCAAGAAACGCCGACCCAATCAAAACGACTCCACCGAAAGACAACAGCGCCGCCGACTTAGAAACCGACATGGACATAACCGTGAAGATCATAGGCCACGACGCCGTGATTAAGGTACAGTGCGGTAAGAAGAACCACCCGGCGGCTAAGCTCATGTCGGCGCTCAAGGAGTTGGATTTGGACGTCCACCATGCGAGCGTGTCGGTGGTCAACGAGCTGATGATTCAACAAGCTTCTGTCAAGATCGAAGGGGGGTTTTACGAGGAAGATCGTCTCAGAGATGCATTAGTGTCTAAGGTTTCGGAGATTCGATAGGTTTGTTGATAGATTATAGTTTGTAATGATACTGCGAAGACGATTACAGTTGAGTTGAGGTGATATCGTCGAAGACATTCAACGGTAATAAGAACTTAACCTTTTCTTAAAGACTTTGTCTTTGGTACTTCGAAAAGTCTTTGGAGCTCAACGGTCTAACTCTAATGCTAAGTAAAGTATATTTATTACATGACAGCTTATATTTTCTTTAACAATATTTGAATGTTTACTACTTACTACTCCCATCATCTTCGTCTTATGAATGAACCCAATTCGTTTTGATATGTGTGAGGCTTTTATCGTTTTTTTTTACCTTTTTAGTATTATTTTATTATGAAAAGGTTGACATGTTTTGGTCCATAAGTGGACAAATAGACCTTTTTTTGACTTTTAATGTTATTCAAAAAGTTGACACGTTTTACTCCATAAATGACCAAATAGAATAACTTCGTACAAACGTGCTTCAAATTGCCGGCCATAAATAATAAGTGCGTGCCCCATCCTTTCAGGCAATAATAAAAAATCGTATACTTTGTCTTTTTTCTTTATTATTATTATTATTATTATTATTATTATTATTATTATTATTATTATTATTATTATTATTATTATGTATTTGGATTTGTTTTTCGAATTTTGAGGAAACAATTAGAAGATCTTGTCTTTTTTTTTTCAAGTTTCTACAAACAAGGGGTTGGAATTGTCCGAAGTTGAGATGAATTAATAAAATGAAACTACTAGGAATTTTCTTTACACAAACAGAAAAACAGTTTTCAGTTATATAACAGTATTTTCACACTGCAAAAACATAATTTTCCATTAGGACAAGAATACAAGCTGTCATATAAATAGTCTAGTCTCCCTATGCAAAAGTAAAAGAATAGAACATAGGCACACTAATTCTCTATTAAATAGCTATAAATAATCTCCATAGCATACACAAATTCCTAACAATTGAGCAGTTAGCATATTCATAACCAAACTCACAACCACCAATCTCCATGTCTGACCCTTGCAATAGCAAATCAGGAAGCAATTTAATGGAGTTAGGCCAACCCATGTTAGAATACATGGGCATGGGTTGGTCCGAGTTACCATAAGGTCCCCCCGAGTAATGATTAAGAGGGCTATCATCACCTGCGGATTCGCTCGAACCGCCCGTCGAAGGACTGGCGAAGTTCAACATCTGAGAAGATTGCTGCGGTGTTGTTGTTGATGGCCCGTTGTACTTTGGTTTCTTCCCCTCTGCAACAAAGCTCCCGACTATAACCTGCGGAAGAATAACTGCTTCAGAATGTGTCTGTGTGTGTGTGTTTGTTTGGAAGGTGGTCGAGTGAAAGAACCTGGACAGGTGAGGCGGCTGTAAGGATCCCGGCAACTTTACCGCCCAAGACCCTATTGTCAGGTCCGGCCAATGAGACTCTAAGACCGATGGCTCGACTTCCATTATTATTACCATCATTTTCAAACAGCAGGAAGGAACCCGCCAAGGTGATGATGTCGAATCGACCCTGCAAGTTGATTGAGGCAATATATGAGCAATGCAGATGTATAGATGGATCCATGAAGTGATTTGATGCTCGGGATTTTGGTATATACTTCACATATCTCAGCGGCTGGAAAGGATCATGTCCAAACAGAACGGAAAGGATAACTTTCCTTATGCAAGGAATTCGAATGGAATGTACACAGGAAAGCTAAAGGGGATCACAAACGTCATAAGTCACAGTTCCGCGGGACATTGACGGTTGGCGGATGGCGACGTTGCTGATCGTACCATTCGCAGACATAATGCATACAGTTCGAGGTCATTGCTGCGAGAAAGCCATAACTTTTGTAGCTATGTCCTAGAGAAGTGAAGAAACACAAAATCTCTATCAGTATTCGATAATAGAATGCTAATAACCATCAAGAAACGATTAACCGAATGAAGTATTTATATGATCTAATTCCAGCAGAAAAAAAAAAAAAAAGAAAGTATCATCGCATCGATATGAGGAATAATCGCCGGAACATTCTCTGCGATGATATAATCATATTCCGAAAATAACGAAGACCAGAAATATCTGTGGTGCCAACTTCATAACGAAAAAAACCCAAGAATTAAGTGCATATTACATCTAATTCAACTAGGCAACTTCACACATTAACACCATCAACACCAAGAAAGAACTCAGATTTGAAATACGAGGTGGGACTACTAACCTCTCCTGCGTTGACAGTGATAACATGAGGCGTGAACCCAACCCCAGGAACTCCTACAAGTAAACAAAAAAAATAAATAAAAAATAAAAATCCGAACTTTACCTCCAAAAACAGGCAAGAAATTAAGGCATAACAACAAAAGCTGGACAAAACTTTTCACGACCTACCTAGCGCATTCATTTGCTTCGTCCCCGAGCCCGGAGGTCTCCCGCGGTGCTTCTTCACCGGAGCATCCGAAGACTCGGCGATGGCCGAAGAAACGTGATTGCTGGGCTGAGGTGAAAGCCCGAGTCCAATGCCGTCATCCTGTGAGTACTTTCTGGGTCGACCCCTTTTTTTCTTGGCGGGCTCCACCGCGAGCCCGCCACCTGATTGGTGATTATCAGGCGGCGGGGGGTTCGTGGGGTTGAAGGGAAACGGAGGAGGGTTCTGAAGGTTGTGTTCAGCTGGAGTAAGGTGGTGGGAGATGTACTGCGGTGGCCGTGGAGCCGAACGATGTTGAGAATCTGTCACGAACTGATATCGCAACACAGAAGAAGATGAAGAAATGATCGAATGATCGTTTCTTGAGAGAGAGAGAACTAGAAGGAGAATTAGAATTATTGATTATTGGTTACTTCAAATAAATCCCAATTACAGTATATACTATATATCTCGGGTGATAGATTTAAAGTAAGTGTCTTCCAATTAATTCGTATGCCAGATGTAGTTACTATTTTGCCCTTACTCCTTAAGTATCATGTTATATTTATCTATTTTATTAAGGGTAATATAGTAATTTTCCAATTAATTGGTATTACAAATATAATTACTATTTTGCCCTTTACTTCTTAAGTTTATTATAATATTAATTTATAGTTATTACTTTTATATACATACAAATATTTAATTAAAATTAAATTTATGATTTCGTTTATTAAATATTATGGATACTAAATAACAACTCCAATATATATATATTGTTATAAAAATATTAATTGTGATTAATATTATATTAAGATTATTTTATTATAATTATACTTATATTAAGATTATAATGATAATATAGCTTATAATAATAAAGAGAGAGATTAGAGAGAGATTAAGTATTTCAATACTTGGTGTGTTTTACAATGAACTCTAATCACCTATTTATACTACCAATAATTCACTATTACAACTAATCACATTAATTACAATTATACACCTCACACTAAAATACAAACTTTTCAATTAAACACATCATCTTATCATCTTATCATCTCATCAACATTTAATACAATACTTCCAAATCATCAATCATTTAACTAATATTATTATTTAAAACATCTACATTATTTAATTATTTCATAATATATATATATATATCATAGCATACTCATCGGTGTGCGTAAAGTACTAGTATAATCTAATGCATTTCTAAGTAAATGGACTCAAATAAACTCGGCCCAATCCAAACAAAGCCCAAACTAATACCATCAAAGCCCAATTAAATGCATAGCCCAATAGAATGTGACAGAATCCATCTGAAAAAAAAAAATCAGCTTTGTCTTTGATGAGTTTGTGTGCGAATCACAGTGGATTGGACTGACGATTGAGGAACAAAAGTGGGATTCTTGAAATTTCTCTCTTATTTTCCATTATTGAATGATTATATATATATATATATTATTTAAAGGCTAAATTGCATATAACCCACCTGTGGTTTAAAAAATAAACATCTAAACCCCTATAGTTTGTAAATAGCGTAAAACACCCTCGTGGTTTATTTAATTATGCGCTCCTTATCATTTTCACACCCTAATTGAAGGGTGCAATGCTATGTTTTAGACACCATGGGGGGTACGGTGCTAAGTTTTAGACAGCATATGAGGATTTCACGCAATAAAAAAAAGCATAAGGTAGTAATGCACATTTCAGTATATCCACGTGGAGTAAAACATAATTTACCCTTATTTAAAATCATTATACGAATCCAAAATCAAATGCTAATCAAACTAGTTGAAAAAGAATGAAAGATATTGGACAATTCTTTCTCTTACATAACATAACGAGGAGAGCTAAAGGATAAAGATTATCATAAGAAATACTACATAGACATTGAATGGCAATGCTCTTAAGCGTAGCCCACAATGTTAGAAGATTTAACCAACACTTTCACACCAAAAATGCAGACACGAGTGAGCTCCTAAGAATACGAAGTGCTCGAAAGCAGTCAATTACACTCAGATAAGCACACACAAATTACGAAGAAAGAGCAGATATAATAAATCACATGATGATGCAGCGACTCCTTTCCTCTTGTGGCTGTTGTGCAGCGACTTGTTGGTATCTGTTTGGATCCGACGGGTTGTATGTGAATTCCGAAGTGTCGAGTCCGTACTGTTACACAAGCATTGAAATCGAATGAACGAAATAAATTCTTTCAGGCAGGGATAACGATGACTTGTTCTTAATGACTAATGGAGTTCAACTTTACTCAAAGGGCAATCACATTAAGTGATGGTTATAGTAAATAGGAAAGCTTCCTACTATTTTTGTCTAGCCCCAAGACAAGGTTTGAGCATTTAAAACTTGAATATAAGTTTGTTAAAGATCACAGAGAAGGCATTTGAAATGTTTTACCTTCTCCCTCATGCGTGCACTCCAAGCATCATTTCTACTTGGACGTTGATCGAGTGTTGGAACGGGGGCAACCGTTGCTGGAACACTTGCCCTAGTTACCAGCGGCTGTCGGATCTGTTGTCTGGGTCCCGCCATATACTCATCGTCGCTGTCATAATCTGCTGGTCTATTTGCAGCCCTTACGATAAGTGCTAACATAAAGACAAGGGCCTGAAATTTCAAGATCAGTTAACAAAATAAAATGGACAATAATGCAACCTAGAGATTTGCAACGTTTTGATACACGAATAAATGGTAAAGGTTATAAGAATTGATCACAATGCCCATACCTCCAGAACAACTACTCCAAGAGCAACCCACCTAATGATATTCCAGTGCTTTTGCATAAATCCATATATCACATCAAAATTTCCAGTTTTATCGGTGGGAATTTCCTGTACAATTCGTGTAGTATTAGTTTCAGAAATTAGCGTTTTGCATAGAGATAGTGGCAACAGAAGAGCTCACCTCTTTCCAGCTTTTGTCAAAGAATATAAATGCAGCAGCTCCCAGTTCTAACAATATCAATAGAACCACCAGCACCGAATACTTTGTTGACTTAAGGAATCCATCACAATAATGCTCACAATCAAAACATTTCACCCCAAGGACATGACAGATATACTATGTGAGCAAATTATGGTTAAAATCAAAGCAGGTATAGCGATTTTAGTCTTGACTCCATAAATGAATTCCAAGTGGCAAATTATGGCTGAAGTCGTCAACGTAATTCCTATTGTAGAGACCATGCAAAGGGTACCGTGCAAAAGGAAACACACTTGTGTAATGGGATCGCCACTAACTAGAACTCATTATAGCGATAGTGACCCTAAATCACATAGGGCTATAAAACAACCATTCGCGTGGACCATACATAATCACAATGATGGGAAAGGATACACAAGACAGACAGCATCCATTTCGTGCACACGTTCCAATGCATCCACAGCAAGATATAACAAGAATAGCTACACCAATGCCAGTGAAAAGATATATAAACCTGCAATCAGAAAACTGTTAATGACCGCCCTCATTCTTTACATTCTACAGAGACCAAATCAAGGTAACAACGAAGTAATCTATCATACCAAGGCTCGGGCAATTTGTCCAAAAAGCTATCACCAAACACCACGGTCATCAACAGGGGCCGACCAAATTGCACAAATTCTCCGCTCGAAGGCGCAATCGGCCCGTCGTCACCGCTACTAGTACCGTTTTTGTACTCCACAAAGAGGTACACACCGTATCCAATCATCGCAAGACCAACGATAAGTAAAAGGAAATTTAGAAGCTTCAACAAGAACTCCCAGAAACCCCTACACGCCATTCTCAAGATTTTTACCTCCTCAACCGCCTGTTATCCTGCAAAATCAAATATACGCGCATAAATATAAAAGCTCAGCTCATGAATTCAGTTTTCGCCAGATAATGATCATCAAAATTGAACCCAACGGCATCATAGGAGGATGTTAGATCAGAATTGACGTTGGTAGAAATCTATAGAGCTTACCGTGGTATATGTTTGGGGGAAATCGTCACAGATCAGAATCTTGGATGGAGAGAGAGAGAGAGAGAGAGTAGGGATGAATAATTGAATACAGCAATAGAAAAGGAGGAGACCCTTTTAAGTTTTATGTCGTTTCCCTTTGCCCTTGCATGCGTTATAATATAATATCCGTTTTTATTCATTTTAATTTTAAATTAAATTTGAATAATTGCTAGGATAATGGTCTAATGGGCTGGGCTTTTGCTGTTTTGGGCCTTATTGGGCTCTATTTAGATTTCGTTAGGAAGAAAAAGGCGGGAAATGAAATATATAAAATAGAAAACCCCATTTTCAAACGTGAAAGTGAAGTATAGTTTTAACCTACCAAGTAGAAATGGAAGAAGCAATTCATGGCGAAATAGGCGATCGATTCGTCGCATCAATCATCCGATGGGCGAGTCTTCACTGCGGGATGGGTCCGCCTTCGTCACCCTTCCCGACCACCGCCGGCGCTTGTCTTCTTATGAGGAACATAGTGTTTTTGGCGAATTCACTGTACGGTGCTAAAGAAGCTGTCAAGGGATAAGGAGCTGATGGTGGTGAGGAGGTGGATGTGGATGAAAAAAAACCGAGGTTGTTTGTTTGGATGATGGCGATCTGTGAAGGCGAATGAGACTGAGGTCGCTTGCTTGGAGGAGGATATGTTATGGTGGTGGTGATAGGTGAGGACGGTGTTAAGATAGATTAGTGGTTTCAATGTGGAAAAAACTTAGCCCAATTAATCTGACTCAAGATGAGACTTTGGGTTGTGATGGTATTGGAAAGCTTAAGGGGAAACGTAAGAAAATGAGGGATGAGATGAGATAGGTTTAGGAAGAACTGTGAAGGCTGTGTGAGTTGAAAAGAAGGCCATTGGTGGTGTTAGAAAGCGTCAGTTGCCTTATCATGAAGGGTAAAGAAAAGATTGGCGATGTGGTCGAGAGAAAGAGGAGCAAGAGCAGTTTGTTTGAGTTCTTGGATGTTCCAAAGATGTAGACTTTTTAGAGGCTGCTAAAAAAAAAAAACAGGGGCCAACCTTTTTGATTCCAAGATTGGTGGCTTCCTGATGTTGATAGACAGTATGTGTTTTTGCCATCTATGATGGTTTTTCAGTGTATGCCATGGCCGGTTTTAAGGAAAGTGACTTGGCAAGTAGAATAAAGATGGTGTCTTTCTTCTCTGTTGTCTTTATCAAACTTGAAATCTTATGTATTGCCATATCTCCATTCAGCAAAAAGAAAAAGGCCATAGAGGTTCTTAGCCTTAGCCAATCTTGCATGTTATGTGTCTTTGTATGGCAAAGCTTAGCAAAGGTAGCCTCAAAACAAACATGGGGAAGTGAAGTTCCAGGAAATACAATGGCTAACACAGAAATCCACCAAGTTCATGTCCTTTTTTTCTTCAAGCAGAAAACGTGTTAAATATGCAAAACACTGTCATGTGATATGCGATAGGATTTTCTGGAAACAACCGTCGTGTGAAGTATAAAAAGTAGACATGACCCACCCATCACATAAAGATGTAGGTATCTTCAAATGCCAGCTACAACATCCCTCTTGAAGTCGGGAGCAATAGCTCGGCCTGTGGAAAAGAGCCATTGGATGGCACGTCGACTAGCAAATCCTGGTCAGAACTCTCATCAGCAAAATTTGAGTCTTCCATCACTGAGCAGCCATTGTTGTCGTGAGAAGGGAAAAGGCTGGCCGAGCTCGAGATATCACCATTTTTAACGTTAAGTTCCTTCTGAGCACGATGTAAATTCATGTTACTTCCACTTGGATTTCTAACTGCAACGTTTTGCCCTGCAGCAAAGTGCGTTTTAGTTCTTGTGTGCCGAAGATGACAACAATAACACTGTATAGACGTGAAAAGTGGCACGCATTTTAGTCAATTCATTTGCTTACCTGTCTGATTACGGAGCAGTGTGCCTCGTGGGCTTTTCATATGAACTGAATGATTATCGCCAAATCCTATAAGGCCTGCCACCGTCTTGGATTCTGTAATTTTGTGACTTTCGAAATCCTAACAACATGATGTGAATATGATTTTCAGTTTCAGAAAGAAATAGAAGTGTACATATTACAGCTGATCAATGAAGTTAGAACAAGCAACTTATCGCATGATTACAAGACTAACAATCCGTAGTGTTGTCCGAGAAACAGCAACTTACTTGTGAATATTTGTTACGAAGCTGTGTATTATGATGGTTAAGAATCTGCGATTCTCCAAGCTGAACCACGTTCCTGATATTGCAAAGACGTCAACAAAACAATCAAAGACATGGTGATGTAAAGAGAAATAAGAGATAGACGAAAAAAATCCTGCAGCAACTACAGATTGAATAACTCTACTTAAGGTTAACGAATTGGTTTTACCTTTTACCTGAAGTGTCTGAAGAAGATAAGATGAAGCTATATCAAGTTCATGGAACTTGCAGCAGCTTGGCATAGGTAAGATAAACTTATGAACCACGAAAACAATACCGTGCGTGCAAAAACTAAACCGAAGTACCTTCTGGCTTTCTTGATTTCTTCACTTGATGAATGTACACCAGCGTAAGCAACAGGGGCAGCAAACTTCATCTGCATTGAACTCACAGTATCTTGTTTGGTCTCAAAAGAGAGCGAGCTTGCCACCGATTCTTCTTCTTGGGCTATGGAGTTTGGATGCTTTATAAGAACACTTCCATGTCCAATCTCAACAGACACCATGGGCTTGTCGGTCTCAAGAAGAACATCCTCTTCAGAAAATCCAGACAGGCATGATGATTGTTGCTGCTCTTGCCATATTGTGTAGAGATCTTTGGTGAGCTTTTCAACCGATGATGGCTTAGCATGAGCAACGCAAGTTCTCTTTCTTGATGGCACCGTTGAATCCCACACGACCGGCTGTGATGGACCTGCCAAAGATATGGCGAGAAACAATGTATCAGACCATTGCATTGAAACAGCACCATCGATAATTTCCCAGACATAGATTTCAACCAAAAGATCTCAAGCACAATGAAGGCCAACATCTTTCTATCAAAGATTTTGATACAATCTCAAACCTGTCGACTCATCAGCATTTCCATCATGCACGAAGCTCTCAGAGTTCGATATTGCAGATCCCGAACTCGACCTATTGCCCGTATCTTCATCGAACACCTTACTAAATCCCTTGTTAGAAACTTCTGATGCTGCAGCAACATCAATAGTGTCAGGCTTTCGTTTGAGAACCTTGGCTTCTTTGGTCTTGGCATTGGCTGTAGCTTTCGCTTTCCACAACTTGCTATAATCCAAACTATTGGGCTCCGTACGAGCGTGTAGAGGCGTGTAGTTTACCAAACTGCCCTTCGTCCTCCACCGCGAACCACACGCATTGCAAAGGACAGGCTTCTCAGGAGGCCCATTGCGCCAGAGAGGTGTGCCTACGGAATTAAAACCATATATATGCTGTTAGAACTTATTGCAGCAAAAGAATCAATCAGAAAATCAAACACCCAAACAATTCAGATCGAACGAACGCTTGATCATCAGAAAAAAAAAAAAACAATCTCCGTAGGCTAAAAAACGTTATAAATTTTACTGAAAATCAGCTCAGAAAACTCACTTGTAACTCCACAGTGAGAGCAAGGTCCCTGCTTTCCCATGTCTCACAAATCCCTTTCGTTCTCAATTAGATGTTGAAAATTTACAGACGAATCTCACCAGAAAAAAAGCAAGAAAACTGATGAGAAACTGGTTGGTTTTTCAATAAACATAAACAAATAATTTCAGACACAGCTAAACACAAACAGCTTTCGATTATCGTTTGAGCCCACTTAGAGCGTATAGACTTTCTGGGTTTACGCGCACTTCTTCAACAACACAGAATACAACCATTGAAATCCAATAACATCTGTTTTCGCTTGGAGTTCAACGACCCTCCTTGCATAAAGCAGTGGGGAAGAAGAAGATTAATAGATAAGTTTAATCCTCTAACAATCCAATTAAGAAAAAAGGGAAAGATGAATTCATCAAGAGGAATCTCGAGTAATTGTTAATTCAATGGGGAGGAAAATGTGAAAGGAAAGTGATGGGGGGCATTTGTTCCCAGTCTATGACTAAATGCGTTCTATATGCTGAAACTCTTCTATAGCATTTTTTTTTTTTTCTTTTTTTTTTTAACCTTTTCATTTTGCTCTACTTATTTATAAACTAACAATAATTATTTTTGGGACAACAAATTATGTGTAAATCTCCCTTCAGCCCTCAACTTCTATTTTCTTTTAATTATGAATATAAATCGTAGCTGAAAATAAGCACAAAGGAACCAAATTTGAGACTTCAATGAGCAAACAGAGTACACAGAAAAAAAGTCTTCAAGAGAAGCTTTTGTTCAGCAGTAATGTACTCTCTCTCTCTCTCTCTCTCTCTCTCTCTCTCTCTCATTTGAAAGTGGACAACCTTGGAAGTTTGTCTCTCAAGTAGTACAGCTTTGCTCTTCGTACTTTCCTATGGCTGACCACTCTGATCTCTTTGATGTTCGGAGAATATCTGATGATTCATCGTACAAAGGCATATATGCATCAGTCCTTTTAACAAAACAACTGTACTATGTGGTAAGGAAAGATGTTATCTGCAGTGCAATACTTACTCGGGGAAGACAATCTCAACTCCGACGCCTGCAATGACTCTTCGGATGCGAATCGTGGTATGGATCCCGGCGTTTTGCTTCGACATGAATATGCCCTTATACACCGATAATCTCCGCCTGTTCTCTGGAACTTCCTGGGAAGAAGATTAATGATGTAAGGAAAGATTTGATGAGAATTGTAGTAGTTTTGGAGGAAGACAGTGAAGCATTCATTATCAATTTGATTTCCACGACATCTCCGACGCGTAGATCTGGCGTAGGCCGCTGGCTGTCGTTTGCTTCGATTGCTTTCTTATTCAATATCTACATAATAACAATGGCAGAATTGAAAATGGGATGAGATGAAAGACTAGAAAGTGCAGAATATAAGGATGTGTAAGCCCTCGGGGAGCAAAGAACAGAGATAAAGCCATCCTTTTCTCTTGCAATAGAACTCAGGCAGACATTCATTCATCTAAAATCTGCCAACATATCTCTGTAATAGAACTCAGGCAATAACCCTTATCGTACAGCGTTGTTATGAGATGCTTACTAAAGAACAACATGCACCCAACTAATCAAGAACCTCCATGACATCGAGCATGGAATGTCGCTATTTCTCGGGTAGTTATAATGAAGCTGATGATAAAACTTCTCTACTTGACAAACATTGAGCAATTGTTAATCGACTCAAGTGGCTTGCTATAATGAAAGAAGGGATGAATTTCATGGAAAATAGTAAACGTTAGGCCATATTTGGATTTCGTAAGAACTATGACTTCGTGTTCCCTCCAGGCAGTACAGTTGATCGCACAGAGGATTTTCAAATTGGCGAAAAGCCGAAAACATCATAACTTTTTTTCCCTAACCGACCCTAACAACTGCATTCCTCAAGAAAATAAATGAATCAAATTCCAAACACAACTCCATTCTATACTCGAAAGACACTGCGAAAGAAGCCCAAATGAAACTCAAATACTGCACTTCACTTGGTATTTACCACGGAACCCATAACACCAAACAAACAAGGACGTTCCTCCGAAGAATGACAATTCTCAGAAACATAAAATCAAGCACATTTACCACTAGAATAACGAAGAACACAGATCAGTACACTAATACTAATGATAATACTTCAAGTAAGTTCAACATAGAAAATAAAAACTCTATTTTTACCCCCATTACGTCCCCAAGTTTAACTCTTGGCTGCTTGGGTGGCTTCTCTTCACCTTGCTCAGGCTCAACAGCACTTTCCACGGTATCCTCAACAACATCCTCGACTTCTGCTTCAGCCCTCACTGAGAAATCATTTCTACGATCCTTGTAAGAGCTGTTGCTGCTACAAACCAGTCCTCCAAAATTAAAGGGCAGATGAGAAATTGCCGAGGAAAAAGCTAGTCCCTTATGCATGCAGCCATTGTGATTTCTTGGGATCACACAAAGCGCCTACACAAACACGACAATCGAATGCCTTAATCAGCTATTAAACTATTTTGGGGGCGATAAAGGAAACCATTAGATGAGACGAAGGATAAGAGTACCTGCGGTAAAACGGTGGAAACCATGGCTGAGGTGGTTCGAGCTGAAGAAGTCTTATCCGTTAATGAATATACTTTCACTCCACCAGCCGACAACGACGCAATAACTACACTACTACTACTGAGGTGTGTCAAATGATCAAATAGCCCCTGTTCGAAAGGTCATTTTAGTCAATTCGTGTATCGTATGTTCATACAGAGGCGGAGATTAGAGGAACAAAGTGATTCGCAGATCGCATTTCAATTCTCACCGTGCTTTTGTGTTCTCTCCATAGGGACGTAAGAGAACACACGCACACACAGTCGAAGGAGAGATTTGTTGGTTTCCTTGGTAATCGTAACTGTGGTGTTTTTATTGCAGCGATGACTTCCGAAAGTTACACCGACAGGAATGCCGTCTTCCGCAAACTCAGATCCAAACCTGAGAACAAGGTCTCCTATGGTTTTTACTTCGTTAATTGTTTGAATGAATGGGTTTATTTGTATGTTGGAAATGGAGATCTATCTGAGATCTGTTGATTTTGTGGGATTTCAGATGTGTTTCGACTGCAATGCGAAGAACCCTACGTGGGCTTCGGTCCCTTATGGGATATTCTTGTGCATCGACTGCTCTGGGGTTCATAGAAGCCTCGGCGTCCATATCAGCTTCGTTAGGTCAATGATTTTGCTTTCTTTGTTGTTGATTTTGTTATGCTTTGTTTCTGTTCGATCCGTCGGGTTTTTCACGATTGCACCGTTCTGTTAATTTGATGGCGTATTAATCCAGATAATTGTGAAAAAGAAAAAAAAAAAAAGAGAAACTTTGAGGAAAATTGACAGGCATGTGACTACAGTTTCTACATGTGTTTACTTCATTCAAATTTTCCTATCTATAAGATGAGTTTGGCAAAATGCATGCATTGTTGTCTTTGTGCAAATCCCATATGTTGAACTGTGTTATCTAATTCAGAAGAGACTCATGGCTTCGAATTCTTAATCAAGACCATCCAAATGTATAGGTCTACAAATATGGACTCATGGACTCCCGAGCAATTGAAAATGATGTGCTTTGGTGGAAATAATCGTGCTCAAGTCTTCTTCAAACAGCATGGTTGGACCGATGGAGGCAAAATTGAGGCCAAGTATACCTCGAGGGCTGCTGAGCTGTACAGACAACTGCTTGCTAAAGAAGTTGCGAAAAGCAATTCTGAGGATTTGGGCTTACCTTCATCACCGGTTGCTTCTCAGACGCAACCTTCTAATGGATTTTCTACTACGGAATTTTTTGACCATGTGAACGAAGGTACTGTGAAAGATGGGCCTAAGGGTAGTTCTTTGAGTGATGCGCCTAAGGGAAGCTCTTTGCAAAATGGATCAGCTGATACTCCTGCTTCACCTAGAGCTTCTCCGAGAGTTGCACAGATTACAATGAAGAAGTCCCTCGGTGCGAAAAGAACTGGGAAGACTGGAGGACTAGGTGCTAGAAAACTAACAACTAAGGTGAGCCTCAGTTTTTTCTGTCAGTGAAGTCCTTTTGTCTGCTTTGGAACTACATTAACTTTTTTACTTCTTCGACAATTACGATCAGTTTTCTATTATTGCATAGACTAAAATGCTGTTATCCTCTGCAGCCTAGTGAAACTCTGTATGATCAGAAGCCTGAAGAGGCACCGAAGCAAGTTTCTAAAGTCAATTCTTTAGACAGTAGTATTCCCACAGCTGGTTCTTCATTTACCTCGCGATTTGAGTATACAGAAAATGACCAATCAACTGGTATCGGTTCTGGTGGTGCTCGTGTTGTTAACCATGTCGAAGCTCCAAAGGCGACAAACTTTTTTGCGGAGTATGGCATGGATAGCGGCATCATGCGAAAGAATAGCGCAAACTTATCAAAAGTCCAAGTAAGTTATAGTTCTTATACAATGTTTTAGTTTAGGAGAAGAGAGTAGAATATTCTTTAGATGCTGTCCAAAATTATTGTATCTTTCTGCATTTCTCCTAATTTGAAGCATAATTCTCCATATAGTTCAGGTCTTAAATTTTGTAAGTTTGAGTTCAGTATCATAGTTTATTTGTCATGTTGAATCTGTATAACTGTAGTATAATTTGCAATTTGTTGTTATCTCTCACATAAGCTTGAACTTCCTTTTCCTTAAAATAAATGTTTACGTGATTCTCAAAAATAACCTCAGATTATCGCTATCCTACCTTCTAAGTTCTGGTCTTTTTTTCCAATTAATGCCTCATTGATCTACTTGTTTTTCCTTGTATCTATTATCCATTAGTTTGAGTAATGTAGTAGCTTTTATTTAAATGGTGGTCGATAATGCACTACGTTCCAGGTTCCTTAAAATTTGCTTTGATTCATATCCTCTGCAGGTTGAGGAAACTGATGAAGCGAGGAAGAAGTTTTCAAATGCAAAATCAATATCATCAGCCCAGTTTTTCGGGGTCCAAAATGCTGCAGCAAGTGACGTGAATGCATCAACAACTTTACAGAAGTTTGCAGTATGTTTATATCCAATCTTTTCTTATCTTTCAATCTGAGTTCCTAAATTGGGAGCTGCGTGATGTTAATAGATTATTCCTGATCGTCCCATGCTTATCTTTTGGCTTCTTCAAGATTCTTGAATTATACCATGTTTTCATATTTTCTGGATGTCAAGTGTTGTCAACCTTTAGGCTTAATCTGTCGAAAATGTTTAAAAGTGAAAGCATAGTTGAAGAGCATCTCTCTCTTTAAGAATAGTAATAAATAAGAAATATGTTCTGTGTTTTCATAGGACCCGTGCTGTCCCGGTCTCCAAGCCCCTCTATTTATTTGCTATCTATGGCTTGATGCTTTCAAATGTTGAGAAAGATAACTCTTTGTGAAGTTTCTTTGGTTGAAGCCATAGATATAACTCTTGGCAATGCTATTTATTTCTTGGACCATCTTAGAAAGACAATACCCTGCTAGATTACTATGTTGTAAAATCTCCCATGTATCTCTAAACCAGTTATAAGTGTATATATCAATTTACAATGCAGGGCTCATCATCGATATCTAGTGCCGACCTCTTTGGTGAAGATCCAAATTCCGTTGACCTCTCAGCAAGTGATTTGATTAACCGCCTATCTTTCCAGGTATAAAAAGATATGTATTCGCCCGCCTTCTTACGCCATGTTTCATTGTTTTGCTCCATACAGATAGATGTCTTTTGCCATAAGATTCTCCTAAATCATCGTTTTCTTTTTTATCCAACCAGGCTCAACAAGATATCTCATCCCTGAAGAACATGGCGGGTGAAACTGGTAAGAAGTTGAGCTCTCTGGCGTCCACCTTATTAACGGATTTCCAGGATCGAATTCTTTGATAGAATTATTACAGCAGATTCTACATCTTGCGTAAAGACTTTATGTTGTGTTCTATTTCTGTAAAAATAGAGTTTCTTCAATATATTTTTGAGACATCGAGCTCCTAGATCTAAAGATATATATGCATGCATGCCCTTATGTGTTGTTATATACTTTTGCCAGAGAAAATAATTTCTCTATTTGGACAATTTGTAAGTGTCTTCAAATTTGTGACAATGGATGCTCCTCTGCTTTTCTTCTGCAACTTGTCATTTGCAAAGCCATAACATCTTCTAATATCATGCATGGGGAAAACTATAGATATTTTAATATGAATTAAAAATGTTGGGAAATTCATGTTCTTAACTTTAAAATAATTCATCTGTTTTTAGTAATTTCAATCTAAATTCTTAACCAGTATGTTATTCAACTTCAAATGTGTATATATCTATAATATATATTCAATTGAATTTGATATAAAAGTAATATCAAATTATAAATGAAAAAGCATTAGGTGTACTAAATCTTTAAGAAAGACAAACACGCTTTTCATACTGAACATAAAACTACTCTTGCAGAAATTTAGTTAGTTTCCCAAAATGCCCATTAGGAGCAAATTCGTATAATTTAAGAATTACTCGCATTGCTTCCTAAAAATTAAATAAAATAAAATAAAATAAATTACACGCATCCTAACCTCAAAATCTCCCTCTCCCGCCCTCTCAAATTGCATTTCCTAGCTTGCTTTTTTTTAGCAATTCCCTTCCCTCCAAATCCTTCAAACCCAATTTTGCTCAAACCCCTAATTCTCCAGCGATTTCGACCTATTCCCTGACAATCTGCAATGGAATATCCTTTATCATCTGGACAGGTGGATCCTGCCGATGGAATTGAAATCGAAGAGATTGGAGAGGATAACGAGAATAATGATGTCGAAGACTCGGGAGGAGCTGCTTCGAGGCTTCAGCGTCACTGGTCTCAGCCATGGTCGACTGCTACCAACCCATGCCCAAACGCTTTGGTTGAGTCTTACTCGCCCGGGAGTGAGGAGAATCGAGATAATCATGATAATAATAATACCGTTTCTGTACTGATGGTAAGACTGATTTTCATTTCCAGTACAACATTGGGCCCGAGTTTCAGTTTTTGTTAGTTTTGCATCATTTCAGTTTGACTGCAAACACACACACATAATCTCTATGTTTCCCCTCCTTTATGCGTCATGAGGACGATTTGGCATCTTAAGAAAGCAATGAAATTTTGCAGGGAGCTGGGCTTGAGAATTTAGGGAACACGTGCTTTTTAAATGCAGTGTTGCAGTGTTTTCTGCACACCGTGCCGCTTCTTGATGGTATTCTTTCCGACGAGCATTTGAGGTTCCATAAATGTAAGTTCAGTTAATACGTGCGTGTTTCTCACATTAATTCCCCCCATACATGTGCTTGTTTGCGTCTGCTGTTTCGCGATATATTTATGTTGCTTTTTAATATTCAGATTAACTTTGAAATGATTTGTAGGCGAAGAAGAGTTCTGTGTGATGTCTTATTTGCGTAATTTGGCTGGGAAATCATTGGATCCTATCAACAAGGTTATCTCGCCTTGGCACATTGTCAACAACTTAAGTTGTATCCTTGCTTATATCTCTAAACATATATGCTTATCGTTTTTGGTATTTGATATTCAGTCAGTTGCATTAATTATTTCTTAGTAGCTCTGATTTATATATAGGTTTCTTCTTTGTTATTCCTTGACCTAGTGAAACTATCAGATTTCTCGTCGAGCTTCCAGAGATATCAACAGGAAGATGCGCATGAATTCCTTCAGTGCTTCTTGGATAGACTGGAAATTAGCCATAATTTATTGCAGAAACATTGCATGACGCAAGGGAGCAACATGGTTAAACAAATATTCGGTGGTTGTCTTGTTAGTAAAGTGAGTGATCAACTATTAACTTTTAACATTTTATCAACCTGTACCTCTATATTCTGTCTCACATAAATATCATTTCATGCTACCTTTTACCATATGTTAGATGCGTCACTATATAGTAATTTGTGAGCTTTCTCATTGCAGCTGAAATGCCACAACTGTGGGCACTGTTCCGACACATATGAACCATTGATTGACTTGAGTCTGGAAATCGACGATGCAGACAACCTTTTGATAGCTCTTGAATCTTTTACAAAGGTTGAAAAGATTGATGATGAAGAGACTAAGTTTACATGTGAAGGTTGTAAGGAGCAAGTGGCTATTGAAAAGCAGCTTTCCTTTGATCAGACACCTTCTGTTGCTGCATTTCATTTGAAGAGGTTCAAAAATGATGGCTGCATGGTCGAGAAAATTGATAAGCACGTGGCGTTTCCTTTAGACTTAGACTTGCGATCTTTCACTGCTTCTGGTCAAAAGAATGACGTAAGTGTCCCTTTCTAACAGCCTTAATTAAGTCTGTGTCTGTGACCACTGGATGATATTCTGATGCTTGGTAGAGTAGAAAACAACTCATTTCTCGATGAAATCAATATTGAGGAAATTACTTATGATTTGGATAAACACTATTTGAGGTTGAGAATTTTACAATATAATCAGCTCATGTTGCCTGAAGAAATTTGACGTATGAGAAAAAACATGCTTTCTCTTGCTGTAAAAGGTATCAACAAACAACTCTAGTAATAATCTGCTTGGATGATATATCAGTAGACTTAGATTTGGAAGTGGCGACAAATATATGGCTTTCTGTTATTGTGCTTTGCTTAATAAATTGTAAAAGCACTAAGCAGTGATTTCTAAACCATCAGGCTCTCCTGTACATATGTATTCTGCAGGAAGAACTCCGGTATGCATTATATGCGGTTGTGGTGCACGACGGATTGACACCTACATCTGGCCACTATTATTGCTTTATTTGCTTATCTCCCAGCATTTGGTGCAAATTTGATGATTCAAAGGTAATGTATATGACATTTCATGTTGCTTTATGATGGAATATATTGTTAATTTGCATAACAGAATTTATTAAATTACATGAGGTGGACCTGAGACATACATCCCGTTTCTCCTTGGTGTTAATAAAAAAAGAAACTGATGCCTACAACTTCTTGTTTTGCAGATAACTCTGGTCCATGAAGATTACGTGTTATCCCAGGAAGCATACATCCTCTTCTATGCAAAAGCAGGAATACCCTGGTTTTCAAGTTACATTGAAACTCTAAAAGTGAATGGCGAGTCAAAATTATGCAACACATCTCCTGTGTCAGTCTTAGACAATGCACGCGTGTTCTCATTATATCCTGATCTTCAGAAAAGCATTCAATGTGGCTCAGATGAAACGAATGATGCTAGTGAATCAAGTGAGAAGGGAATTACTGCACCTGAGATTGAAGATGATGAACCACAGGCTGATGCAATTGAGGGTGATGAAAGTGGAGACAGTCATCAAAGAACATCCATCCAAGCAGGACCAGCATCAGCTGTGTTTTTATCTGAAGCCCGTAAAGATGTTTCACCAAGAATAGAAGCTAAGGTTGACCTCCTCGAGGTGGCAGGTCAAGGTGAAAAGAGTTGTGCTCCTCAAAGAAGTTTGACGATTTCAAGTCCAGAGCTGAGCAAGAAATACCCTACAAGTCCGGAGATATATAGAGAAGAACGGCCAGGTAAATATATAGTCTTTGTTACTGAGACCTGTCTGTATTGCTAACAAGAGTTTTATATTGTTGCTGAGACTGGTGTGGGATCTTAGATGCAGATTTCTCCATTTCACATGACCATGTGAAGCAAATCAGTCATGGGAGTTGCAAGAGGAGACTGGAGAAAGATATGGACGACTTGGAAACAAAACAAGCTAGCTCTTTCATACGGAAAAGCCTTCCAAGTTCGAGAGGTCAGCAACTCTTGGCTGCGTTGAGAGATTGCCAAACTCAAGGATCTTTGGTTGCAAACAAGAGAAAAAGATCGAAGTTTGAGACTTTCTCCAGACAGAGACGGTATTAGTAAACCCGATTCTCTTGGTTCAAGAACTAGAAAATCATTCTGTGGTTGCTGGGAAACCCAAGCGACATTGAGCTTCTCGAGAATATCAAATTTATATAGTCTCATCTGATTCTTAAGTCTTAAGCTAGCATCTCTTAGAGGCAGTGGGATTCTGTACTATCGAGTCTGTTGCGCTCTGTTAAATCCTGCTTGTTTCTTGTTTGTCTCAATTCAATAGATTATTTCCTTGTTTTCTGGTCTTAAGTGTATTCATGATCATTCACCTGTCCTTGTTAGTTCAAATCTTGGATACAAAATAACGTTCGTACTTGTATTTGTATTATACTTAGCTGTTTTCATTAGGAGCTCGAGCTGAAAAGCGTCGTGTTACTTCTATTTTTTACTACTACATTTCAGTGAGAATCATTACTTTCCTTTCTATTCCGAGTCTAGTCGGTAAGTCAATAAAAGTACATGAATAGCGAGTTATTTTCTTCGTCTAAGTTAACTTATGAGAGTGGGAAATATCATTCTTATTACACTTCACTTAAATCTCCATTTCCTCTGTGTTTTTGCTTGTCCTCTTCTCTTGGTACACTTTTCGTCGTGTTCTTAAAATAGGGAGTTTGAGCTTTGTGATAGAGAATCCGATACATGAGCAGTGTCTCCTTCGCAGTCGTGGCACTTCCCCTTTCTTACCAGGTCAGCTTCTCCATTATCGTTCATTACAATCATATGGCACGGGACTTTCTCCGCGTAGTATTCTATGTACTTCCTGTCATGGTGCCTGCCATAGCCATATGCATAAAGCTTAGATTCATGTCATAGTTGTAGACATTTACTTGAGCATCTCCATTTTTCTCCTGAAATTAGTTTCTGTTTTTCATTCTGTTATTACCGTATTTCATCATACCTGTCGAATACCACTAACGTCGCATGCAGGCTAGTAATTTGCTCAATCACGAGAAGTCTTAAGGGGTGTCCCATTTCAGTTCTTATCTCAGGCACCACCTACAACACAAACAAGTCCATAAGACTGACGAAGAAATTTGGTCGATTTGGCTTGCCTGGCCAAGGACATAGACATACCCCATATGTTTCGCAAAGCTCAATCAAACGGCGGACTTTCTGATACTTTGGATCATTCTTGAACTCGTTCTTCTCGTGGAAGGTCGAGAGATCCTCCAAGTTCATACTCCAAATCCCCGTCCATGTCTTTGCAGACACTGCACAAGTAAGTATATGAATCTGCCATTAATACTCGGGAACGTGCTATTTTACCCAAAACTATAAGTGTTTGGATGGCTTACAAGGAATATTGAGCCACGGTTTGATGCCGAGAACCGTAAGGCTGCAGCAGTGTTTGAAGGTGAAGTTCTTCAGGACCCATTCGATCAAATCCACGGAGAACTCCTTAAGCGCGTCCATGACCACTAGGATTCGCTTCGGGCCTTCCATAGTCCCCGGCGACTCTTCTATTATCACGTCTTGCATGAACGGCGACGACCTCAATTTGTTGAAGCAATTATGCATCATTGTGACTCGGACAATGATTTCTTGAGTTGCTTATTGGTTGTAATAATATGCAAGATATAGTAGTGAATGTATGGGTTGGCTGAGCATATTCGTTAACAGTCATAGGAAACTTCAGCATTTGAGTACGACGTTGTAGCAAAACGTTAGGGCAGTTGCTTTGGGATTTATGTACGGCAAGTTGATGAGATTTATATATGGAATTTAAAATATTCAAACTCATTGTAATAAATAATTAGGAATAAAGGACCAACATAAAATCACAAAAACCAATATATCTAATTTACTTTGGGACTCCACCAACGTATACGTAGGAGGAGAAGAAATGAGAAAATATATTTAGTATTATTTTTTTTTTATTTCAGCTTATATATATATTATTTAAATATTACTCGAACATTAATGCGTATTTTTTTATTTATTTATGTATTTACATTTGTAAATTATTTTTTAATATGATATTGCGGGAGATTCATATCCCTTCCACACCTATCCATTCAGGCAATTTCACCGCGGAGGTTTTTTGGCGGGAAAAAGAACAAAGCGAGCTAGCGGAATGAGCTCATCGGCGGCGGCGGAAAACGACGGTGAAGTTGCGGATTTAGTGTGCCAACTCGAGAGCGTTCAAGGCGTCGTCGACGCTCTCACCTCTGTAAGGTGGAAGCGTCAGCAGGTGATTTGACCCTAATCGTCTATTTCCCCTCAAACCCTTTTTTTTTTTTTATTTCATTGTTCCTTTTTCGATTCACCTATCATCAAAACGTTTGATTCGAATCGATTGTTAGGATGCTGTGCTAGAATTATCGGAACACGGAATAGTCATCATCGTTGAAGAAACTGCTTGTCTTCAGGCAAAGGTTTATTTGCAGAGCGAGGTGTTTATTCTAACTTCTCTCTCGTTTGTTTCCTCTGTGTGAATATTGTAATTTGGACCTGGGTTTGATGTTGAGAAGAGGATAATATTTTGGGGTTTGTGTTTGTGACACTTTTTTTTTCTAATTTTGTACAGCTATTTCTAAACTATGATTATCGCGCACGAGGGCGGCCACGATTTGGTGTGAGCTTGGGACTGTTTATTGACTGCCTCAACATATTTTCTGTTCCGGGACAGTCCAATTCAATTGAGTTTCGGTATCCAGGGCCTGATATGCAACTTCTGCTTCGGTGCGGGGTATTCCTTCAATTTGTTTTGATATGTGTTTATTGGTAGAAGTAGAATACGTTTTAATATTGTTGGGGAGGTTGTTAAAAATATTCGGGCCCAACGGTGGGTTGTATTTGGACCCCGCGATAATTTATCGGGATAGTACGTAAGCCGAAATGACACCGAGAGAGAACACGGGATTTTTACGTGGTTCGGCCAATACCGCCTACCTCCACGGAGAGACAATAGTTTTACTATATTGAGAATATTACACCGTACAAATTAACGCTCGTGTTTAAACCCAAACCCGAGACCTCTTACCCACCCGGGTAATGTATTTGTACCTACTCCCAACTACCACAGTAAAACTAAACCCGCTCTCACCCTTATCCACCCGGATAAGATTTTTTTTTTTTTTTTCTTCCCTCTCATTTCTCTCTTCCCTCACTGGCACTTTTAGCTTTGCTCTTGGGGTGCCTTTTACAAGCATCGAATGAAGCCTATTTATAGGCTAAGCTGCATGCTAAGATCAAAAATGCAATATGTCATTGCATACGTATTAGCATGGCCCTTTCCCATTAAATAATACAGTTGGCTTGTTGTGTGTGGGTGTCATAAGCTGGCTGGATCCAACAATTCTCCCCCTCCAGCCACATTCTCCATCTTCCTCAGCATCACCAAGCGCTTCTCCCCGTGAGTCTGATCATGAGAGTTACCCGCTCGTAAATACCACAAACGTTCATTGGCCTTTCATGTACCAGCTACACATTATCCGAACCAAGAATTCCGGTCCTATCCCACTTGATTCACTCAGCGGCCAATCCTATGTGCAACTGCCAGTCAACTATACCCGTCGACTCCGAAGAGGAACTTCGATGCAACCCGTTCTCCAGCAGGATTTACTTTCTCACCATCGTCTGCCTTTCCTCCACGCTCGCGATTTACGTGAACCCATCGAAGTCGGAGTATTATATATCATACTCCCGTCTAGACGATACAAACCTCCACGCTCTTCTCCCTTCAGTAGGACCATTTCCGCCACGTGTGATTTTCCAGACTCCCCCTGCTATGAAACTCCCATAGCCCTTGGAATCTAACTGGCACCAGGATATTAAATTCATTCGCAAGTTTGGGACAAAATCACACCACCCAAAATGCGCACCGCTCCGTTAACTATATTTTGATTTTCTCCGTTCCAATACCCCGAACACCCATTCGTATTTTTTGAAACATATCAAAATATTCCCCACAGAGCAACATGGTACTTCAACCCCGAATTCAATATCCTTCCTCCTGAGAACAAGCGTCATCATTAGAGACTGTGAGAATGTCTTCAAGATAAACTGGGTGCTACCGCCATTGTGGAATTTTCCTAGCCGCTCCTGTCCTTCTTCCTCCAAGTCGGACAGTTCTCCTGATGTGTCCCGGCTCACCACACCTGTAGCACACCATGCCCTTCCCGCCACCTTTGAATTTGGACCTGCTGATGTCCCCAAATTCCCTGGCGTATAACCTTCCTCTACGATTCTATCCGTGCATAGTCAATGCCTAACTATCACCATAATTTGATCATCTCCTCTTTTTATGCGCCAAAAAGAGTTGACTCTACATCCACCATCTTCTCCGTCTCTTTTTCGTACCAGATGGTTGTGATCAAATTATCATCCGAATCAGGAAGCGAGGTAAGAAGTAAAAGGGCATTACTTCTTCCTCTACCGACACATCTTGACCCCAAATCCTCCAGTCTTTTTCCGTCATTTTCTCCGGCTTTCCCTCGTCTCCCTTCAAAGCTTTAGCCAAGCCTCGGTGAACGAGCACATCCTTCACCCTCCTCTGCCAAAGAGTGAAACTTCCCGTATCATCAAATTATCGCACTTCGTTTCTGTTATCCCGTCGCTATTATCCTTGCAGAGATTCAACAGCTCCGGCCCAAATAGTACTGATCAGATAATTCCCAGTAAAGGCTAGCGACATGCCTACTAAACAGAATTACCCTTCTAAGTGAGTTTCCAGATAGAGCTGGTGGGGTCACCGGTCCCACTTATACACCAATCACCTAGACAGAACCCACTCACACAGTACTATTTGCCACTACTCGCCAAAAAACTCCACCACCGCCGCACAAGCTACGCCCGACGCAATATTCCCCGCACCGAGCATCCCATCAACGATAACCATCTTGTACCGCCGTTTCTGCCGAACGGAATACGCCGCCTGATCATCTCCGTCAGGAAGACTATCGACACAAGGCATCAACTCGTTGAACTTGGCTCCACCGGATCGCTCAACCTTTTTAGATATCTTTTCTGATGTGGAAGATCAGACACAGCTGCAACCACAGAGCATACTCAGAATACCAGCAAGGTTAGGCTCTGATACCACTTGTTGGGGAGGTTGTTAAAAATATTCGGGCCCAGCGGTGGGTTGTATTTGGACCCCGCGATAATTTATCGGGATACTACGTAAGCCGAAATGACACCGAGAGAGAACACGAGATTTTTACGTGGTTCGGCTAATACCGCCTACCTCCACGGAGAGACAATAGTTTTACTATATTGAGAATATTACACCGTACAAATTAACGCTCGTGTTTAAACCCAAACCCGAGACCCCTTACCCACCCGGGTAATGTATTTGTACCTACTCCCAACTACCACAGTAAAACTAAACCCGCTCTCACCCTTATCCACCTGGATAAGATTTTTTTATTTTTTTTTCTTCCCTCTCATTTCTCTCTTCCCTCACTGGCACTTTTAGCTTTGCTCTTGGGGTGCCTTTTACAAGCATCGAATGAAGCCTATTTATAGGCTAAGCTGCATGCTAAGATCCAAAATGCAATATGTCATTGCATACGTATTAGCATGGCCCTTTCCCATTAAATAATACAGTTGGCTTGTTGTGTGTGGGTGTCATAAGCTGGCTGGACCCAACAAATATATGGGTCTCAAATTTGGAACGAGGAGATTCATTTGATTATTACAAGGGCTGTGGAGTATATAACATTAATCATCTTGGAGGAAGCTCACCATCTAGAATATGGGGTTGAGGTTGAAATTTTTGGCCAAACAATGGTGTTAGTTGCTTGAGAAAAGGTGGGATAGGTAGCTTGACTCTGGATATTAGCGTGGTGTGAGAGATGGCTTATGTGAAAGTTCTGTTTTTTGATAGGTTTCCAAATTATAGATACAAAATCATGATCTGAATGGGGATCATCAAAGATAGGTGGATATTGAAGAATGTTTGATGAGGATTTGGATATCGATGAGGTTTGATTTGATGTTTTACGATATGTTTTAAGCGATTGTCTAATTAGTCAAAAAATTTGAACATACTGGAGGAGGGCATCATGATGTGGTAGTATTTGTTTTTCTATTCGGAAGCTCCCAAAGAAGTGTACTTGACACTACATATTCTCCTGATGTATCCGTTATGTACTTTTTATTGCTTAAAATGGGCATCCGAACATTTTCCTATTTTCTTACTTGTCCATGTGCTAGATCCATCGATTCTCCAGATGCCTGCATCTATGCTGAGATTAGAACAAGGATTCCTGAGACAATTTCTTGGGACTACAACTTTGAACCTGCTGGAAGCACACCCCTGAGTTTCACTGTGAAAGTACGTGGTCTTTTGTATTTGATGAGTTATTTGCATTGTTCGAAAAAATTTACCATTGCATGTAAGTCCACTTCTGTGATCTTAGGTGGTCTTACATGGGACATGCTGTCATCCTCTCTACTCAACATTTCTGCTTGATCTTGATCATGATTTTGCCTTCTTATCAACATTTACTTTTACCTTGTAGAACTTCGGTAGATTAAAAAGAAAAAACTTTTCCCATTCTCGTATGTACTTTAGGTCTAGCAAAGTAGCTGACTACTTTTTCTCCTTCGGCATCGATCTTGTAGATCCACAACGATAACCTAAAGAAGAGTTTCTTAACAGAACTTGAACTTTTACTTACATGATTTCCATACTTTGTTGAGAATTATCATTGTCCCTACTCCCTTGACATTTTTCATTGTTCATAGTCCTCGGCTTTGAAGGAAGCCATTGATGACCTTGAATGGCCTGGATCCAGCATTCAAATAAAGTTACAACCCTCTCCCCCATCTGTCATCTTTAGAGGTGAAGGCCATGGGGACCTACAGGTATACCAGGCACTTGATAATCACTACGCAAGGATGTTTTAAAGGCATCTCTTCATCTGATAATTACCATGATTGTTATTCACTGTTTATCTCTCAGATAGACTTCAATTATTATGCAAACACAGACCTTCTGATCGCATTCTGCTGTGACAGACAAGTTTCCCACAGGTTCTTTCATGGAAAAGCCTTTACACTTTCTTTTCTTTTTCCTTTTTATTTTAAACTTCCATCAACAGGTACAAGTACAAGTTTCTTCGAGCAACTACATCGAACATTCCGAGCAGTGTAATAAAAGATAACCGTGGGAGCAAGTTGACTATTGGCCGAGGTGGAATCTTGAAAGTTCAGCACCTTGTTTCTGTTGCGAAGCCATCTTCTAATCCGCACTCACACGTTAATTCTTCTGGCTATCATCAACAACAGCCTGGCCGTATTGCTCACATCGAATTCTTTGTCAAGCCAGAGATTGAAGAAAACGACACTTAAAAAAGTAATTCGTGAACTCAATTATAATGCTTTCAGGTATGTGATTTATGATGCCCCGGCCGATAAATTGTTGCTATTACAGATATAGACTAGGACTCCTTCAGGGAACCGTGTAAGATCACATGAGTAACAAGCCTATGAAGTCTTTTTTTTTTTTTTTTTTCTATCCATTTATCAGTTATTCGACACGATTATGGTGACTTCGATGCATCTATATAGTTAAGATAGACTCATCATATACTTCTGTACAAAATTATAACAGTAACACGTTTTTCAGACAGAAACTTCCATAAGCATGGGCTGCAGTATTTATGAGGATCCATCAAAAGCGTCATCTTTCGGACAGCTCCCAATTGCTTCTTCATCGTTCATGATATGAGCTCCGCAAAGATCGTCGTAGTTCGCAGTAGCATTCGCAAAGTCTGCAGTAAGACTGCTCAAAAGCTCTTGATCGTAACTAATAGCATCAGATGATACTTGAAGATCAGGCGTCGAAAGATTAATCAACTCGGGAAGCTGCCATTCATTTTCATTTTCATTGCCGTCATTTTCTTGACAGCCATTATAAAGTACCGTCCCATCCATGCTTCCGGCGTTTATAACGGACGAAGAAGTGGGATCTATCGAAATGCCACTTAAGTAGTCATGGCCCATTATATCATATGACAGGCCAAGAATATTATTTCCCGACCCTCCGTAAGACATGGGATTAAGGGTCGTTCGAGAATTATCGATCAGCTGAAGAACTTTGCTCGTATATTCGTGAAGAAGCCTTATACTAATGTTGATATTATCTAGCGGATTGATCGGTAATATGGGATTATGAAGCGTATGAGTAAGATCCATGACGGGCTGGTGTGTCCTAGGATCGATGCCCGATCTGAGGAGTCTCTTACCGAGGTTAGTGTTCCAATAGTTCTTGATCTCATTATCCGTTCTTCCCGGGATTTTTCTTGCAATCATCGACCACCTGCCAGACGGTCGTGATATAATCAGATTATAAGCATTCTTATAATATATATATATATATATATTATATATATATATATACTTGTTCCCAACGAGTGCATGGAGTTCGATGATCTTCGTATCTTCCTCGGGAGTGAAATTCCCACGCTTAATCTCAGGCCTGAGATAGTTCATCCACCTCAACCTGCAGCTTTTCCCGCACCTCTTGAGCCCGGCGAGGTTCGGCAAAGACTGCCAATTTCCTGGGCCATGTTTTCGGACATAATCCGCAAGCTTTCGATCTTCTTCTTCGTCCCATGAACCCTTCTTCAATTCTTGATTAACACCATCTTTCTCATCGTTATTCTTTCTACTTAGCGGATATCTCATCGTCCTTTGAGTAATTTTACAATGGTTTTATATATTATTTGTTGTGTAATATATAACTATGCATGAACTATAGGACGATGGTATATATATATATATATATATATATATATGTGCGAGTCAAACGTTTTTCATTGTATAGTTATCAAATATTATTACGTAATTCAACTCTCGCTGTTGCTTCCAGCAATAAGGAAAATATTGAATTTAAGGAGCCAAAGCAATGCAATGCAATGGAAGCTAACTACTTCGTCGTTCTTTGCGTCTTCCGATTAATAATGTAAGTGTCAGTGTCATTATTATTAATTATTGCAGCCTCGTAGAAGCAGTCTTTATGGTTAGTTTAAGAGATGGGCATGTCTCTGCATGTATATAATATAAAGTTGTGATTGTACAATATATTCGTTAAATCCTCCTCATGACATTATCAAATTTAAATAACTATTTTTTTATTATGTCATGGGATATCTTTTATTTTCTTTGTCAGCACATATCAAAATAAAATGAACTTGAGAGTGACTACGTAAATAAAAAAGAAAATGCAAACACATTACCAAGAAGGATCATTTAGTCTAAGGGAGGTTGCGAATAAGGTAAGACATATGCATATGGTTTTTTCTTCCCATCTTACCTCACAACTCGTGTCTACCCTGCAAAGTGGTTGATGAATATATATATACATATATTAATCATTAATTCCGATCACAATCTTCATTAACTAATGGTAGAAGATAATCCAACAGTCTATAAATTATTTATAATTTTTAACAAACTTTCTTTCTTTGAGTGTAAGACTCGACAAAACCCTATTGAACGATGTCTTTTATTTTTCTTCCATTTGTTTTCTTTCTTATAAATGAAATTTGCGAGGAATGACCTTTTGGTTTTCGATTCGATGTTGTTTTACTTTAATCTTGAAAGAATCTTCCTCCTAAAGCCGTTTATCAGAACATGAACATACTTTCCTCATCCAATGCATTATTAGTCTTTTAAGATAATGAAGCTTATGCAATGACTTCAACGGTAAAAAAACAAAAAAGAAGAAAGGAAAATAGGGATCTGCCCCCAGATTTCAAAACAGCGTACGTATTATATATATATATATATATATAAATATAAATACAGACGTGTGTTGCTTGATGTGGTTGCATACTGTCTCAGTCGACAATAAACATAGTCAGATGTTATTGTCTGAGTCAATGCTGCCTTATCTTATCTCCCTTGATTCTGACAGTTCAAGGAATCAAACTTCGTGAACTTGGTATGTATGTGTATTTACATTATAATAATATTGTAAGGAGTTGGTAGTTATATATTTTTCAGGTAAAACCTGATAAACTTAATTTCCAATTCAGCTATGAATCATCATCATCGTTATATGAATGAGGTCATCGTGGGTGGGTACCGAAAACACCGTCGGGTCGACCCATGGAATACAACCCTTCCGAGAAGATACACGTGGAGAGGTTCTTGAATAATGTCCAAAAGTATTATCTACAGCTATATATATGAAAATGAACGTAGTCGTTATATCCTTCTTATTAAAGGTCCTAACTTTAATTAACCAAGCAAAGCATATTAGTGAATGAATATCGATTTCAACCTCCATGATGCGACGTCATCCTACTATGCCACGTCAACATCCTTTTGTTGATATTAATTAGCAATTAATAGTTTGTTAGTAACTGTGAGTAATAGCCTTAATTTTATTCTTATCTGTATATATACGATATCTCCATTAGATCAATTGAATAAGATTTTTTCCTCATATCAATTTCTATCTTCAATCGCTCTAAACCTATCTATCGTTATATGGTATCAGAGCAGGAGAAATCCTAATTCACTGCTTTATCACATATCAGATGAGCTCGCAGATGGAATCCGATGGAGGAGGTGAGCAAAATCAAATCAATACTGCTAAATTGGAGGAAGATCATATCAATACTGCTGAAATGGAGGAAGATTATCAGCTTCACGGCTCAGATAATCCAGGTATGATGATCGTATCTATGCCTCTAACATCACGAAATTACTTGATATGGAGGAGTGCGATGATAGAGGCACTGGAGGCAAAATGAAAATTGGATTTATTGATGGCACATATAAGAGACCTAACACGATTCGCCTATGTTTCGAAAATGGAGGAAGGTGAATAGCATGATTACTGGATGATTAAAAGCTCGATTTCAAAAGAATTGTCAATAGCTTCATGTTCATTCACGATGCGGAGCAATTGTGGAATGAGATTGAGGAAAGATATGGAGCCTCAAATCTGTCCATGTTTTTGAAATCAAGCAAGAAATATCACTGCTGAAGCAAGGAAACATGTCTGTTGTTGATTACTATAATAATATCAGGAATCTCTGGGACCAATTGGATCAACTAAGACCTCCTATTGCAGCTCCAAGCACTGTCAAGATGAAGATTGAGGAAAGGGAAGCCGAGGACAGAGCAATGCAGTTTTTAATGGGTTTGAGTGAGGTGTATGAAGCTGAAAGAAGTCAAATGTTGTTTCTTGACAAGTTACCTGCAGTGAATAGAATATACGCTATGACTGTCAAGGCTGAAAAACACAGGGAGATCACAGTACAGATGAATGTGCCAAATGAGAATTCAGCCATGCTGGTGAAGAATTTCAGTCAAAAAGCGGGTGCAAATGTTCATGTTTCAGGAAGATCTGATAAGAACCTGTTAATGTGCAACTACTGCAAGAAGACTGACCACTTAAAAGAAAATTGTCTCAAGCGCAACTCTGATAAAAGTCAGCTTCTATGTAGTTATTGCAAGAAAACAGGGCACTTGAAAGATGACTGTTTTAAACTGAATGGATTCCCTGAGTGGTATCCTGGCAAGAAAGGATCTGACCGTGCTGCTCTCAAGGTGAATGCAGTATCTGAAGATCATATCTATCAACATGATCAACCTGAGGAGAAGGGTCTGCAATCTTTACAATCTATGATGATGAGCATGATGAAGCAGGAAATGGCAAAGATGTTGAAGGAGAAACACATCTCAGATGAAACACGCAAGAACTCTGTCAACTTTGCTCATTTTGAGGATTTTGCAGGTAGCTCTTTACTCTCTAAACTTGATTCTTTACAGTCAGATATCATAGGTGATAGTTCCTGGTTTATAGACACTGGTGCTACAAGTCACATGTGCAGAAAATTAACCACTATGATCAACTGTAAACCAGTTAATTCCTTTACACCAGTCTATCTCCCTGATGGATCCCTAAAACATGTTACTCATGTTGGAAATGTCTTGCTATCTGAAAATTTCCTTCTTACCAATTGCCTACACATTCCGCTTCAAATACAACCTCCTTTCAGTTAGAAAATTTGCCCATGACAGCAAAATTCGCTTTGAATTCTTTGCTGATTTTGTTCACTGCATGATTTACAGAATAACAAGATTATTGCTGTGGGCAAAATCATCAATAACCTCTACATCCTTGATTCCTTCTCCTTCAGTCAGCAAGCTATTCATGACTTTCAGCAAACATATACTTCATACATGTTGTCTTTGAGGTATCTCAACACAAAATTTCTAAACCATGTTTCAAATAAGGCACTTACTGTTGTTTCTATTGATGTATGGCATTCTAGACTTGGCCATCCTTCATTGCTTGTCATGAAACTTACCCAATCATGTTATTGATAATCATAATAGTGCTGGTATTTCTGATTGCAGTATTTGTCCTATGGCACACAGCAAAGAAATTCTTTTCCAAATAGCCATATCCAAAGCAGTTGTCTTTTTGATCTTTTGCATATTGATGTCTGGGGCCCTTATAGAATTCCTACTCATCATGGTTGCCACTACTTTCTGACTATTGTTGATGACTTTAGTAGGTTTACCTGGATATTCTTGATGAAACACAAAACTCAAGTACTTCCTATTCTAAAACAGTTTCTTGCATACATTCACACACAATATCATAGCCTTGTCAAGATCATTCGGACTGACAACGGCACAGAATTCTTGAGCTCAGAATGTCAAAACCTATTCCTGTCCAATGGTATTATTCATCAGAAATCATGTCCCTACACTCCTCAACAAAATGGGGTGGTAGAGAGAAAACACAAGCACCTACTACAAGTTGCTAGATCCCTTCTCATACAATCAAAGCTGCATAAGACCTTTTGGGGGGATGCTGTTCTTACCTCAGTACATATTATAAACAGATTACCTTCAAAAATCCTACATTGGAAATCACCCTTTGAGTTATTGAAACACAAAGCTCCAGATTACTCTATCTTCGAAACTTTGGATGTCTTGTATTTGCTGTCAACAATAGTCCTTCTAGAGATAAGTTTGACCCTAGATCAACCTCTGGGTTTTTGCGGGATATCCTGTGGGACAAAAGGTATAAAGTCTATTGTCCTGACCTTAAGAAAACCATTATTTCTCGAGACTTGTTTTTCATGATCTGTGTTTCCTTCCATTTCCATACCTGATAATGATGTTGTTCTTCCTGACATTATCATTGGTGATCCATTTGACATACTCACTTCAAATAGAACAGAGCCAATACAGAGCCAATCCAGCAATATAGAACAGCAAATACAATCCACAGAGCCACCACCTTGCTTTCCAGAAAGTCATGATTCTCCTGAAACTTCAGATGCAAATATTTCATCTATGAGTAACCCCACAACCACTCACATACCATATACCAGAACCAGCACCCGAACTAAGCATAAACCAGCCTGGATGCAAGATTTTATTACCTCAAACACATGCATTCATACATCACCTACCTCTATTTTTTCTAACAGCATATGTTATGACCAATCTGCACATGAGATTTTTGTAGCCAATTTGTCTACTTTTCAGGAGCCTGTCGCTTATAATCAGGCTCGAACGAATCAGAGGTGGATAGATGCTATGAATGATGAGATACGAGCTTTGGAAGATAAGACACGTGGGCTAACTTCTTTACCTAAGGGTAAGAAATTAGTTGGGAGTAAATGGGTATATAGAGTTAAATGCAATGCCGATGGCTCTATAAATCGATACAAAGCACGTTTGGTTGCTAAGGGCTTTACTCAAGTTGAGGGAGAAGATTATTGTGAGGTCTTCTCACCAGTTGCGAAGGTAGTCACTGTCCGTATTATACTTACTGTTGCTGCGATAAAGGCTGGATTTTGCATCAGTTGGACATTAATAATGCGTTCCTTCATGGACATCTCGATGAAGATGTTATATGCGGCCACCTCCCGGCTACCTCGTGCACAACATGGCCTAGTTTGCAAGCTAAAGAAGTCTTTATACGGCTTGAAACAGGCTTCTCGGCAATGGAATGAAGAATTCACTTCTAAGCTAAAAGGATTTGTTTTTTCACAGTCCGCTCATGATCACTCTGCCTCTTCACTCTAATTACTGCGAAATATCAGATCTTCTTGTTGCTTATGTGGACGATGTTTCTTATTACAGGTTCGAATGATTCAGTTGTAGACCATGTCAAGAACTTTCTTGATCAGACCTTCAGCATTAAAGATCTTGGTCAGGCCAAGTTCTTTCTTAGTATGGAAATTAACAGATCTTCTCAAGGATTCATATATGCCAAAAGAAGTACATTACAGATATTCTTTGCGATACACATATGTTGGACTGTTCAGTTGCTGCTACACCATTGCCTGGAGGCTTTCAGTTTCTCAATAGATAAGGATACTACACCACTATTGTCTGATCCATCACAGTTTCGCAGACTGATTGGGCGCCTATTGTATCTAATTTCACTCGACCAGACATTACATATGTTGTTCAACAACTTAGCCAGTTTGTTCATTCTCCGCACCTCTCACTGGCAAGCAGCCCAACATGTTCTAAGATATCTTGCTGGTACTATCTCTTCAGGTCTGTTTTACTCTAGCGCATCATCTTTAGATCTAATCGCCTATTGTGATGCTGATTGGGGGGCTTGTAAAGCATCACGTCATTCACTCACGGGTTACTGCATTTTTCTTGACGACAATTTGATCTCCTGGAAAACAAAGAAACAAAGTACTGTCTCTTGCTCCTCAGCTGAATCCGAATATAGATCTATGGCATCAACCGTCAAAGAACTACAGTGGATTTCTTACATATTGAGTTGTCTCAACCTCAGTGTATGTACTCCAATACCTCTACATTGTGACAATAAAGCCGCTCTTCACATCACCTTAAATCCTGTTTTTCACGAGCGGACGAAACATATCGAAATTGATTGCCATGTAGTCCGGGATCAATTCAAGAAAGGCTTCTTCATTCCTCGTCACATCTCCTCAGCCATAAACATTGCTGACATTTTTACCAAGGCGTTATCTTCTCCGCTGTTTCTAAAGCTTCTGTCCAAGATGAGCATGTCTTTTCCCGCTGCTCATCTTGAGGGGGGGCTGAAGGAATATCGATTTCAACCTCCATGATGCCACGTCATCCTACTATGCCACGTCAACATCCTTTTGTTGATATTAATTAGCAGTTAATAGTTTGTTAGTAACTGTGAGTAATAGTCTTAATTTTATTCTTATCTGTATATATACGATATCTCCATTAGATCAATTGAATAAGATTTTTTCCTCATATCAATTTCTATCTTCAATCGCTCTAAACCTATCTATCGTTATAATTAGTGATGTAATAAAGCTTAATCTAGAGATTGCTGCCCCTTGAACTGAATTATTATAGAAAAGATTGAACTTATAAAGTAGAAAAACTCCATTTGCTTATTAGCTAAATAAATAAAACCCACTGAAGATTTAAAGCAAAACTCTCCATAATCTACCGTTGTTTATTAATAAAGCCTAATTGTTATAAAGTAATCCCATCGTTTTAGTAATTAAATAAAGCTAGCTAATACAGAGATGGGCGCCCATTGACTTTGATCATCGAAATTTCCAGGAAAAGCGCATAATATGAAGTAGAAAACTCCCAACAGATATCTATCAGTGCTCAAGCATAAGTTCAAGACACTATATTGCAAGATTGTTTTTTTTTTTTCTTTTCCTTTGTAATAAATTATTTATATATTTTTTGGGTAGTGGGATCTGAATAATCTGATAGTTGCTTTGCTTCTCAAACCAAGTGGATGGATATCTCCGTAATTCAATTCATTATATTATTATTCGTAGAAACTTGTTATGGACCGTCCATTGTTTTTTTAGAAAACCCTCATTATTGCTTAGCTTTTTATACCTTAATACATTTTATTTGGTAGAAACTTGTATATAAATATATTGCATTTAATTTCGGAAATTCGCTTTTTCTCTTGTATATTACATGGCCCAATCATATTATTTATAACTTTATTTGGGAAGCACGACCAAGCTGATATGATATACAACTATATGTTGGTCTCATAAAGTTAAAAGTTCTTGATTAGGAAGGATATTATTAATATACGTATGGTATTGTAAATATACCAAATTCTTTATGTGACAGAAAACAAATTCTATTTTGCTTCTCAAAGAAGATATGCATCTATTGGGTTCTTGCAGTCCAAAGATAATGCCCTTAGTAATTATATTTTTTTAAATATATTATTTAATGAAAATGCTAAATAAGTAGTAAATATATTTCTATATTTATAGAAAAACAGAACAATCAGGTTTGACCTTTGTTAGTACTAAGTCACCTTTTTATCAAGTGGCAATGTTAAATTTGAATATATTATTGTACTACTTATATAAAGTGAACATATTTATTATTTATCGCCTAACCTAAGTTTAGTTAATTAATGTAGCATATTAGACAAAATAATATATATATATATATATATATATATATATATATTGTGACGGCGTGATAACTAGATGGAAACCACTTCATATAAGTAACAAATTAACTCAAAGAAAATAATACTATTACTTATTTAATTATATAAAACCGCAGCCGATACTTTTAAAAGTTGGAAATTAAGAGAAAACAAAATAGGAGACGTTCAAAGTGGAAAATCTACGTCACGGTAGAATAATATAGAATTTGATTCATCAAATGAGAAATCAAAGCATCTAAATCGATAATATGCAAATATATATCAGGTGATTCTTACTTTATATGCAATTATTACTTATTTTATTTCATTCAATACATGACAGCAAATCTGTCTAGGTTACTTTTCACCAACATTGTATCGATTATTAATATATATGCAGTTTAGTGTTCCAAACATTACCCAAGTGGCAAACATAATATTTTACAAGAATCTCGATCGGAATATATGAATATATATATTATTTGATATAACCACCATCAATAGTTTTTTTTTCCCTATTTTTTTATTTAATTAGAAAAAGTTAATTGATTGTCCACGAGTAAAATTTCAATGGAGTCATTACTATTAGTGAGTATGATTTTAATGAATTGTACAAAAAAAAAATTAATATTACATTGCTTTTCTATAATCTTTTGACTTTATAATTAAAGAGATGGGGACGTGACTAATTTATAATTCTCGTACGACTTATAAAATTGTCAAAATATATATATATATATATATATATTTATGTAATATCGAAAAAAAAATTGAAAGTTGCATTATATTTCATTAATACAATTGCTTCCTTTATTACAGCATATTAGGTGATAGGATTCCACCCATCTATAAATTTCCTTTTGCTTTACATGCATCTTCTCACTTAATCCCTCCTCCAAAACGTCCATCATTACAAAACCCTTATAACACCATTTCACACACAAACACACAGAAAACCCTAATCACAGCCAAAAGAAAGCAACAATGATAGCATGGTCGGACGTATACAACATATGCGTGGCCATGGCCCCGCTATACGTGGCCCTCATGCTGGGCTACTCCTCCGTTAAACGTCTGAAAATGTTCACTTCAGACCAGTGCGATGCGATAAACCGATTCAACTGCTACTTCATACTCCCATTCTTCACTTTTCAGTTCATTTACAAGATCGATCCCTACACCATGAACTACAGATTCCTCGGAGGAGACGTCGTCGCGAAAGCCCTCGCGGGCATGGCTTTGGTCTTGTGGGCCAACGCATGCAAGAAGGGAGACTTTGCATGGGCCATAACGTCCTTCTCCTTGTCGAGCTTCAACAACACCCTCGTGGTCGGCGTGCCCTTGCTTAAGGCCATGTATGGGGCTGTCGGGGGGGATTTAGTGATACAGTCTTCGGTCATCCAAGCCCTAGTTTGGTTCCCTAGCCTTTTGTTCTTGCTCGAATATAGACGCACTTCTTTGATTGCTACTCATCAGGTCAATTGCGAGGAAAGTGATGGCATTGAAATAGTTACGGTGGTGGCCGATGATCATCATCAAGTGAATGGCGGCGGCGGCGGCGGTGGCGATGGTGGCTTGAATGGTGGGGTGGCTGAAAATGATAGGAAAGATGTAATAGAATCGCCGCCGTCTTATGTTGGGTTTGGGTCGACTTTGAAGAAAGTATGTCTTAAGCTTGCCATGAATCCTAACGTCTATGCTTGCGTAGTTGGCCTCCTATGGGCGTTGCTGGCAAAAAGGTACCCTTTCACTTTGCATGAGTTTTAATTTCATTTTTCTTACGAAAAAAAAAATAAATTGTGAGTTCTTTTATTATTACATCGCCACGTTTAGACGATTTCTGTCATCTTTAAATTCAAAAAATAATAGTACTACCGAAATATAGAAAATATGACTAAAGTTAGACTTAAGTGCATTTTGTAAACTCCCATTTTGGAAATGTTTAGTAAACTCCAACAATTCTGACGTGGCTGAGAAATAAACTCCATTGTTAGCAATCAATTGGTGCCATTAGTAGTATTTAAAAAAGTGCAGGCACACCCTATTAATTAATTTAGCTTTAAATTAATTGACTAATCTTCTCCATATTAATTAAAGATGGCACTTGAAGATGCCTACCATAGTGGAAGGGTCAATCATCATCATGGCCAAGGCAGGAAGTGGAGTTTCCATGTTCACCCTCGGTAAGTAATTAATTATTTATTAAGTCAATTGTACAAATATAGATATCACTACGAAGCCTAAAGATTAGATTTTATTACCGTTGACTTGAGTTCAGAAAAAAAAAATATTACCGTTGACTAAATTTTAATTAATTCGACATCAGGTCTATTCATGGCACTGCAAAAGAAGGTAATAGCTTGTGGTGTGCGGCTGACATTGTACGGCATGGTTCTGAGATTTGTGGCCGGGCCGCTCGCCACTGCCGTCGGCTGCGCCGCCTTTGGTTTGCCAGCTAATGTGCTCCGCATAGCCATTATCCAGGCAATTCTTAATAATATATTATTTATATGCATATATTTTATGACTATTGATTAATTATTTAATTAGTTGATATTCATATATATAATATATATATATATATGTGTATATGTTTTATAACAGGCGGCATTACCACAAGCAATTAACTCATTCGTGTTCGCAAAGGAGTACGGCTTGCACGCTGATGTACTCGGCACTACGTACGGTCTTTTAATTATTTATTTATTTATATAAATATGTTTTTGCTTATAAGTTTTCATTTAAGTAAATAATGTTCAATTAATGACTAATCTAATCTTTACTTTTTTTACTTTTCAGGGTAATATTTGGCACAATCATATCCTTACCACTTCTGATAGCGTACTATGTTGTCCTCGATGTATTCCACTAATTGTTATGTTTTTGCGATTATATATATATATATATATATATATTATATTTGTAGCACTTGAAAAAGAGAATGGAGTTGGGAATTAAATATAAATTAATTAGCATTGCATATGCAACATTATATTCATTCATTTTACTAATTGATTAAGGAGAATATATATATGTTAGAAAGATGGTAGATTTAAATAAATTGCAACTAAGATATAATAGTAGAGCATTTAATTATAACAAAAGAAATAATATCAAGAAAGGAAAAAGAATAATGTCTATTCCTATATATATTGCCTAATCAATGGATGTAATCTCGATAATCGATAATCAATCAACGATATGACTTATCTAATCTCCAAAAACGAAACATTTATTTGTAATTAATGAAAATATTGGGGGTCTTTCTGCAATTACTTCGTCTCGGAAATTTCAACTGAGCTGCAAATACGATGCTGTCTGTCGCTTGTTTAATCGCCCACCCCACCTAGCTAGCTGACTTAACAAGAAGATTCTCCAAGCTTACTGATAGTTTGGTTGGTCTTCGCCTTTGGGTTCTAAACCATAACCTTGGAGCGAAGCGATATTTAAGCCAGCCATGGACTGCATATACAAGGACCCAAGTGCCCCTATCGAAGCCCGAGTGAGGGACCTCTTGTCTCGAATGACCTTGGACGAGAAAATCGGTCAAATGACTCAGATTGAACGCTGCGTGGCGACCCATTATGTTGTTAAGAACCTCTCGATAGGTCAAGCCCTTGCAAAAATGTTTCCTTTTTATCCAACTTTTCTCATCGTCTCTATTTGTGAAGCTGGGACAAATGGTTATTGTTTGACGTTTCTTGGCTTTTTCTTTTATTTTCTGTGGTCGGAGTTAATCATTCTTTAGCTGTTATTTTATGTTGTGGGATTATCGATGGATGTATTTGATTGTGGATTAGAAGTAGTCCACTTAAAGTTTATTGAGCTGATATTGCTGTATCAATAGTATGACTCTGTAAGCTGACAATTTCTTATTTGAGTAAACCTTTTCTGTTACAAACTTACTCAAGCTGACTTTTTTTTTCGGATCGATTAAGGTAGCATATTAAGTGTTGGTGGAAGTGGGCCATGTGAAGATGGCAAATCTTCGGAGTGGGCCGCCATGGTTGATAGTTTCCAGAAAGCTGCATTGGAGTCAAGGCTTGGCATTCCATTGCTTTATGGTATTGATGCAGTTCATGGTAATAACAATGTATATGGTGCCACTATCTTTCCTCATAACATCGGGTTGGGAGCCACCAGGTTTGTTTTTTAACTGAATTATTTATGCGTCCGAAAAAGATTTTCTTCTTGAATGCCAAATATGGAAATAAGTTAGTCTAATTATGCTGTTGTTAGGGATCCTGACTTGGTACAGAGGATTGGTGTTGCGACTGCTCTTGAAGTCAGGGCGAGCGGGATTCAGTATACTTTTGCGCCGTGTGTTGCTGTAAGTTTATCATTTTTCCGTTGATATAATGTTTTCTCTTGCATCTTGTGCAGAAGATGGTATGAAGATACGACTCTAATTTGGTTGTTGGTGTGAACGAAAATTGGAATACCTTGTGATGTAATGTAAGAAGGATTTACCTTTCCAAAGTGATTTTCTCAACAATTTCCTTAATGTAGCAAGACCTAATCTTGTAAGGAAATTCGATTCGCAGGCAAAATAGTTAAGTTGGCAATGACAATATACTTCTTACTATCAAATTAATCGCAGATTTCCCTGATAAAATCTTTTGATATTCTATATGCTCGTTGAGTCCAAGATGCAGTATACGGATAAATGCTGTTGGCCAACTTTTAATGCGATCTAACGTTATGATTCTCAACAAATACAAGTGAATCTCGGTTTGTTAGTGTGGTTTTATCCCTATTAATGAAGCAAATGCACCCTAAGAGATTAGACTGACAGGTATGTCGAGATCCGAGGTGGGGGAGATCCTATGAAAGCTTCAGTGAAGACTACAAAATAGTTAAGATGATGACCTCACTGGTCACTGGCTTGCAAGGACAACCACCTCAAGGACATCCTAAGGGCTACCCATTTCTTGCTGGGAGGTACTAAAGAATTTCAGATGATCAAATTAAACGATATTATGATGGTATAGATCATGTAAGATTCATGGAATTGCACTTTAGGATCGTCGTACGTTAGTTGTCCTTTTAACTTTCTTTTACCTCGAATTCTAGGTGTATGAGATGTAGTTTATTATGTCTTCTTGTTACACCATACGATGAATTAGAGAAAATCCACGTAGCTCCTTACCTCGACTGTATTTCTCGTGGAGTATGTACCATAATGGCATCGTACTCTAGCTGGAACGGGACGAAACTACACAGTAGCAAGTTTCTTCTTACCGAAGTTCTGAAAGAAAAACTCGGATTTAAGGTGAGCCCAGTAATAAGCGAAATAAAATTGCTCATCAGTTGATTATATATGATTCAACAAGACATTAAAACTCTGTTTTTATGACCTTGCAGGGTTTTGTCATTTCGGACTCTGCGGGCCTTGACAGGCTTTCGCATCCGTTTGGATCTAATTATCGGCGGAGTGTTCTATTAGCTATCGATGCCGGAATTGATATGGTAAAAAGTAGTAATATGGACAATTTTAAGCTTTTCATAGAGCCAAAAAACATAATATATCTTTTTGCTGTCTGAAGGTGATGGTGCCATTTCGATATCAATTGTTTATGGATGATTTGAAGCAGTTGGTGATGTCTGGCCAAATATCAATGTCAAGAATCGATGACGCCGTTGAAAGAATCCTGAGGGTCAAGTTTGCTTCTGGTCTCTTCGAACATCCAATGAGTGATCCATCTCTGCTCGATACAGTTAACTGTGAGGTGATCCATCTCTATATATATCTTCTTTAAATTTCGTTAGCCGAAATATATAGCTAAAATCTACGTTAGAACAGCTTTTAACGTATGTGTTCTTTTGTTTCAGCTGCATAGGAAATTAGCGCGAGAAGCAGTTAGGAAGTCTTTGGTCCTATTAAAGAACGGTAAAGATCCACTCAAACCATTTCTTCCATTGGATCGTAATGCTAGAAGAATTCTCGTGGCTGGAAAGCATGCTGATGATCTGGGATTTCAATGCGGAGGATGGACTATGACTTGGGAGGGCAAAAGCGGGAAAATTACAACTGGTAATCATTTTCCTAAATATTTAATTTGCTTGAAATCCAAAGATTGATTCGACAAAAGTTTTATTCTGAAACTATAATTATGCATAGTGGGTTTTCTTATGGTATATCTACAGCCCATTCAGTTCACTTTTTTCCCCCCTTTTTTCAACGAAGCAGTCATTGATTCGTAAATTTATCATAACATTTGAGAATTCTTACCATAAAGTTAGCTTCTTTACAACAGGGACTACCATTCTTGAAGCTATCAAAGAAGTCGTTGGCCCAGAAACAGACGTAACATACGAACAAACCCCGACTTTGGATCACTTCGCCGGAACAGATTTATCATTCGCCATTGTTGTCGCGGGTGAAGCACCTTATGTTGAGGGCGGTGGTGACAGCCCAGATCTTCCAATACACTTCGATGGAGCCGAATTAATAAACATGGTTGCTGATAAAGTGCCCACTTTGGTGATATTAATATCAGGGAGACCCATAACTTTAGAGCAGCAGATATTGAACAAAATCGATGCATTAGTTGCCGCGTGGTTACCTGGTAGTGAAGGAGGCGGTGGAATCGCTGATGTTATCTTCGGAGATTATGAGTTTCAAGGAAGACTACCTTTCACCTGGTTCAAGAGCACCCAACAGCTTCCCATGAATGCTGACGATGAGAATTCGTACAATCCTCTGTTCCCTCTCGGGTTTGGGCTGACGAGCAAAAACGAATATCTGATGTGATTACATGGTCTAAATCAGGTTCGAAATTTAGTATCGAACAATATTCTGCATTGAAATTTCTTGAATAATGTCAAGAACTCGTTTTTACGATTAAACCTTATCTATTACAGTCTTTTAGTCACCGTGTCAAACTTTACTTGAGATTGAATGGCGTTAGACACGTCGATTAGTATTCGACTCGTCCCATCACGAAAAGAATGAAAGATCTTTAAAGATCGGTCTTTGCCATTACGTATAAGATAATCTCATTCCCATTACATTTTATATGGAATCAGAATATTTGTCTGATAATCTTTGGTATAACCGAAAGTATGATCTTACTACTGTTTCTGTGGTGCTAAAGCAGAGTAGCAGCAGCAGCAGCAAGGTTTTGGAATAAAGGGTCTCACTCACAAGTTGAGGACATAAATGCTTTTCTTGAAAGATAATATCTTTCTTTTTTGTTTTCCCCTTTGAGCTTTCCTTATTACCTTTTCATCTTCATTGAATATACCGTATGTGTCTGACTTGTGCTCCTCTACTGTGTATTATTACAAGATATGTTGCAATTGCATTGCATGTGCTATTTCTTACTATTTAGTGTCCTAACATTGCGGTCATCTACACAAGAAAGTTACTACAACAAATGAAGCACTAATCTCATTGTCTCATGATAGGCCAGACCAATCACTAAAAAAAAAACAAAATTAAATAATAGTAAAGAAAGAAAGGAAGAAAAGTTGGTGGTGAAGGGGTCCTTCCCAATGGAATTTCTCAGTCGTTAAGGAGTGTATTGTTACTCCCTTAGTGATGGGTTCAACCTCATGACTTTTTCACCTGACTCAGAGGTCAGTATGTAGGAATACTTTTTAGACTGGCAAAAAACAAATGGTGGTAATGAAATAGTCCAAAAAAGTCGTGTAGTAGTAAGGACAAAGATGGCATCTCTATGTAGTGAATCGAAAAGGGAAATCTTGCTTGAATCTTTGCCTGGCCAATGAGCTAATGGTGGTGTGGTTTTAGATCGTTAGTGATGTGACCTGAGCAAAGATTCTTTCTTTCTTATACTCTGCTACCTTCGACACTTGTACTACTATACTATACTATACTATACTATACTAGTAATGGAGTTCACACGCAGCTTCAACTAACTAAGCAAGAATCAAAGTACTCCTCCCTCCTGCAAAGACAACAAGACTGTGTATGTAATAATAATAAAAAAAAAAAGTGTGTTAAAATCATACATATATGCTTCGCCTGTGGACAAAGTGCTTTATGACTAAGCAATGACTTGGCTGAGATCCCTTTCTTACCACATTTGTTATGCTCTATGATCTGCAGAATTTCCAGGCAATTTACAGAGAGGCTATAATATTCAGCTTTTGAGTGATTGATGAAACAAAGGAGACAGACAAACTATGTGTTCTTTATTAAAAACATTCATGCTGCAACTGCAAGAGACCATCATTACCATCATAATCTACAGCAAATATGAAGCAAACGTATTCACAGTAGAGAAAAAAAGAGCAAACCTTAGCTTATGCATCGACTAAACACATATCCAAACCGACAAAGTATTGGTTCTTTTTTTTTTTTGATTTGTTTAAATCCACAGATCAAATCAGATTCTCATGCTAATTCAGGATAGTGACGAATCCCAGATTGCATCTGAAAGGATATGTCGCGGACGACACCTCTCTGCATACGTTGGACTTGAGGTCTCGAACCGTAAGAAGCGGCAGGAGCGAAAGCATCGCCAAAGGCCATGACTGTCTTCTCGCCGCCTGGTTGGCTTTGGTTCCATGAGTAAGACGTTGGTTTCTGAATTCCCGATTGGTTGGTGATTACGGAGGATTGATCGGACGACTGCGGCTTACTGCTGTTGTTGTTGTCCGGCGAGGAAGTCTGATGATGGTGATCGTTGAGGCTTACAGTTGTAATATCGTGGATGCTTGCTCTTCTCTTGTCCTTGCCGCCGGAGAGCTGTCTGATGAAGTATTTCTGAGCGTGGCTGGCGACTTGCGTCGGCGTTCGAGTTATCACGAAGTTGCGGGATATGTTTCTCCAGTCTCCCTTGCCGTACTTTTCGAGCCCCATTAGAAACAGCCTGTCGAAGATATCAATCCCAAGGCTCAGATTTATCATATACAACACTAAAAATTCACATCTTCAGCTGATTCAACGTCTAATCTTCATAATATACGACGAACAAAAGCATAAATCTCACAGAAAAAGGACTCACTTGTGCTCTTCTTCCGTCCAAGGAACGCCCTTTTTCCGTTCTTGATCAGCGTTTCGACCCGAGGGTTTCCTTACATAGGACTGCTTGTACCCATCGCAGGCATACCCAGCGCCCCATTCTAGCGTAAAAGGGGACGACCCGCCATAGCCTGGAAGTGGAATAAGCCCGGCTTCTATACTGCTCACGTCATCTTCCAGCTCTTTGTACTGCCTGATGACATCAATCACCGTTTTGCCCGGGACCATGGCAGCCACCTTTTGCCAGCGATCGGGCGTGTTTTCGTCGAAACGAGCCAGGGCGTTCTCGAAGGCCTTGTTCTCAGCAGGCGTCCAAAGCGTTCGCCTTTTGCTCTCATCAAGAAACCAGCTTGAATTGGAGAAATTGGAAGCTGTGGGAGAGAGAATCTCCATAGCCCACCTCATCAAAACTCAGGGAGTATATGAGCTTGAGATTCAGATCAAGAAGTATGGTATGAATGTCGATTGAAGCAGATGAAATGGGAGAGATAGAGAGAGGGAGAGAGAGGCTTCACAATGGCAAATTGAGGGTCAAATCAAAGAAGCATTTTTTATGCCCTTCGAGGAGGAATCAGAATACCTTTTTAACCTGCTCGATAGCAGCCACCATCCTTCTCCTCTCTTTGAGGAATCTTATAAAGACCCCACCTTTTTTCTTTTCTTTTCTTTCCCAAAATCAATGAAAATCTCAAGAATTATGTGAAAGAGATAAATGAAGTAATAAACAAGAGGAAAGATTGGCAACTTCACTGAGCTAAGGCCCACATCAAGATCTGAATCCTTAGAACCTCCATTGCAAAGAAAAGCAAGGAGATGAAAGAAAGAAAAGCAAGTTGATGTATGTATAGACTGAAAAGCCAGCAACGAGAACCTGAAGATACAAACAGACTGAAGCTCAGTAATAACAGTGACAGACTCAAAAAAAGCAGGGAAGTTTCGAAGCTCCAATGAAAGAAAAAATCAGGGAAAAACTCTGAAATCTGAAAGGAGAAAACAAAAATAAAGTGAAAAAGAAGAAAGATTTCTGCTCCCCCACTTTTCTTTTCTTTGGCCTTGATATGTGTGGGAGGAGAAGGAAAAAAAAGAAAAGAAAAGAAAAAAGAGACAATGGAAAATGCGATGTAAAAAGCAGCTAAGAATTCTAGTGAGCACGAGCTTCAAGACTCCAAGAATCTCGAAATTTATTGCAACCATAAAAACACACTACAGATGATAAACAGAGAGAGAGAGAGAGAGATCTGCAGAGAGACAAAAAGCAGAGAGATGAGAGAGATTGAAGGTGGTGAGTATTGATTGGACGAAATGGTGGTTGTGGATACTGCTGCAACTTAAACTAAAAAGGCTTTACTTATTATAATGCACACTCTTCCATTGCTTCTTCTTTCATCCCACATACAAATTAAGAAATTATATAAATTTTTTATTATTGTTTTTCCTTTTCAGTTTTTTATTAATTAAATAAATGAAAATTGTTGCCAAGTATTGTCTTGCACCTAATGATTATCCTCGGAAGATGAACATGCATACCATAGGCAGACGCACTCTTTCAAAAGGGCAAATACTCACACTTACACCACTAAGTGCGTGGTCAGTTTAAATTAAGAAGTGATTGTTATATGTGAAAGTATAATTTTTAATTTAAATATTTGTTTCATATTGTTAATCTAAATATGAGAACTATCAAATCAATATAAAAAAAAGGTTAAATATTAGAGCAACTCTTAAAGATCATTTGCATGTCTCTGACACGTGTATAGATAATTATTATGTTGTGTTAATTAATTGATTTTTTAAAAAAAAAAATAAAAGCCAGTCAACTAACAGTCAAAAGGTTTAATACTTAATAATCATTCTACATAGTTAGTTAATCCTACCAACTAATCAAACAAACTCAAGTTTCATACATCTAACTATTTCTTTACGAGGGAATTAAATCAATTTGTAATAAGAAGCAATTTTTTTTATTCTAATTTTCTGGCACTTTGAAGTTTTAACATTTAAATGATAGTTCATGGTCGCGATGGATCGCCCATAACTCGACCTCGATCCACTAAACAATCAATTTTATTATTAATATATATATATATATATATTAAATATCCGACCCTCCCAAGAAGGAGACGATATATATCATTCACAACGTTCTGAGAGAGTCCATGGAAAGAAAATGAGAAAAAGAAAATTGATATAATAATAGATATGTAGGAAGAATTTTTTATTGGATGGCAATTTATTTCCATTAATGGAAAGATTCGTATGGTTTTGTACTTTGCCTATAAAAGAGTCCATGCATTCTCTCATTGGCCGATATATCAGTTTCATACTTTCATCTCTCTCTCGATCGATAGACACGTATAAATAAAAAATAATATAAATCAAAATTTTGGAAGAAAAAAACAAAAAATTATACAAGTAAAAGCTAGAGAATTACTTCAAAAAATCAGAATCACATATAATAAATAGTAAGATAATAAATAGTAAGGTAACGTCTTGGGCATACATTTTCCTGGCTATGGTGATGAAATCAGACAATATATATATATATATATATATATATACAAACATGACATGTAATAAATACAGGTAGATATCTGTGGTCGGATTCCTCGTTGTGGTTTGATGCACTAAAAAAAAAAATTCAGAATATCCAATGTTTAGGCCTTACCGTATAACTTTGAAGACGATCTCATCAGTCCAGTATTTTCTCGCCGGTTGAGAATAGATTCGAAACCACATTGCCCACAAGGTAGAGTCCGAAGGAAACTTCGAACACATTATCCAACGAAACTGATCGTAAAGTACCATCGATTGATGATGAGTATGGATAATAATAATCGAAAAAATGGATGGTCTAATGGAGTATGTGTAGATAGCAGCAGGTTCTGTGAGCTATATAGTTCTTGGGAGATGAGATATATAAACGATATGATTGACCCCGCCCGTGGGAATAAACACATAGACCCGTTAAATTTTAGCATTACGATCACTCTACTTACTTCGACATGCTACATAATCATCAGATCAGATCGCATACATGGAGACAGACAAGACATACCATGTTGCAAGATATATATATAGCCCGTTGCAGCTGTCCTGAAAACTCCGGCCATAACTCCGGCAGTATTTTGAGAGACCAAGCAATACACCCTGTAAATTGTTGTTTAATCAATGGAATAGCAATATATCTATCAATGAAAGTAAACAATAATTCACTGGGGATACAGAGGACTCTGTTTTGGAGTACCTATGAGATTCTTGTCCTTTTTTCGTACCATTGGAACAAAAGGTGGACAATTTTCACATCTGAAATCTGTTGGGTAGTTCCCAAGAGAGTATAGCGTCGAAAAATTCCGCACCGAAGGAAGTGATATACTATACTTACCGAATATCGAGAGTATAGATATGAAAATTCATACATAACGAGATAATAATACAGACCTATTCAGAACACCATCATCAAATACACAAAAGCCTTTACGCCACCACAAAGGCGCTGGAAGTCCCTGTAAAATGCTTGATCGACCCGAGAAGGCTCTTCGCCGCACCGAAATGCCTTATCCTGTACACGCCCGAAGCAGCATTCTGCGGTACTATCCACTGTACGGCGGCATAACTTCTCGTACTAAGTTTATGAGGTCTCGACCAGACAAAACGAAGGCAAAAATCATCGTCGTCATAAGCGGGGACCCAATTGTCCCCGCCTTTGAGAATCTGCACGAGCGCAAAAGTGCCCTCGGTCATCAGATCGTTCCTCGGGCAGGCCGACCAGAAAACAACCGTAACGTTATCCCCTCTCCTAAAAGTCGAGTTCTTGGGCACGTCTGACTTCACGTCCCCGAACTTTACGCCGGCGGGCGTTGCATCCACTACAACGGGTGCAAGGAGGCTTATCTGCTTGTCGAGTAGATCGGGAGGTTGCGGGCCCCGTTCGACTGATTGTTTGGTAATAAGGGCTGCTGCGAGTTTCTTGAACTCTTGTATGTAGCCGCTGAGGGTGTGTGGGCCATAGAGCGTCGAGGCGCCCTCGTATCTCTGTACTTGGTATTCCTCGAACGTCGTCACGTATTGTGAGTAAGAATTTGTTAAGCCAGCTATGACGACGTGGATGTTGCTCCCATATTCTTCGTTGTTTCCATTTGTAAGAACCCTTCTCACTGCATCTCGGAGACGTCTCCCAGCCATTGTACTAAATTCTGTTTTAAAAGAAAAAGAATTCAGTTCGTAGGGAACTTTCTTGCAATAGTTTTGAGTATCGAGACACGGAAGAAATTATGCATCCAAAACATAATGGAAAACTTCGAACGCAATAACATAATTAGCACACGGAGATTCAATTGACTTGAGAGCAATAGAAAAGCTAGTCTAGTACCTCCAGGCACACTAAGGGTGACAAGCTGCCCTATACGGAGAATCTGTATGGGAAGTATTGAAGGCTGAACCAAGAAACGATTTTTTTTTCGTTAGTTCAATAGGCATCGCCCTCCGAATGTGGAAATATGGACGGAAAGTTAAGCCAGCGAGAATTATGACAGGAAATAAGCAAACAAAAACCCACCGCCCAATCATAAGGCTGTTTCATCTCCCCGGTATCTAAGAGAATGGGCTTGGGATGCTGACAATCCACTTGTTCCTTGGTGGGAGTTTTAAGTAAGTTACGAACCAGCCTCCAGAATGCATTCCCCTGAAAAGAAAAAAAATAAATTTAAGAACGGTGATAAAAAATCAGATTTGCATAGCAGTTAAGTTATGACTTTCATACACTGTCGTCCCCTTGCTTGAAATCAAAAGCTCCGGGCCCGTCTGTTGTACCAGCAGCAAATGCAAAGCCCATAGCAGCAGGGCATGTTCTTACATTCTCGGTGGCTCCCTCTTGTTTTGTAACCGTCACGTTAAGTTGAGAGAAGTCAAGGTAAGTGTGGCGATACTCTATCTTTCCTTTTAATTGCTCTGTTGCGCCTTTAAAAAGATCCACTGCCTTCTTGAATTGTCTCTGCCCGATTATGCGTGTACTTTCGAATTCGTCGGGATATCTGTTTTCGAGTTAGGAACATATATTTTAGACTACAACCCAAAACATTACCATTATCGTAAAGTAAGAGTAGCGTTCGGTAGACCATAAATAGGATATGCATTACATACCCGGGTCCTCGGCCATAGCATAATTCATTTTTTCCACCGCAAGTACTATGATTGAAGTCACAAGGTAAGCCTGTATCTATGCAGAACGTGCCAAGCACATTTGGACTAACGTCGCCGCAGTTCGATTGGCAAAAGGCAGACACAAACCTAGGCCTATCTGCATGCCTAAGAGCACTTCTTACACGTGTTGCAAGACTCATAAATCTGGTGGTAGATTTTCCTGATGAAGAATTAAAGGAGGCTGCAACTTCTAGTAAAAGATGATCTGTATCGAAGGTGAGGAGAAAAGAAATAGTAAAGAAATTGAGGTTTCAAGATCTCATACGCATTCTGCACAATGAATGTCAGCATAAATTTGATCCTTAATAAAATTCATTTAAGTAACAAATTTATGGATATCAGATTTAAGCAAAGGCTGCATCGTCAAGTTGTTAAAGCTGTCGAAACTAAGAAACAGTATACAAATGAATAACTTCACCCATCGTGGCTTCAAAATATTTATCTATCTTCTACTAATATACTAAAATCATTTGTGTCGACATCGTGAGACACTTACGGTTGTTTTCAACGACCGGAATGATGTTTGAGATTCTTCTGGGAGCAGTTTCAAGCTCAGCGACATCAGATGAAATTCCATCACTATTATTCTGATCAAACCAATCTTCCATAAAGCGTGCTGCAGCTCCTTTGTTGTCCCCGCTTATCAACGAGTTTGTACGGCTCATAGAAGTTCCATGGGTCGCAAACCAGTTGAAGCTACCAACTGGGCCCCACTCGTCATCAACAAACTTCAATAGGGTCATATCTTTATCAACATCGTACTTATATTTACTACGTTCTTCTTGTGGATTATTGAGATAAGCACTTGGACTACGGTTCACCCCAGCATCCAAAAGTTCACCTGTGAGTTGGACCACATTTTGTGAGGATATTAGGATAGATCTAATCTAGACATCACCCAGAAATTTCAAGGCACAATTTCAAGAAATAAACGAATAATTAAACAATTTAGCTTCGGAAACGTTTCTAACATTTACAAAATAAAAGCATATACAAGATGACTTCACAGAACTAGACAAAGTCCAACACATACCTTTGTTGACATATATGGATCCTGGTCGAAGGTTGCTATGAGCCTGCACAATGCTCTGCTCAATCCCATCAACTAGAGCATCAAATGATTGGCGGACAAAACCTAATGAAGTCACAATGTACACAATGTATTGCAGATAACCTCCAGGGCCAGCATGGGTATGAATCCCGCTAATGGCAACATTTTCTTCCGTGTAAAGGTTTCCATACCTAGCATGGCAATAAATTCCATTTGTCAAGTCGAGTACCATAACAAATAGCAAATGGAAATAAAAGAAAAGTAATTGACAACCAGGCATAAAGGTCAAACTATAGAGAAGTTATTCTGAAGGCAATCACTACCTTGCTTTCAGTCTCTCGAGAACTTTTATCGTCACGAGCTGAGATGCCATACAAGCATCAAGATTCACGAACACAACTCGGCTGCCTTGTGGCTCGGCAACAATAAAAGTTCGTGCTCGGAGCCTGAAGTGCACGCCTGATGCAGTCTGTTCCATGTTAGCATATCCCATCATGTTGACATCAGCAGCCGGCCCAGTGATGTCATAGCTTCCAAGGCCAATTAAGTAATTGGATGCCGAATCTATAACTCGACCATTTATGATCAAGAGTAATACAACAGTTGACAACAAAATTCTTGTTTCAGATATTGCCATCATCGTCTCGTCACCTTGCTTCCAGGCTACGTATCTTTAACTTCCTTATATTTGGAACCAAAGAAGTACCAAAGTAAGAGATTTATCAAATTCCTGGCATTAATCAAGCACACTATCAAAGAGAAAACACCCAAAGCTCAACATAAAAATATAAATCATACACGAGACAAAAAAAAAAAAAGCAGCAACAAATACTGAAAAACGAAAATGCAGACTGCAAAGTGTAAAACAGATTAAACAATGGAAACCGAGCTGAACTCTCCAACATAAAGGCAAGAAAGCAAAATTGGGTGTCGCGTCATTTTTGGCTTTGACTTTGGCTTTACGACTGGGCTATCCCTAAAATTCTAAGGAAGAAAATCTTTCTATCGCTCCAATTTAAGCAAATAACAAGGCTACAAAAATCTTTAACAACGAAATTAAACCAAAACCCTACAAGTATGCTTTGAATCTACACAAAAAGCATACGTCGAATAGCTAAAGATCTCCGAACTTGCGACATATGGCAAAAAGGATCATTACACTGATGAAGCCTGAAGCAAAAAAAACACCTACCAATTTTCAAGGAAGACAGAGTGGAGCTTAGTGATCATTTATAGAGCTGATTGCTCATAGTGTTGAGCTGAAAGCGTCGTAAATCGAAAAGAACGTCCTTTGCATTCAACCGACCTTGTCGTGCCGTATTATTTCTTCCATCTGTATTGTTTTAGGATGAATATATAAATAAATGTGTTTTCAGGGGGAAAATCGCAAGAGAAAAAAATCTTTTCGTAATTTCCAATTTAAACCTTCATGTTTTTCTTTTATTAAGAAATAGCCGCCAGTTTTAGGTCTTATCAAATTTAATCCTTCAACAAGCCTCAAATACAATCACAAACCAGGGCATTCGCCGAAGAGAAGCTTAATCAGTGGTGAAAATGGCGAGTGGTCTCTTCGTCAAGAGAGCATCTTCAGCTCTAGAGAATACATTTTCTGTTTTTAGAGTCTCATTTAACCTCCTACGCAGCCAAAGTACCGACGCCGCCGCCGCGACACCCGGCGGCGAAGATGGGAGTGTGAAGCGCCGGAGAAAGAAGAAGAAGAATTTGTTCGAGGTTGCTCAGTTTTTGCCTAACTGGGGCGTTGGTTATCACATGGCCAAAGCTCACTGGTCTGGGGTTTCGTATCAGATCACCAAGATTAATCTCTACAAAGTGAGAAGTCTCCTTCCCTCTCTCTATCAACATTGGTTACGTTTTTTTAGCTCAGTGTATTGCCTCGTATGTCTTACCTTTCTGTATTAGGATTGACTACTAGGATGTGGGGTTTTGGTGGGGTTTAAAGGGGCTTTCTTTTTTTTTTTTTTTTCAGGATGGTAGGCATGGAAAAGCTTGGGGAATTGCTCACAGAGATGGTAATTTTCTGTTCCTCTTTTGAACTTTTGAACCCTACTGCTTGCTTTGAGCTTGGTTCTTCTGTAAAAAAATTTCATGTAGGCTTTGATGAAAATGCTGTTATTTTGGATGAAGAATGAAGTTGGGGTTGATCTAGGATATAGATAAACAGAATGGTATGGATGAAGAGAAATTTTGGTTGAATAATGTGACATCTTATGTCTCTTATTTTGTCGAATTCTTCCTATTTATACTTAAGACGATAGAAGTTATTGTTGTGAGTGCATCTTCTCTTCAGTTGAATATCATGTATTAGCATCCTTATTACTGGATGTAGATTGTAGCTCCAGAAGAAAAGTTATTGGGGCTTAAAAACTGAACGGGATTCTGTGCGTAAAAGATACGTATTTGATTGTTGTGTGTGGGTGGGTAGTAAAAAAATCTCTGCTTTCGTAATGTCTTCCGGGGTGCATGCTGTCATAATGTGACGTAAGATTATACTTCAATTTTCCATCACTCTGTCAAAAGCAGTATGGTATGAATTTAGTAAGCTTGTAGGCGTATAAGTTATTTGGAGAATACCATAACCATCTGAAAGCCTTTTGTCAAATCTAACCAGGATGGCCAATTGAGGTATTTCATAACTCTCATGCCGTTCGTTAACTATTATAATTATCTGAGTTTGTATTAGGCACACTAAGATATTGAAGGTTATGTACTTTCTTATATGGGATCAAAGACTGATAGTGTATGATATGGAAATGCCCATTTATGGGATAGGGCGTGGTAACGACTTAAAGATGAAAAATTAACAATACGATATGCCTTCTTTCACTATGTCTGTCAAGATTTTTGTTGAGAAGCCTCTTTCCAATGGTATATGGTGGTCCTACTTAGCTTCTATAGAAGAATGTGAATATGTAGTAATCAAGCAGTTGTAGTCCATTGATCTTCCTTGTCTCAACATTGTGTTCCGTTTTGGTGGGTGAAAGAGATTCTATACCTTCCCGTCAATATGCTTTAAAAGCAAAAGAGTTGCTAATGAGATAGTTATCGCAGGTGTGCAGATTGCAGATGCTCCCAAGAAAATTAGCGGTGTTCACAAGCGATGCTGGAAATACCTATCCAACGTCAAGAAATCGGAAGACATTAGCCTAAAACCTGAGTCGCAAGCTGTTTGATTCGCTCGAATGTTTTGTCTTCTAAGAGAGAGTTTCAGTTATAGCTGGGATCATTCCTTGTCGAAGAAAAGACAGGCTTTTTTATTAGTGTTTTTCTTTGGACCTCTTTGGTTGATAGGACCCTTTAAGACATTTATCAGTGTTCTTCTCAAATGAAGTAAATTAACTAGCCAAGAGGAAATATTATATAATCTTGAAATATTTGGTGTTCATAGGATATTAAAACAACTGGAAATTGTGAAATTACAATCCCATATAGAAATCTCTATATATATATTCCCATCTCATTCCTCATATTCTTGGTCCTCATCCTCGTACTCTTCATCAGCAGTGGCATCTTGATACTGCTGATACTCAGACACAAGGTCGTTCATGTTACTCTCAGCTTCCGTAAATTCCATCTCATCCATACCTTCGCCCGTATACCAATGCAAGAACGCCTTCCTCCTGAACATGGCAGTGAACTGTTCGCTAACCCTCCGAAACATCTCCTGAATCGAGGTCGAATTCCCGATAAAAGTCGAAGCCATCTTGAGCCCGGTTGGTGGAATGTCACAGACGGTTGATTTCACGTTGTTAGGAATCCACTCCACAAAGTACGATGAGTTCTTGTTCTGCACGTTCAGCATCTGCTCGTCCACCTCTTTGGTGCTCATCTTCCCGCGGAACATGGCCGAGGCAGTGAGGTAGCGGCCGTGGCGCGGGTCAGCTGCGCACATCATGTTCTTGGCGTCCCACATCTGCTGGGTCAGCTCGGGCACCGATAGGGCTCGGTATTGCTGGGACCCACGTGAGGTTAGCGGTGCAAATCCCACCATGAAGAAGTGGAGGCGCGGGAATGGGATGAGGTTGACCGCAAGTTTTCGGAGGTCGGAGTTTAGCTGACCGGGGAAACGCAGGCAACATGTGACACCAGACATGGTTGCGGAGATCAAGTGGTTCAAATCACCAACTGGGTAGAAAGAAAAATCACATTAAAAGGCTAGGAGAAGTGATTCAATATTTCAACCATAGGGACCAGCTCATTGAGAGCAAAGTTAAGAAAAGATATGATGTAAATGTAATAAAGAAAGTTACAGCTTGGAGTTGTAAGCTTGAGAGTCCTGAAGCAGATGTCATAGAGTGCTTCGTTATCAAGAACCATGCACTCATCTGCATTCTCCACGAGCTGGTGAACGGACAATGTGGCGTTGTACGGTTCGACGACGGTGTCCGAAACCTTAGGAGACGGGAAAACGGAGAAAGTGAGCATCATCCTGTCGGGATATTCCTCCCGGATTTTGGAGATCAACAGAGTTCCCATCCCAGAACCTGTTCCTCCTCCCAGTGAATGGCAAACCTGAAATCCTGCAGGTGTTTGAAGAGAAACGGATTATAGAGTCCGAAAAATTCCAACGCATCATACGGAGTATCTCCACAATTCATTCATAGCTGTTGTAAAGAATGGTGATCACAGAGGCATCAACAAAGATAACATTTGTAATTTTGTATAATTGCTTATGACCTAGAAAAATGAAGTCAAAGTGGTTTGGGGGAAAAAATAGCGATCATTAATTACCCTGCAAGCAATCACAATTTTCCGCTTCTTTCCTCACCACATCCAGCACGGAATCGATCAGCTCGGCGCCCTCGGTGTAATGCCCTTTCGCCCAATTGTTCCCCGCACCCGACTGCCCGAACACAAAGTTGTCCGGCCGAAAAATCTGACCGTACGGACCGGACCTGAGGCTGTCCATGGTCCCAGGCTCCAAATCCATCAGCACGGCTCGAGGAACAAACCTGCCACCACTCGCCTCGTTGTAGTACACATTCACGCGCTCGAGCTGAAGCTCCGATTCCCCCTGGTAACTCCCCGTCTGGTCGATCCCATGCTCGGCGCACACGACCTCCCAGAACTTGGCGCCGATTTGGTTGCCGCACTGACCGCCCTGTATGTGCAGAATCTCACGCATTTTCGCTCCTAATTCCGTCTCTTTCTCTCTTCTGAGATAAATTTATCTTCGGAAGTTCGATATGAAGGACGAATGAGAGGAAGAGAGACGCTTGTGGGAAATGAAAGGAATGGAGAGAGAGAGAGAGAGACTTGTTCGTTTATATGGAGAAAGGAGAACCGTTGGATTCAACGAACGGCTGATATTTTTCGGAGTTGGCATAATTTACGGCCGGCAACAGAAGGCTGATTCTGCCGTTAATCTTATTTTCTGAGATTAAAGAATTATTAATTATTTAATCAACAAACAAATAAGGTTCACCAATGTAATGGCCGGCCCAGCATTTGCTTTTGCTATACTTGTTTGTCGTTTTCCCTTTTTTTTTTATAAAAAAAAATTGTGGGTTGATCAGAAAATATACAGAAACAATATCAGTAAATTTCAACTCTCCCATGATAAATCTTAAACAAGATATTTGATATAAGTCAAAGTCGCATAATGTAAGGTAGACAGCACTTATTCAATTAGTAAAGGAGATAATAGTGAGTGAAGTGAGTGAAATCCATCACTACCAATGCTTTGTAGAACTTCTTCAAATTCATCAACAGCCATCGGGGCACTTCACCTGCAGATAAAAAATCGAGCGTTAATGTGAGGCGGGAAGTTAAGTTTTTTCCGACAAGAGCGCAAACTATATGCATGTTTCAAGTGTAGTTGATCGGAGAAGACCGACCAAACATATATATGTAAGGGAGCAGATGCTATATCCAACGATGAAATTACTATTACACAAACATATATGTAGTGTAAATGGATCAATTTGAGGTGTAATAGCTTCTCTTTACTTCCCCTACTTTCTTCTGCATAACCTCTTTAATACTTCCCCATAAAAGGCTTTAGAGGAAGAGTTCAACTAAGTCATCAGTGCACAAGTACTTAAGCTTTAGCAGCATGGCTTTGCAGATGGAGACTCAAGCAGCAAAAATGTTCTCAATTTCAATCAGAAACTCACATAAAGAGCATTTAACAACCAGCAAAGTATACTTGCATTGCATGACAAGGACGCCGTGTCAAGAAAAAAAAAAACTCTACTTCAGTGTTCCAAAGAAAACGTGAATGAGTATGTAGCTACTATCGTGTCAAAGAGACGGGAATATACATATTTGCAAGGTCATTTGAGCTGATTCTGCAGCTTAGCTGAGAAAAAAGATAGGAATGTGCACTTTTGTGCTTGCACCAAGCTGGAAAATGTTCTACCAACAAGGGCGAATGAAAATTCAAAATCCACAAAAAGGAAAAACAAAACAAAATCAAGACGTAATCCAACACACAACTTAAGCAATTAGATATCAACTTCAAGGAAACCACAAAAAAAAGACACCCAATTCGATCTACCAAAGTTAAATTCGTACTTACTGCCCACGGTGCCTCTGCACAAACCTTGAGTCCTTGGCGTCCTCCTCTGCAAGCATATCAAGCAAAAACCAATACATGAATCAATCACAATTTATTTTCAAAAAAAAAAAAGGAAAGGGGGACACACCGCTGAGACCGAGAGAGAACTTGATGATAAAAGCTCCAGTGATGCCGAATCCGACAAGGAACGGCCAATTCCGATTCAATTCCCTCTTGAAGAACACTGGCCATGGATCGAACTTCCTCATTATTCCCTAAAATTGATTCTCTCCTCTTGCGTTTCCTCAGATCTTCACAGAAGGCGCTTTAGAAATGTGATAAAGCCTAAGTAATTGGGCTCACTCACTATTATCCCTGGAGGCCCATATCATTAACAGGCCCGTTTAACAATACACATTGAGGCTTTTAGCAACACTTTTATAATATCAATTAATTTGGGCCTTAGACTACTATTTTTCATATTTTTTCTGTAGATATATATTCTATTTTATTAAGGCTCAAGGCAAGTTAAAAACTGTCTAATTTGGTCTGTCAAAATTAATATTATTTTAAAATATAAAATAATTAATGAAATTAATATATAAAAACACTACACACTATGTTGAGAAAAGTTGAATATAATTACTATTTTGCCCATTTTGTTACTTATTTATTTTAATTTAGTTAATTAACATTATACTTTTTAATTTTTATTTATTATGATCATGTCCTCACAAATTATTTTTTCCTTTTATATTCTTAAAAATAATATACAATTAAACTTTATTATATATATTTATACAACACGCGCATAGAGTATGCACAAATACTAGTATGCTATTATAGTCTTCACACTCCAATTAACTAAGTCTGAATCGAATCTGAACTTCATTGTAAGCTATGAAACGGCTACGAACTTCACTTGAGAACGGCTTGGACTACTTTTGTTTTGTGTATCTTTCATTTTCAATTTATTTAACTTTTTTCTTAAAAAGAAAAGAGATCATCATATAAGAACGAACCAAGAGAATTATTTCATAAGCTAAGACTTAAAATGTCAAGAAAAGTGATAATCCAACGTACATTATGACAAACATTAGCAATAATAGTAATAGAAGTACCTATGTTGTGTATGTTAGTTTTGTGATCAAAAGCCAATTATTTGGATTATTGCGCTTTAAATGTTATTTCATGAATTGAATGATTTATATCATTTTGTTCCTTGAGTAAATTAATTATTTATGGATCATTTAAGTCGATGACTTAAATTGTAGAATTCCATATTGTAATATTTAATATTTACTCTAAATTATCCTTAATCTTGATTTTAGCATGGAACACTAATTATCATGTTTAAGATTAATGTGTGGATTAAATGATAGTTATATTCTACAAACTATTTGATAAAGAGTTATCAATTTAATCACACAGATATATAATGGAGATTATGCTATCGGATAGACCCGAAAGTGAAACAGATTATGGATTGTGTTTGTGTCATTAATGTTTCATACGTGTCTTGAATTCTATAATATGAGATGTTCAGTTTCCAACACTGGACATGCATGTTTGTTGGTATTGCTCAACGTTAGCCGTAAAAGGTAACTATACGGGTATTGCTGCAATAGGCGTGGCTAGTGTAGTGGATTTGGTTCATCAAGAATATTTTGTCCCTCATATTTTTGTGAGTGATAATATCCATGGGCCCCTTGATAAAAGTGAGGTCGTAATGCATGCAATGTGATTAAGGAGTTAATCACATTTACGATAAACTTTTGGAATCAAGAAAATAAATAAGTTTGCAAGGATGACGCATTCCTACCTTGAACTTATTTAGGATATTATGCGACAAGGGATTGACATGGGCAATTACTGCTTAAGGGATGGTGATACGTATTCGAGATACTTATTATCTATGTCACTTGGGTAATCTTAATGTATTTGCTAGGTACTAATTATGATTTATAGAATTAGAATGAGTTCTATTGCTATTGCCAACGTGACGTGGATCCTACTGGGTCACACCGAAAAGAAAAAAGATCAAAGAAACTAATATTTTGTATGTTACATGGAGATGTAAAAATGATGATGACAAATTAATTATAAGATAATTTATTTGATCATCATATCAAGAAAATAAAATTTAAATGACATATATGATATGATAAATATATATGTGATATATATTTAATATTTAAATGTTTATAGAGGCAAAGATTTGATTTGAGGGAAATCGGCTATATTCCATAATTATGGAAAATTACCTATGATTGCTAACCTTGATTGATACGTAATAAAATCCTTGCCTAATGTATTATATAATTGCTAAACTTATGGGATATCATTTGTATGCAATGACGAAAAAATTAAAATCTTTAATGAGATTATATGAGATTGTCCACTCATGTGATGAGAGGATAAAAAGGGGAGCATATAGCCGTGACTTTAAGATATCACATCATCCCTCTATGTGTTTTGCTGACATCTAACGTGAGAACAAAAGGGTTTTGTTCTTTGTGTAAGTGAATAAATAATTCACATCACTCGAGTATCTTCTAGCTAGAGAAAGGGTGATTCTTTGATTGAGTTCTTGGTAGATATCGGTAGAGATACCATACGTTTGGTATTTAAATACGTATTCATCGCAAAGGTAATATCAGGTATGATTTATATGAACTGGTTAAGTTTAATTCGCATGGATCTTGGTGGAATCGGTTTGATATATTGATATAAAGTTTTAAATTTCCGCTGCGTCTAATACATGATTACGTGCACCGATTCCTTACGGTGTAGACTAGAAATCCAAGGTTTATGATTTATTATTCAAAAAACAAAACATTATTATGGATATCATAAGCTAAAGAAACCCTAAAGCTGCTTGCTGTGTGAGCTGCTGCCTTTTGTGCTGATAGATCTATGGATCTTCTTGAAAAAGGACTGCTGAGAGAAACGATGATCTGTCTGGTAATAGATAACCTCTCCATCATCGTTGACGTAATGATCACTTTGAAGGCTCCTCACCAAGCTTGTAATCAAATGAAATGGAAATGGCCCTGATGACTTCTTAGGCTCACGGTAGTATTCTCCTAGTACTCTCTTTGCCTCCCTTGTCTGCAAAAAATATTTATATTTTATGGGCACTCTATAATATATATATATATATATATATATATATTTAACTTACGGCCTCGGTTAGATGATAGTGTGGGATCTGAGGGAAAAGGTGGTGAATAACATGGGTGCCAATATCATGGTGGATATTATTAAATAATCCATAGTCTCTATCGACCGTTGTCAGCCCTCCCCTTAAATAACTCCATTCCTGCGTAAAAACAATGATTTTATTACATTAACATGTCGGGTGCCTTGAAGCTCTATATATCTTCACTTAAAAAATCAATTTTTTTGTTTTTGTTTTCTTGAAAGTATCAATGGAAGAGAACGACCTTTCCACGATACCAGGGGAGCTTATCCTCGTGGCCATGGTGATGTAGATATGTGACGACATCGATCCACATTACGAATATCTATACTCAATAGAAAAAAAAAACCCCATAAAGAAATAAACAAATTTTAGGTATATATATTATATATAGTGTATATTACCATGTACGGAAGGCCGTAGATCTTGAGTAGTAGCATTGGGCCAGTGATGTTGATGGAAACATAAACTAAGAATGCAACCATGGCTGCCCAGCATATAGTCGAAGTCATCACAAGCTTCCTCTCATTAGGTTGAAATAGATCGCTGTACGGATTGTAGTGAGATCCACTTTTCCCAGGGCTTCTATACCACTGCAATAATGTAATAACATAAACAAATATTATTACATAAGTTTAATCTGCATAACATAAAGTGCTAGCAACCTTAATGTTCAGTCATCACATTGCACTCAACCCTTTTTATATATATATATTTTTTTGGTTTCTTCTGTTTTTGTTGTTTATATTAGCAGAGATTCTCACGTGCTATGGCATTCAGCAGAGATTCTCACGTGCCTTTTCAGTAGTTTATATGCAGAAGAAAAAAAAATAGTGATATATTTTCTTACCAGATACAATGGCCATGCAAACACTGGGAAGGGCACTTTAAATCTCAGGAACTTTGTCGAATAATCCAACTTCTTGTACAGCTTTTCAGGCAGCTGCAATAAAAATATATAAAAAAGAATTGCAAAAAAAAATATATGAATCAAGAAAGCATAGATTTCATCATGCAAAGATTAAGGCCAAACAATAAGGTCGTCACATTACAGCAATAGATTATTACCGGCACCCATGATTCGTCTTTCTCGACATTGCCGTGGTTCTGATGATGAGTTCTATGGCTGATTCGCCTAAAACAAAAAGGGACGACGATGAAATGAAATGGTATCTTTACATGATATTAGGACATATCCATGTAAATGAATCGATTGAAATATTACACTTACCATCCATGATAAGGCACAAGAATTGAGGAATGAAGTAAATGTCCCACCACGCTGTTCACCGTTGCATTGTCGGAAAAGCTTCCATGCCCACTGCAAGAAAATCTCAAAATCATTGCAGATAGGAAGCTAAGGGAGGGGAAAAGGAGAGATCTTTATCATTATTTTCATTAAATTAAATACAGAAATCGATTGAATTAATTAATATATACCAATCGTGGCCAAGAACGAACAATGCCCAGAACATTGTTCCCTGAGCAAACCCATAGAGAGGCCAAAAGCACCAACGATCGATCTTAACAGCCAATGCAAGCAACAGACCGACAACGACCAGGTCCCTAACAACGTAAGACAGAGAGCGCCACGTGTCCTTAACCCAGCAGTGGGCCGGAATGGCGGATCTTATGTCTCCGATCTTGAACGGCGGCGCTGAGCCCGGGTCGAACGACGACGGCGACGACCCATTTGGTTTTTGAGCCGCGCCAGATGGATTTTCGTCGATCGATGCCTCGGCTTTGGGGGCATGATGGCTCTTCGTCGCGGAGGAGCCTTTGGTCATTACGGCCATTGCGCTCTCTTTTTTGGTGGAAGATGTGTTTCGTTGGGAAGGACGCTGACGCTCTGAGGTCGCTAGTCTGCGTGTATATATATATATATATATATAAGGGATTTTCTGATATTTTATGTTAATGTAATAAATAATAGCGAATTACTATAATTAATATTTTAGTTATGGACTTATTGGTCGTCACGTGATTATATGGGGAGTTGGTGTATGAAGTTTGTCGTGGGATTGATCTATTTTTGAAGGGGTTATATATATTTTTTTTGGGGGGTCGGTCAAACATATACTTCTATGTAATATTTGAGAATAACATATTTAATGTAATAATGTGATATGGGTTGTAATATTTTTGCAAGATATGATGTTACAATTTCAAGATTACCCTATTTTGTGCAATGGGTCACAAAGTGTAATAAATTGAACAACAATTAGCAAATAACAATATTAGATAATTCAATGGACAGTCTTGGCTTAGTGTTCAAGGACGAGGCTTGAAGATTACATAATCCAATATCTCTGTCTATCATATATCTTGAGTGGTTTTATCGCATATAGACCTATCTAGGTCTTTAGAGGGAGTTCACATGATCGAATCTTCGTATCTATCAATATCTTGAGTAGTCCTATCATGTGAGGACGCATCCTATGATCGAATCTTCATGTCCATCAATATCTTGAGTGGTCCTATCACATGAGGATACATCCTAGTTTGAATTACGATGTTGGCTTATTTGGCACCTGGCAGGCTATCGCGCTAATATGCGGGGTTTACCCGATCTTACCAAACAGTGGCGTGCGCTAGAAATTCAGATTCATAATAATTGAACCACATACTTCATAATTTTCGAACATTTTACTTTAATTTTGTTCAATTTTTTATCCAATCATTGAAAAATTCGACACACATTATAAATAAATAATTATTTTCAGCAGCGTCCAGTCCATTGGCCTCACTGGACCTAATGTAGCTCCGCCTATGTTACCAAATATATTGAATATTCATATCAAATATCTCGTTTCTTAGCGTGGATTACGTAGTTGGCCTACATGGCAGGCTATTGCATTAACTCTTGAGTTTTTTTTCTGCTTTTTGTCGAAGGAATTATTGTTGAAAATGAGCTATATATGTGATAAATATCGATGAACATCGACTCTATCATATTAAAATGATAGTCAACTCAAATCATATATACCAAATCATGTAAATTATTATAAAATTTCGATGCAAATCAATTCAATTCCCAACAATGTGACGGCAGGCGCCTCAAATCTTGCCCCCCCATGAGCAGCCGCGCACCACCATTTCATGCAGCGAGTTGCATATTCTAAATACATATTTATGCACACAGCTCAGTAAAGAAAAGAAAAAAAGTAATGTAATAATCAAACCATGTGACTCTCTCCTACAAATAAGGACCATCGCCCCTTTCTCCTGCCTCTCGCCAGTTATATAGTCAAGGAATGATTCATTTGAGAGTCACAGCAGAGATCAAGAACATGGCCAGCGGCGGAGGAGGAGGAGGAGGAGAAGAAGACACAGCCTGCGTAGCAGCCATCTTCGGAGCGACGGGCCTTGTAGGAAGAGAGCTTGCAAGAACGCTGCTTTCGACCCGCAAGTGCAAGAAGGTTTATGGTGTAGCTCGAACAAGCACGAGGGCAGCTTCTGAAGAAGAAGATCCCAATTACCATTTCATCGCCTGCGACCTTCTCAGCTCCTCGGAGACGAGCGAAAAGCTCTCTCCTCTGACCGACACGACCCACGTGTTTTGGGTCACATGGGCTAGCCAGTTCCCTCTGGACAGCCCGGAATGTTGCGAACAGAACAAGGCCATGATGTCCAATGCCTTACAGAGTGTTCTCCCCAAGGCCAAAGGTCTGAAGCACATTTCGCTTCAGACGGGGACAAAGCACTATGTGTCCTTACATCATGACTCATCTTCGAGCGGACAGGGGGTAGCTACTTACTACGAGGAGAACTTCCCCAGAATTGACCGGGGATACAACTTCTACTATGCCCTCGAAGACCTCCTTCGAGAAACATTGGAAGGGTGCAATGTGGCCTGGTCTGTACACAGACCAGGGATAATCATGGGATGTTCTAGACGAACAGTGTACAATTTCATCGGTAGTATATGTGTCTACGGAGCTATCTGTAAGCATCTGAGCCTCCCTTTCATCTTTGGAGGAACTAAGCAATGCTGGGAAGAAAGGTATGTCGATGCATCGGACGCTCGCCTCGTCGCCGAGCAGCATATCTGGGCTGCTACTTCCGACTGTAAAGATCTAACTGGCACTGAGACTGCCAATGCAGGCAGGGCTTTCAACGCCATAAACGGCGAAACTTACACGTGGAAAGAGATCTGGCCAAGTATAGGCCAAAAGCTCGGGATGGAACAGTGTGAGTTTTCTGGGGATTTCACGTTTTCGTCCACCATGAAAGATAAAGGAGGAGTTTGGAGAGAGATTGTCGAGAGGGAGGGGCTCGTAGCTACGGAAATGGAGGATTTGGCCAACTGGGATTTTCTCGACATATTGTTTAGGTTTCCTGTGAAGATGTTGTGTAGTAGAAAGAAGGCCGATGAGATGGGATTCCAGACAAGGTACAATGTTTTGGAGTCCATATGCCATTGGATCGATGTAATGAGAGCAGAGAATCTCATTCCACGATCATTACCAGCAGATCAGTCGGCTTAACTTACTGTTAGTGTAAAACTCCATGGAATCAAAAACAAATCAAATCTGCCTCTGTGATTTCTTTGTTTGTTTAATCTGTCCATCTTAGCTTTTGGTAGTCAACAGCAGCAAGAGAATGAATTATTTCACATAATATATATATTTACATTGCATCAAGTTATGTACAAATCTAAGCGTTATAGACAAGAAAAGGGACAGCAGATAGTTACAAGAACTAGAAGTTCTAATTCTTGATGAGCTTTCTGGTAATTTCAGCAAGATACTTACCTTGATGAAAAGCTTGCTTCAGCTCGAGCTCAGTAGGCTGGCGAGATCCATCAGCTGCGAAAGTCCCCGACCCGTAAGAAGATCCGCCCCTAACCTCGTCCATCTCGAACATTCCATCGCCAAAAGTGTACCCCACGGGGACAAATATCATGCCGTGATGAGCTAACTGCGTTATTGCAGTCAATCTGCCAGAAACAAGTACTTGATTAGCTTTCTGAACATTCAAGAAGATGTACTGAAATCTCAGAGCTCTGTAACGAAACATACGCTGTTAGTTCTTGCCCGCCACCGTGGAAGCCAGTGCTCCAAAAGATGCCAGCTGGCTTACCCGCTAGCTTCTGGGTCGCCCATAGCTCGCCCGTGGCTTCGAAGAAGGCCTTAAACTGAGCGGCCATTACGCCGAAGCGAGAAGGAAAACCGAAGATAAACCCATCCGCCTCCACGAGCTGCTCGGGCTTGATCTCTGCTACGTCGTCGGCTTTCGGTGGAGCCTTCATCTTCTCCAGCACTAGGTGTGGTAGTGTCTCAGGCACCTAATTTGATGCAAAATGAAATTCGAAAAGCTCGATTATTCATCAGAATCAAAAAAGAAAGACAGTTGCTATCTTATCTATCAACCTATGTATCACCTGCCAAAGGGTAGCTTCAACATCAGGAACTGAATTGGCACCCTTCTGTATCTCTCTAGCCATGATTTCGACATGTCCGTACAATGAATAATACCTTCAAACAAAGAAACATCAGCAGAGAAAATTACCAGCCAACACAAACGCATAAGCATATATTGGTAAGGAAGGATTCTTCTCCTCCCTTCTGCCCAAACTTACACTATGTAAACTTTGGTCTTGGGCATGGTTAGCCTACGATGAAATCAACCTGAAAACAACAGTTAAGACAAGCAAAGATAAAGAATCGGAAGAGAGGAGCTTTATCACCAAGAAATCGGTGAGTGTTTTGACAGATTATACTCGCCGCCGATCAAAGATTACGGAAGTCGAAAGGAGCCTTATCCCTTTATATCCGATGTTTCTTTGCTGTTTGATTGGCGCATGATTTATAATAAAAATAAAATATGATTTGTAGTAATAATAATTATTTAGAGAAGAAGAAAAAATTAATTCGGCACTATTTGTGTACTAATTTATATCAACCAAATAAAACAAGAAAAAAAAGGAAACTACAACAGTCCACTAAAGCCTTGTATAGGAAATAATCCAAAACTCAAGTTGATTTGAGATTCTATTAAGTTTTTTTTTTTTTTTTTTCTACGTTACTTCTCGACGAATGCCGATTCGGCTAGATCGATGGCTCGAGCGAGAGCAGCTGCTTTGTTCTCGCATTCTCGCTGTTCGTCCGAAGGATCGCTGTCTGCAACGATACCAGCTCCGGCCTGGAGATGGGCAATCCAATCCCGACGCCTGACGCCACCGTCCTTGTAGGAAAACATCATGTCGTGACGGATCTTCGTCGGGAATACGATCGTCCTCAAGGCCAGCGCGATGTCCATATCCCCCGTAAACGATATGCCTCCAAACCCGCCACTGTAAGGCCCTCTTCTCGTGACTTCTAGCTCATCGATCAGCTCCATCGCCTTCACCTGCGTCAGAAATAGAGGTTAAGTATATATATAATATATATATATATGTCGGTTGAACGAAGACCTTTGGAGCTCCACTAACAGTCCCGACGGGTAATGCTGCACGCAGAGCGTCCCAGCTCGTCAAATCGGGCAAGAGCTCTCCAGTAACCTTCAAAATGGACAAAAAAAGTGTTCTAATATATAAACAGTTCTATTACACATTAACTATGAAACTATCTGCAGTGTTGAATAGGCGAAGTGGTCGTTCAACGTAGTAGCAGAGCTCGGGCCAAGAGAGGTCGGTCATGGGTACGAATTCTCACGACCACCCATTTAAGAAAATTACTCATCTAAGGCTAGGTAAGAAAGAAATAAGCCTAGACGTGAGAGGGCGTGTTAAAATAAAATATGTAAAATTAAAATATGATACAATCCCTTAAAGCTTAATCTTTAGGTGACATGGTATCAGAGCTCACGCCAAGAGGTCATGTGTAAGAATCCTCACGATCAACAATTTAAAAAAATTACAGCTCTAAAGCTAGATAATAAAGAAATCGGCCTAAACATGAGGGGGGAAGTTTGTATAAAATTAATATATGATACAATTCCTTCAAGTTTAAACTTTTAGATGAAATGATGATTAGACATTGTCCTAATATTAGTGTTTGTTCATAGGTCTTGCAGAAGTGTGTACCGTGGAACTGATGTGCATGACATGGGAATAGCGTTCGATGTTCATGAGTTTCTCGACCTTCACAGATCCAGATTTCGACACCTGCCATGAGGAAGTAGTATCTCGGTCAGGACTGAAAATGAGTAAACGTACGTATAGAAAAGAAGAGAACAAACCTTTCCGACATCATTTCTTCCCAAGTCAACAAGCATAATGTGCTCCGCACATTGCTTTTCGTCGTGAAGGAGCTGATTTTCTAACATGTAATCTTCTTTAGGCGTCTTCCCTCTGCGCATAGTTCCAGCCAAAGGCCTGTTGGTGATCGTACCCTATACAGTTAAAGGAAATAAAATCGGAGAAAGACAATTGTTAAAACTAGTAAAAACAAAAACGAAAAATAACAGAAGAGCCTAAAAAAAGAGACGTTTTTGGCATTCAAAAGGACGAGGATTCACGGACATAGCATACCTTCTTAACCCGAGTGAGAATTTCAGGACTCGAAGCAACCAGAATACAACCTCGAGCCTAGCATTAGTTACATTCAAGACCAGCGTGTAAAAGGAACAACAAAAAAAAAGTGGCCCTAATGAACAAGCAATATGTCAAGAACTGCTAATTCAAACTGACCTGTAAATAAGTCATGTATGGACTCGGATTGACGATTCTTAAAGCTCTGTAGACTTCAAACGGATCTGCGAATGTTTTTCGTTCGAACCGCTGGCTAAGCACGATCTGGAAGATATCTCCAGCTAAGATATGCTCCTTGGCTTTTAACACTGCTTCCTGGTATTCTTCCCTAGGCATGGTCGACTTGTCCAAAGAAGGACCAAAGAGGCTAGTGGATAATTTTATCGAGCCTGCTGCTCCTAGCCTAGGACTGAAATTTATGGCCCAAATAGGGAATGCTAATTATAATGGTAAATGAAATCGACGATCGATAAAAAAATCAAAGTCACTTACTTAGAGTGCACCCTTGACATTAAAGATTCTAATCTACTAATTCCGTCGCTGTAGGCCTCGTCCACGGATGAGTATTGATCCAATCGGACCCAATGTATCACGTGTGCTTTCTAAGAAAAAATTTCATTCGTCAAATCATCAATTGGATGATGTATTCATGAGATAAATGACCACCCAAAAACATGAGGTACCATATTAAACTCTAACATAGACAGTTAAAAACATAATTCACTATCTAGTGATCCTTAGTATATACTGATTTTAAGAACTAAAACAAGTATACTAATGAATAGAGCCTGAAATGTACCTTATCCACGTGATCAAACACAATAACATCATCGTAAAGACCCAAGTGAACATCAGGAAGGTCTCTGTCGTCCCTGGGAGCCTTGTTGAACGGAAGCTTCTTCTTTTCTACATAACGAACTGTGTCATATGAAAAGTAGCCAACCCATCCACCTGCATGTAATAATATTTCTTGATTCGTAACTTTAAGAAAGAAAAAATAGCTAGGACAAGCAATTTAACCAGGATCTTTACCGGAAGTCGGTAATAAACATTTAAAAAAAAAGTTGTGGTATTGGACATATGAAAAACATGTCTTTTTTTTTTTGCGTATAATATTACCACAAAATACTTCGGGGAGCTCGTCAATGCGTTGAGGTTTGAACCTCTCCATGATAGCCCTAGGAACAACCATGGGATCTTCAACAAACTTCTCTGTTGTCTTTCCTTCACTGTGATCAATTATGGTCACCATGTTCTCTTTTGCCACAATCTCCATAGTCGGCTGAGCTCCAACAACACTATATCGGCCCTAGAAAAATCAATTCAGAGTTATCAAGTGTAGCAAGTTTGATACATGAGAAACAGTATGACAAAATAGAACAATAAAATCCATCTGATTTCTTAAATTGTTTTACAACAGTCAAACAAGTCTTGGATACTTACACTATGTCTAATGTAGTAATTATCATTTTCAATTGGGAGAGATGGCTGACTGGCATAAAGTGTCAGATTGCTAGTCCGCTGTATGAGTTATTTGTACCGAGGGCTCGAACCCCCATCTTTCAGCTTCCATTCATCGCTTTATTTTTATTTTCTCACTCATTACTCACTTTGATCAGAAGTCATCTAATAGAATCATATGTAAATTCTTTTCATGGATTAGATAAGCATGAAATCCAACAAAATTTAGGACTGCCCTAACATATAAAGATTGACAGACTCAAGTACTTGAGAATTCAAGATCCCCAAGCAAGTTTATATCACCCAACTATAACAAAATAACGCAATTTCAATACTGAATATGACAATGCTATTAAAAGACAGAAGCTTACAACGCTAGAAGCTTTAAGGCCGGGCTCAACAGACTCGAAAAGAAAGCTAGGAGCTTCCCTCTCATCTTCCTTCACCAAGCATCGATATGCTAGCACCGGCGTCATATGATCGGAGAAAATAGTCCTGTAAACTGGGATCAAATTCCCATGCTTTGCAGCCTCCTTGAACTTGGTTTCATGGTCCACTGAATCAAGCAATAACGTCGCATTCAAGATATTAAACAAGCCAACAAATTAAAACCTTAGCAGACATCCATTACACTTGCACTGGAAAGGTACTCCTAGAGATGCATTAGCTATTACCACCCTACCACACAAGTCCCTGACCATATAATTAGATTTTTCATCAGATGCAGTTGATCATATACTTCAAAAAACTCATATTTCCAAATAATTCTTGAGGCCAATCAGTTTGTATCATTTCTTCATTCTAGAGTTCAATATATCCCTGGGGTGGGGCGAAAACGTACAAATGGACATGTGCAAATAAAACAAAAATCGCGATAATGTAATGAATTGAACCAATAAACATAAATCAAATGGGTTTACCTAAGGACGGCGACGACAGGGTGCATTTAACCGCGCGAAGGGTTTTGAATGTGGGTGCTGAGATTTTGCGGCGCGGCAAGAAATTAAGACAATGAGATGTGAAGTGCAGCGTGTCCATTCTTGGGGCAAAGATTCAAAATTACAACTTGAAGCAAACTTCGATGGCGGGCGGGTGTGATTTCCCTTCCGTCTTCGACAGCGAGAGCAGCAATTTCGTAGCTGAGCTGAGATTAATGTTGTAAGGAATTTTAGCTGTGTCTTATGATCCAGCCCATTTAGATTCTCCAACAGTCCTTATATTATTTGGATTATTACATATAAATGGCAAATTGGATGTATAAATATATATATAAATAAAAGGTGAGGATTAGATAAAAATTGTCAAAAAAAAAAAAAATTGGCATGTCAACTTTAGTTATTATTTTATTCTTCTATTTATAATTTATATTAATTTGAGTAATTATTATTTTACTGTTTAATTTTTTATTTATTATAATTATATCCTCACAAATTAATTTTTTTTATTAAACTACATATTTTGGTGGCAAATTCTTGAGTTTTAATAAATACTGTTAGTATAATTAAAAAACAAAAATCTAAGAACCAAAATTGGAAATTTATGACAACACTTATTTCCAAAACTGTCACATATATATTTATTACAAGAAGTTTAATTACAATTTGTCCAAATGCTTAGCTTAAGCCTCCACCAATAAATATCTTCCCCTTCATTTCACCATTTTTTCCTCCACAAAAAAAAAAGTAATAAATAATAGAAAAATCTATGAGAAAAATTGGAGGAGGCTTGAAAGTTGTTCTTTCTTGAGTAGTCAATCAAGAGGAAAGCAAGTGTCTTCTCCGCCAGTGTTCCACAGAAAATGAGCATAGTTAGCTGCATAGTATGAGTTCTCAGGCTCAACATCAATGGCTTTCAAGTATGTCTCCTCAGCAGCCCAAAGATCCTTCCTTACAACCCATAAGAAGCTTGCGTACTTATTCAACGCCTCGGCGTCTTTCGGCTCGGCCCCAGCCGCCCTCTTGAAGTATTCTTCCGCTCTGATATTAATAAGAACACAGCAAAAATATCAGAACAATAGTAGAAAAGAGATGATCGTTGATCTTTATCACTTGAATTTTATATAATTTTGCGAAAGAGTAGCTATCGAGGGGCCGATTAACCGACCCCCCGAGTGTTCTGGCACGGTCCCGAGATTTTACGTGGACGAAGCCAAATAGAGGAAGACAAACCAAGTACAGCCATGTAAGAAATTGACAAGATGTAATGTAATGATATTTTGCTGTCAAAGTGAGAGATACAGATATGTTTCATCCATAATGCCTTCTTTGTGGTTCACTAATATCATTTTTGAAGAAGAAAGTGAAGATAATAACAAGCAACACCTCACATGGTCCTATCGTAAAATCGAAGATTAGTAATAACTTGATTATAAGGACATAAAATGCAATGACATGGCGTTAAAGATTATGTACCTGTCGTAATCTTGGGCAACGATGTATAGAAACTGAGCGTAATTGGCTAGTAAAAGCGGGCTTTCGGGCTCTAGGGCGAGCCCGATTCTGTACGTCAGCTCCGTTCGTAAGTACTCCAGCTTATCGTCAGCTTCGATCTTTGCATCCACAGGCGATACGAATCTCTGCATTGTTCCGTGATTTAATGCTTCGTCTGGCATCTTCGAAGACTCTTCGATCATCGAATCCCACAGCTTCGTCTCTTCTCCTTGCTCAGATGCCAAGTTTTTATTACGCGAAGACGATGATGATGCCGAAGTCTCTGAATTGATGATGGCACTGTAATGACTTTTCGATTCGTCGTCGAATTTCCCATCTCCGTCAGTACCGCTAGTAACCGCCTTGTAATTCCCGCCGCCACCTCCGCCGCCGCTGTTCGCTCCTATCGATGTGGTTTTCCCGCTCGAAGAAGGAGAATACAGTTTAAACGACTTAATGATCGATGAGTCGAAGCCCAGCTTCTTAACATGGCTCTGATCTTCCACCACCGTGGAAACTTGGGCTGCCGGCGGCGGTGCGGCCACGGCGACGGCGGAGTTCAACATGGAGTAAACGCTGTAGTTGGCGAGGAGGATCATCAAGTACACCATGAGAGTTGGGGTTTGTGAGAAGATCATCTGAAACAACCATACGAAGGAGGCGTTCATTTCCTTCTGAACCGCCGATAAGATCACCTGCAAATCATCGGAGAACAATATCTCCCTCGTCTGAAGGCTGAAACTATGGAGCTCACGGATTATAAACACCATGGAAGAAAAGGCCTTCTTCACCGAGCAGTAGGCAGATTCCCCGGCATCGATTAGGCCGTTTTGCCATTGTTTCTTACGCTTGATGATCCGAAGAGACATAGGAATCTCAAGGCTATTCGCCTTCCTTTCGATATCGTCTGCTATAGCGTCATCTCTCTCGGGAAAACTGGGCTGTTCGAACGATTCTTGAATCTCTTTGGAGAATTCTTCGTCTGGGAAAGAAGCTAAGCTAGCAGACAGAGCTCTAATGATTGTTCTTCGAACATGGGACCTTCTCAAATCGTGGCAAGATCGAAGCTTGTAAGAAGATGAGTGAAAAGTACCAAACAGAGCAGACCTGCTATAGCAGGAGAGAGTGAAACTGCGTCGTTTTGAAGAAGAAGAAGGCGATGAAATTGCAGAGACTAGCGCTTGCGAGGAAGATGGCGACTGTGGGACTGAAGGCTGCGACCAATGTAATGAATTTGTAGCCACTTTCAACTCCATTTCTGAATAAAAATCCAAGCTTTTCAACCTTAATCTGCTGTAAGATTCTCTCACACTGCTTCCTTCCTTCCTTCCTTCAGCTCAAACGCATAAATAAAACCCTGCAAGAGAATATAAAAACACATAAATTAAAGAAAAAAAGAAAAACCCATGAACACAAACAAACCCACTGCTCGAAATCATTACGCTACACACACACCGAAGAAAATCCGCCATTAACATCGGATCGGATCCGTAAACACGGATCCCGATAATATCGACCCGACCCGATATCGAAATTATCATATTGAATAAGAAACTCACAGTCGCAGCTGAAGGGGAGAAGAAAAAAAAAAGCTTCTTGGCTTTCACAGCTTCGCTTGACTTGTACTCGAAATTATCATGATCGTCTTGGCCTTTTAAAGTAAACAATAAAAAATTAAAATAAATAAGTAACTAATATTAATTGTGAAAAAAATCTTAGGATCAGTCCAAAAGGAAAGCGATGGTACATCGAAGAATCAAATCATTTATTCATTTATTTATTGAAGCAAAGCAATAGCAAAAGATTCATGACAACTAGTGGGACCTTTTTGTAAATATTTCTGATTTTTGCTTAGATTTCGTTACCTTGTATTAATTTTACAACTGTAATTGTTTTAAAGTCGTTTGATTTGACTTTATTATTTTATTAGATATTTTATTTTTATATAGAATTTAATTTATGTGGTGGTGTGTTAGTACTAAAAGGTCCGATGGTCACGTGAGGCCGACGCGGCTAAGTTCACGGGCAAGCAAATTGGGACTTGCCATGTGTGGTGTGGTGTGGTGCCGACCCACTCTTTAATGCTGTCACATTCTCAATTTATTTTTTTTGATATTTTGGTAATTTATATAGTGATTAATAAAATAAACTATATATTAACACATTTTCATATTCCAATCAATGGGTTTGACAAGTTACGTTATATGTAACTATACCAAGATTATTTTGATAATAGATCGAGATTGATATTTTTTTTTATGGAAAATGAGATATTAAAAATGTGCTTACTATTATATTATGGTATTTTGTTTTCTTATTTCTTTTGGGTCTCCAAAGAAAACAAATCAAACATAAGCCGCCAAACTACAACCAAACCATTCAATGTAAAATTGGCCGTATTGAAAAGTTTGAATCTTCTTTATATCAATATTTCTCATTTTTTTTTTAGGAATAGCCACATTTATTGAAATAAATGCATTGCCAAACACATTATTTTTTAACTATTTGGCGTCACGCCACAGAGGTAATTATTCATACGGTCCGAAATTCGCACACGAGTTCGACTCTTTTGTAGTTAAATGATATTTATTATCTAATTCGTTTCCTATTGTGTTTATCCAACGTGATTATGATAATGCAACTATACGATGATTAAAGAATCAATATATAAATAAATATATTTTTTTCATTGACAAGAATGGCGATAAGAGATGGCTTATCTATCATATAAAAATTTCCTTAAATAGCCTTTGTCTTAATCTATAAAGAAATGATAGAGGAATAAATATCTCAAAATGGTACTGATATTTTCATCGTATAACAAGTTGAAGAGTACGGATTCTTACATGCCAATGAATCCTATCTTAAAACCTTCTTGTCCTTAGAGCATTGCAAATATCTTAAAACCTTTTGGCTTTGAGGAAGATAAAAAGGATTTGGTCTATGCTATCAATGGCTTGTCTATATGCTAAGGTTTACTTTTTCTTCCTCTAATGGCTTCTGCGAACTTGAATAAGAACGATGACAACACTAATATGCAAATAAAGTATAAATAACAGCATAGCTTTGTACTACTCTGCATAAAGCAGCAGCACACTGATCATAATATTACATATATTAGATAGGCAGATTTATTCTTAAAAGTTTCTTGCAATCTGAGAATGGAAGAACATATGTCTTTTAACGGTTTTAAGGCAGCGGGCACTCCTCGATGTTCCAGATTTGGCTTGCGTACTGCGAAATCGTGCGATCGCTGCTGAACTTCCCGCTGCCAGCAGTGCTCAGTATCGACATCTTTATCCACTTCTTTCGGTCCCTGAGGAGACACGAGCCCCCACACAGATCGAATCATCGTACTTATATGTCTATAACAACTCTTCCCTGGTAATAACATAGGAGTACAGTACTTACTTGTAAGCTTCGTCGACTCTTGCCTGGGCATCCATGTAGCTTGGGAAATCATAGCCAACCAAGAAATAATCACCGCGGCCATAGCCCGAATCGCCCTCGAGGGAATCAAGCAAGGGGTTGTAATCGTAGGTCCCGAATGCCCCAGATCTTATGAACTGCTTAGCCTCTTCGAATCTTGGGTCTGGTTTGAACTGCAGAAGAACGAGCAAAGTTTAGAACCATTTTCATCTCTTCTAACGTGAAAGATGGATGGATGGATCGATGAACTAAATATATATATATACCAATCCATTCTCTCGATCTTTCCGCAGCTTAGGGACCTGATCTGCCGTGGCGCCGAAGAGGAAGAAATTATCCTCCCCTATCTCTTCTCTGATTTCTACGTTAGCCCCATCGAGTGTCCCGATGATCAGGCAACCGTTGAGGGCGAATTTCATGTTGCTCGTCCCACTCGCCTCCATACCTGCCGTGCTGATATGCTGAGACAATTCGCTCCCCGGGATGAGCATCTCTGCCACAGACACGTTGTAGTTGGGCACGAAGACAACCTATGATCATTCATGGCAAAGAGGAAAAAAAACAAGTTTTCAGTAGGTGGTGGATAGAGAAACAGAAATAAAAGTGTAAAGGTGATTGCCTTTTTTGCTACCTTTAATAAGCTGTTGACCTCTGGATCGGTGTTCACAACAGCGCCGACATCGTTGACAAGCTTCACTATTCTCTTCGCGTTTGTGTAAGTAGCAAATGCTTTTCCTCCGATCATTATGGTACGAGGGGTAGTGTTCTTACGATCCTCGGGGCTCATTTCCTGCATGCACGAGACAGTTAGGTAGATTCATTGCCCGAAAATGAAAAAGGTAGGAAGCATATGAAATGACTCACCTTTAACTTCTTGTACCTATAGACTGCACCAAGAATATTCAACAGCTGCCTTTTATATTCGTGGATGCGTTTGACTTGAATGTCGAACAGTGAATTCGGGTCAATGCTCACCCCAGTGACCTCGAGTATGTAATTAGCCAATCGATGCTTGCTGGCCAACTTAGCTGATCCCCATTCTTCTTGAAAATCTGCATTATCAGCAAACTTTCCAGGGAAAAAAAAGAGGAAGAAATATTCAGTATAGCACTAATTAATCCTATATTAAAGATTAGTAGCAAGAATTGAATACATCTATGGAGACATACCTCGCGCAGATTAGTGAGTAGGTCGAGATTTGTAACCCATTGATCAGTTTTTAACCATTTGGTGATGATATGGCTGAGCTCGGGATTGCAAAACCTAAGCCACCGTCGTGGAGTTATACCGTTGGTCTTGTTTTGGAATTTGGTCGGCCATATAGAGACGTAATCTGCAAACAGTTCGGACTTTAAGATGTCACTGTGGAGCTCTGCAACGCCATTGACCTGCACAAAGGGTTTTTGTTAAAAAGAAGTTCCTTTCTGTAATAAATTGCATTACTTATTACAATGCAGCAGACGGAGAGTTTCTCCTTACAGTGTGTGATGACACGACGCATAAGTTGGCCATACGCACAACAGCCTTTTGTGGGTTGTTGTCAAGGATACATAAAGCGGGGATTTTGTCAGCAAGGTCGGGCCTTTGAGACTGTAGCGTTGCAATAAACTGTTGACATAGGATATCAGGATATCACGAGTTTAATAATGTTGAAAGAATTAATACGGTTAAGAGGTGTTAGAAAAACATAAATCGATGAGTTAATAATTCAATACCCTCTTGTCAATTTCTTCGATGATTTCCATGTGACGAGGCAGGAGTTTCCACATGACAGCTTGAGACCATTTCTCGAGTGCTTCAGGAAGGACCGTGTGGTTTGTATAAGCTACAGTCCTGGCATTGTAATAATATATATAGTCCGATGTCAATGAGAATAACAGTTAACAACGATATATATGAATAGTAACTTACTTGGTGGTGATATTCCAAGCTTCATCCCAGCCAAGGCCTTCTTCGTCCATCAACAGACGCATCAGCTCGGGTATTGCAAGAGTAGGATGTGTGTCGTTCAGTTGTATTGCGACCTTAGAAGGGAACCCCGACCAGTCGACCTCAACGTTTTCTCCGCTCCTCTCCTTATATCTTGCAATTATATCCTGCAAATTAGCATAGAGAAGGTAATAAGCTCCAGCAGAAATGTAATCATTACAAATATTCTATAGTTGTAGAAACATGCCCACATTGGAGGCGAAAAAGGGATACTTCATTAGCACTAACCTGAAGGGAAGCACTGCAGAGGAAAAACTGCTGCTTCAGTCTCAAAAGTTTGCCACTTTCAGTAGCATCCCCGGGATATAAGACAGCGCAAATCTGTGCAAAGGCAGTGTAATATATGCTTCTTACCATGTAAGAACTAGAAAACTAGCATCTTTTGAGATACGGTAGGTAGTAAACTCTACTATTTATTACCTGCTGAGCCCTCGAGTGAAGTAGAGCAGCATTTTCATACTCGCCATCATTGAACTGAAACAAGTTGAAATCCAGCGCACTGGCTCTAGCTTCCCAGAGACGAAGGCTGTTTGTGTTCTTGGTTTTGTACCCGGGAATTGGTACGTCATATGCAACAGCTTGTAAGACTTCTCCACCGACCCATTTTCGACTACAAGCAAAAAAGTAAATCTTGTTAACAATGCGTTCTTGGCAAAAATAATTATACACAACTATCTAATTGTCGCACTTACGAGCCAGAGGGCAAGATCTCGACATTACCGAAGAATCTTATAGGGAACACAACATCGTGCCTCACAACTTCCCAGGGACTGAATTTCTGCATTATTGATCAAGGGACATAAAGATTTATTTCAAGAAGTGAAGAATGGTCATAGTATTGGAAGATTGTTTTTTTAAGTGGGCCCACAAACCTCCAGCCAATCTTCGGCAATTTCCTCCTGTCCCGATTTCGTAATCCGCTGCTTGAACAGACCGTATCTGTACCTCAGGCCATATCCCCAAGCTGGTAAGTTTAGCGTAGCCATGGAGTCGAGAAAGCACGAAGCTAGCCTACCGAGACCACCGTTTCCAAGTGCAGCATCTTTCTCCTATGGTCATCACATAAATGGAATGGAATAGCAAGAACACCATACAAAGCATTGAGATGAAGCTCATATCAGTTGAATTCAATCGGAATACCTGCTCCAATATGTTCTCAAGCTGATGACCAAGCTGCTTCAGCGCATCGGCATATGCATCTTGAACATCTAGGTTTCCGACAGCATTGGTCAAGGCTCGGCCTTGGAGATACTCCATGGATAGATAGTATGTTTGCTTAGGATTAACACTATGATAATGACTATATGTCTCATTCCATTGCTGCAATAACACATAATATAATAACTTAGAATAAAGCAAAAATACATAACCATCACAAATTCCGACAACAAAAAGAGAAGGAAGTACGATATAGACACCTTGATGAGACGATCACGAACACTCTCAGCAGTAGCATAAAAGGCTTGCTCTGGCTCAAACTTGAAAGGGGAAAAGTGAGGACTGTATTGAGCATGGTAATTGATGTTTGATGCGATTTCCTTCGGCTCTACAGACAAAGGATGAGCATCTGCCGAGATGTTCTCTGGAATCTTCGCAGCCTTAGAAGCTTGAGTGCCATTGAGCTTCCCAGTCATAGTTACTACCTAAGGAAAATATTACACCTGCAGAATAAGAAGTGATCAGACGAGTAAAGAGAAAACCAACGTGCAGTGTCCTTCTATCGTGCGCAAAAAAAAAAGCAATCTTTACTGCTTTCTTTACCAAAATTATAGACATATCAACCTGAAGACAGAGGTATGCAAGACTGAAGAACTTCAAAAGGCACAAACATAAAAAACAGCAAAACATCTATATCAAATCATCGATGAAGAGAGAGATGCACAGATTAACGAAGATACTGAGACATTTTCACATGATGCTGGTGGGCTAGAAGTGATGATATAAGTTCACATGATGCTGATGAAAAGGGATGAAAAGAAAATCTGGGATCAAATTTTCACGTGATGCCGATGAAAGGAAGAACAACCCAAACACAAACTAAACAAACCAAATAAGAATACTTTGAATCACAATCAAAGAGAAAGGGAGCAAGATCCAAAGAGAGCGCAGTACCAAATTCAAGCTTGCGAAGACTTGAAGCAAATGAGTGCCCTTTTTATTATATGGTGGCACTAACTACAATGAGATGAGATGGACAGTGCAAGAGATATTTAAGTGCAAGCAAACATCCTATTATTAGGAAGATATTTTGCAGTACAGAAAAGAAATCGAAAAATGACAAAAAAAAAAAATGGAGAGAGAAAAGCGAAAAGGTTCTTTCTTTTCTCGACGTTATGCGATCTGTGGAGATGGGCGCTCAAGAGATGATGATGATGATTGTGATCGCTGAAGTGGAGATGTATGCAATAAATATCAGAGGTAAGAAGAGAGTGAGGTGAACTGTGAAGGAAGATAATAAAGAAAAGACAAAATAAAATAAAATTAGATATCGCGGGTTTAACTGTGTCCACGTAACGTAAGTACTTCGTGAGTTGAAAGAGAATGAAAAACGAACTCCACGGCATACATATCGTTAAAATGAGTCAAGAACGTTAAGACTTATTATCGAACATTAATATGGTTTTAAAAAGTAAATAAATAAATAAAACAATTATCGAGCAAATCACGTGATTAATCCAAATAATAATCAGCTATATGATACAATCACAATAAGGTTCTTCAAAAAATTAGTTCTTGATAAAATGATAAAAAAAAAAATTGCCCTAAATCGAAAATATTGTGACTAGTAAACAATCTCACATGTTAGACCCATAAGTTCATTAATATCCAATTAAACCTAACCTTCATTCCCATTAATAATTAATGTCTAGATAAGTCGGCTCAACTAAAGGTAAAAGATGAGACGAGCCAGTTCGACTGAAGCTCAGCTTGAGCTCGTAACAATCAAGCTCGAGCTCATGAATGTCGAGCTTGAGTGAAGCTCGATCATTCACGAGCTTTTTTATAATTTAATTTGATTTTTTTATTTTTTTGAATATTTATTTATTTCTTATTAAAAAGCTCGAGCTCGACGAGCTTCACGAGCTGGGCTCAACCTCAAGCTCCATTGGCTCAATCGAGCTCTAGCTCAATATCATAATTGAAAAGCTTTACGAGCTCGAGCTCAAATGAAAGGCTCATTTACACCCTAGGCTCGACTCAACCTTCGTTCAAGCTTTAGTTTCTTCGTAACTATTTGCTCATGAGCTTTTTATTATTTTTAGTGTAAATCTAAAATTTCAAACTCAAACTCTAAAATATGTAAACTGAATTTAAGCTCGAACCTAAAAAATAGCTGTTGGATTAAGTAATAAATTTACAGTGACTAAGTAATAAATAGTAAATAAAATTTAGAAGATTATTGGGCTAACCCTTTTACTCCATCTTTTGGGCTTCCACGCATTTGGGCCTAGGCCCAACATAAAGACGTAGACTTTTGAATATTTAATGTTTTCTTACATGGAGGGTTGGGCTGGGTTGTTTTGTCTGGACATAGATGCCATTTATCGCTTTCCATAGGATTCCTATTCAGACAATTATTTACTTAAATAGCCGACCGTACCATCTAACCACGTGCCTGCCACTGCTCTGCTATATCAGTCCTCAGTAGCCGCGCTGACTCCAAACGCCACCACACCACACCTCACTGCACTGCCACCACTCCGATGACCAATCGCCGCCGAACCCGACCCGGAATCCGAGCCGCCACCCGACGCCGCTCGCTGTGCGACCGCCACCTCGACGAGCCCGGCACAGGAATCTGCGCCTCCTGCCTGCGGGAGCGCCTCTCCGGCCTCGACGCCGGGGAAGCCGTCTGCCCGTCCTCGCCGGAGCTGCTGAGATCCAGGTCTGTTGCTCACTCCTGTCCGAAGCTTCGGCCGCACTCGCCGAGGCGCAAGTCCTGCGACGTCGTTTCGGCTGGGGATTACGACAATGTGAGCTCGCTGGGTAATCGCTTCGATCTGGACGATCTGGAGAGTGGATTGGATGGGGGCGCTAGGGTTGAATCGAAGAATTTGGGGCTTTCTAGGGTTAGTTACACCGTGATCGAATCTAATGAAGGCGGTGGTGCCGGCCGGAGCGACGACAACACTAGGGCTTCTGACGGCGAATCAAGGGGAGCTGAGGAGGAGGGTGAGTCCAAGACGATGAAGGAGTATATAGATCTTGAGTACAAATCGAAGAAGTCTAAGGATCTGAGAGGAATTGCTGGGAATTTGTTGAGCGCTGCTTCTGTTTTCAGCAAGAAGTTGCTGAAATGGAAGGTGGCTAGAAATGAGTGTAAGAAGCTCATTGATGACTGCAACGGCGGGAAGATGAAGACCATTGCTGGTGGGAGTGATGGGAATGCAAAGGTAGTTAAGGAGGTGCAAAGGTCAGATATTTCAGGGAGGAGGAGGTCGTGCGACGTGGAACCACCGAGGTTTTCCCTCGACGGCGGTCGTATATCGTTTGAGGAGCCGAGAGCTTCGTGGGATGGGTACATGATAGCTAGGACCATCCCGAGGCTCGCCCCGATGTTTTCCGTGGTAGAAAATGGTGTCTTAGGGAGCTTTCACGGCCCTGAAAATCGTAGATTGTCAGTTGATGGTCCGATGATGCTGTCCATAATCGAGGATGAAACTAGCTCGGGGGCATCGGGCTCGGGCCATTCGAACTCGGATTCTTTGTGTTCCATGACAGCAAGTAGCTTTGACAGGTCTAGTTCGGTCAGGAGTTTTGGTAAGAAAGGTACGTCGGCCTTGGAGGCCGATCGTGGGATGTCTCCTGCAAATGCCAAGCTGGTGATTACAGAAAAAGAGTTGAAAGATTGGCGTGTGGGGTCCACCATCGTTGACAATTTGGAAAATACCAAATCGTCATCGATGAACGCCGTTTCTGTTGAAGGTAATATCATTACCGACGTTGATGCTTCAGCCAAGAAGTCCGTTCGATGGCATAGGGTTCGTACGAGGTTTGGCCTCAAGCCGAAGGAAAGAACGTCCGAACCCATTGCATCAAAACTGCAAGACACTCCTCGTCTTGATACCACCACTGAGAAGCAGCAACAAAAAGAAGACGGCGGGCATAAAAAAGACATTGCCGGCATCAAGCTTACACGCAGCAACAGTATTGTTGCTTCTAGAAACTCATGCGATGTCTTAAGATCGAATTATGGCCGGAGAAGCGTTGATAGTTCGATTGGTTTGGGTTTCAGAGGCACTAAAGATAATGACGGTAGTAGAAGACGTTTGACGACGGCTGAGCCAGATGATGGCATTACGCCGTTCTATATGACGCCGTTGAGAAGCCTGAGGAGTAATAGATCAGCGAAGCTCAAATTTCAGAACCCTCATGAAGTTTCTGATAATACGTTGCAACTAAACTGAACTGAACATTGAAGGATATCATCCTCGTAGAAGTAAGTGGTGTTAGTCTTTGTAAGAGATTGAAGTATACTGTAATATCTGCTTTACTGTCTGTAATTTTCTTCATCTATAGTATGATAGCAGAATTTCCAATTTTCTTCTCAGTTTTTTGTTTCTATGGATAAGCAATTCATTATATTACGAAGCCTTGAGGCTTCCTTCATCTTGATCAAGTACACACATACAAACCATACAATTACACAGTGGAAACCATAAACAATGTCCATGTACACTGTTCTATAAGAGTCTGCGTCGAAAATCTATTACATCACATATCGCAGCCACGAAAAGCCGCCGCCTTCAACGTAGAGTCCCGACCGCCTTTTTATACGTATACCACCTCGCCACCACCAAAAACGCCCCAAGATTCAGCACGCTAAGCACGGCCAGCAGCCAGAAGAAGTAGTCCAGACGGCCGTAGTTAAGATTATCAGGGATCCACCCCATCTTCCCGCCCCTCGTGCTGATCCTCGTCACTATCGTCACGAGCAGCGTGCTCAGGTAATTCCCGAGGGCCACCGTCGTGAGCTGGAGGGCCGAGCAGAGGCTCCTCATGGCGTCGGGCGCCTGCTCGTAGAAGAACTCGAGCTGCCCTATGAACATGAACACCTCGGCGCAGCCTATGATGAAGTACTGAGGGACCTGCCAGAAGATGGACATGGGTACGGTCTTGAGGTCGTAGTAGTCGTGCCGGTCAACGTACTTGAGCCGCACCTGCTCGAGGACCGCGGCGGACACCATGGACAGGATGGATATGAAGAGGCCTGTGCCCATCCGCTGCAGCTGGGTCAGCCCGTTTTTATGGCCCGTGTACTTCCTCGCTATGGGGACGAGGATTCGGTCGTAGACGGGCACCCAGAAGATGACGCTCAGCGTGTCGAATATGCTCAGGGAGGCGGCCGGGATTTCGAACCCCGACTTGCCCATGTGGGCGTCCATGGTCAGGCCTTGGAGGACGAAAAGGGTGCTCATCTGGCCGTAGACCGTGGCGAAAACTATCCCCGTGGCCCAGACTGGGATCAGCCGGACTATGGCTTTGAGCTCCTCGACTTGGGTCACGGTGCAGAGCCGCCATGGATCCACCGAGCCCTTTATGTGGTCGGGCTGTGTCTCCACCGCCGCCTTGTCGAAGAATCTGCGGTTAAAGTAGGGTTAGTTAACAAAAGCACAGCAAGAATTTTCAAGAGCTCGATTCGAACGAAAAACTTACCCGAGATCTTCGGTGTGTTCGAGCTTGCGGCTGCCCTTAATCCCCGACTCGGAATCTTTGGCCTCGTACAGCAGCGAAACGTCCTCGGGAACTTTGATCTTACGCTTCCTCAACGAAGCTACTAAAACCTGACAGACCCGCGTAAGAGGGCTCCCGCCGGGCTTCTGATTACGGTACAGCTTCGTGCCCGAGAAGAAGAAGACGACAGCTATGGCCATCGCAACGGCCGGTATGCCGAAACCCCACCCCCAGCCGACGTTCATCTGAACCCAAACCAAGACGGAAGAAGCAACGAGCGCCCCAATGTTGATCGAGAAGTAGAACCAGTTAAAGAACGAGCTTTTGTGCTTCTTCTCCCCTTCGTCCGTGTCGTCGAACTGGTCCGCCCCGAAGGAGGAGACGCAGGGCTTGATCCCGCCGGTCCCGAGGGCGATCAGATAGAGGGCGAGGAAGCAGACGGCGGCCTGCGTGGTCGTGGCGTGGCACGCGCCGTTCTCGCAGGCGGGCTTGATTCCCGGGACTGACGCAGATATCGTCAGCAAAGTCATGCCCTGGGCGTTCATACGTGCGATCAGAAATCGCAAGAGCAGATATAAACATTACGCCAAACCTTAAATTTGAGAGAAAAAAACCAAACTCACGACGACGTAAATGATCGAAAAAGCGGCGATGGTCCAGTATCTACCCAGATAGGCGTCTGCCACGAAGGCCCCGATGAGCGGCGTGATGTAGCACGTCCCCGACCAGTTGGAGACGTTGTTCGACGCCGTGGCGCTGTGCTGGTTCAGCCTCTTCTTGAAGTAGACGACGAGGTTCGAGCTCATTCCATAGTATGCCAATCTTTCGCTGCATTCGTTGCCTGACAAAAGTGATTAGATCTCAGATACACATCTTGAAAATATCAATCATTTACAGACTCATCAGCCCCCCAAAAGATTAAAGAGTTTGTCTTTTTTTTTTTTTTTGTCCCTTTCTATGACACAAGCCCATGTATACAGAGATGCAGCACATCAAGAAAAACCTGGGAAATGCAAAAATTACTGTAATAGAGAGGAAAAAGAAAATAAAAATCGAAGCTTGGAAAAGGATGTAGTAGTACCTAAAATAAAAGGGCATGCCCTCCAAGTGCCAGTCATTTGCTTGTTTGCTGGTTCGTTGTGGTAATCAACAGTTCCATCTTTGGTATATAAATCCTCTTCAGCCATGGCTTTAGTTCTAAACACGATGGGTTTGTGTCTGAAGAAGAAGAAGAAGAAGAAGAAGAAAGATGACAATAAGCTCCTTTTCACTGATAAACCAAGGTAATATATAAAGAAAAGCAGCAGCTTTAATCGGCCAAGAAGATAACGACAAGGAAAGCAAAGCTGCCGATTGTTTAAGAATGAATCTCTATCGGCTCATTCAAGAATGTAATAATAAAAGCTGGCAAACAAGCTGCTAGGCTAAATAGCCAAAAGAAAAGTCAGAGGTAAGATGTCATATATGTTTTGGAGACCAAACAACATTGTAGTCTTCAAAACAGAGAACAACACTGTAAAAAAAAAAAAAAAAAAAAGCCATTAAAGCTTGAGATATTAACAGCCTCAAAAACAGGGGATTGGGACTTAAATGTGTGTGAAATGAGGTAGTACCTTGAGCTGTGTTTGCAAGTCAATAATGGCGTGTAAGCTATATGAGTGTGAAAGCTTAAATTCTGTTGTGACAAGAGTCAATGGAGAAGTCGTCGTTCTCTCTTTCGATGCCAGTTGTATTTTTTTTATTTGATATTTTGTTGCTTAGCTTTGTTTGATCATTCTTTGATATTAATGTTACTATCATAGTTACTATCATAGTATGGAAGTGGGAATATGGTACTAAATGCAATGATTGTTGTTCTTGGTGAAGCCATTTTTTTTCTTTTCTTTGTTTCTTTTTTATTTAGAAAATTGAATTTATAATAATAATAATATGAAAAAGTTGTTAAGCTAACGTTTTACATCGAACAAAAAGAAAAACGCGACTTTGTCCCTACTTATCCAAAACAAAAAAAAAATATCTCGTTCTTCAGTCGGCAACAATAAAATGTATAAACAGCATTCTGACCCCAATATTTGATTTTAACAACACATTAGTCCTCAAAAGTCGAAATATGAGGGACTGATGTGATAATATAAACTGTTGCGAGCCCTAAATGAAAGAATTAAAAGAACCCAGAAATTGGAGTAGAACAAAACCCTAGTTGATATTTTCTTCTCTGTCGTTAGAGATAGAACTTTAGAGCTCGAATCTTCTTAGAGAGTAGTCTATCGAGGATGTCTGGTATGTACGGTCAGGAAGGCGATGGATCTGGTTACGGTGGTGGATATGGTGGTTCTGATGGGGGTGGATACGGCGGTGGAGGATACGGTGGAAGAGGCGGCGGCGGCGGCGGATATGGTGGAAGAGGCGGAGGAGGTGGTGGTGGATACGGTGGTAATCGTGGTACTTAATTGCGATTATTTTGCCGTTCTGATTTGACATTTCTCTATCTGTTGTATGGGAATACCTTCAAATTGACTATCAATTTACTTGCTTTCCGTGATAGGTGGTGGTGGGTACCGAGGAGATCGAGGTGGTGGACGAGGGGGTGGTGGAAGCGGTCGGGAGGGCGATTGGCGTTGCCCTGATCCGAGGTAAAGAAGTGTGAAATTAGGTTCAGTTTTTAAGAATTGGTTCTGGTTATTTTTTGGTAGTTTTGGCTATTTTGCAGCCTCTTACAAAAATCTTTGGGATCACTCTGTCTGCCATTAGTTCATTACCAAACTAGAATTTTACACAGCTCTTACAAGGTGTTTTGTAAGATCCATGCTGTTGACACACGTCGCCTTGTTAATTGCATGCCTTTGGTTGTGAGTTTCAATGTTGTTGACATTTTTTGTATATTTTTCTTGGCCTACAAGGGCAGTCGACATTAATGCTTTGTAATACATAAGTGAAATGATATTTTTCCGAATACCCAATCATACATTAATGTTATTTTGAATATTATGGATTTTCTAAAAGTCTAAACCACGTCTATTTTCCTTTTCAAATTTCTGAATCAATCAAAGGAGATCTGGTTGGCAGTTAAGTTCTGGTTGCCTTGGTGCTTTTGTTCTTGATCGCCTGTATTATTTTCCTTTGTGGATGGATTACTTTTTCTTGTCTGCAATTTTGGTAGAGTGCTGTTATTACCATTGAAATGTATGTAGCCTGTGCCTATTCTATAACTTTTGGCCAGAAAAAGTAAAAACGGATTTGTTTTATGAGATCTTCATCTGTTAGCAACATTTGATTCTGGAACCTCTTCATGCAGCTGCGGGAACTTGAACTTTGCACGAAGAACCGAGTGTAACAAGTGTGGTGCACCATCACCGGCTGGGGGTGATGATCGTGGTAGTAGAGGTGGTGGTGGTGGTGGTGGTTATACTAGAGGTGGAAGAGGAGGAGGATATGAGAGCAGACAAGGAGGGAGAGGTAATTATAATGATTCTGGCAGTGGCCGTGGTGGGAGTAGTTATGATGGAGGCAATGGTAGGGATCACTCATATGGTGGTAGTCAAAGAAGAAACGAAGGCGGTTATGGTGGACAGGCTCCTCGAGATTTGCCACCATCCTATGGAGGTTCTGGTTACTCGCAATCTCAAAGTACTTATGGTGGGAACCAAGATTATGCTCCTGATGCAGTTCCTCCACCGACGAGCTACAATGGAGGCCCAACTTCATACCCACCATCATATGGTGCCGGTGGGTATGGTGGTGGTGCTCCTGGGGATAACCGTGGCAGTGGACGGAGCGGTCCTGCCGGTGGTTATCGTGGAGCTCCAAAAGACGCTGGGGGGTATGATGGTGATTCTCCGGCTGATGCCTCTGAAAAGGTGAAGCAGTGTGATGAGAATTGTGGGGACGACTGTGACAATACAAGAATATACATATCGAACTTACCTCCTGATGTCACCACTGAGGAGCTTCAAGAACTCTTTGGAAGTATTGGTCAGGTAAATGCAACTTCTTCCTTTTGTATTTTGATGGATAATTTGGTAACTTTGTGTTGTGAGTAGCTATATTTAAGAATGTTTTTTTTCGGATTTGTTTGTGTATAGTTGTGTAGTGTCTTAAGCTTAAGTATTGGAAGTGCCTAATCAAATATATATTTCTGGGTTGTCTGGGTGGGTCTTGTTCTGATTGTTTTGGTGTGATGCAATCTTTATCCAGTTTAGGCTTTTATATGAAATAGTCCTGTTCTCATGTGCGTGTTGCTAGGTTGCAAGGATTAAGCAGAAGCGGGGCTACAAGGATCAGTGGCCATGGAGTATCAAGATATACACTGACGACCAAGGAAATAACAAAGGAGATGCTGTTTTATCTTATGAAGATCCTTCAGCTGCTCATTCAGCTGGTGGCTTTTTCAATAGTATGTCCGTGCTTGCTTTCATCTTGAGTTGACCATTTCAATATTATTTCTGGTCGGTTATTGGATCTATATGCTCAACAGATCATGAAATGAGAGGACATAAGATTACTGTGGCAATGGCTGAGAAATCTGCTCCAAAAGCTCCTGCATATGGTTCTGGGTAAGCCAATCTCTTTTTCTAATGAATATCTGATCATTTGGTCGTCATGTTTTTTCCATTCTCGTGTCAACCATTGTGTGGTGGAGAGTGGAACACCTTTATATGCCCAACTTCTCTGCATTTATATTTTCTCGCGATAGCAGCACCTCGCATGCCTGACTGCCAGTTCTGACTATGAGAGTTCTTTAGTTGTAATAGCAAGCCCGATTCTTATGCTGTGATAGTGTGCCTGTCTTTTCATTATCCCTAGGCCAATGCTGTTTTGTATTTTGTTTTTCTTCTGTGCTGCATGTTTCTTCGGGACTCGATCCTTTTGATTGTCCCTTCCCGTTTCCAAATGCAATATGTGATTCGCACTTCTCACGCATGATTGGTTGCTGTCTTAACAGTGGTGGAGGTAGAGGCAACTATGGAGGGGACAGACGCAGAGACAACCACAGAGGTGGTGGTGGTGGTGGTTTTTCTGGTCCAGATCGAAATTATCATGGAGGGAATCGTTCGCGCCCTTATTAAACGTCGAGAATGGCTAATATGTACTAATATTTTCCATGGGAGGGATTTTTCGTTTTTTTTTTGCCCCATAACTGGATGGTTCTGAAAAAGGTAGGTTCCGTGTTTCTTCATATTTCCCCTCTTGTTTCAGTCAGTCCGTGTCTCGCATTGTTTATGCCCATTCGTGTTGGCCAAATGCTGGTAAAGGTAGGTTGAATTATCAGGTGAGGGTTTCTTTTCTTGATACAAGTTTGATCTTTATTACTTCTGCAACAATGATGAACTATTATGTGAAATGCACATGCGTGAATAAGGTAAAAATGTCGAGCAATATATTGATTGGTACCTTGCATTGATTAGGTGGTCATCTTTTGTTTTTGGACAAAATTTGTTGAAGTTTTTGATTTGTGTCTTCATTTAGGTTATAGTTGGTTTGGTCCCCTCTTGGAAGGTCTGATTTTAACAAGTTAGTTCACATGGATGATTCCGTGTTACGTCGTAAAGTGGTTTGGAGTTGGTTTCTACAACAAATCCTCGTAAGTACTACTTTTAGTCCGTGATTAGTATGCAGAATTCGTATGTGGAATGCACGACGGAAAAATAAGTTAGCAAAGTAAATAACGATACTTTGTGCTTCGATCGCTGTAATTCACACATTTCCTTTCTTCTTCTAATTGAAATTTTCATGCAGATTATATCAATAATTCGGTTTATGTTTGAGGTGTGAGCGAATAATTTGCATAATATCCATAGAAGCATCAGTGAGGTTTGAGATTCTTCAAATTTCCTTGTAGTATGATTGAAAATAATACGTGATGTAATGATAAATCAAGCTATTCTTGGTTGTCTTAAATCAAATTGGATCAAGCTATTATATTGGGGTCATATAACTAAACTAACAATCATCTTACCTAAAAACTCAAAAACAGTTATTTCGGAAGATGTGGACAATATATAAATATGTATAATATTGTTTATATTTTAAGAGTCACATTTAAGTTAAAATGTTTAATATGTAAAATTATAATAATAATTAATAAACGTTTATCTGCTTCAAGAAAACTCAGCCCCGACCCAAAACCGAGTAATTGGGAAAGACTTGTAAACCAAGAAATAAGAAAATGCCAACTAGTCAAGTCAAGATATATAACCTCTCTCTCTCTCTCTCTCTCTCTCAACGCAACACCTCATAAGCTTCTTTCTCCTTTCCTTCTTTCTTTCTCGAATATTCGTTCCTCTCAGCTGCTGAAATTGGCAAAGGTAATTCGCTTTACTTGTTCAATCTGCTTTCGGATCTCGTTTACTGTTTTTTGTAATCATCGTTTGCAAATGGTTTATTCATTACTGTTTCGGAGTCAATTTCTTAAGATAGTAGTAGTAGGTGCTGTAAGTTTCTTGCTAATTCGTGAACCTCTCGTTGGTATAGTTGCGCGAGAGCGGATCTTAGCGAAATCCAGCTCAGATTTTAGGATTCACTTCGATCCTAAAGCTTGTGTGTTTTTTATATCGTCGTCGCTGATTGTGGTTGTTTTTTTAATGGCGATTTGTCGAGGTTTAAGCAGGTTGTTGCTCTATATGCTCGGTAGTAAGCGAGCAGGTGAAGAGGAGGCTATTGACGAAGGTGATTCTCAAAGCAGAGCGGTTAAGAAGCTTCGTGCGTGCGCCTCAGCAGATCAAAATATTGATAATAATTGTAATTGGGAGACTAGTGAAACCGTTGGCAACAGTAGTGAAAGTAATACCAGAGAACTGACAATAACTGAAATGGCGTTTGATAATGGAAACCCACGTGATATCGATGAAGATCTACACAGCAGGCAACTTGCGGTGTATGGACGTGAAACGATGCGCAGGCTTTTTGCCTCTAATGTTCTTGTGTCTGGAATGCAGGGCCTTGGGGTTGAGATTGGTATGGGAATTTTCTTTTGGACGGGCTTGTTTTCGTGCTTCTTCTCTTGAGTCTTGGATTTTTTGAAATGGTTTATGGATTCGCAGTTCTCTTTATTTCCGGTTTTGTGGGAACATTAAATACTTAATATGGAATTGCAATTCACGATTGCGTTTTTTAGTTCAATGTGAGTCTTGTTAAACTGAGATTAAATACTGATGTTGCCAATGCTTCTCCAAAAAATTGATTTCTATTGGAGCTAGAGTCATGACTTTGTTGTTGTATGTCAGATTGTTTATGATTCAACATTTGGTATGGATAAGTTGCTGGTGTTTCAAATTTTTTCGGTCTTTGCTCGTAGAAAGAGATTGTAGTTGCAGTACGAAGAAGTCCATGTTCTTGTTATTAGGTTCATATTAGGAATAGCAGACACGTCCGTTTTGGAGGTCATTTTACTTCTTGGGTTGAATCCCTAGCAAATTAAATTCTAAAGGAATGCATGAGTGTCATATAAAGTAGTAGAAAAAGGAAGTGCAATTGAAGAAGAATAACACAAGTTTTGTACAATCTTGCAGCTAAGAACCTTGTTCTTGCTGGTGTAAAATCTATTACATTGCACGATGAAGGGGTGGTGGAATTATGGGATATGTCCAGCAACTTTGTGTTCTCGGAAAAGGATTTGGGTACGAACAGGGCACTTGCATCTGTTCAAAAGTTACAGGAGCTTAACAATGCCGTGACTATCTCCACACTGACCACAAAATTGACAAAAGAGCAGCTTTCCGATTTCCAGGTGATCTTTTTCATGTTCGTTAAGGCTGTAAGAATGATTTATGGAATGTACATACATGTTTATTTGCGTATTTTCTGCTTGCTATGGGACCCACCAAAATTTTACTCAAGTTTCCTCCAATTTCTTTATACAATACGCTAGCTGTTAAGATAGTACCTCATAGGACTTTGAACCACTGAAATATATCCGTTTTGTTATGGAACCATTTGTAGATGAATTTCCCATTCATCTTACTTCTTCATGTAATGACTAATCTGGTTTTCAATTCTGTTTGATGCAGGTTGTCGTTTTCACTGACATTAATATAGACAATGCGATTGAGTTTGATGAGTACTGCCACAATCATCAGCCTCCAATCGCTTTCATTAAGACAGAAGTGAGAGGCCTTTTTGGCAGTGTGTTCTGCGATTTCGGACCTGAATTCACCGTTCTTGATGTGGATGGTGAAGAACCTCACACTGGCATCATTGCATCTATAACCAATGATAATCCTGCTCTTGTGTCCTGTGTGGATACTGAAAGACTCGAGTTTCAGGATGGAGATCTGGTTATATTCTCGGAAGTCCATGGAATGACTGAACTAAATGACGGAAAACCGAGAAAAATAAAAAACGCTCGGCCCTATTCTTTCACAATAGAAGAAGATACAACTAATTATGGGAATTATGTTAGAGGTGGTATTGTAACGCAGGCAAAGCTGCCCAAATCATTGAAGTTCAAGCCGCTGAAGGAAGCTATGAAAGATCCTGGAGATTACCTTCTTTCTGATTTTTCTAAGTTTGATCGGCCGCCTTTCTTGCATTTGGCATTCCAATCATTGGATAAGTTTATCTCTGACTTTGGTCGTTTCCCAGTTTCTGGTGCGGAAACTGATGCTCAGAAGTTGATATCGATTGCCACTGACATGAACAAGAGCTTAGGTGATAACAGATTAGATGATATAAATCCCGATCTTCTTCGCCACTTTGCGTTTGGGGCCCGAGCAGTACTGAATCCTATGGCTGCTATGTTTGGTGGGATAGTTGGACAAGAGGTCGTTAAGGCATGCACTGGGAAGTTTCATCCTCTTTTTCAGGTTATATCTTTGTGCTAAAGTATTTTAAGCACCTGCTCTTCTGCTTTTGTTTCATTTTTCTGTGTCTTAAGGGCTTAATTCTTTTGGGTGAACTTGTTCATTGGTAATGGGTAGGTGTTCACTTCTGTCACTTTGCTATAGAAACTTTAAGCTGTTGTTTTGATTCTTTTTGCAGTCATTGAGCAATACATTTTATCTGTGCTATAGAAACTTTAAGCTGTTGTTTTGATTCTTTTCTCTTGCACATACATATGTAAGAAGTTAATGTTTCTACCTTTTCTGCAGTTCTTCTACTTCGATTCAGTAGAATCACTCCCTACTGAGCCACTGGATCCCAGTGATCTGAAACCTTTGAATAGCCGTTATGATGCCCAAATTTCAGTTTTTGGGTCTAAGCTTCAGAAGAAACTCGAAGATTCCAAAGTCTTTGTTGTTGGATCTGGAGCACTAGGGTGCGAGTTTCTGAAGAATTTAGCCCTCATGGGAGTCTCGTGCGGAAAATCTGGTAAACTTACTATTACCGATGATGACGTCATAGAGAAGAGTAACCTGAGCAGACAATTCCTCTTTCGTGATTGGAATATCGGACAACCTAAGTCTATAGTTGCTGCATCTGCTGCTTCATCCATTAACCCTCATCTCAAAATACAAGCTTTGCAGAATCGTGTAGGCCCTGAAACAGAAAGTGTCTTTGATGATGCATTCTGGGAGAATCTAAATACTGTCATAAATGCCTTGGATAATGTCAATGCGAGGCTCTATGTCGATCAGAGATGTCTTTATTTTCAAAAACCGCTTCTTGAGTCTGGGACTTTAGGCGCGAAATGCAACACTCAAATGGTTATTCCTCATTTGACTGAAAACTACGGTGCTTCCAGAGATCCCCCAGAGAAACAAGCACCAATGTGTACTGTACACTCCTTTCCACACAACATTGATCATTGCTTGACATGGTCCAGATCAGAATTTGAGGGGTTGCTTGAGAAAACCCCAACTGAAGTTAATGTGTATCTTTCAAACCCGGAGGAGTATACTAATGCAATGATAAACGCTGGTGATGCTCAGGCCAGAGACACCTTGGAGCGCGTAGTTGAGTGCCTTGATAGGGAACGATGCGAGTCTTTTCAGGATTGTATCACATGGGCTCGTCTTAAGTAATTTAATTTCCTACATCAGCCTGTCTTTGTTTCTTCCTAGATTCTTATTACAATTATCCCTCTTTCTGTCGATTTCTTTTTAACTCGAGTGCTCACTCATTTGCAGGTTTGAAGATTATTTTTCGGACAGGGTCAAACAACTGATTTATACATTTCCTGAAGATGCAATCACCAATACTGGTGTACCTTTTTGGTCAGCCCCCAAGAGGTTTCCTTGTCCGTTGCAGTTTTCTTCCAGTGATCTGAGCCATCTTCATTATATTGCGGCAGCATCCATTTTACGCGCTGAGACATTCGGCATACCTATACCAGATTGGGCTAACAACCCTAAGAAATTAGCCGAGGCTGTGGATAAAGTCCTTGTTCCTGAGTTTCAGCCAAAGAAAGATGCGAAAATTGTTACTGATGAAGAAAGTACAACTGTTGTGACTTCTTCAGCTGATGATGCTGCTGTTATTGATGATTTAATTGCGAAACTGGAGCAGTGCCGGAAAACTCTGCCGCCAAACTTCAGGATGAAACCAATACAATTCGAAAAGGTTCGTCTCTAATTATCTGTCATTTGTGCTGACATCGTCACAAAATTCATTTCCCTTGTTCAGAATCCTTAGACACTGTTTGATGATATTCTCATAAGCTAGAATATGGCTTGCTTTTAATTTTTGCTCGCAGAGTCATACGCATGCTGTGATACTTGCTTTTTTTAATATAATCCTAGATACGGCGGGAAGAGAAAGTCTTCCCAAGATAATCATTGTGGACATCTCTGTATTCATAACTTGATGACTTACAGATTCAACTATTTGTTTACCCAAAGACTAGTTAGTGTGATTCCAACAGCACGATGCCATTCACCTTCTATAAATAAGTCTAGATGCTGCGAATTTCCCCGTCGCAAACTGACTCACTGCTCTTGTTTTCCTTTTATTTTTGTGTTTCCTCCCATTGTAATTTTCAGGACGATGACACAAATTACCACATGGACCTCATAGCCGCACTTGCAAACATGAGGGCAAGAAACTACAGCATCCCCGAAGTGGACAAGCTCAAAGCCAAATTCATAGCCGGAAGAATCATCCCCGCCATCGCAACCTCTACAGCCATGGCCACTGGCTTGGTCTGCCTCGAACTGTACAAGGTCATCGCCGGATCTCACAAAGTGGAAGATTATCGCAACACATTTGCCAACTTAGCCCTACCTCTGTTCTCCATGGCCGAACCAGTGCCTCCCAAGGTGGTGAAACACAGGGATATGAGCTGGACCGTGTGGGATCGTTGGACAATAAGAAACAACCCGACCCTGAGTGAACTGATACAGTGGCTCGGAGGCATGGGATTAAACGCTTACAGCATTTCCTTAGGGAACTGCCTGCTTTATAACACCATGTTTCCTCGACACAAGGAGAGGCTGGATAAGAAGGTTGTGGACCTGGCGAGGGACGTGGCGAAAGTTGATTTGCCGCCGAATAAGGATCACTTGGATCTCGTCATTGCGTGCGAGGATGATGAGGATAACGACGTGGACATTCCCTTGGTATCCGTTTATTACCGTTGAATGCATTTCGTTGCCTGTCTGTGTGTGTTAAACTTGTGGGTTCATGTCGAGAATTGAGACTTCCTCTCGGCTTTGTTATTGCTGCTTGCTGCATAAGAGGGACGTGCTTTATATGTATTCTTGCACGATATCTCTTCATTTGAACTGATGAATATGAATAATATTTCCTACTCGTATTCTACTCTATGATTTAGTACAAACGTCTGTTGATTAGATTAAATGGTCGGGCACATAAGTCTCTGTCATGAGTGATTTTTTGATTGTTTATTTGAGGTCGTTGTCTATATGAATTTGGGTCGAAACATATCAGTTAGATAAATTAGATCCGATGGAACCTAAGTTTATCTTGTAGCTGACTATGCGGTTCAGATTTGAATTTGATTCAGATTAAATTTAGTCGAATGTGGAAAGCATGATACACATAACTTAGATTTGAATTTGATTCAGATTAAATTTAGTCGAATGTGGAAAGCATGATACACATAACTTAGATTTGAATTTGATTCAGATTAAATTTAGTCGAATGTGGAAAGCATGATACACATAACTTAGATTTGAATTTGATTCAGATTAAATTTAGTCGAATGTGGAAAGCATGATACACATAACTTAGGAAGATTAATCGGTTTGGAAAGTCTAAGGTTGTCTTATAGCCTACGTAAAATTTAGATTTGATTCATACTGATCTTAGTGAAAACGTAGAAATTATGATATACATTGTTTAGGAAGATAAGTTCCGCCTAAAGTATATTGTCGTCCTTTAGATTTAATTTAAATAGAATTAGCAAGGCAAAAAAAAAAAAAGCAAAAAAATACTGAATATGGAATGGATTTATCTGGTTTTTGTTATTTATAATGAAGTAAAATCCAAATTAATTATTATTTATACATTTATTGTTATTGAATGTAGTTTAGAGAAGGCAAACATACATACATAATAAACCCTTCGTAGCCTAGTCCGCGTTTCTAGCAGCTTCTCTCATTCTCAACTCAAAAAAGGAAATTTCTTTAAACTCCATTCTCATCTCAAAATAGGAAACATCTGAAAAAAATAAATAATAGTTATAAATATAACCTAATCGGTGATCTTAATCCACCGCCACCACCGACCGACCCATGTGGCTCCGCCGATCAATATCGTCCAAAGTCCGTCGTGTCCACAAGCCCCTTCCCAAATTCGGCTGCACCTCTTTCAAGGGTATCCAATCCGTTCTCCCCGACGACCAACCATCCACCGTCGATTCTCCTCAAATACCTTCCATCTGCCACCGTATCCACCGCGTCAAATCCCTACCTCGGCTAGACCCCGACTCCCTCCCACACGTCCCGCGCTCCGAACATTCGGTCGTCGTCTACTTCACGTCCCTACATGTCGTGCGGAGGACATTCGAGGACTGCCGAGCCGTTCTCACGATCCTCCGATCTTTGCGCGCCAACCTCGACGAGCGAGACGTGTCCATGGACGCGTCCTTCATCAAAGAACTCCAAGAAATATTCTCCCCGCCGGAAAAGGCGAAGCTGAGCCTCCCCAGGGTGTTCATCGCCGGCAGATACGTAGGTGGGGTCGACGAAATCAAGCGGATGCTCGAGACTGGCGAGTTGAAACAGCTGATCGATGGGCTGGGGCTGAACTCCGACCAGGGGACGTGCGAGACTTGTGGGGATCAAAGATTCGTCGTGTGCAGCGAGTGTAGTGGAAGCCGCAAGTGTTATTACAGCGCCAAAGCTGGATTTAGGAGCTGCATGGCGTGCAATGAGAATGGTCTCATAAGGTGCCCTTCTTGTTTTGCCTCTAATCCTCCTCATGGCTGATTGTGGTAGGGCTTGATTAGAAGCTAGTGCTTCATCTTTATTTCTAACTTTACGTTGTTAGCTGTTAGAGATTGACATGGTGTACTGGAAAGTATCCACCTTTAGCCAAATGGTTTCATTTCAATTCTTGATTATCAATAACATAAATCTTTTTTGGTAGCTTCTTGTCTGTGTGTTTTACTCATTTTGTTTCATCCATTGGCGAGTCTTTGGCTGTCTTCTTCTTTTTTGGAACTATATTAATCTTGGGAAAGGAAGATGAGGAGGAGTACTTTAAGGGATTTGTTGTTCATACAAGAGCATTACTTTAAATTCCTGCAGTAACATTGTTGCCACCTAAAGCCATCGGCTTCATAATCCATCGCCTCGCCATTGCTACTGCAGGCAGAAGCTATCCCCATATTACAACCCGTGATTCTCGTCGAGACAAAATCCGTAGAATGGTAATATGTTTTTGTGTCCATAGGTCATCAGCTCCAGCAAATCCCACCTTACCTCAAACTCATATGTGTGTTTCCCTTGACACGTCCTTTAAGCTTTTCGATCCCAACCTTTTTTACCTCTGTAAACTCCCTTGAACTTGCTCGTAGCAATGTGATCGCTGATTTCAACAGCCATTTCCCGAGCTTATCTTTTCCAGGAAATACGGTTTGCCATTTGTCCACAGAGGAATCAAATCGTCAGGCAAAGTTCAAACGAATACTTGATTCTAACTTGTCTTCGTTTCTACCCATTAATTCACTAGCATCATCCCCCGTCGAAGTCTCCAAAATCCTATCTTTCAGTGCCCTCCTCTTGGCACCCTCACAGCCCAAATGGAGCTTAATGGAGTTGTTCTTCGGCTTCGTCGTGGCAAGTTTAAGTGCGTTTTCTACCCGGGTTTTTCGCGTACTTTTTTTTCTTGCCCGCTTTGGATTGAAGCACCACGGTGCCTAAAGTGACCGCCTTATTCTCGAAGATCTGCTGCTTCTTACAGCAGATCGACGAGCTATCTAATGCCGATGACATCGTCGGCCATGAAAAGGGTGTGTTGCACACAAATGTCAGCTTGAATTACTAACCGTTAGCTTCATCGTCTGATAGTTCTTGAATCATCGTTGCGAGATTCTCCCCTGCAGGAGCTTTGTTCTATCTATCTCATGTGCAAGAACACATATTCAGTCTCAAATTATTGAAAGAAAAAATATATTATAAAGGTCAAGCAATAGTTAAAATATTACAGTTAGTTAAGATTCTTCCTTGCAATAATTCAGTAGAAGATTAGATGTCAACCAAATTAAAAAAAATTCGTTTTCTTCCACAACACACAATACCGCATCAAGGCAAGAATCAGTACAGCCTACGGCAAATATTTATCGACCTCACAAACGAATGTCTACTAAAGTCTAATTGTTACAACTTGGCGAACATTAAATATTATTTTATTTATTAATTTATAAATTTTGATGGATAATTATAATCACGGCCACCAAACATATGTAAATCAAATTGGACCCAAAAAACAAAGAAAATAAAAAAGCTTGTATTATCTTTGGTTCATGTAGTAGACGGTCCGAACAGTGGAATCGTGTCTTGGAATAAGGCAACGCTTCAAAGAGTCGGTCAGCTTTCAAGTTCAGCCGTTTCTGTATTCAGTCGTCATCTCCAAACTCCTTCACGCACTAACAATTAACTAGTTTGTTTTTCTTTCCCTTTAGAATGTTGTCTTGATTATATACTGAGCTTTGCTTCTGCTTTTTCGTGTTTCATTGGTTGCCCTTATGATTGTCCTTTACACTGAAACAAGAATCAAGCATCCCAATTCTTGTTAAAAAATCAATTTTTGTTTGCTTACTCGCAATTTCTTGGAGTGAAGAAGAAAGGGATATGGTTTCTGTTAGTGGAATTGCGTGTATCAACTATGTCGGATTGTATACTCAAAGTCCCTCTTCGAAAATTTTGGTTTTTCTTGCACCCCACAAGCTTAAAGTCCAATCCTGTGCAAGAATTTCAACCCCAGATGATAGAGTCCCCTTCATCAAATCAGAAAGAAAAAAGTTTCATGATTTGGGACTCCTCAAATCGGTTCAATTGGACGTGTTTGTTACCAGCGACGACGAGGAAGAAATGAGCGAAGGGTTCTTCGAGGCCATCGAAGAGCTCGAGCGCATGGTCCGCGAGCCGTCAGATGTTCTCGAGGAGATGAACGATAGATTGTCCACCCGCGAATTGCAGCTGGTCTTGGTGTACTTTTCGCAGGAAGGTAGGGACTCTTGGTGTGCCCTTGAAGTGTTTGAGTGGTTGAAAAAGGAGAATAGGGTTGATAAGGAGACTATGGAGCTGATGGTTTCGATAATGGTCACTTGGGTGAAGAAGTTGATCGATGGTAAGAAAGAAGTGGAAGATGTGGTTGACCTCTTGGTGGATATGGATTGCGTTGGTCTGAAGACTAATTTCAATATGGTTGAGAAGGTTATCGCGCTGTATTGGGAGGCCAATGAAAAGGAGAAGGCTGTTTTGCTTGTTAAAGAGGTTCTTCGGAGGGGTTTATCGCGCCTCGATGGAGATAATGAGGGGAATAAGGGTGGCCCAGCTGGATACCTCGCCTGGAAGATGATGGTAATTACTTTACGCTCTCTTCTACGATTTTTTAGTTCAATGGTTTTGGTGAAGCATTACCCTTTTGTGATTCTTGTTAGTTAGCAGATGGATGTGGCAGTTTCTTGTTTAAGTGGCTACATTTGACTCGTTTGTATTCGTCAGCTTGTCTTCGTTACGTTTGTGATAGCACTCGTGTTTGTTAGCTCAATCTGGGAGTAGTTGAGTAGTTATATACTAAAAATGAAGATGCGCTGATGCTGTAATAAAGAGTGTGAAAAAGGATATGCATTCAATTCCATTTACTCAATGCAGACGGTGTCTACCCTTTCATACTGACGCATGACTTTCTTCATTACATTCGTCGATCATGTATGCGTACCAATGTTTATGCATATAGAGTATGGGTATAACACATTTTCAAATTATTTAAGATTATTTTTGCCTTTCATCACGACACGCCTTCCCTATCATTTGAAACCATGGTTTCATCCCTGTAAACATTGTAATATTTCCTTATCCACGGCTGTTGAAGTTTGATGGATTTACTAACTTGTACTATACTTTTTAGAAAAAAAAAAATGTTTTTACGTACTTATATATGTTTTCACAATCTCCCAATATATCCCGTCTAACTTATGCTTCGATCTTGAGTTCATTAATTTACTCCATTGATACTCTTACTGGGTGATTATTGACAACCTTACTCGTTGCTCACAATGTTAAGGTTTCACTATTGCTTGTAAAATGTTTCTTCTTTTATGGCCGAACTTTTTCTTGCAGGAAGAAGGCAGCTACAGAGATGCTGCAAAATTAGTGATCCATCTCAGCGAAAGCGGACTAAAACCCGAAGTATACAGCTACTTAATCGCCATGACCGCAATAGTCAAGGAGCTCAACGAGTTTGCAAAATCACTACGCAAGCTGAAAGCTTTCCCCAAGTCTGGCCTAATCTCCGAGCTAGATTCAGAGAGCGTTCGACTCATAGAAAACTATCAAGAATCACTTCTCAGCCAAGGCATGCTCTTGGCTAAATTGGCCACAGAAGAAGCTGGGCCGGGCCTATCTCTTCACAGGGTGATCCGTGAGCGGCTCCTAGCCATGTACATCTGCGCTGGCCGCGGAAACCAAGCCGAGAAGCAGCTATGGGAGATGAAACTCTTCGGGCAGAAAACCGACGGAGACTTGGACGATATCGTTCTGGCCATGTGTGCCTCCCAAAAGGAGACCGGCGCCGTGGACAGGTTGCTTGCACACATCGAGGTTTCAAGCTCGGTTAGGAGAAAGAAGTCCCTCTCTTGGTTGCTGAGGGGCTATATCAAAGGCGGGCATTTCAAGAACGCCGCTGAGACTGTTATTACAATGCTGGACTCGGGATTCTGTCCCGAATTCATCGACAGGGTTGCCGTTCTGCAAGGATTGAGTCGAAAGATTCAGCAGAACGGTAATGTTAACGCTTATCTCACGCTATGCAAGCGTCTTTATGACGAAGATCTGATAGGCCCAACTCTTCTTTATCTTCATATGAGTAAATATAAGCTTTGGATCATCAAGATGCTATGAGCTTGGTCGAGTTTTACTTGTATAAATAAATACTTTGTATAGGTAAAGAAAAGATTGTGTAAAGAAACATATATAATGTTGGTGTATAGTAAGAACAATGTTGCCAGCCAAGATTGATTCTGTATGTAAGAAGCTGCGTACGTTGGTTGTTGCTTCAATTAGAACAAGGTTGTCTCTTGTCTTAATAATAAGGCTTCCATGTCTTAGAAAGGTTTGTAAGATCAAATGGAGTTTGTTGTTTCAGTTCAATTGCGCAGATAGCTTTGTTTTGAGGCATAGAGAATTACGCGCAGCAGCTCATGGCCACCATTCATGCCTTAGCTAAGAACCTTACCCAACATCAATGGCGGACACTTTATTGCAGAAAGTGATACTTAGATTTTGATTCAATAGTTGAACATTAAACCAAAGACTAGCACAGAACAAATTCAAGAAACACAGACAACATCAAATATCATCATCATCATCATCATCGACGATTGAACCCTAGTCCATCTCTCGCCTTCACTCGGACCTGTTTGCATACCTCTCCACCTTCTCATCGTTGAGGTTAATCCCAACCATGGCCTCACCCAACCCACAGCTCACATCTGCAAGAACCTGGGGATCGCTGTAATGAGTAACGGCCTGCACAATGGCTCGAGCCCGCCTAGCCGGATCGCCGCTCTTGAAAACGCCAGAGCCCACGAACACCCCGTCGCACCCAAGCTGCATCATCAAGGCTGCATCTGCAGGCGTGGCGACCCCGCCGGCTGCGAAATGAACCACGGGCAACCTGCCGAGCTGCTTGGTCTGCATCACGAGGTCGTATGGCGCTTGAATCTTCTTTGCAAAGGTGAAGACCTCGTCGTCGTCCATGTTGCGGAGCAGCCGAATGTCTCCCATCACCGAGCGGACATGCCTGAGTGTTTTCAAGAAAATTGACCGTTAATGTGTGCGTGTGTGTGTTTGTGTGTGTGTGGTTGGATTCACAGATAGACATACCTAACGGCCTCAATAATATTGCCAGTCCCAGCCTCCCCTTTGGTCCTAATCATGGCGGCGCCTTCCCTAATCCTCCTCAGCGCCTCCCCCAAATTCCTACAGCCACAGACGAAGGGGACCCTAAAGTTATGCTTGTTGATGTGATTCACATCGTCGGCGGGGGTCAGAACCTCCGACTCGTCGACGTAATCGACGCCGATCGCCTCGAGGATCTGGGCCTCGACGAAATGGCCGATCCTAGCCTTGGCCATCACTGGAATCGTCACCGCCTGCTTAATCTCCTTGATCAGCTGAGGATCGGACATCCTAGCCACGCCGCCCTGGGCTCGAATATCCGCCGGAACGCGCTCCAGCGCCATGACGGCGCACGCCCCGGCTTCCTCCGCGACGCGGGCCTGCTCCGCCGTGACGACGTCCATGATTACGCCCCCACGAAGCATCTGAGCGAGGCCCACCTTGACGGAGAAAGGAGACTGCTTTGCCGTCGTCTCGGTGAGCGCACCGTTTCCGTACACCGTCACCACTCCGCTGCCTGACATTTTTATTAATTTCTTTCCTCTCTCTTTTCCTTCTTTCCCCTCGGTGTGTTGTGTGAAATGGGAAACTGTGGCTGAGATATAAATAGGAGAGAGAGAGAGATAGAGAGAGAGAGAGAATCTAAATTAAGGAAGGCGGTAAGAAGAGATTGCGACTCAAGTGGATGAAAGAAACTCATGAAATATTTTCTTTTTCTTTTTTGTTATTATTAATTGGAGAAGAAAAAGGGGTGGAAAATCAAGCTTTAATTATTTATTTATTGATGGAGATCATATAGCATTATATTAAATAATTTGAACCTATTCGAAGAGGCGGAAATAGGAAGAATCTTATGTTTTATTTTTAATTATTTGAAGTAATATATGAAGGGAAACTTACATTTAAATACCTATTTATATAAAAATTATCAATTCAGTCCCTTGTCAGAATTTTTTTACATGTAGGTACCTATTAGAATAAAGTTTTTACACATAAGTACCTGTTTGCGCCGCATGTATATCATATAAGTATATTTAGGTATGATGTAAAACATATTGTGGTACATAATACTGTAAGAAAAAGTACATCATATAATATATTTAGGTAATATAAAGAAACGTATATATGTACCATATAAATGCGTAATGTGGTACATAATATACATGTAAAAAGGTACACACAACCAGTTGAGTACTTAAATATAAATTTTTTCTGACAGGGTACTAAATTGTAACATTTTTATATAAATAAGTATTTAAGTGTAGATTGCCGATATATGAAATAGATATTATTTATGGACTTAAAAGTGCGTGCTTCATATTTATTATTTTATTAAAAAATTGGCATTACAAGTGGAAAAGGTCAAGCCACCACAACAAGACCATAGGGCCTTGGACTGATATACTTGTGGCGGTGGAGGAATTAATATTCGAGTTTGTATCTTTCTTTCTTTTTTTTTTTTTTCTCAAGTTGTAAGATAGTGGCGGATTTTTACATTTATTTATTTATTTTCGCTTTTTTTCCGTTGAATTATTATTTTTTTGATTTATTCATATATTTTAATTTGAGCTAGGGTTAAAGCCCATATACTCGAAATGACTGGCCCAATTAGATAGTGGGCTAACATGTAATTTGGGCCGAACTCACAATTATATTCAAATTCTAGAAACTTTATATGTCACTACTTTTGCTGATTATATTTAATTTTATTTTTATTATGAAAAGTTTGAGGCAAGTATTAATTGGCCCACCTTGGCTTATATAATGGATGCGGCATATAGTTTTCTTTTCTGCCCCTTGAATTATCCCAGGGCATGACTTCATCTCACAAAAAAAAAAAAGAATAAAGGGAAAATGAATGTCAAAATACAATAAATTTTTTTATCGAAAAAGGACCATATCTTTGATTCCTTTGCTTTTTATTTGATAAAATGCACTAGTTAGTAGTATGTGTCGTCATGATATATATTGATATTCATATTAAGACGTATCTAATTAGATAAAAAGCTTATTAAGATAAAGGAATCGCAATATTCAAAATGAATCGAAGAGGGCATAATGATTTATTTTTTAAAAAGTTTGTTTAATACATATACTGTTATAAAAAGGTGGAAGTAGAATAATAATTAATTCATAGTGGAAAAGATATTATTTGGTATATTATTACTTCTAAGTTGATTGCAGAATCTATGCTCAAGATTTGTTCATATCAATCCCCCATTCAATCTGAAGTAGACAACACATTCTCTCTCTCTCTCTCTCTCTCTCTCTCTCTCTCATGTCTTCTTCGCCTTCCTCATTAAACAAAAACAGCAAAAGCTTCCCAAAAAGTTTCTGATAACTCTCATTTCAACCAATAAACAAATCTGAGCTACCTAAGAAAAAAAATTGTGGGTTGTCGATATTTGATTTTTTTTATTTACTTTTTGTTACACTCACCTGTGAGTTGTGCGGACTAGGAAGAGCTACCCGGCGATGCCGACGCCGGTGAGCACAGCTCGGCAGTGCCTAGCTGACGAGGCCGCAGCTGCGTTGGACGACGCCGTATCAGTAGCCAAGCGACGCGGCCACGCGCAGACGACGTCGTTGCACGGGGTGTCGGCCCTACTGTCTCTGCCGTCCTCCTTGCTTCGCGATGCGTGCTCGCGAGCTTCTGGGAGAGGTGGCGCGTGCCCTCCGCGATTCCAGCTTCGGGCTTTGGACCTCTGCGTCGTCGTCGCGCTAGACAGGGTGCCAACCTCCAAGCACCCCTTGGACGACGACCCACCCGTCTCTAATTCTCTGATGGCGGCGATTAAGAGGTCTCAGGCCAATCAGAGACGCAGTCCTGAGACGTTTCATCAGTATCAGCAGCTGCTAATGATGAACCCTGATTCAGACCACCCTTCCTCGAGTTTCAACACATCTGTGGTGAGGGTTGATCTGAAGAATTTCGTAATGTCGATATTGGATGACCCCAATGTGAGTAAGGTGTTTGGGGATGCTGGGTTTCGTAATCAGGAGATAAAATGTGCGATTTTGAACCCAAGCCCGCTGTTGAGATTTCCCAGCTTCCCTCCTTTGCTCGGCGATTTCGGCGCCAAGGGCGATTACTCGGGGAGAATTGGGGAGGTCATGATGAGAAAAGATAGAAGAAACCCCTTGTTGATCGGTGCTTGCGCTGACGATGCGTTGAAGGGTTTTCTTGAGGATGTGAAGAGGGGTGAGATTGTTGGGAATATCGAAAAAATGAGTGTGGTTTCGATTGAGACTGAAGTTACTGAGTTTCTTGCGGGTGGTTTGAGTGAGGAAGTGCTGGGTATGAGATTCAAGGAAGTGTGTGAAATGGTGGAGAGTTGTGTGGTTTTACTGAGTCTTGGAGATATGAAGGTTTTTGTCAATATGGAGATGCCAAAGGACAAAGTATACTACTTGGTTGGTGAAATCAAGAAGTTATTGAGTGAGTATGGTGGGAGGTTATGGTGGATTGGGGCTTTAGGAAGTGATTATGAGTATAAGAAGCTCTTAGAGCAGTTTCCAGAGATCGAAGAGGAATGGGACCTGCATTTGCTGCCTATAACTGGTTATTCATCAAGTGGAAGAAAGGGCTTTAAATCAAGGTTAGATTTGGCTGTGTTGATTGCTGCTAGTTTTGAAGGACATGCTGTCTATATTTTTTAATGTGGTAATCAGTAAACTAATGTTTCCACTGACTAAAGAAGTTGTTTTTTAAAGTCACTAAGGTATATTTTATATCTAAATGGATAGATTATATATTGTGGTGTGGTATGTGTTCAGCGATCTTCTTCTTTGTCCATCATCGTCTCTTACCAAATCACAAACTGGTTATTTAATCTCTTTGTTTGTTTTAGTTTACGTCAGATATTCTTTGTATTGATTACTCTGCACAAGTCATCGCATGATGGAGGCTTTCATAAGATATCTAATACATATATTTTTCTACGGCAAACACCTAAATCAGCTTTATTATATTGTTATGTTTTTGTGTGCATATGAGAGAGAGAGAGAGAGAGAGAGAGAGAGAGAGAGACTTGTCAAGATTGGTACTATTATATCTATGCTCTGTAATATGAGTCATGTTACCTTTTTTGCTGCTGATTATCTTCCATTACTTTTTATCTCACACTTGCATACTCTTGCAGCTTAATGGGTTCATTTGTACCGCTTGGTGGATTCTTTCCTTTACCATCGGATGATGAAGCTCCGTGCACCAGAAAGAGTCAGTCTGCGGATATTTGTTCATCATGCAACGGAAAATACGAACAAGAAGTTAACATTCTGCAGAAAGGAGCATCGTCTAATTTAGATTCGGATCGCCACATAACTCTATCGCCTTGGCTGAAGGAATCGGGCCAAGTATTGGTTTGTCGCTTCGTCCAAACTCAGCCCTCTTTTCTTTCCTCGTCTGTCGTGAGATCTTATGTGCTCTGTCATTTCAGTGCAGGCTAAAGATGTCAAAACTTCGATGGATGCCAAAGTTGTGGCTTTGTATAGGAAATGGACGGATATATGCCAACAGCTTCATCACTCTTGGACCTCCAAAGGGGATGTTTCTCCTAGTAAGACACAAAATAATGGCGTTCTTTCTCTCTGCAGTACTCCATCTCAGATGGACTCTCCTCGCCTGTTGGGGTCACATTTAAATGCTAGTGAAGCCGGCGGTCCCAGACACTGCACCCCTTTGGACTTGAATCGTCCTCTACAAAGCCAGATCATACCCGATGGGATTCCCGACTTTAGATCTATTCGAACCATGGAGCGCAATCACATTCAAGTGTCTAGCCCTCAACGGGGAAACCAGATGGGTAAAAAAGACCTTGAATACCCATGGAAAGTTCTTGCAGAAAGGGTCTATTGGCAGATCGACGCTGTCGAAACTCTTGGCCAAACCATGACACGTCACAGAGGTGATGGGGTTTATACTTTCTTGAACAAGGGAAATATTTGGCTCTCCTTTCTTGGACCGGATATACTGGGGAAGAGACTAATAGCTGCTGCCGTGGCTGATATAGTCTTTGGCAACAAGCAAATGTTATCTTTCGACCTAAGTTCGACGAACTTGAGTCGACATACTGTGTTCGATTGTTGTGATACGATATCTCATAACGTTAAGCCTGAGCGGAAAATGATTGTTGATTCTCTTGCCGAGGAGTTGAACAAGCACCCTCGATCTGTTGTGATACTTGACAACGTGGAGAAGGCTGACCCTTTGCTGCAGAATAGCTTGTTTCAATCTGTCAAGACTGGCAAGTTTCGGGATTCACATGGTCGGGACATCAACATCAACAACATGGTTTTTATACTAGCTTCAAGATTCGATATGTCCGTCAAAGGTCATTCTGCCCAAATAACAACACCCGAGTACTCTGAAGACAAAATAGTTTATGCCAAAAATTTTGAAATGCAGATTTTGATCGCTTCACCAAATGAAATTCATCGCAAGGATAGTTCCACGAATGTTTGTGTCTCGACAAGTAAAGAACCCTCAAATCAGAGGCCTTTGAAGAGAAGGAAATCGACGAGCAATAAGGATGCTAATGTCAAGATGTCCAGATCCATCATTGACTTAAATTTACCAGTCGAAGACACGGAAGACAGTAGTGATATAGATAAACCTGATGATGATGATGATGTTGACGATGATGATGATGGTTCTATTAGTTCCGAAAGCTTCGACAACCCCGATACTTGGTTGAGTGAACTGCTTGAACTCGTCGATCTCAACGTGCATTTCAAACCATTGAACTGCGATTCCTTGGCTCTGAAAATCTTGAACAAGATAGATACACGGTTGCATAAATTCGTTGGGTCCAATACTTTTCTGGAAATCGACCGAGAAGTAATGCATCAGATTCTTGCTGCTGCTATGTTAGCAGATAGTGAAGCTCCATTAAATGATTGGATCGAAAATGTACTCTGCCCTGCCATCAAGGAAGCAAGACAGAGACAAAGGCACGACACTCATTCTAACACTGTAGTGAGATTAGTATCATGCGACGGTCTAGTAGTGGAAGAACTAGCTCATGGGCTGTGCCTTCCAGCTAAAATAAGAGTGAACTGATAGATACATATCTCTTGAGGTATGCTTCTTTTTCTATGTTATCTCTCGATATTTGCTAATATGTCGAAAATGATATGTCCGACGATGCAAGCAAGCATTGTAAACTCCTGCTGTATTACTATTACCTCCTCATTACATGAAGTTGATAGATAGTTGATCTGTGTTAAAGCATATCTTGAGAGTAGAGTATGCATATGTTTATTATTACATTTACATCTCAAGGGGAAGAAACAGTAAGCTTGTGTTGCTGTAATTAACTGAAATTTCTTGCAACTTCTTCACTGATCAATTGATCAAGAATGTCCAAGGAAAGGTCTCTGCCAATAGTCTCCTTGATGAAATGGGTCATCTCATCTTTTGTCCATCTTGATTTAACCATCTCACTCGAGGCTAGCTTTCCTATTTCGTCCCATTTACGATGATGTCTTTCTTCTTCGTCTCTGCCCGAGCGGACATGGATGGCATCGTTTTCTTCTTTCGATCTTGCGTATGTGTCTTGAATCTCCTCGGACAGTGTCCTGATTTTCGACTTTCTTGATCTCGAAATGATCACTGTCCCGACGAACAGTACATCGAAATTGAAATAAAGCAAGAAAAATATTCCATTAGAAAGATAATAATGGAAAGTCTAAAGCTATGGTTATAGGCAATTTAAGCAACATAGCAAACACACCTGAAGAACAGTCTGAACTCTCTTCATCATCTGCGAACAGCACATCGTCAAGGACGGAATTAGGGCTCAGATTTTCCGACCCGTCTTCAACCCTAACGTTCTTGTTTACGTCTTTTTTATAATCCTCTGCAATATTAGTCCCTCCCTCTTCTTTCTCCATTGCATGCAAGCTCTCTCTTCTCATGTTCTTGACTCGCCTGCGTGATTTTCTCCGCCGCCTCCTCTGATAATTGCATCCCTTATCGAAGCTGAGAATGAAGAAGTTTTCGTCTTCAAACTCTTCGTAAATCGGAATAATCTGCCTATTCTTCGTCGATATCGACCTCGTACGACTTTCCAAAGACGGGCTTTTTTCGAACCTATCAGTTGGAAGCGACTCCAATCCCATAAGCTTAGCCACGATAGTTATTGGAGGGTTCTTATTACCAGCAGCATCGGCTGACGATGATTCCTCGTACATAAGACATCGATCTAAAGCACTTGCCGACGATGTAAGACGATTAAAGCAAAGGATGCGTCTTATGATGGCTGATATGCAGCAGCTCGAAGCTCTGATGCTCGACGAAGCCGAGGTCGACGTAAAAGATGATGGCGTCGTATGATTGAACATCGTTTCTATTGAGGATTGTGAATGTTTGCTTGAATATGATGGCTGATGAAGGAAAAAAGAAAGAGTTAGGACAAAGGGCTGTGGAAGTTTTGAAATTGAGGGAGAAAAGAAAAGCAATAACGAGTGAAAAAAAAGGAAAAGCGAAAGGGGTTTATTTAAATGATTGAGGCGGGCCTTTCGTTTGTAATAATATAATAGTTAATTAGGTTTCAAATCCACTTATAGTTTCAAAATAGTTTCAAAATAGTGTTCAGACCCTATCAGAAAAAAAATTATTTCAAAGGACCCAATTTCTGTAAAACTTAAGAATAAGAACCTAAACTTACAAAAGTGTTATAGAAGAAGTATCAACCGTATTTTTTGTGTTAGAAACTTACAATGTATTGTTATTGTACTACAATAAAGTGTTACTATAAAAATTGGGTCATTGAAACTAATTTTTTTCCTAATAGGATCTGAATACTAAAATGGGGCTTGAAAAAAGATTTGCCCATAAAAAAAAAACGTTATTGTCTGATTCAAAGATTATAGTATCAAACCATATTAAGAAAAAAAAAATGAAAAAAAAGGTAGAAGTGATTGAGAAAGGAAAGAAATGGTTGTCTCCCACGCCAACGACTTGTGGTCAGTTTTTGTATATTATTGTCTGATTTAAAATTGAGCTGATCACTGACTGCTTTTTGGAACAAAGCTGTCTATGCTTTGGACAATGTGAAGATAACTGTCGACGTTGGTCATCTACAACTCTATACATACGTACAATCATACATATATAATCGCATCATTTATTATTTTTTTTACTTTCTTTTTATTTCTACGTTATCACATTAGGATCTGAATTTATCTTTAACCTATTATAGGACAACAAATTTTCGAGGACTAAATCCCATATGTTATTCGTCCTAATTTCACTTGAAGTTATCATGTTTAGATCACTTAATCAATTGTGGGACGTAAATGCACCAATTGATTATCAAGTTTAGTAGATCTATTAACATATGATTATATGATTATAGAATTTCATTTATTTTTTTAATTTAATCCGAATGATCGTATTTGGAGAGTCATTGCTAAGAGTTGACTATGTTCGTCATGCTAATCACCAATATATTTATCATTACAAACGAAAGAAACATGCAAAAATTGCATTATTTTTTTTAGCTACATTTACCCACATAAATTTCTCTACCTCTCCTCTCTCAACGTAGGAAATAAACCTACAAAAACGATCCACTTTAGCTATTATACGCTCGTAATTAATAGAATGTCTCGTCACACACACACACACACACACACAAAGAGATATATAAGACTTCTACGAAGACGATCAGGCCTCGGGCCGGGTCGGGCTCGGGCCAGTTTTTTGCGCATTTCTCAAACGGCGAGACGACCTCGCATGGAAGCAAAATGCGAGAAACGTGCCAAAGGTGCATAAACAACCCCAAGCGACGAATGTCGTTTGATAGCATTTTTGTCCCATGCAGTTAGGGTTATTACCAACCCTGCCGTTCTTGTAAAGTAGGGCGGCCATGCCTCCGAACAAGAACGAGCCTATGGGTATGTTAGAGACCACTATATTGTGGTTGACTCCGAAGTTTTTTGTCCCGAACATCTCGTTCGTCGTGGAGACGGTGATTGAGTTTATCGCGCCAGTGCATATGCCTATCGCGGCCGTACTTACGTAGAGCGGTGCGTCTTGCGGGATTATTAGTAGGAAGAAAGATAAGGACATTGGGATCATCATGCATCCCATCGATGCCGCCCTTGATGTCTTGTACTTGGACCTAAAAGTCGATAGCAATGATCATGTAATAATACGATCGATTTTCTTGTTTTTAATAACGTATCGATCATCTTTTATTCTACTAATTTCGATATATATGTTGGAGAAACTTACTTGGCGTAGAAATAATCGATGATCGAGGGCAATAGCCTTCCGAAGAAACTGCAAGCAGAAGACAAAGAAACGAACGTGGAAACCCTAGAACAGCCCCTCGACTCTGCAATCTGGCCGAGGTTGTTAGAGTACACAATTCCAAGCGTTGCGCCGAGGAAGCATACGAAGAAATACAACCAAAATTCAATCGTTCTGAGCATCATCTTTGGATCAATCTCCACGCCGTCATCGTCGTTACTAACAAGATCCCTTCTTTCTTGACGATCATCATCATCCTTAACGATATCATTAGTAGTATTAGTTGTAGCAGTAGTAGTAAGTCCCTCGTCAGAAACCCTAATCATGCACTTTTGCTCCCACTTCTCACGCATTTTCTCCCCAAAAGGAATAACCAAAGGCAACAACAAGAGAACGATCATCCCGGCGAAGACGACGAGGTCGGGCCAGAGAGTCACGCTGCCCATGCTCGTAACCACGGCAAAAACCCCAGTCAACACGGTGATCACAAACAAGCTAAAGAAGCCTCCGGCCAGTTTTCTAGTCTTCTCTGCGTCGACGTCTCTCGCCAAAAAGGCCGTCACAATGCAGACGGCAAGTGGTACGACCGAGTTCAAAAGAAGAAACAGCTCGGCCCTCTTGTGAGAAGAAGCTTCTGAGACATCGTTGGGAGAAATAAATGCATCGACTGCGTCCGTGTAGACCTTTGCGCTCAAGCCCACGTAGCTAGTGCTCAAGCCAATGGCGATCTGTTTGTCGAGCGGGAAATTCTTGATCACTACGATGTAACACACGGTGTTGATCCAGCATATGCTGTGCCCTGCCAAGACCGTGAGCAAAAAGACTTCCCAGTAAGACAAAGGCGGGATTTTGTTCGTGATGAAGAGGAACTGAACTCCATAGCCGACTAATCCAAGCAACGATCCTATCAAGAGAATGAGCCACAACGGTAGGTACTGAGCTGCAATCCCCGACACCCAACCCATGAGCTTCCCGGCATCTGAAGCCGAAGCTAGATTGTTGAGCTGAAGCTGTGAGATGTTGAGGACTTTCTTGATCTCCGATGAGTACGCCGGGAAGTTTGCGTTCGATCCGTTTATGGTTTGCAGCCATATCGTCGCCACTAGGGTTAGCCATTGGAGGGCCATTATTCTTTTCCTATTTTTGTTTCTTATGTGATGTGCGAAGTGGGGACGACGACGACGACGACGACAACGATGATGATGATGATGATGATGATCAGAGATGTGAAGGTTTTGTTAGTCGATGAGAGCATGGAGATTATTGAAGATGTATTAAGGGTTTTATGTTTCTTTAGTTTATTGGCTGGTGCTTTAGGCATGATGCTTTTGGAGAGGGATATATATAAGGTTCGACCCTATACGAGAATGTTGGAAATTATGATGTCTTTTGAATTCCTCATGTTTGTTAGGTAAGTGTAATAAATAACCTAATGTGTGATACATTTTAAAAACGCAATCGATTGTTATTTTGTTATATCTCTTCGACAGTATTATTAGGCAGGATTTATGTCTTATGGCCACATTTATGTCTTATGGCTCCTCTCCTCAACAGTTTGCAATATGAACATGCAAGCTTGTAGTAGTAAGGTGTCTTTGCGTTACTCCAAAGGCTGTAAGAAAATCTCCGGCCAACTTATTGATTAACATGTGAACTAAGATGGAAAGTATATTACACATTTTATATTATTTTTTTCGTACTTAGGCCAGAAACTGTTTGTTAATGGCACGCAAGAAACGTTACTTTTGCCGTTAATGATAGTTTTCTTGTACATAATAACGTGAGTTTCACCGTTTGGTGGGTAAGTATACTTAGTATGGAATATTAGGGTTTGTTCCATTCACGTAAAATGCTTATTTTCCATACCTAAATATGCTATAATTGTTTTTGGATTCGATTTAAGAGATTCTGACGTATGAAAGTGAATTTTATTGTATTTTCGGATTTATTAATGTAATTAGTTCATAGCATAGGGTCTACGATTGGTAGAATATATGATGTCATACATACAACTTAATTGAGGTTATATATACCATATATATGTATGCTTCTATTAAGGATTTGATATAAATATCATTCTATTAATATTCATTGATAATAATTATAATAAATACAATCATAATCATTCTAAATTATAAAGCAAAAACATTGTTTTTTTTTTTTGGTTCTTCATTCGGAAAAGAACTCGGACCCCTTAATTATTGAAAGGATTGACATTAATATTACATCTTTTCTATTTACGTAAAAGTATTTGATGGCTATATATAGAGTTGAGTAATGGAGCAGAAATTTAGAAATTAGAGTTAGCCCATTAAATATTATAATAAAACTCTATGGTTATTCTAATAACACGCCCTTCAAAACCTAAAAATCTAAAAGCAAATATGATCATCCATAGGCTTTCCAATGGAAAAGCAATTTTCCGTTCCCATGGGAATCTGCCCCGAATCGAGTGGGAATCTTCGTTTTTTTCTCTCGCAAGGCAAAGGAAGAATTGTTTGTGGCATTATCAGAGAGTTTAAGATATTAGTAAGGATAATTTAGTAATTTAATGTATCGAATTCCCTAATAAATGCCAACGCGAGGATGGATATCAACCCCGCCCCTACCGCCAGCCAAGCCTTATCATTTATACTGTAAACGATAAGCACCCCAGACTAACTACTCTATAATTAATTTAGCATGTCAGGTGTAATTATAATTTTATTTTTCAATTTTTTAATTTATTTTGATTATATTCTCAAAACAATTTTTTGTTTTATACACTTGCATACAATACTCACTTTTAATAAATTATAATTTCTAAAATTAACTATTAAAATAAAAAATTATATTATATATTTATAAATTAAAGCACGCATATTAAGTGTGCTTAAAATATTAATCACAAAATAGCGAAGTATAACACCCTACTTCAATGATCCGACTTCCCTCTCTTAGTTATAAATCGTTTATAAAGCAAAAAAATCATCAAATGTATGGAATACTTTCGAAATAACTTCTATTATTTCACATTACTTAATTCATTCCAATATATATATATATATATATATATATTCTTTATAAGCGACAGTTAACGAATTTAATAGTTCCCACATGCAATTTTTTTGTCCTCTTGGAATCTTTAATTAGGCCACTGACCAAGACAGACTAATATATACTATGCATGTAACGCCATCAGATCTATTTGTTAAATAAATCTATATATATATATATATATACAATATTTAAATAAAATAAAGATAAGATTCATTGGATGAAAAATTGAAACTTTCCACTTAGACACTGCCAGCTAGGCTTGTCAATGGGGAGGGGATTCTCCGTCCCCGCGGGGATCCGCCCCGAACAAGGCGGGGAATCCCCGATTTTTTATCCCCGTGGGGCGGGGACGGGGAGAGATCTCTCCCCGTTGGCGGGGATGGGGCGGGGACGGGGATTGATCTCGCCCCGTGGGGTTCCCCGCCCCGTTCCCCGATACTATATTATATAATATAAATAATATTTATTATATCTAATCAATATTATTATAATATAAATAATATTTAAAAAAATTTATTATACTCATTTTATATTACTATAATATAAATAATATTTAAAATATAATTTAAATAATATATTTAATTTATATATTATAATATAAATATTTTTTTTTTTTAAAAAAATTGCGGGGCGGGGATCTCCGTGGGGACGGGGACGGGGACAATTTTGTCCCCGTTTACTTGGCGGGGACGGGGATGGGGATTCCCCATAGACGCGGGGATGGGGCCGGGGATTAGGTCCCCATCCCCGCCCCGCCCCGTTGACATCCTACTGCCAGCTCAAGAGATGCCATAGACAAGATAGTATTCTAGCATGCAAATTGATAACCCCAAGACGAAAGAAGACACGTCATACATGTGAATTTGAATCCTTAATGAACTTTTCTTTCCTCCCTTAAATGAATAAACTTTCTTTGAAGTACATAATTTATTATTTTTATTTTGCTGATGCAATGCTATATATACTATAATGGGGACTGATAATAACATAGGAATTGTTATAAAAATATTAATTGTGATTAATATTATATTAAGATTATTTTATTTTAATTATACTTATATTAAGATTATAATGATAATATAACTTATAATAATAAAGAGAGAGATTTCAATACTTGGTGTCATTTACAATGAACTCTAATCACCTATTTATACTACTAATAATTCACTATTACAACTAATCACATTAATTACAATTATACACCTCACACTAAAATACAAACTCTTCAATTAAACACCTCATCTTATCATCTTATCACATTATCATCATTTAATATAATACTTCCAAATCATCAATAATTTAACTAATATTATTATTTAAAACATCCACATTTAATTATTTCATAATAGGAATCAATTATTGGAGCAATATGAATACATATAGATACTCCCCCTTGGATGTTTTCAAAGAATATGCCTCGTTAAAACCTTATTAGGAAAAACCCAATGGGATAAAAACCTAATGAAGGAAAAAGAGTACATGATTCTTTTAGATACGCTTTCGATTGTTGCCTCATTAAAAACCTTACTGGGAAAACCACATGGAAAAAACCTCAGTGAAGGGAAAAAGAGTGCAACGCGTATTTACTCCCCCTGATGATGACATCATTTAAGATCTCGAAGTTTTCGAACTCCAATTGAATATACCAATCTTTTGAAAATTATTGGGGGAAATGCTTTCGTGAATAAATCTGCAAGATTTTCACTTGATCGCACTTGTTGTACATCAATATCACCATTTTTCTCTAAATCATGTGTAAAGAATTTTTTTGGTGGAATATGCTTTGTTCTATCTCCCTTAATATATCCTTCCTTTAATTGGGCAATGCATGCAGCATTATCTTCATATAAAATCGTAGGAAGTAACTTTTTCGATACTAGCCCACTGGCTTGTTGTATATGCTCAATTATCGATCGCAACCAAACACATTCTCGGCTAGCTTCATGAATAGCTAAAATTTCCGCATGATTAGAAGAAGTAGCCGTTAAACTTTATTTAACTGACCGCCATGAAATAGCGGTTCCTCCATGTGTAAATAAATAGCCCGTTTGCGATCGAGCATTATGTGGGTCAGATAGAAAACCAGCATCTGCATACCCAATCAAATCTGTTTTTGATTCATTAGAATAGAACAATCCCATATCAGTTGTTCCTTGAAGGTATCGAAAAATCCGCTTAATTCCATTCCAATGTCTACGAGTCGGTGACGAACTATATCTCGCCAATAGATTCACAGCGAACGCTATATCAGGTCGCGTATGACTCGTTAAATACATTAGGGCTCCAATAGCACTGAGATATGGTACTTCAGGACCAAGTAGTTCTTCATCGTTTTCGCAAGGTCTAAACGGATCTTTATTCACATCTAAAGATCGAACAATCATTGGAGTATCCAATGGATGAGCTTTATCCATATAAAATCTTTTCAATACCTTTTTCGTATAAGTCTCTTGATGTACGAATATCCCATTCTTTAAATATTCAATTTGCAGTCCAAGACAAAATTTCGTTTTACCGAGATCTTTCATTTCAAACTCTTTTTTCAAACAATTAACGGCTTTTGATAACTCTTCAGGAGTTCCAATTATGTTAATATCATCAACATAAACTGAAATGATGACAAATTCATTTCCAGATCTTTTCATAAATATGCACGGGCAAGTTTGATCATTTTTATACCCCTCTTTCGATAAATATTCACTTAGGCGATTATACCACATACGCCCAGATTGCTTTAATCCATAAAGCGATTTATTTAGCTTGATTGAGTACTCATTTCGGGGCCCTGAATTTTCAGGTAACTGAAATCCCTCGGGAAGTTTCATATATATCACTATCAAGTGATCCAATAAATAAGCGGTGACAACATCCATTAGACGCATATCGAGTCCTTCACGTACTGCCAGACTAATTAAATAACGAAAAGTAGTTGCATCCACCACAGGAGAATACGTCTCCTCATAATCAATACCAGGTCGTTGTGAAAAGCCTTGTGCAACAAGCCGTGCTTTGTATCTCACAATTTCACCGTTTTCATTTCTCTTTCTATGAAAACCCATTTATATCCAACCGACTTTACATTTTCTGGTATGCGGACTACAGGTTCGAAAACTTTTCGTTTCTCAAGTGATTTTAATTCTGCCTCGATTGCATCTTTCCATTTTGGCCAATCATTTCTTTGTCTGCATTCTTTTACAGACCCTGGTTCATGATCCTCATTCTCATTTATCTCATTCATTTCATGTAGCGCTACGTTAAATGAGAATTTATTGTCAACGTTGACTTTTTCTCGGTTCCATCTAATTCCATTTTGAGCATAATTTATCGAGATCTCTGAATTATCATTATTCTCAAAAATTTCAGGTACCTGATTTCCATTATCATAATCATTAATGCCAATTGACTCTTCTAGAGTCGATAACTCGACTGGACCATTCTTATTATTTGCTCCTTTTCTTTTTCGAGGATTTTTATCTTTGGAACCCGAGGGCCTACCACGTTTTAGTTGTGGCTTAGACTCGATCATTATATGTTCTCCAGGAACATCAACTTTTGCAGGAGCATTAACAGATGGTATATGTGACTTAGTCACTCTTTTAAGGTCAGTAAAGCTATCTGGCAGTTGATTAGCTAATCCTTGTAAATGAATTATCTTTGAACTTCTAGTTCACATTCTTTCGTTCGAGGATCATAATGATTTAGCGATAATTCATTCCAACTAATACTCATTTCCAGCTGTTTCTTTTCTCCCCCTAATGTCGGAAAATTCGATTCATCGAAATGACAATCGGCAAATCTAGCCGTAAATAAATCTCCAGTTAGAGGTTCTAAATATTTTATTATCGATGGAGATTCAAATCCGACATATATTCCCAACCTCCTTTGAGGTCCCATCTCGTGCGTTGTGGTGGAGCAATTGGAACATACCGCACATCCAAAAATTCTCAGATGGGAAATATTTGGTTCCTGACCATAAACCATTTGTATCGGGGAGATATCGTTATAACTTGTTGGCCTGATGCGGATTAGTGCCGCTGCATGTAATATAGCATGTCCCCAACAAGATGAGGGAAGTTTCGACTTCATTAATAATGGTCTTGCAATTAATTGCAACCTTTTAATCAACGATTCTGCAAGACCGTTTTGCGTATGGACATGTGGCACGGGGTGCTCAACATCAATTCCAATAGACATGCAATATTCATTAAATGCCTTGGAAGTAAATTCACCAGCATTATCAAGCGTATTTTCTTTATTGGATAATCCGGAAAATGTGCTCTTAATCGAATCAACTGAGCAAGCAATCTCGCAAAAGCTACATTCCGCGTTGATAACAAACATACATGAGACCATCTAGTTGATGCATCAATCAATACCATGAAATATCTAAATGGTCCACACGATGGATGTATCGGTCCACAAATATCACCTTGTATACGCTCCAAAAACCTTATGTATTCATTCTTTATTTTTATTTGTGATGGACGAATAATCAACTTCCCTTTAGAGCAAGCAACACATGATAATTCATTCGATTGAAGAATCTTCTGGTTCTTCATTAAATGTCCACGTGAATTTTGAATTATTCTCCGCATCATAATTGAACCGGGATGGCCCAACCGGTCATGCCAAACAACAAATGTATTATCATTAGTAAACTTCTGGTTTACGATAGCATGTGATTCAATTGTTTTAAGATATGTGTAATATAGCCCAGAGTCAAAAGATGGTAATATTTCCACAATTCTTTTGTCATTCGATATCACTTTTGTAATATGCAAATATTCAATATCTCCTTTTTCTGCAGTCTCAATATGATATCCGTTATGTCGAATAGCTTTAAAGCTTAATAAATTTCTTTGAGACTTAGGAGAATATAAAGCATTTTCAATTATCAGCCTTGTTCCTCTGGGCAGTAAAACATTAGCTCTTCCGGAGCCCTCAATTATATTCGTGCTACCCGATATAGTAATAACACTGGCTTCTTTCATATCAAGATGATCGAAATATTTCTTATTTTTTAGAATCGTATTCGTCGTTGCACAGTCTGCAAGACACAATTCTTCATTGCACATGCCCGCATCCATCAAATAATATCCTTTATAAACAAACACATAATATTTATTATTGAAAAAGAAATATTGCATTACAAACATATAGATAACTTAAAACAACGATATATAATAAAACACACAATAGTAAATCATAATGCATAAATAAAATCATAGCAGATTAATTTTCATCGATCAGAAAATCCGCAGCTTCCAAATGAGCATTTTCATCATTGGCATCAGAGGTAGAGGCGAATTCACCCTGAACAAAATTCATTTCGATTTTCTTTCCTTTGCCCTTTTGAGATTCCTGATATAGCTCAACAAGATGTTTGGGCGTACGACAATTGCGCGACCAGTGGCCAGAACCACCGCAACGATAACATTTTTCATCATTATTCTTTTGTTCAGTTTGCCTCTTCTCATCTTTATTATCAAAACTTTTCCTCTTCTGGGGAATATTTTGATGACCGCCACGATAATTATGATAACCACCACGGAAATATTGATAACCACCACCATAATATCCTCGGCCACGACCACGGCCTTGACCACGACCTTGACCACGACCACGTCCACGGCCGCGATATCCACCACGACCACGTCCACGATCATTACCTCGACTGTTGTCATTATTAATTTTGACTGCATTCGCTTCAGGGAGTGCAGTAGAACCAGTCGTTCGGGATTCGTGATTTTTCACCAGCAATTCATTATTTTGCTCAGCCAAAAGTAAGCAAGAAATTAGATCTGAATACTTTTTAAATTTTCTCTCCCGATATTGCTGTTGTAATATCATATTCTGTGGATGAAATGTGGTGAATGTTTTCTCCAGCATATCGTTATCAGTAATTGTCTCTCCACATAATTTCAACGTGGAAGTAACTCTATAAACGGCAGAATTATATTCACTTACCGACGTAAAATCCTGCAATCGTAAATTCAGCCATTCGTACTTTGCATTGGGGAGAATAACAGTTGTCAAGTGGCCATATCGTTCTTTCAGGTTTTTCCACAACTCAGCTGGATTCTTTTCTGTTAAGTATTCAACTTTCAGATTTTCGTGAATGTGGTGGCGAAGAAAAATCATAGCTTTCGCCTTGTCTTGTTCAGTTGTGGTTTTCGTGGGATCAATGGTGTCACCTAAACCTTTTGCTTTCAAATGGATTTCAGCATCTAGTACCCAAGGTAAATAATTTTTTCCAGTGATATCGAGTGCAACAAACTCAAGGCTCGCCAAGTTCGACATATTACTATAATAAAATACAAAACATGTTATTAAAACATTACATAATAAAAAAAACTTATAATTAATCTTCTTTTAAATCTTCTTTTGTATCTTCTTTTGTAAAAGTTCTTATAAAAAATGATATCCACGTCCAGATCAGTGTCGCCGTAATAATAATCATAAGTAAAAGATCAAACATCGGACAGGGCGACATCCTTCAAAATAAAATATATTTCAGTAATTATAATATTAAAGAAATTACAATTAATAATTATATTTTAAAAACATTGGTAAAAATATTATCCACATAGCTGAAAGGATCACCGTAAATAATATAAGGAATAGAAGATCCATCTTTGTATAAAACGACATATTTTTTTTTATTAAAGAAAGATTAATAATATGCCGCTACTGAGGTTGGGATTACCGCAAGACCTCGTGGGCTTGTGTTGTGTACGTGCATAAAAAAAAAAACCACACGCCTCCACGGGGATCGAAACCTGGACCTCTCGTCACTTGTAGTGAACGATATTCCGCGAAACCACTCGGGTATTGGCGTTTAGTTATAAAACCTTTAAATAATACTTTTATAATATATATTTTTAAATTAATCACAATTAATATATGATTAGTATAAATTAAAAATTAAATTACCATACCTTGACTAAACTCGTACGAGATCTTCGACGGAGGTTGATCTTGACGACGGAGAGCGATCGTGCTGATAACGTGTTATAAAAATATTAATTGTGATTAATATTATATTAAGATTATTTTATTTTAATTATACTTATATTAAGATTATAATGATAATATAACTTATAATAATAAAGAGAGAGATTAGAGAGAGATTAAGTATTTCAATACTGGGTGTCATTTACAATGAACTCTAATCACCTATTTATACTACTAATAATTCACTATTACAACTAATCACATTAATTACAATTATACACCTCACACTAAAATACAAACTCTTCAATTAAACACCTCATCTTATCATCTTATCACATTATCATCATTTAATATAATACTTCCAAATCATCAATAATTTAACTAATATTATTATTTAAAACATCCACATTTAATTATTTCATAATAGGAATCAATTATTGGAGCAATATGAATACATATAGATATAAATATCAATTATTTACAACTAATTACAAGTGAACAAACGTAATTATTGGTTTTGGCTCCCTAACAAAAGCTAGTGGTTTGGTTGGTGGATCATGAAAAAACATCATAACACAAAATGATAATATTTGATATGGATATCACGTGTAAAGTTATATTCATAAGTATTATATAATTATTTAATTTGCATAATTGCATAAAAAAATTAATATAAAAATGAAACAAATCACACTATTTAAATTTTTAAAGTGCGAATATAACTTCATAAAAGAGAAAAGATCATCGTTTTGCCTACGCATCTTTCACCAACCCGCGAGTTTCTCTCTCTGCAATTTCAGGTGGTGCTTGTGATTCTCTCTGCAACGACGACGACGATGATGATGATGAGGCAGAGGCTCTTGCCCAGGGGTATTTCGGGGAAATCATCCCTCGTCTTTCGTACGGCTACCGTCGCAAGATCGACTCTTGCGGAGAAGAACATTCAGGAGAATGAAACTGTTGTTCCGAAGATGCCCTCCTTTGATTACACTCCGCCACTTTACGACGGCCCGTCGGCGGATGAGATTCTCAAGAAGAGGATGCAGTTTTTGAGCCCTGCTGTGTTTCATTTATTCAAGAACCCTGTAAAGTTCTTAGCTTTATCTGTGTATACATTTTTTAATTGCTTATTCTTTTGGGAAGCTTAGTTGAGGCTCGCTAGGTTTAAGCTAAATGAAGAAAGATTTGCTTTTTCGTTGTTTCGTGATGGAGGGAGATTCTATGTAGACTTGAGCTGCGAATGAATCTGCCTAACTTTTAGAATATGCTTTTACATTGTTCTTGGAGTGGGGTGGAGTGCAGTTGAGTTTAGTTTGATTATAATACAAAGATCATATTTTGATTCGATATACTATGAGAATAGAATAAGTTGGATTGACTGGATTAGATTCTCCTGCAGATAAATGATGCGTTTATTTTTGTTGTTTTTTCCCCCCCCCACCGAGATTCTTCTGATTTTTTTTAGTGATTCTGAGGAACCCTTTTCTATTTTGACCTCTCTTTTGTTGGGGGTTTGATGGAAATTCATTAAAGTTTGGGCTTTTATTTTTGTTTGTTACAGTTAAATTTGGTTGATGGAAAGATGCAGTACTTGTTTGATGACAAAGGCCGGAGATATTTAGATGCATTTGGTGGTATAGCCACAGTGTGTTGTGGCCATTGTCATCCCAATGTGGTTAAAGCTATTACGGAGCAGACTAACCGTCTGCAGCATTCAACTATCCTCTATCTAAATCCCGCGATAGCTGATTTTGCTGAGGCTCTTGCATCGAAATTCCCTGGTGATCTCAAGGTTTGTTTGATAATAAATAAAAATAAAAAATTTTTAGGGTATTTTCTGTTTCTTCTAAACTTGAAGATTGGAACATAGCGTCTGGTTAATTTGTTCTTTGATATTTGTGTTTGATTAGGTTGTCTTCTTTACAAATTCTGGGACGGAGGCAAATGAATTAGCATTGCTGATGGCAAGATTGTACACAGGTTGTCATGATGTCGTCTCGGTTAGGAACGGTTATCATGGCAATGCCGCCGGTACCATGGGTGCTACCGCCCAAAGTAGTTACAAATTCAATATCGTTCAGGTATGTATATATATATATACGCACGCATACGATGGGTTTTCTTTGTGCAGAGAGTAAATGGCATGCATCTATTATGATATTAAAGCAGCAAATGGCTGTGTGTTTGCCTCTATTATAAGTATTCTTCTGTCACTAAGCTCTCATTTCTCTTTGAACACTTCCTAGACTGGAGTCCACCATGTCCTGAACCCTGACCAGTATAGGGGTGTATTTGGCTCAGACGGATTGAAATACGCCAAAGACGTCGAAGACATAGTGACCTACGGAACATCTGGCCGTGTAGCCGCTTTCATCGGCGAAGCCATACAGGTAATTATCTTCGTCAAAAATTATCATCGGCTGCTAATCCATTGCCTGCTTTTTCCAGCTTTATTACGGACTTTTAACCCTTTTTCTTCTTAAAATCTCAGGGAGTTGGTGGAATTATGGAGTTGGCCCCCGGATACTTACCAGCCGTGTATAAAACCATTAGAAAAGCTGGCGGCCTTTGCATAGCCGATGAGGTCCAATCAGGGTTCGCTCGCACTGGGAGCCATTTCTGGGGATTCGAGGCTCATGGTGTTGTGCCTGATATCGTAACCATGGCTAAGGTAAACTTTCACGAGTTATGGCCATTCAAATATTCAATAACGTGCTGTGAGGAGAAGTTTCAGTAGAAATGAATTAAAACTTTTATCTTTTTTTTTTCCTAAGGGTATTGGGAATGGAGTACCGCTCGGTGCTGTGGTGACCACGCCAGAGATCGCAAAGGTGTTGGCTCAGCGCAGTTACTTCAATACGTTTGGTGGAAATCCAGTTTGTACAGCAGCTGGGCTCGCTGTCCTAAAAGTGATCGAAAGAGAAGGTCTGCAGCAGAATGCTCTAACGGTCGGGACATATTTGAAGCAACGCCTTGAGTCTTTGATGGACAAGTACGAAAGTATGTATCTTCGTCTTACGATTTTCCTCTTCATTACAAAATATGTATCTTTCTTTACCCTTTTTCTTGATATTATCATTACATGTGCAGTTATCGGGGACGTGAGGGGAAGAGGTCTAATGCTAGGAGTTGAGCTCGTGACCGATCGTAAAGCAAAAACACCCGCCAAGGATGAGACTCTTCACATAATGGATCAGATGAGAGGTTTTCTTTTACTTTTTCTTATCGATTCGTTCTTGAGACCTACTCGTCAATTTTAAACTTCTGATACAAAACCATTGATGATTTTGCTGCTAAGATATGGGAGTGCTGATTGGCAAAGGAGGCTTCTTCGGGAACGTATTTAGAATCACCCCGCCGCTCTGTTTTACTAAAGAAGACGCCGGTAAGTGGGGTTTAAGCGTAATCGAACTGTAGTACAAGGGTTCGAAGTTGTAATAATCCATGGATTGTTTGTCAACTTTGTTGCAGACTTTCTCGTGGACGTGATGGACAACACATTGGCGAAGATGTAAGAGTATTTGAGGCAGTGAGCTCCTCAGCAGCTTTGTATTCATCATATGTATATTGTGCTTTCTCTCTATGAATAAAAAGGAGTCGTTGAGACATCACCTCGTTGTCCCTCTTCTCCTCTCCTTCGTTCATTTCAATCGATGTAATATTACGACAACTCTCTGTAATATGCTTTCATTGATCTTCTCTGATCCTATGGAAATGGCATCGTTTTTTATTTTTCCTTAGCATAGATTTAATATATAATTCCAAGCTAATGGATTCTTCCTCTCAAGGTTACTAAAGCTTGAATTTTTATAATCCAAGATTTTAAAGCTTGAATTTTTATCGCCTAAAGTGATTTATTCTCCACAAGCAACGAATATAATATATATATCTCTTCCCTTTCGCGGAAAACATCGCAAGAAAATCGATTTCTTTAGCTTATTGCATCGTACAAGACGATAATATATATATATATATATAGCTGTTTTTTCTATTTTGACTGTAGTCGTAAGCATCGATAGCTTTGATGGAGGAAAGCTCCATAGCTCCGCTTGAAGAAACCCCATACGATCCATCCGATATCCAAATCCCAATTGATCTCTTCGTCTCAAAGAAGTTCCTCACACTTGGGATTGGAGGACACGTCATCAGATTCATCGATTCGTCGGGTAATTTGGCCTACACCGTGAGGAGTAAACCGCCGCAAGGTTCAGCCGATCACCACCGTCACGTAAAGCAGCTCCTTGATTCATCTGGCAACGTCATCTTCACCATCAGTCGATTAACTGTGAGCTGTTACTTTTCTTGAATTTTCAGCTTAATCTTGACTTGTCTTGTATTTCTGTTGAGGGCTTCAGAAATATTTCCATTTTAAGTTTGATTAATGCTGGGAATATATCGAATTAAGACTTCTTGAGGGTTTCAAATAGCTTTAATTGGCACATAGCTTAATGATCATAAACACACAAACTCCAATCTATCAGCAGAATAGCTTTTACGCAATGCAAAGCACAGACTTCTGAGACTATCTTTGGTAGAAAAAAAAGAGGTTTAGCTGTGCTAGGTATCAAACAAAAGTTCCACATTGGTTAGATAATAAGTTTGAAAGCTATTTATAAGCTTGCGGGCTACTCCCTCTATAGTCAATTGGTTTTAGAGTGGAACCCCACAATGCTTATAGGGTTGAGGCGTTTCGGGGTTGATTCGATCCTTTACAAATGGTGCGGTGAGCGTGGATCGAGCGCGTAATCAAGAAATCGATCGTGGATCTAGAATCAAGTAATCGAAGGAGAGCCCGAATACGATGTTGTTGACGTATCCCCGACCCTTGTAATAACGATTGGATGATTGTCGTTGAAATGGAGGCTCGTTTGGTTGTCTTGTGTTTGAGGGAAGGTTTGTTAGGTATCAAACAAAAGTCCCACATTGGTTAGATAATAAGTTTGAAAGCTGTTTATAAGCTTGTGGGCTACTCCCTCTATTGCCAATTGGTTTTAGAGTAGAACCCCACAAGGCTTATAGGGTTGGGGCGGTTCGGGGTTGATTCGATCCTTTACAAGCTATTGTTTATTTTCTTATTCTTGTAGAAAAAATCATGGAAGGGCTATAGAGGAAGCAATCTTGATGAGAAGGACTTGATATTCTCAGTAAACAAGATGGTGAATGAGTCGACAAGAACCGAGTTTGAGATACTATCTTACGGTGAAAGTAACGAAGGGTCGAAGAGCGATTTACGCATGAAAGGTTGCCCTTTTAAGAGATCATGCACGATATACAAAGGCGATTCTGTCGTAGTTCAGGCTAGTGCTGTTCTTAAACCCGAAAACTCTACTTCCGTTTTTACCTGCTGGGCTTGCATTTAACTTGGTATATTTCATACTGATGCAGACCAGCCTTATGTACACGCTTGGCTTCAAGAAGATGTTCGTTCCGAGGAGTCGATTTAGGGTGACCATATTCCCGGGATTTAATGACCGTGGTTTAGCTGCGTCTCTTGTTGTAATATTTCTGGACGGACGAAAGCTATGGATATGAATTTGTGTTCTACCAATTCGAATGGATGGTATTTATTTCACGTCCCCAGGGTTATATTCGACTAACGAGTACAGTTTATAAGATACATTTCGTTTGAATCCCAAAATTAATCCTCATGAGAAAAACTAACACCAAAAAAAAAAAAACAAGTGAACTTTTCCTTGTGCGTTCGAGCAAAAGGGGGCGATCATCGCATGAAAGGAACTAAGTACCTCATCTCAGTTCCATTTCCATTGGACAAGTAGAAGATCTTCTTCCAATTAGCCTCAGTGAATGCCTCGCGTTGCACTAGTCTTTGCCTGCCGTATAGGGCGGGATGGATACACATGAACGTTGACGTTTTCTTACAAACAATGCACCTCAGTGAATGAAACATTTGCATCAATGAATTTATCAAACCTGAGATAGTAGTGGCAGACCGTAGCAGCTTCATCCAAATTGTACCGTGGGAGATTGATCCGAGCATCTGCTGGAACGTCTGGGAGTTCTTGACGCAATTTTCCAACAGCTGTTGAGTGTGAAAAAGCACCCACAATCATATCGTCGTTTGTCATTGGCCGAAATGCTTTGACCTACAAAAATGAGTAAAATGCAGCCTTTTTTTTGTTGGGATGCAACTCAAAATATGGAAACATATCATATGGTAATGGAAGAAGTATTTATAATTATTCAGTAGGAATACTTAGATGGACAAAGAGACAAGACACACTTACAATAGCAAGTTCTCTAGCATGCACAGGTCGGCAAGAACGAACAGTTACCGGCTCCTCGAAATCGCTGAAGGTGAACCAACTATTATACTGCAAAATATAATCCGTATTTATCGACCGAACGGTGGATTTGCTCTGAACTAAAATAGATACTAGAATTTTGGTTGAGAATGCTTACTTGATCGATGGCAATAAGGACAGGAACGCTCGTCGCTTTGGATAACTCTTTCCTCAAACGAACTGCAACTCCAACAGCTGCATGTGTATTCTTGATTCCTACTTCAACAAGTTCACAGAGTGTCATCTCATTCGGGATTTCGAGATTATCATTACCCTTTGGCCACCCGATGCCAGCACCCTCTCCAAGTGGGATAGGCTCATTTATGTTGCACTTCAAGCCTTGTAAGTGGGGTTTATTGTACTTTAAAAAATCCTGAAAGAACAAAAACTGAACTGAGATACTGAAATTCTGAACTGGAAAACACATTTCAGATAATATACTCGAGCCTGAATAAATACGTAAAATGCCAACTGCAGAAACGGCAGAGAGTGTTAGTCAATGGCCTTGATAAAATGAGTTTTCCATATCGAACTAATAAAGGGTACTTTTCAAGAGTATCAATAAGGCACAAATTTGTATATTGAGAGGGATTGAATCGTACTTGCAGAATGTTTGATGCCTGGACAGGAGTATCCCACAGACCAGTATGCGGGTTTTTATAAAATAGTCCGCCATGTGTCCAGTCACGACCTTTGGGTATGTAAAGGACAAGCCAACCTTGTGTTCGAGCCCAGTGGACGAGCATTGCAAGTACAATACTCTTCCCACTACTCACAGGACCGTCCAGTACGACTTGCTTTCGAACCTTGGGTGCTGAAACAAGATTGCCATATGGTTAGTTATATCATAATTATAACTGCCAGGTACAAAGCTATATTGTTCTCCTTTATTTTACTGTGTGCTTCGGCCTCATTGAGTCAAAGGGAAAGTAGAACCTAAAGTGGGCACAATGTGCTTCATAACTCTATAATAACCCAGCTTCTCTAACAATCTCACTATTTTAGCAGCATTCTCCAAGACAAAAAACACTTGCCAAAATATCACATCCATGTCAACTTTAAAAGCCAAATGTCGAGAAAAGAGTGCACCTTTAGAGTTTACTAGCAACGTGGGGTCAGCAGCGCGCTTGAAATTTTCACAAAGATCAATGAAGCTTTCACGTATCAGCAATGCACTCCTATACGACTCCTCAAATTCCTTTAGCATTCCCAAAGGCAAGCCCTCAGGCAAAACTTCTCTAAGCTCCTCCATGCTATAAATCAATTCACCATAAATCCATAGGATAATTACATCTCTTTCCACACCACAAGATTATCAAACACATTAAGCCATACAAGACCGAAAACATGATAAAGTCTCTTTTTTACACAATATAAAGCATAATTCGTTAGTTCTGTTCATCAGAGAAGCTACGCATAAAGCTTAACCATCCATCGACTTTCATTCAGCTTCGGCAAAAGATACTTACTTGAGAGACAAAACTAAAACCCCAACGAAGTGAATTTTCAAGATTATATGACTGTTATTTCGGCCACAAACTAATCTTCCACAGTCCACACCGTAAATGAAACTAATCAAGCAACGTTAATCTAACTAAGAAATGCCCATAAAAAATTGTCCGCACAATTTTGTTCATATTTTCCAAATATATACCACATCCATCAACCTCTCCAACAACCCAAATTACCATTTCCCAGCACTCAACATCATTTCCACACAAAACACATCATACTAGACAATGCCCGCACCCCCCAAGAATGCAAACAATAAGATCACAAAAACGATTCAGCACGAAATTTACTAGACGAAAACTAAAATAAAGGGACCAACCTGAACTTCATGTAAGTGCACGCATCCTCCTTTGTGAGCAAAGAAATTGACTTCTTATCCGTAAACAGAGGTCCACCACTGGGACCAACATCAAGCGCCGGGTTCTTGTCATCCTCCACCAGAAAACGGCGTCTCAGCTCGGATTCTTTCTTTGCAGAATATTCCGGGTCCTTCGCGCTAGGTTCCGCAGCAGCCTCTTTTTGCCCCTTCGGATTGAACTTGGGTTTCGGCAGATTCTTATCTTTAGCTAGATTTGAAGGCTTTACTGCGAAGCTTCGTCGGAGTGAGGGTCTGAGAGGTGATGCGGCGGCGGCGGATGCTCGGAGGAGTGATCGGAGAAACATCTTGTAGTTTATATTACGCTTTTGGGGCTCTGTGTCCTCACAGTCACTCCTCTCAGGGTTTTGGAAGGAAAGGATGGTATGGTGGGAATTTTGATATTACAGCGAGGGTATTAATGTCGTTTAACGTAACCGCTATTTTATAAGTGCTCAAGTAATTGGGCTTTAATATTTGGCCCAATAATAGCCATACTTCTATTCGGCCCATTCTGCGCAGTGTTTTCCCAGTCCTCTCAACAGTGCTTGCTCCGATTTCTTACAATTAGGGCACAGACGCGGGCAAAGTCGAAAACCATACTGAAATCATCTGCTGTCGAAGATGCTGACGACTGATATTCCTCCGAATCAGACCATTTACATAAAGAATCTCAATGAGAAAGTCAAGAAAGAAGGTGATGTTTCTCTCAGTTTTGAGCTTGGAGTCTGTTGTTTTGCTTCTTGATTTTTCGATTTTGGAACGTTGTTAGGTGTTATTACTGGCTTTTTATTTGTGTTTCCGTGGTGGGGATTGCCAATGGAGAACTTTATTTGTGGTAAAAAACTACGATTTATTCCCATGGGATTGGAAATGGAATCATTTTGAATAAATTGTGTGGGAGCTGGTTTTATCTGGGTAATTATAGTTTCTTACTGATTAGGCTGCAGGTTTTGATTTGTTCTGCCTCTTGTATTGTAGTAACTGGAGAAATTTTTTCTGTTCTAACAGTACTAGCTCAGCACTTGTCGAGATACATTAGAAACTGTTTCGTGCATGATTCTCTGGCATGGAGCTATTGAATTATACCGATAGTACTAACGGTTTTGTGTTGCTGATGACGTGTTGTGTGGATTTCAATATTTTGGACAGAGTTGAAGAGATCTCTTTATGCCTTGTTCTCACAGTATGGAAGGATTGTGGACATCGTTGCACTAAAAACTCCCAAGCTTCGAGGGCAGGCATGGGTTGTGTTCAGTGAAGTTCCAGCTGCAAGTAATGCAGTGCGGCAGATGCAGAACTTCCCTTTTTATGATAAACCTATTGTGAGTTTTCCTTGGAAATTTCCTCTTTTTAGAGAAATTAATTTTGAATCTTCCTGAAAAAAAAAGTCAAGGTTTGCTTTATAAAGCTTAGCTAGCGGAGTTTCATTTTTATGCAGAGGATTCAGTATGCGAAGACAAAATCAGATTGCATTGCTAAAGCTGAGGGCACCTACGACAAGAAAAAGAAGCAAGAGGAAACAGGTATATCTATTCCCACGCTAGCGAAATATATTTTCATATATTTTCCTGTTATGAGGTTATGCTACTGTTATTGGGCCAGAAAGTGTACCACATGGGACATGCAGCATTTGATAGTTTCAATACTCAATTACAGAAACATAAGTGACTTAACATATGCTGATGCACAAATTAACATATTATTACAAGACATCTGATTAGATCTTCATATACTTCCTACATTGATTTACATGATATGTTTTTGCTGACCAGCCGAAAGAAAGAAGCGAGCTGAAGAAGGTCAGCAAACTGCCGCTCCCAACGGGATTAGGGCTCAGACCAATGGAGTCCCACCTGTAAGTTAACTGTACCTTCACTGTGGCTTCACTTCCCCATTGTGTCCATAGAAGATTTGTTCAGAAGAATGTTCTGCCTTTGGAGTCACTGTGGTTTCACTCTCCCGTTGGAGTCTAATGTTGCAACTTTTCGCCAAAGACATTAATCATATGCCCTATTGCAGGCTGCTCCGCGTCAAGGAAAACCCCCTACACAAGAAACAGCTGAGCCCAACAACATTCTCTTCATTCAGAATCTACCGTATGAAACAAACAGCATGATGCTTGAACTACTTTTCAAGCAATACCCCGGTTTTAGAGAAGTCCGTATGGTCGAAGCAAAGCCTGGAATTGCATTCGTGGAATTTGGCGACGATTCCCAGTCTTCGGTCGCCATGCAGGATCTTCAAGGCTTTAAAATTACTGCCCAAAATCCAATGGCCATTTCATATGCCAAAAAATGAAAAATTTGCTCTATTGTTATAAAATCCCAGGTTCATGAATTGCCATGTAAGTTTTCTTAGTTAATGGTATTACTTGCTTCAAACTACTAATGCTTGGGATTGTTGTATGAGATATTTTGGGACTTGGCTTTTAAAACTCAGAATCAATCATTGCGACCGATATATGTCTATAAATTATTTCTTGATTTTCCAAAGGCTACAAAATCTTCCGATTCTATGATATAATCTTCTCGTACGTGTTCGAACGAACCTTCATTGCTTGTCTTTAAGTATTTGATGCTCTCGCCGACCATTTGGATGAATCTTTATAGTTAGTTATGTGTTGTTTAAAATGTATACCAAAAAAAAAAAATTGTCTTCTTCCTCACAAGTCACAACGTGGGCACAAAAGTACAGATCAAATATGCTCTTTGCCTGTAAGATATATTCAACGTACGTTTAGGAGTTCATATGACTTCTGACATGATTAATCTGTACTTTGAATAAGATATCCGTACTAATATAGTAATTATGCAGTTTGATCTTTTGTAATGCCTGCTCTATCCTCTCTTCGTTTCTAACAAAATCACTTGAAATAAAGATAGATGACTGATATTATTTTTCAACAAAATCAAAAACGTCTTTTTTTTTTTGGGAAATATTCTTTGTGAAAATTCAAAAACTATCAAAATCTCCAAAAAAACAAATTTTTAAAAAGGGTCAAAACAAGGCGGGTAGCTTAGCTAGCATTGAACGAGCCGTGGTCTTCCTTACCATATCCGCGCGTTTCTTCTGCAACCTTAGCCCACTCGTCGCTAATCTTCTCTTGATAAGCTACCTATAATAACGTGGTTCTAAATCAATCAATCTCCGTTCAATGTAATGACATACATCCCATTCTAACACTTGATTCATTATCAGTTAGCAGCAAACGGTTAAAACGGTTTGATTCAGAAAGTTTGGAGTGTTTACCTGATTGGTTACGAAACCTTTCAACATGTGAACCAAGTCTCTACGTCTTTCTCTATTCAGCCTCTCGATTTCACTTCTGTTATTTTCCTGCAATAACACCACATAATTTAGTTTTAACGTTCTCCAACAATAGTAATGGTGTGCCGTCGGTCAATCTAGAGCCAGGACATAGATAGGCTTAAAAGACTTCAACTGTTAAGCTGTAATGTTTTACTTTTGCATCAATGCTAGAACTGGAGAAGATACAACGTAACGCAATTTCCAACGTACAGCAATAGTTTATAAGAAAAAAATATCAAAAAGTACAGCGCTGACAAATATCGAGCAAGCAGATTACTAGATAAGCCTCTCTATGCAACCCACCGACATACTTGTTCAGGGTAATTAGCAAGCATTAGCCATAAGTTAGAGGCAAAGAGCTGCGGGATGCACTAATATTTAGTATGTAAAGCATATTAAGGAATTACTTCTTGAGATGTTTTATGGGGCTTGTTTGAGGGTTTTCATCCTCTTTGTAATTACTTCTTGTCATTAATAGAAATCGTTCGGAAAAAAAAAAAAAAAGCATATTAAGGAATAAGAATCTGTCGATTTAGCCAATTATTTGCCAGCATTTAAATACCTTAATTCTTTCATATTCTCTGATTGCACAGCATTTGGCATCTTCTGTGACCCTTATGGCTTCTTTCAGGTCTTCTTGTTTCCGTATCCTAGACTTGTCGCCGCCAAAAAACCTATATGACGCAGCTTCGAGGTTGTCAGCTTTCGAGCGCATAGACGACAATTCCGTTGCAAGGGTTTGAACCGTCAGTAATGCACTAGAACGATCAGAGAAGGCATTGTTTGCTGCTAGCATCAACCCCATGTAGTCATGCAGAGTCTCCTGCATAGCATACAGATGAACGAATACCTTAAGTCAGTGTAAACACGGCATAAAATAACAAATCACATTCGAAGAATGCAGCCCTTACAAAATTGTTTGCCATCTGCGCAGTCAAACCTCGATGCAATCTGCTAGATTTGACGGCTGCAGTCGCTAAGCTTTTCATGTACGCAGCCCTTACTCTCTGAGTATCAAACATTGCCTGTTCATTTTCAAACTTAGTCAGTTTTATGAACGCCAGCCCCAACTCTCCCGCCGTATCCCCCATATCTTGTTGTGCTTTCACCAAGGATTCAGCCTGCAATTCCACAACAATGAATATCAATCTCTACCGAGAATAGAATGATCGCAGAACACATAAGCAAAAAAACTAAACTATGTAGCTCGACTTGAGTTCGTCCATTGAGAGGCTAAGTTCTCTTGGTTAAAATCAAAGGCAAACACAAGTTTCATCTGTCAAAAGCAAACAAAGTGCTCAAATGTAGTGAAATGCGCAGAAATGAAGCTAAACGTTCTCAATTAGCTTTGACTGATCGTAGCATTCAAGTCTGACCCCACCCCATCAGGCATTGAAAAAAATTACACTTGAAATCTCGAACTCCATTATAACTAAAATGGAATGAATGCAGATTGGTTACAGCTCGACACAATTTATTAACAGCTTGTCAAGACATACTACATTAAGAATCAAGCAAATCTAAGCCCAATATATCAAGATCGATGAGAAGCTCGAAAATCTACGAACATATTTAATTCCTCATATCAATTCATTTACGTCCCTATAGAAATAAACACAAGACCTGCTTCGTCACGCAAGTGAGTTCTTTCTCGAGACCCCGCAGCTTCTCCTTCTTATCCAAGAACTCCCCATCCTCCTCATCGAACCCAGTTTTCACATTCCCCCAATCATTCAAAACCGACTGCTTCAACTCCTTGAAATACCTTAACAAATCCCTCCCGCTCTTTGCGGGCCTCACAGCCTCCTCAGGCCCCACTATACTCTTCGACTCTTCCCCAAAGAGCTGCTTCGGAAGCCTAACCGCTCCGTCAAGAACCCTAGATGCCACGTCTATGCTCTTAACGAGCGGCATCCGGCCTTTTACGGTCAGGAACACCCTCAACTCATCGCTCTTGCGGATCACGGGATGCTTAGCGAGCCTAACTAAATATTTTTCCAATTCTACCCTCCTCTGCTCCACGAACTCGTGCTTGTGCATCACTTGGCTCTCGACTACACTCTTGTCTGGCCTTGGAGTGATGAAAAACCCACGGTAGCTCTCCGACAAGCTATCCGAGAGCAAGACGATGTCTTTAAATCGTCTGCGCACCCTAAAATTCGATCCTTCGTAATCTGGGATGTTGGTATTAGTGCTGATTAAGTAGGTTATGTAGGTGTTTCCACCTGGGACTAGCGATTTGGAAGAATCAAACTCCTTCTGGGGGTCGGAGACAGTGATTTCAAGAAACTCATCGGATCGAGGCGGCAGAGAGGTGGGCTCATCGGAGCTGGGGCTGGGGCCGATGACGTCGGCGTATGAAGACGAATCGAGGAGAGGGTGCGCGCTGTGGTAATTGGAAGAGGTGGAAACGGCGTCATTGAGGCCATAATCGTCGCCTAGGGTCAGGTTTGAAAGAGGGTGGTTAGAAATCGAAGGCTTCAGCTCATCTCCTTCAGATTGTGCTTCTACCTCTTCTTCTTTGCCGTTTGATTCTCCGAGGGGGTGATTATGAATGCTGCTTTCCTCGTTGCTGTCTGAGTTCATCATATTCGTCCTCCGATCAAAAGCTCCGGCGGGTCTCCTTCCTTGATTGCGGATTTAGATTAACGTTTGATTTATGTATAAGGTGAAGTCGATGAACTAACTTCATGCTTCCGCAATAAGGATTTAATGTGGCTGTAATTAATTATTTATAGGAAAAATAAAATAAAATAGAGTTGACTTTAACCCTATTTAGCTTTGGGAACCGCAAATAATCAAGAAAAAAAATCCCTGCTTTAAGTCTTCATTGAGTGTTTACACTTTCTCAAGCCTGTTTTGCTATTCATCCTCCGTAACATCCCAGATGATAATCCCCAGGAAGAGGTTCTTGTTTATCAGAGAAACAGAGATAAAAGTTTTGTTGCGTCCTTTTCGTTTTCTTCCATCATTTTTGCATAGTTGAACAATGGCTTCGAAATTCGGGTCCGACCCATATTGGACGCCGTTGAGTCTCGGCAGTTCAAGATCGCACTCAAGCTCTCTGTTTCGCTTCTTGCCAAGTATCCAAACTCTTCCTACGCACTTGTAAGTATCCTCTTTAAATTTTATTTCGTTTAGTGAAGAAATAAGAATGAAATCTTATGGGCAGTCGTTGAAATCTTTGATTTTGGAGAGGATGGGAAAGGATGAAGAGGCACTTTTTCAATACATTTTTATGTTTTTTTCCCTCTCTCTTTTGCTACTCAAGGTATCCATACTTGGCTCATCTGGAAATTGAAAGGCGAAATTTGGGAAAGATGATGCTGACAAAGTAGTTGAGCTAGCATCTGATCCAATGTTTTATACGGTATATCTTACTAAAGAACTGCTCTTTCGACCATCTCTTGATTGTTTCCTCACATCTTCATCCATCAATGGCAGTCTTATACATAGAGGATTTGTACTATAGTCATGAGTTGGAGTATCATATCCAACCACTGAGTCCAATTCTTTTCGAAGTGTCATGTCTTTCGTATTTACCCGACGAACCAACTTCCATTATCTATCATCAGGTTTGGTCACTTGGCTTGCTTTAGTTCAGATGTTGAAATGCTTCTTGAAGTTCTTGACAACTGCAAGAAGAGAGACTTTCTGCACTAATGTGCCTACAAAAGCACTTTGATTCTTACGAACTGCGAAGCTCGATCCAATCTCTCTGCGAGAAGCCCTTTCGTGAGAAGATTGAATTCGTATTTCTCCTCCGTTAGAATAAAATGAACGATGGAATCGATGGGCCCGGAAAAGTTTTTGAAGGACTCGAATCTTCGATGGATTATGTCGAACTTTTGGCCATAGGATGTCCAAGGCATTACAGTGTTGGACAGGGAAGAAGATTGTGGCTGGACAGGGAAGTTTGCTGGTGGAGTTTGTGAAGATATAATGTGAATATATACATTCAAAACATTCTTTCTATTATTAATTTTTTTTTTATGTAAATAAAAAATAAAGAACAATAAATAATATCCCAAAACCCCACTGACTCGTTCTCATCAAGATTCAAGGAAAACATATGTATATCCAAAGTGTAATGAAAACGCAGCTTTCATCTGATTAAAAAATCAGAGCAGTAAAAGCATGGCGCACGTAAACCCGATCCTCCTCCCCAAAACGACGCCGTCGTGGCACCGCTTCCACCATCAACACCGCCCAAGCAAGCTCGCCATGTGGTGGTCGGCGCTGATCCTCTTCTTTCTCATCCTCTTGTTGTTCCGTACGCCATGCAGCTACCCGAGCAGCCTCTCGTCGAAACGGCGGGCTATCCTCGCCACCAGCACGATGGATCACGATTCGGCGGTGGCGGTCCAGCATACCGGCGACAAGTGGCGGGCCCAGGTTTTCAAATCGGCCCAATCGCGTACGGGTCGCACCGTCCTCGTCACTGGTGCGGCGGGCTTCGTTGGCAGCCACGTGTCCGTCGCGCTGAAGCGGCGGGGCGACGGCGTCGTGGGTTTGGACAATTTCAACGAGTACTACGACACCTCGCTGAAAAACTCCCGAAGAGGTCTGCTCCAAAACCACGGAGTTTACGTCATCAAGGCGGACATAAACGACGGCGTTCTGCTCGGACAGCTGTTCGGAACCATCCGCTTCACCCACGTCATGCATCTCGCCGCTCAGGCCGGCGTACGGTACGCTATGAAAAACGCTAGTGCTTTTATCCACAGCAATGTCAATGGTTTTGTGAATTTACTCGAGGCGTGTAAGAATGCGAGCACCCAACCTAGTATAGTATGGGCTTCTTCGAGTTCGGTTTATGGGTTGAATTCGAAGGTCCCATTTTCCGAAAAGGACGGGACTGATCAGCCCGCGAGCTTATATGCTGCTACAAAAAAAGCTGGGGAGGAGATTGCTCACAACTACAATCACATCTACGGGCTATCGATCACAGGGCTGAGGTTCTTCACTGTTTACGGCCCGTGGGGTAGGCCCGACATGGCCTACTACTCATTCACCAGGGATATATTGAAGGGTAAAGAGCTTAAGGTGTTTGATCGGGCAGCTAGGGATTTTACATACATCGACGACATCGTTAAGGGTTGTTTGTCAGCTTTAGACACGGCCGAAAGAAGTACAGGGATCAATGGGAAAAAGAAGGGTAGTGCTCAGTTGAGGATATATAATTTGGGGAATACAAGGCCAATATCTGTTGGCGAAATGGTGAGATTGTTGGAGAAGTTCTTGAAGGTTAAGGCAAAGAAGAAAGTTGTAGCTATGCCGATGAATGGCGATGTGATCGTTACGCACGCCAATATAAGCTTGGCTAAGAAAGAATTGGGCTACAAACCGAGCACGGAGTTAAAGACTGGGCTGAAGAAATTCGTAAAGTGGTATCTGGATTATTACGGTAATGGGAATAAGAAGAAGAGTCATAGTTCATGGTGAAGGATGATTTGTGAGGCTGTCATGGTGGACCTTTTGTTCCGTCTCTATAAGTTAAACGGGCGCTTAATAATTAGGTATTAGATTTTCCCACATTAGTTTCGCATAGCTAATTTTAGTCGCGGGTCTTTGTTTAGATCTCTTCTTAGCAAACGCGATGGGCTACCGTGGGCAAATCATCACCTCTGTTTATATGATTGTCTTTGAGTTGCTGTGCAATTATCTAGTGAATGCATTTATCTTCTTAATGGATATTGGTATCATCATCTTCTTCTTACTTTGACGTATGTGGATTAGATCATCTTCTAATGTTTGTTTCTGAATGATTCGACTGCCTTTCGTAGAATATCTGCATGTTGATGACTGTTTTTGTGCCCTCCTTCAACCTTTCTTGTTTTCGAGTTCCTTCATTGGATAAAGGTCTAAAAAATCTTGCAACATCGATGCTTCGTTTCGCTTGTCTGTAAATTCTTCGTTTTCTTGTACAAGTAGACACTTCCACTTCCTCATATGCAACCTCCCGACGGATGATAGATACCCGCAGATTGGGCATTCGTCGGATTAAGGTACTCCATGCCGTACTACATTTTTCACACATAATCCTTGAGATCAAATGTTGCCTTGTTGATGTAATAGTAGATATCATGCAAAGAGATATATTGTCTAGGATAGAGCCACAATTCTCAAGTTTAGGATCATAGTGCGAAATCATACAACATCCTTCAATAGATGGCACCTCATAATATGATATATGCTCGAGAGAAGTCACCCTTAAATCATATTGGATAAGCAAGTATGAATTTTTTCTATCAATTCTTGCATACTTCGATTGATGACAAAGATAGTCAACCAATTCAAGATTATTCACAAGATGAGCTTTGAATTCTTAGCTTATTACATCATTTGATAGTGACAACACCAATAAAGAAATGATTTATGTAAAGATATACATAAATAGTTTTTTGCAATAAGAGTTGCTATACGACTACGAGGCCCCACTTCTACATGGTTGCCAATTCATGTCTTCACGTTCTTCATCAATTTATTGAGTCACACCTTACGAAAAAATTATTATATTTGATTAATGAATTAAGATTTGTACATAATATAAAAAATCCCATCTTCAAAATCAAGAACTTGGATCAATCAATCATTTGTAAGGTAGGTAGGTATACGCATAAATAGAGGTAATTCGTATATGTTTGTATATTCTTCGGCTGCAGCCCACCTCAGAAATCTGCGATGAAAGGCGTCTTTTCGGCGCCCGGCGATTATAGCTATTTCAAGTCTCAGGTCCCTCTCCACAAGATCCCCGTAAGCTCAATTTCTTGGTGACTAATTTCCGATTTTTATCTTGTTTAAAAGGTTTGATCTTTCGATTTTAGCAATGGGTTTCGTCTATTGTTGAGCTCTTGATTGATGTGCAGCTGATATAAGAATTTTCTGCTTGTTTTCGACTTGGAAGGATTTGATTTCATTCTGTTGTTGACTTTTATGTTTGTCTAAATAGGGGATATACTTTGGCGCAAGATCCTACCTTTTTGTACTGTTTCTAATGTTTGGAGGATTTCAGTTCATCTTGAGTTGAATTTAATTGCTTTAGCTTTTTACTCATTTTGGTGTTTTGGAAGTTTTCTTATGGGCATTGACCTCAAGTCCGAATGAAATGGATGATTGGCATTGTTAAAATACCTTGAAATAGTTGAAACTGTCAATACCGTATCAAACCTTGTTTCGATGTAGTATGGTATTTGATTGTTCATAAAGAAATGATACACTGATGGAATTCAGAGGGTGATTTTTGATTAATGAGTTTCGCAGTAGTCTTCTTCGGAATGGGGACTTGGTTTTTGCTCGAATGTTTTAATGTTGTGGCCACTTTAACCATTGCATAACCTTTTGCCTGAATATGCATTGTAGATTGGCTCAAAGCAGTGGCGATATTATGATTTTGGACCAAAAGTTGTGCCCCCACTTGTATGTCTCCCCGGCATAGCTGGAACTGCAGATGTGTACTACAAGCAAGTCATGTCATTATCTATGAAGGTAATAACGTTGTGATCGCTGTTATATCAGATAATTGATGCTCTAGAAAGGGACTTTACTTTGTGACAGTAATAACTTCCATTTCCTTTATCGTCATCTGGCCTTGACTACTCATTCTAGACATGGAAATATCTTCTACACAATGACATTATTTCTTTAATGTTTATATATTTCAGGGATATCGAGTCATATCTATCGATATTCCACGTGTATGGAATCACCAGGAATGGCTTCAAGCATTTGAGAAATTTTTGGATGCTATCGATGTTCATCATGTAAGAATTTATATCAATTGTACATGTTCTGTTATGTTTTGTTGTATAAGTGAAAAGATCTCCAAAGCATTTTAACACATTTTGTATATTCCTTCCTTTCCTCTATATTCTCCTCGTGAGAGGTCTGTTTAACAAGCATAAGTTGCTATCTCTATGGAGACTCGTAGACTTCAGTGGCAGCATTAATCATAAGCTTTGAAGGACATTGTATATGTTTTTTTCCTACTGCGATCTGCTGCTAAATATATAAGAGTTAGTAGGATAATCTAATCATTGATGGTGTTCTAATAGTTTTTTTTACTCGTCATTGATTACTCCACACATTTTGATTATTTCCTTCCATGGAATTATATTATTTCCTCATATAATAAACTTATACGACAGATACATTTGTACGGAACATCCCTTGGAGGCTTCTTAGCTCAACTTTTTGCTCAATATCGTCCGAGGAGAGTAAAATCGCTTGTGCTCTCAAACACATTTTTGGAGACTAGCAGTTTCTCAGCTTCCATGCCGTGGGCTCCTATGTATGTGACTTAGGCTATTCGCATATGGTTCTTATAGGGATAATATCATCCTAATTCTCTAGAAATAGTGTCGATAGGAGCATTTATATGTTTGATTCATAATCATGAGTCTAATTCATTGCTAGTGTTCTTACAGTGTAGGCTGGTCACCTTCGTTCCTGCTGAAGCGTTATGTCTTAAGTGGGATTCGTGACGGTCCTCACGAACCTTTTATTGCCGATTCTGTGGACTTTGTTGTTTCCCAGGTAAAAATCTCTTTTTTCACAACATCGATGGTGTAATGTCTTGTTTCATAAGCCTTAGCATGATATTGCCGGGCTCTTTCTGCAGGTTGAGGCCCTTTCGAAAGACGACTTGGCCTCAAGGTTAAGCTTAACAGTTGATTCAGCCTCAGTTGGTCCTCTCCTCCTTTCGGATTCCTTAATTACCGTAATGGATGTAAGTTCACAGATTTTTTTTTTTTTTTTTTTCTGATATCTTTTTCGATCATCAAATACCTTTGCTATCTCCAACCTATTTTAAAAATTTTGCTGATGATGGTGTTTGTACTTTGGTGCAACTTACCCTATTTTTCGGTCGAAAGACGAATGATTTCTGTGCAATTCCTCAACAACTCAAAGACCAAGTGATCGAAAGATATCCCGGAGCAAGACAAGCACATCTCAAGTCCGGCGGGGACTTTCCTTTCCTTTCAAGACCTGACGAAGTGAATCTACACCTGCAGGTTTCCGATATACACACGCACAGTTTTCGTGATTATTGAGTTTATTTTCTTGATATTTTATTAAAAAGAAGGCTTTTTTATTTATTTATTATTTTCGACGCCCGTCCATAATTTCACAGCTTCACCTAAGACGAGTTGGCGTTGAAGCTCGGGAAGACTTGATCCAAAGAATACCTAAAGACGATGCCGGCGGGAGTTCAAGTGGCCAAAACAACTGCGAAAGAGACGCCAAGGATGAATTCGACGACGATCAGCAATACAACATAGACCTTAACGATGAAAGCGATCCTCCTATGCTTCCAGAAAGTTCCAGATCAGGCGATTTCACAGACCAGCTCTTAGGCAATGCTCATCCATTCGTCGTCGGCGATGAATCTCAGCTTCCTTTCACGCACGAAGGTACTCCCAAGAACTCGAAAGATACACTAGTTTCCATTACATGATCAAACGTCGGGCCGGGCCGGGGCCGGGTTTTCTCAGTTTGTACATTAGTCTTGATGTATAGTGTTTTGGAGAGTTTTAAACTACAATTTCTCTTCTGTGGAAGTTATTTATTGGGTCGATTTAGTTTACATGAAACTTCTCCGTTTTGCATGTAATGAATGATCACTATCCCATCTTCTTTCTTTTTTTTTTCTTTTTTTTTTATTTTATGAAAAAGATTGATTATTACATGTCAGCTACTGTGGTTGGCCATTCCATTTAAAGAGGGTCACAGCAGTAATCCATCGAGATAGCCCACAATGACAAAAAATGTGCTTTTTATCATTATCTAAAGAAAATATGCTTTTGCTGAGGACTTTTGCTGTGTTCTTCTTTAGAAAAGCATGTAATGGTTTAAGAAAAGTGCGACTTCTTGGTAAGAAAAAAAATCAAATCTTTGTACAAAAAAAAAACTCATTTTTTTTTACAAAGCGATAACAATTTAATGAGTTTGGTTTTTTACCAATTAAAATAAAAGGCATTTATTTACATGGGCAGGAGTTTGTTATAATAACCAAATATGTAAGGACAAAAGTGGCTTATACTAAGTTCAAAGATGCTTGCCTACTTTTGTGTGAAGGATTGACTCTTGTCGTAATAAAATCATGTCGTGAATGGTGGTAATAACCATCAAGAAACCATTAAAAGACTAGATGTATCCTTCTTCTTCTTCCTTTTTTTTTTTCTAAAAAAAAAAATTCTAATTTTCTTAATAATTGAGTTGTGAAGTTGGATGGTGGTTGTGGTACGATACTTGATGATTGACAATGATCGATTGATGTTTCATTAGATGATTGTTGGTCAACAACGTTTTGACCATTTTTTGTAAAGTAATAATTTTTTGCGGTTTAATTTAATTTTCTCCAATTTCCATATTAGATTAGAATACACCGATTCGGTATGATATGATAATCAAAGAATTAAGTTTAGTAAGAAAGGAAAATGGTAAATCACAAAGGGAATCCTATGATGGTCTAATATTTGATTATTTTAAAATTCAAATAAAAAAATGAATAAATGCCTGGAAAAAGCAGACAAAATAAAAAAAGTCTCGTAGGTTAATGATACCATCTACATAATATTATGAACCCACCCAACCACTTTACTATAAGTTTCAAATTTTGAAAAAAATTACTAATGTCCATAATTTGTAAGATTTTCTCGAATCTTGGGTCGTAGTGGAATATCCGAATTATCATAGGATGAAATTAAAAAATTGTAATTATATGGTTTTTAACCTCATTTAAGCCGCAGATTGATGAGGTTTGTGAATTGATTGAGCACATCACACACTCCAATGTCTAGATAACTGCAATAAAACCCTTCAAGTCTTTGCTATTTATGATTTTTTGATTGTTTCCTAATTCCTTCTACTATTTAATATTCGCAAAAAAATCTGACCTTTATCCTTATTTGTTCCCTGATTTATAGATTTATTTCTATTTTTTTATAATTTAAAAGATTTTCCAAAAAGTTAGTATAGTAGAATGTGCATGCATTCCTCAAAGTCGTACATTTTGACAACATTTTCACACACTCTCTCTCTGTCTCTCTCTCTGACCTCATCGGAGAAAAACTAAGCCCACCATTAACATAGGCGGCGATAACAACCACCATGAACACACAGTAGCCGCAGTGTCTCTCAATCCTTGAAAAAAAACGAAGACAAAGAAAGAATATAGGAAAATGCACACTTCACGCGCCGTCTCGAGCCTCCTCCTTCTCATTATTACATGCTCCCACTTGACAACCTTTGCATCTGCAAACGCAGAGCTAAGAGCACTGATGGAGATAAAATCATCTCTAGACCCTGAAAACAAGTACTTGTCTTCCTGGACGAGCGACGGCGACCCCTGCGGTGGCTCCTTCGTCGGCGTCGCGTGCAATGAGCATCTGAAAGTGGCCAACATATCTTTGCAGGGAAAAGGGCTCGCCGGAAAAGTGCCTCCGGCGGTGGCGGAGCTGAAATGCCTGTCGGGTCTTTTCTTGCATTACAACTCGTTGAGCGGAGAGATACCTAAGGAGATTGCTGAGCTCACTGAGCTGACCGATCTTTATCTCAATGTTAATAATCTCACTGGCGGCATACCTAAGGAGATCGGAAACATGGCTAGTCTCCAAGGTAATCTCACTATTTATTAATTCATTTGTATTAATGTAAACTCATTGATTGATGAAAATTGAGAATTGCCCACCTTTTTTCTTCTTTTTTCAATGATCAAAAGATTGAATTTTGTGACTCAACGGCTCAAAAGCATGCTGCTTTTTCCATGTCTTTCTTCGTCCTTTTAGCTCATTCTTTTCTCTTGTCTGTACATTACATTGAACAGCTCAACTTTTAGTTCTCTATGACATATCTGAGATCAGTTAGGTAAGAATCATTTAGCAATCTAACAAGTCTGTAATAGTTCAACTTACGTAAATTCGAATCTTATGATGCAGTGCTGCAGCTATGTTGCAACCAATTAACTGGGACAATACCTTCAGATATGGGAACCTTAAAAAAGCTAACCGTTCTTGCATTAGAAAGGAACAGATTAACAGGGCAGATCTCTTCAAGTCTGGGGAATCTATCTATGTTAAAAAGACTGTATTTGAGCTTCAATGAACTCTCAGGCCCAATCCCTAGTTCATTAACCAGCATTCCCTCGCTCGAAATCCTCGACGTACAGAACAACACACTTTCTGGCATTGTTCCTTCGGGTAATTTGGATTCGTCTCCTTTCTTAAAGTGTGTTAGTTGTTTACTTTCTTCCTAGTTTCATGTCTGAACACTTTTGAAGGTCTGAAGAGGTTAAACGAAGGGTTTCATTTCGAAAACAATCCCGGCCTGTGTGGAGCTGGTTTCTCCTCCTTGAGGGCTTGTACATCATGGGACAATCAGAATCTGAATCAAATCGATCCTTCAGGCACTACGCTCGCCAACCAAACAGATCGTAATAACGTGCCGAGATCTGCAAACTTCCCAATCCCGTGTAACCAAACAAGGTGCTCGAAGCCCTCTTCGAAGCTTCCGAAGATTGGAATCATTGCTGGCGTCGTAATCCTGCCAGTTGCATTGTCCATCGTGACGTTCGTATGCATCGTTCGATACCGCCGTGGAAAGCAAAAAGTCGGGAACAAATCTGATACCGTAGAGGATAGGCTCAGCAGCAACGAGTCGAATAAAGATTCTTTCAAGAGAAGCCCTTCGCCGCTCGCCTCGCTGGAGTACTCAAACACTTGGCACCAAGAGTTTTCCGACGATGGGAATAGGTTCAATCTAGAGGAAGTTTTATCTGCGACCCAGCATTTCTCGGAGGTGAATCTGCTGGGGAAGAGTAAGTTCTCGGCCGTGTATAAAGGGATCTTGAAGGACGGGTCGGTCGTGGCAATCAAGAGCATAAGCAAGACGAGCTGCAAGACGGAGGAGGACGAGTTTATGAGGGGAATGAGCTTGCTGAACTCCCTGAGGCACGAGAACCTCGTGAGGCTGAGGGGCTTTTGCTGCTCGAAAGCTCGAGGCGAATGCTTCTTGATCTACGACTTCGTCCCTAAAGGCAGCTTGTCCAAGTACTTGGACGTCGACGATGAAGATGGTAGCAGCGGAAGAAGCTGCGTTCTTGATTGGGATACGAGGGTTAACATCATCGCCGGCATTGCAAAAGGTTCGTTCCACATATCTTATTACATTCTTCTTAATCTATGCCAATAAACAGATTCACTTACTTGAAGAAAAGGGCATTGACCCTTTTCAGACACATTGCAGTTACTTTGCAAGAAAGCTGCTATAAATGACTCATTAATGTGTTGGTCCACAAATGGAAGCTGTCTTCTTGGCACTGCCAGAGAAGACAGCTCTTCCATAGTTATTTCCAACTGTTGCTGTCCAATTTAAGTCTGTCCCAAGAGTTTCTTGTCCAATTATCATATCTCACTTTTTAAGTATTTTAGATTTATGACCAAACCAATGCATCTTCTTCATTACAATAGGTATACAATATCTGCACGGCGGCGAACCAAGCAGCCCGCCCAACGTCCACCAAAACATATCGGTGGAAAAAATTCTCTTGGACAGGAGTTTAAAGCCTCTAATTCTTGATTCTGGGATTCTCAAGCTTCTAGCCGACGACGTAGTTTACTCGGCCCTCAAGGTCAGCGCGGCCTTGGGCTACATGGCGCCGGAATATATATCCACGGGTCGGTTCACAGAGAAGAGCGATGTCTATGCTTATGGAGTCATCATCCTCCAAGTACTATCTGGTAAAACGAAGCTATCGACAGCAGTTAGAACAGCAGCTGAATCTGGGAAACTCGATGAATTTATCGACTCAAAACTTGACAGCAAGTTCTCTGAAAACCAGGCGCTTCGGCTTACGAAGATTGCTTTGGATTGTACCAACGATAATCCAGAATGTCGGCCGAGTATAGAAGCAGTCGTCGGGGAGCTAATCGAGCCAAGTACTGAGCCTAGTGGTTGATGGTAGAGCTAAGAACAGTTGCAAGAAGGATAAATAAATGGCAATGTAAGGACTAAAGCTGTGATTCTGTAATGAGAAGCTGTTTGACTCGATGACTTGTATACATCTATGAGGACCAGCTTTGTAGTGAATTGACACTATTTTTTGTATTATTAATCTTAAAATAAACTTAAGTTATTGAATTTGCATGTCTTCCAACGGTTATTTCAGTTTTATTTGCTCCTCACGCTTAAAAGTTCGAAGAACTTTCTTTTCTTGTAATTTTCTTCCCCTTGTAAGATTTCTATCAACTTGTGTATGGTAGAAAACTGTGTATTTCTTGATTTTGAAGCTAAAGCAGCAAAGGAAAGTTATAAATAACCCATTGGGGCTAAGACAGTTTTGCGAATGTTATCCTTTGTAGTCTGGTTCATCTAAAGAGAAGGAAAGGTATATTGACAAAAAAAAGAAAGAAAGAAAAAAAAAATGCGGAACCATCTTGGGTTGTTTGGGCAATTGTGCACTCAATGTCAACATCGAAGGACGGCGGCGGGTACAAGAATTTCCAGCAAATCGCCCGCGAAAGTAATCGACTTCATGCCTCTTTTTAGTTTGCATATTCTTAGTACATACTTCTCAAGTATCAGTTTGTGGAAAATTCAGACACAGTGCTTCAATGTATCTCCAAGATTTAACAATGTAACAGTTTCTGGGCTATTCTTTTCCGCATTCTGCAGGATTGTTATTCGAAATGCTTCGATCGACCAAAAGCAGGGAGTCTAAGTCTAACTTGAAGGTAATGTCGGCCCAACTCTCTTCTGAGGTTTGCACAATGATGAGTATTTTTAACTTGAAGAAATGCTTGGGCTTGTAATAGGTGCTCATCATGGTCAAGGTGACCGTTATAGTGATGTCGTATGCCTGCAAAAGGTCCGATCTCAGAGAAGAAGGAATTTCACGTAAGAGACATCCTTTAGACCTATCATTTCTTGTCGGAGTGGTTATATATATACGTATCGATCTGATAGTTGTGGGAAAATGCATTTGCAGTGGAAGAAGTCATACACAAACAAAGAAAAGTATGCTTGTTTGCTTTTCGGAAAATTAATCTCTTATTTTATGCTCATGAGCTTAAGTCTTCTTGATGCGCAGCGTAGACATATTCCTTTCTGATATGGTCGGAACATCGCCATTGTATAGGAAGTACGTTAAAGCGTGTAAAATGTAGCATCATATTGTCGCCTTTTCTTCTTCGAGTTAGAAGGCATTTATAAGTAGTTTTAAGCTTTGATTAGTTTGAGACTTCTACGACATGGTTCTGTTTTCAGGGCATTCGTCTTCTTTAGTTCGCCTATTTCTCGAGATTTGGTCAGTCAGATAAAGACCAACAAAAGCGAATCGGCTCATTGACGGAGGTCGTATAGCGTTCTTAAGCTACTTACATTACAGTTAGATTTTGAATTTTTATCCTCATTATGGTTGGAAAATTTGCAGATGAACCTCGAGTTTATGGCCATTGACAGCCATGTAAGTGTTCCTCAGACTAATATTTAGTTCTATCAAACACTCTTCCATAAAAAAAAAAAAAGAATGTATAACAATCGATGTAATGATTTTAACCGAAGGGCTTCATCACTGACGACGAAAGCGCTCTCGCCGACCTTTTTTGGGGATGAAGAAAGCTCGTGCAGTAGAGACAAGTGTTTGAATTCGATGGCCGCCCGCATAGCTACAGTTTTAGCTTTCATTACAAGTATGATATCTATGACTACATACATCTCTTTGATCGATCAAGCTGTAATACCCCGAGATATTCGAGGATTACGACAAAACCGCAAAACTGATTGAAGTTTCTGTTATATCCCCATCTTTTCCCCCGAATCTTGAACGTATATAAATCAACGAATGTAATGTCTGATGTTTATGGGTTCTTTACGTAGTCGGCGGGACTGACTCGGGCTGTTACGAATGTCGTGTAGTGACGTGGGAAGACATCGATTACATTACATCATCGGGCTGCATAGGTTACGCTGAGATAGTACGCCTCATTTTTGTTTCTTGACTTTGCAGAAGAAACATGCCGCTCGAAAGGACCGGCCGGGCGAAGAAGTGGCATTGCAGCTATCGCGCTTCTACCGCGTAATAGAGGTAATAAAAGTCGAGAGTTGTGATTTTTTTCCGTGTAGTATAGAGCTCTGCCCGGACACTCATTTCCTTGTACATAGGAACTTATCGAGAACTAACTGAGCAAAGGCGAACTGCCCGAAAACGAATATCCATGTCTGAATGGCACCGGTCAGGCAACATCTTCACGGGCAGCTCCTCGTTCGGTGAGATCGAGACGGGTCGTCGGAGGATTTTCGTGTTCATTGCGGGCGGGGCGACCCTGTCGGAGGTATTATAGAGTCAATCGTTGATCTATCGCTTTTATTACACAATTCTTTCTTCTTTTTAGCTTAGAGTTTGGCCATAAGATGTCCACTAAGTTATGGATGATCCACTGTTGATGACCCTCGGCAGTTTATCAAGGTGAGAGGTGAATTTACGTTTTTGCCCTTCGAACTCCATGCAAGAGTTGTATCTAATCTAACTCCTCTCTTGTCTGTACTTTCCACGTCGCAGAAGCTGAAGAAGAAGAATTCGTATCGTATGGTCCTTGATGACGTCAGTGCTATGTATGTATTCGTCACGTCATAAATATGCAATATATTCATTTGTTTTAAAAAAAAGAAAAAACGTTATATGTATTTGCTTCCCAGCCCAACAAAGGCAAGAATTTACAAATCGAACCGTCGTTTTGTGCTTATTCTCCACGCATTTCAAACTCTAATTTCATCAACTAAAATAAATAATAATTAAAAAAGGGTTTATATATTTTGCCTTGTTACATACATTAATGATTATGTCCACCTTTATCTTTATATCATGTTTTCCAATATTACAAGTGTAGTGATTATAATTGTACTACAAAAAGTATGAGTAATAATAATATAGAATTTGGTAAGCCGTCGGTGTTACAAAACCATTTATTTTGTTTTCTTTTTCCCCCCATAATTTCGTTAATATAACTAAACTAATCCCTGCCGACAGCAATGTGTGTCTCTCGTCTAAATTGCGTAATTACACGGTAATTAAAGCTACTTCTCTTTCTACCTTTTTGTCTTTGCATGGTGGTTGGATGACTAATATGATGAAAGTTAATAATTGCTAGAGACGTATACATCATAATAATTTAAAAATATTTGAATTATTATTACACCTCCCCTACCTATAGTAAATGTTACCGAAATTATTAAGCATTATGATTATAGACTATAGGGTATAATTATTGGAAACAAAGACGACTTAAAAACTAATTAATCAAACAAAAAGAAATAAAGCAAGCACTAAATTGATCTCACACAACTTGAGTAAATACATATTACCTAAGTTGTAATAAGTAATGCTACAACTTCAATCTAAAAAAGCCGAAAAATTAGTTAAATCTCTTCGGTATCACATCACTATCAAAGCCAACAACCTCCTTTTTTTTCATCACAAATCATGGGGAGGAAGGAGCGTCAATGCTTTCTAGCCCGAGCCCGAGCATAGGCCTGGTCCCACGTATAAATACAGTCGCCGCATACGTATCCTGCCCGCAATCCGAACGTATATTATACGTATAAACGATAGTCGGCCATAAGCTTTGTAATGATCAATGGAGGCATCGAATGTACTTCAAATCTGCCTCGGGATGTTTGCTATCAGATGCTCCTGCGGTAATAATCTTACATGTTATCGATAATTCGAAACGTAGCAATGATAAAAAAAACGTAAGCTAGGACGTAAAATTGGCTAGTCGAAATCTTACGCAGAGGATGTATCAACAAAGACCTCATTGAGCACATGATCATCCTCGCCATTGGCCATGGCGAAAAGCTCGAACTCCTTGTCCTCGTCATTACACGAATCCCTCTTGTCCATCTTCGAACTATTGGCGGAAATGAACAGCAGCTTTTGAGCCCTTTCGATCCCGACCCTCGAATGGGCGTGGGCCCCGGCCCATTTCAGCAAAGGCGAGCTGCCTCGAAAACCGCACGAAGTAGCACGGAGAAATATCAGCCTAACCGCTATTTTTCCCAGCAGTTTGAACTCATTCAAGTGTGTTTCCCACACAAGCCTACTGCTCTGTGGATTGGCAAGCCTCATTTTCCCAGTATTTGGATCCCTTTGCTTCAGCTGCACGGCCTGAGCATAGACGGGGTCGAGCCCTTCGGCTCGCCACTTCATAAGCTCCATAAGGACGACGTGGGCTTCTTCTCTGGGCACCAGCCGGGTTATGAGCTTGTCCACGTCTTTCTCTTGCTCGGACGTCAAACATTTGAAGGGCGGTAAGTATTTTCCACTGCTGTCCCGAATGAGATACAGTGGGTCGAGCACAAAAGCAGCTGCCCAAGAGGGGTGGTAGTTTTTCTTGAACCTTGCGTCGATCATCTTATCGACGGGACCTTCGGGAATTTGGTACTTAGAACACCATTCTTTGACTTTCATCCTAAGTTCTTCCCAAAGTGGTAGGCACTGTCCGATTCTTGGCTTGTCTGATTCGATTTCTTGAGCCATGGCTTTGACTAGCTTAACTAGAGATAGAGCTGCATCTATCTCCCTCCAAAAATGAGGATTCCTCGCCATTTCTTCGATTTCTCTGGCGGTCAGTTCTTCCATCATCGTTGCCTTGTAAGATTCGTCTACTAATAGTAAATGAAGGGCACGGGCTGAGGTTAGTACATCCTCGACCATCGTGCAGACAAGCCCAAAATCCGATCTTTCTAAGCCTCGACAGGGGACTCTCAGCAAGCCAGCACGGCCGTACTCTTGAAGCTGATACTTATGAAAACTGTGCCTAACCTTTGAGCTATCGTTCACGAAATTCGCCAGCTTTAAGCAATTACCAGCCACGTTCTTGAACAGAGGAAGCTCCATCACGAAATCTTTGATCAAACTGTTGAAGCCTTGGTATTGGCAGCAAAGATTCACCATCCAATGATGTTGGTCTTCTAGATTTCTTAAGGCAGTCGATATGAACTTGTCTGAAACGATCCCGACGCATAGTTTCGCCGTGTTCTCGCAAATTTCCATTACAGCTTCCCTTAAGACATCCTCGGCGTACTTATCGGGCACATAGCCGCTGCAGAACACTGCCTTTCTGAACACACTACTCCCATTGGGAAGATTCAGGGACAAGCATACAAACTTGTCATCCCCGAGATTCTTACCGCACTTCCACCCGTCGGAAACTAACTGAAAGAACATCGCATCACGGATTATAGCCTCTGATTTGGCTCTCATTTCCTCGTACTTAGCATCCAATCTGTTGCCCAACAAGTCCCTTCTCGAAATTCCTGGCAATCCCACCTGACTGACGAAAGACTTGAACTTTGGATGCTCAATGTTAGAAAAGGACATGGAACCGCAGCATTCATAGGCCCAATCTGCAAGAAAATCGAAAGCAGCATCTGCCTGAGCCTTGTTCAAAATCGGACCATGCGATGACTTAGGACTCTTCAGTCTCTTTACGCTATCTTCTAACATAGCTAAGGCCCCTAAATCCTCTTTGCCGCCGGACAGAACTAGATGATGTTGGCTTTGTTGATTCTGATGGTAGCGAGAGAGACCAACGCCGTAAACGTTAGTAGGAGAAGAAGCAACATTATTCACAACGCTACCACCAAACCTTGAAGGATCCACCACGGCCAAAGGCGGCACCACAATGCCACCTCCGGCGGAGCTCCCACGACCACCGCGACGCTTCCGTTGAGCCGGAGGCGATGCAGCTGGGGAAGACAGAGGCGGGGGTGGCATGATTGAAGATATGGGCTTTGGGGCCGAGGCGAAATTAGGACAAGTACCTCTCTTGAGGTGTTCCGAGGCTGTCCTAGAGGGGTTTGAGGCGGAGAAAACGGCGTCGCAGAGGGAGCATTTGAGCTTCACGGCTTTGGCCAGACCAGTGTCACTGTTGTGGACCAAGACTGGCTCGAGGTGGGTCCAGTACCACGCGCCTTTCCCTCTGATGGCTTTTGTACGGACCATGACTAAGCCCTCGAACCTTTTCTGTACGGCCTTGGCGGCGACCTCCTCGGATGAGGACGACTCCACCGTCGTTGTCGTCGCGTTTGGTGCGGACATTGTACGCTGAATGGAAATAATACGTACGGCGGGGGAAGAAAGTACGATATGATGCAAAGGTGTTCCCTTTTCAATTGATCTCCTCTTTTGATGGCTGAGTGTGTCGTGCCTATTTATGATTTATGCGGGAGGGATTTAAGAGAATTGCCGGGAATTTCAAGACTCGGCGGAGCATGCTGGCGAGGTGGTCCCGCGGAGGACGGCGGCGGAGTGGTTTTGCAGGGGTTGCGCCGCCGCCTGCAGTGATGGTGGAGAGAGAGAGAGAGAGAGAGAGAGTTGTGCTGGTATGGAGCGAGTTTTGGCTGATTCGAACAAGTGGAAGTGTTCGCTTGTTGAATATACACGCGCCCTTAAACTGTACTGTACATCCTAGGAAGATTCTAAGAGATGTATGTATGTATGTATGTATGTATATATGTTTACATTTCACTTTGTCGTTACTTTTTTTTTTTAATTATTGATTAATTAAAGAAAAAAATATTTAGGAAATAAAATTAGTAGGCAACATAAATTTGTATTTTGATAGAAGAATCTAGTGAATAATAATACATCACGGTATTATAGAGAGAATGGAGATTCTTTTTTCGTCCATCAATCAAGTAATGAAGAGTTAGAGTTGCCCAACCGCCGGTTTCGGTTAACCGACTGTTAGAACCGGCGGTTGGTCCAAAGGTCCAACCACCATGTAATTGGCCGGGGGCGGTTGCCGGTTAGTTAACCGGCGGGTGTTCAACCGCCGGTTAAGGTTTAAACCGGCGGTTGAACCGCAGGTTTTTTTTTTTTTTTGATTTTTTTTATTTTTAAAAAAATTTTAATCTATTTTTTAATGTATTTTTTAATATCCAACGGTTATTTCCTTTTTTTTTATTATTTTTTTAAATTTTTTGTTTTTTAATAGAATATTTATTATTATAATATAATATTTATATTATTATAGTATAATATTTATTATTATTATAATATAATATATAATATTTATATTATTTATATCGTAACCGCCGGTTGAACCGCCAAATCGGCGGTTTACAACCGGCGGTTCGCGGTTTGGAAAAACCCCAAACTGCGGCCAACCCGTCCCTAGGTGGTTGCCGGGACGGGTTGGAGCCGACCGGCGGTTTGGGAACCGGCGGTTCGCCGGTTGAACCGCCGGTTCCGATTAATTTTGGGCAAGTCTATGAAGAGTGGAGATTCTTACAAACCATCAAATTTGATACCAAGTGAAATATATATTATATATTATATATACATATAGTACGATAGTTTTTTCATGAGAAACTAATTCGAACATGACGAAAAACGCTTACCCTAATAAATCGTACTAAATATAGCGTGTATAATGTACCATTGAGAAACTTGTGATTGTACCTTATAGTGCACACATATTGTACCATATTTAAGTGGTTTGTCGTACTAAGATAAATACCCAAACCGTACCAAGTTTATTATAGATTTTTGTGCGTGTCAGAACTTTCTGTGAATGTCAGAATTTGGTCCATATACCGTTAAAAATATCAGATACTGATAATGCTGATTTTTTTTGTATGTTACACACTTTTTTATAGCTATTAATATAACATACCATTTTAATGCATTTCCCGTATTATTTAGGTGGTGTATATTGTACTTTGTAAACAAGGTTATCGTACGTTTTTTCACATTGTTAACTACCCAAAATTCCAGGCATAAAAAAAAATAGCTATAACATTATCTCTTGTCATAATACGTCTAACATTACATCAACACCAAAAATATATTCGTAGTCAAAATATCAATAAACGAGTCAACCTATATTCAATATTTGGCCAAAAAAATATGGCATAACATATATGAAACATATGGACAAAAGAATGAATTAAGCAACATAACAACTGTATTATGTCGTATGTCATCTGCAAAACCCAAAAATTTCACGAACACCAAAAAGCAAATTAAAAGCTAGTTCTTACACAACATCAAACAAACAAAAATAGTCTCAAAACAAACAAATAATATCCAACATATAAAATCACTTATATTAGCATCATCCTCCTCATTTCCCTCAAACATACGGATACCACTACTCGGTCTTTAACAACAATCCTATCGAGTGCTTCTGCAGCAACCTCATCACCCCCTTCATGCACTCGCTCCTCAACACCAATCTCTTCATAATCACCAATCTATTCGAGAACCCGCAACATCAGATTTCTAATAACATACGTCTGCTCCGTTAACTCGACCTCCAATCGTTCGATGCAAGCTGTAATACCCGTAAAAATTTAATACGGGGATTTCGCAAAACTTCGAAATTAGTAAAGATAAGTTTGGGCGGGCTTGAAATTGAGCCCAAATAATAATTGGGCCCAAGCCCGATAAAGAAGCAAAACTTTGAGGGACTGGAAAATAATTAGGCCAAAAGGACTGGATGGATTCGTATTTTCATAGAGAAATCTCTGTTTGCAATGAAGAAAGATACAAAAGAAGGAAAATTACAAAAAAGAACCTTTCTTAGCTTAAGAGGAAAAACACGTCCATGCTTCATCACCTGCTGAACAAAAGCAGTAAAAACCATCATTAGAGATAAATAAGAGGAGGAAGAGAGAAAGGAGAAGAAGGCGAGAGAAAAAGAAGAAAGAGACAAAGGAAATTTGGCAAAAAGCTTCTTCTGATCTTCATCAACCAAAGAAAATCTGCTTAAAACACTGCTTAGGACGTGAGGTAGGTGAAATCTACAAACCCAAAACTGATGTTTTAAGCTGTATATCTATGGTGAAAGGATCACCATCGTTTTTTGTGTGATTAAATGCTATGTGTGATGATTGATGTTTAACAACCCAAGATATGGGTTTTAATTATGTTATGAGTTTCTGGAATTCGTTGAAGATATGAAGATTTGAAGAACACTGTGTTTTTCGTATACTGTTCTTTATTTTCGTATGATTCTTGTTTTCGGGCCGAAAACCATTTTCGTGGGCCATTTGAAGTTTTTCGCGGGCCAGTTATTTTGCGAACTGTGAGAGGAAAAAGTTTTCGCGGGCCAGTTATTTTGCGAACTGAGAGGAAAAAGTTTTCGCGGGCCGAAGATTTTCGGTATGTGAGAGGAAAAAAAGTTTTCGCGGGCCGCAAACCAGTTTTCGCGGGCTGAGGTATTTCGCGAACTGTGAGACATCACGGGCCGAAAACCAGTTTTCGCGGGCCGAAAGCCAGTTTTCGCGAACTGAGCTTTTCGCCACTCTTTATTAGATTTCGCGAACCAAAGCTTTTCGTCACTGAGTTCGCGAATTGAGCTTTTCGCTAGTCACTGTTCAAAATAAACAGGGTTTTCGAACCAAAGCTTTTCGCCACTGTTTTCGAACTAAAGCTTTTCGCCACTGTTTTCGAACCAAAGCTTTTCGCCACTTTTGTTAGGTTTTCACGAACAAAACTTTTCGCTAATTAATATAAGTTTTCGCTAGCTACTGTTCAAAACGAAAAAGCTTTTCGCCACTTTCACAGTTTTCGCCAGGTCAACTTTTATAAAATATTTTCGAACTTGGACCCCATTTTTCGGGTCAACTGATAGAGGAGTATTAGGTCTTAAATAATTTACTATTCTCGGGATTTTAAGTATTTGAACCAAAAGTACGTTTTATATATTCTAATGATTTTTGAGGGTTTTTCGGATATACTTGATATGTTTTGCGATTAATTATTCATGCATCCACGGCATGTCATGACGAGAGTATTGATCGCATTTGTGCGATGGGAGAGTGCATGCCTTTCTTTGGCAGAGATTTGTGAGGTTAAGACTCGTAGTTGCACCTGACGGGAGACAGACGTGATCGATCTGTCTACTCAGGCTTGAGCAACCTGAGGTGCTCACCGTCGTAGGATGGCTCGACTTGACGGGAGATAGACGTGATCGTTCTATCTACCCGGGTACAGCGTGGGAGCGCGACTCGGGGTGCCTACCGTCATGAGATGAGATTAGGCGGGAGATAGACGTGATCGATCTATCTACCCGGGTACAGCGTGAAAACGCGACTCGGGGTGCCCACCGCCATGAAATGTGATTTCCGAGTCTGTGTGACCGGATGATTGATGTGATGTTGCGCGCGAGGTGCCGAGTCTAACCTAGGGCCCTGAGTATTGAGATATGAGAAAAATGAGCGTGCATTTGTCATGTGAGATATTGGGATTTGGGGACATGTGCACGCATGCATCGCATTATTTTGGTGTTCACCTACTGGGCAATTTTGCTCAGGGTTGCATATTTTATAGGTACGGGTGAGTAGCGGCTGGTGGCGGTGACTCCACGGGCTTTTGGGGGCGGATGCAGTACATGGGACGCGACCTGTGGAGGCGTAGGATTGTTTTGATATTTTGGGGCTTCGGCCCGTTGTAAAGACTAGCACGGCTTTTGTAAAACAACTCTTTTATATATTGTATAATATACTATGTTGTTTTTGTAAAATGGGCTTTCCGTGGCTTTCGTTGCGAAAACCCGCCAACTATTTATATTTAAAAAGTGGGGTCGCCACACAAGCTATCTACATTCTCATACTCAATCATTCCAATGACCTCGTCCAACAATTTATTATATTTTGAATGGTACTGTTGCTTTTTTTTTTTCCATAAAAATGGCATACCACTGTATTGGATGTCAATTGAAACATAATCAAATTGCAACCTAATTAAATTATATTATCATTCTGTTCAAACATGCAGTACCAATATACAGAAACATAATGTATCATTATAATGCATATATTGTACTAAATTTGCAAGTAACATGTACCAAAAATAAACATACACCGTATCAAAAATAAAAGTTGGCATCCCTAATTGAAAACCTAAAGAACCCAAAAAAACAAAACTAACTGGCCCAGTTTAAACCTGAAAAAGTCATAAGCGAGCATCAACCTAATTGAGCGACAGAGAACCAAAAAGAATTCCAACTCAAATTTTTCTTCAGCCTCGAGACTTCATCATAGCCTCGTTCCCAAAAGAAATTCAAGTAAATTGATTTCTTCCTCCGCCTCTTCATCGTAGCCTTGTTTGTATACAATAGATTTTTATTATTATTATTTCAAGATCGATTTTCTTTGTATTATCTATGAAAAAGTATTTATTTCAGTTTTTAATTTGCAAAAATGTCGAATTCAGTTATTATAACGCTATATTGTGGTGGTAATTTAATCACAGTTAACAATCATACAATTTATGATCAAGCTCCAAAAGATACTGGAGTATTTTCACGTGATATTTCGTTGGATGCAATGTTATATCATTTGTAAAAAATTAGCGGAATGCATGACACTTTAATGAGAAATTAGAGAATGCATGACACTATCAAAAATAAATTGTAGTTGAAAATATAAATATTGGTAATTAATTTGCTTATTTGAAATAATGAGAGTAAAAAATTGTAATTTAAAACAGTTTTGTGGTGAGAATGAAAATAATATTAGTTAAAATTAAAAAGACTTGATTAGTTTTGTAATTATTGTAGAATGTTAATTAGTTTTGTAATTAGATGTTCAAAATAACACTATTTTTTATATTCTCTCCAATACTACCGAGTAACAGCCGAAGCTCGAAGATGGCGTATGTATGTATGGGTTTCGTTTGCTCCTTTTATTAATCTAATTTTTGGTTTTTTTTATTTATTATTATTATTAAAGAAAATGGGCTTCAAAGAGAATGTAGCCCAATTTATTATTATTACAAACAACAATCATCATCGTCGTCATCATCATCATTCATAGCCCAGCAAATCGAGATTCGGACAGAAGTCGACGGGGCTCCTGACGGTGCGATTGCCATTCTCTTCAACCCAAGTGATCGACCCGTCCGTAATGCCCGAACCCGACTCCGGCCTGAACCGAATCTTCACAGAGTAGCTCAGCTTCTCATATTTCTTTCTGAACTTCAAAATCCTCGGCGAGACTTTGATCGTAGTCCCACTCGGCGTCTCCACCTTCACGCCGTACGTGACCGCTCCGTTCCCCACGTTCGTCAGAGTCCTCCTAAATCTTCGGGTCACCCTCTTTCCCCTATCTTCTGGCCCATACAGAGCTATGAATGACGGATAGTTCAGGTCGGACTTTGGATTCGAGCAGTTGTAGCTCGACCTCACGATGGCCTTCGTCTGCTCGGCGGTGAAGTTCATCGAGCAGACGAGGTCGACGAAATCCTGCGGCGTAGCGTCGTAGACGAGTCCCGGATCTAGGGCTCGATTCGGGTCGACTTGCCCCGACCCAATCCCTAGAGGCCCGGCAACCGCTACGTAGTTCACGGCCATATACTTGATGGGCTGGTTGGTGTTGTCCAGCGGGTTCGCGGTGGTCATCATGGCGGATTGGATCGCCGAAGGGCTCCAGTCTGGGTGGGCCGCCTTGAGAAGGGCGGCGGTGCCCGAGATGTGTGGGCACGCCATCGACGTCCCCGACAGGAGGGTGTAGTTGCTCGTCAGCTCGGTGGAATTGATCGTCGCGCTGGGAACGTTCGGATTATAGGCAGCTAAGATCATGACTCCCGGCGCCATGATGTCGGGCTTCAATATGTACTGATAATTCCGGGCCGGGCCCCTCGATGAGTCTTCCGACAGGGCCGGTGCGGGCCTCGGCTTGGGCCCGATGATCGTCCGCTGGAATTCGATGCTGGCGACGGGCTTCGGGCTCGCGGATGCATAGCGAACCACTTCCCGGGATTCTTCCGGCGAGACGACCACTCCAGGGTGAGGGAACGAGCTCGATCGGAAGAGGTCGATTTCGTCGGCGACGACGACGACCGCCGGCACCTTCGAGTCCGCCTCTCTCAAGAGGTTCATCAAGGAGAGAAAACCGTAAACTTGGCCCGTGAAGTTGCAAACGAGGATGCTGCCTTCGGGGGCTTCGTCGATCAACGCCTGCGTATCGCAGGCGGAGAGGGTCTGGTCGTAGACGAGGGGCAAGTTCTTGATCACGGGCCGGGCCGGATACGTGGTCCAGCCCGTGATTTTCACTCCGTTCCCAAGCGTCAGCGTCCCGGCGAACCATCGGTCCACAGTCCCCGACGCCACCACGGTGGCCCATGGGTAGCCCTGCAGCATAGACCCCGACTCTGACCCGCGGTTCCCGCCCGAGACCGAGACCAAGACCCCCTTTTCCCGGGCGCCGAACGTGGCTATGGAGAGGAAATTCTCGTACAGCTCGACCGCCCCGTTGCTCAGCGAGATCGACAGGATATCGACTCCGTCCGCCACTGCCTGGTCGATCCCGGCCAGCACGTCGGACTGCTCGGTGGCTCCCCTCCACAGCACCTTGTACACGGCCAGCCGAGCCCGAGGGGCGATCCCTCGGGCCGTCCCCGGCGCGTACCCAAAGAACGAGGCGCCCTCGACGTAGTTCCCCGCGGCTATGGACGCCACGTGGGTCCCGTGGCCCCGGTCGTCCCTCGGGGAATCCACAAACTCGACGTCCGGGTTCAGCTCGCGGGCCGCCCGGTTGAAGTAACGGGCCCCTATGATCTTCCTATTGCACGACGACGAGTTGAAGTCGGCCCCTTCCTGGCACACCCCCTTCCACCTGGTGGGGACCGCCGTCATCCCGTCGTCCCTGAAGCTCAGGCTTTCGGGCCATATCCCGGTGTCCACGACCCCGATGATGACGTCCTTGCCGTACTCCGAGGCGGGCCATATGCCCGAGGCGGGGGTGAGGGAGAGGAAGTCGGGGGTGTGGGTCGTGTCGGTCTCGACGGGGCCGTCGGGGTAGGCAAGGAGGAATCCCGGGGATTTCTTGACGGCGTCGAGCTCGGCCTCGGACAGCAGCGCGCTGAAGCCGTGGGCCGCGCTGTCGTAGGTGTAGATGAGCTTCGGCCCGGACGACGAGGACGAGGCGGGCCCGGCGGCGGAGCGGAGCATGGAGGCGTACCAGGAATGGTGGCTGGCGAAGACGGCGGGCATGCTGGACTTGTCCACGTGGACAATGTAAGAAGATCTCTCTGCAGCTCGGACAGCTTTCAGAAGATGAACCCATAGTAGTAGGAAAAACGCTGCTGCGGCCGACATTTTTTGCTTCTTCATAGACATTTTTTAGCTCCATTGATAGATAGAGATTATATACAGATGAAGAAAGAGGATATTTTGTAAATGGTTCAATCATTTGAATGTATTTTGTGGTTACTGTCATGTGATCAATAACGTACATTTGGATAAGAAGATTAAATGTATTCAACATCCAACTAGATATGTACTTATATTAATGGGCTTGAAGGTGATTGAGCCCAAATGGTAATGGGCTTGAAGGAGATTGAGCCCACCATCGATAGGATTAATAGGCCACTAGGATCTTATTGAGCCCATTAATGTATAAAATGCAACTCTGAAAGGAATACGTCAAGTGGTTGTGTTATGACATTTTTACGTGAAGGTATGTCTATTTATTTGTGTGGACTTGAGGCGATACAGACTCACTAGGATGATTAGTTTCGCTGGAAGCTGAGGTCGTCGCAAAGCTGAAAGTGAGGTTTAGATTCGCTTCAGACTGAACTTAGTCGGAGGGTAGTGATTACGATGTTGTTTTGAAGGTAGATGGAATATTGATTAGATGATCTTTTGAGTTGCTAGGGCCTATAATATAGAATAGTGTTAATTGTAATGAAGAACAAAACGTGGGCATTATGTAATCTTTACATTTTTTATGCTATGGGTATTAAATATATATGTGATTGATATTCGATCTATTATATTCGTGGTGATTAGAGAAGTATATAAAATGTCAGCTTGGAATATCAATGATGCCATTGCCACTAAGTTTTAGGTTTTATTTAAATAAAGCTTAATATGCTTGAGATTCCATCGTTAAGAGAGTTAAGACAAGAAGCAAACGTCCAAGATTATTGATTTAAAGATTTTGAGATGTCAAAAGCATCTAAGAATATAGTTGAAGAGACAACACAACAAGGATAAAGCACTTAGCATCTAATAATGAATATATTTAATCCTATATATCGATAAAGATTGATATTTTGATAAACTCCTATTTCGGTTATCTTATATATCAACATCAAGCTTATGTTATCTTTATCCTCTTTGTCCTCAATTAATGGTGAGATATTATATTTGCTCAATAATTCTTAATCGATAACCGTTTGGTGGTAGATATTTTGTCGTAGCACTTATGAATTATTGAGAGGAAAGGACAACGTTACACTTTTTGATACATATATATATATATATATATATATTATTTATATAAAAAAAGTAAGAGACTGGTCTTAAGTAAACTTCAACGGGTAATTTACTAATCTAGCAACTATTATATTCTTGTTTAAGAAATATTTATATACAAAAAAAACAAAAAAAACAAAATCGTGATTAATTGACATTTCTCTATTGTGTGATGAAAATCATTTCTGTAGTATTGCATATAAATTACTTTATTTATATATTATAAATGTTGGTTTAGATAATAATTACTAGCTGTAACATAACTTTAATCGCAGAAGATATATATTTAGTAATATCTAATTGTCCGGTCAAACTGATTAAATTATGATAATAAATCCAAATTACAAAATAAATTGAAAGCACTATTGGACAATATGGATAAATACAAAGAAAATTTACATTGGCCCGACCACCCTCTAGTATTGTCTTAACCGTCGTCATTTTCCTCGGTATTATCGTTATAATATAGACAAAGTACAGCTAATTAACTTCTTTTTTATTGTCCTAACCTATGTTTATTATTTTAATGAGCTTAATGATTATTTTATTAAATCAATTGAAACTATGGACGCAGCTTAAAGACAAACGCTAAGAGAAAGAACATTGCCAAGAATCTACATTAGACTCCAAATACTCATGACACGATATACCCATAGACAGAGTATTCTTTCTTGTCTATTTATTTATTTTAATATACAGACATAATATTTTAATTAATGTTAGAAAGAGTAAAGTCAAAGAAAGACCTTCTGGAGCCAAAGAACATTATATTATATACACAAAATATTTTCCAATGTGAAAGCAATAATACACCCAAGTCAACTATTACACCAAACCTAATAAGAAAACAATGACTCTCATCTCACATCTATCTACACTTTCCCACTAATAAATTTTCAAACAATAGGCTTAGGTTGGTGGGACCCAATACGATCCCACCAACCTATGTGTAGTTAAATAACTAACCAGACCTAAAACCTTCAACTGCGGTCAACTAACTATGTACAAAGGATGGTGCTTTGCCTCTTCTCTCCACCACCTCCAAGCAAAGAATATTCCCAACACAACAAAACAATTTGTAACTTTTTTCCTTTTCAAGAATAAGATTTGATCAGACCCAAGCTGTATAGATTCCTTTTCAACATGCTCCCGAGCGAGACCAGCATGGCCCCGCTCGAGCTCATCGAGGGTTTGGGTTCGTCCCTCTCGAGCTTGTTGTGATAGATCACGGGCAGTTCCTTAACTTTCAGACAGCTCGAGCCAATCTTTTCTCGCACGGATTCGATAATCTTTGCATCAGGTGTATTACCGTCTGCATCAGTTACGTAGAATATGTTTAGGGCCACGTCGGTTTTGGTAGATATTTCAGCTCTTGTGACGTTGAGGCCGTTTTCACGGAATGTCCTCGTTACGTCGGCCAAAAGGCCCTTCTTATCATGCGTGGAAAGCTCGAGCCTCACACCCTGGGATTCATTTTAAGAATAAAAGAATCAGACAGTACGAATTTTTAGCAGAAAAAAATGATTCCTTTCGCATATGATGATAGTGCAAAAGAACAATGTTGCACTAACCTGAGATGCCCTTCTTTTGATCGAAGCTTGTAAGCATAGAATCACACGTTCCTTTTCGGCTTCCAAACTTATCGGCGTTCCATCCATGTGCCTGATAAAGAACTCCTGAAGAAAAAAGAGAATAATCGCATAATGATCGATGTAGAGTTAATTGATTCGAAGACTTGGCTTAAGAAAACACCAGCATACCAAGTGGGCTGTGTCCCCCGACGTATCAACGGTTGCATGGGAAACGGCGTATTGCATATCGGTTAGAGTACAGACAACATCGAACAGAAGCTTCATTCGGTCCTTGCACTGTATGGTCACCACCGAGTAGTCCTTTTCGAGATAATTCTGGACCATTACAACGGGGGAATCATCCCAAGTCTTGCTCAAAGGCTTCCTCTCATAGTCCCTATCATCAAACATCATCTGATGAAGCCTTCTCTCAGTGTGTGTCACACCCAAGGAGACAGACGTCTTTGCACTCCGAATATCATTGTCTCCCTTTAAGACGTTCCTCAGCATAGTCTCGATCGTGTCTAATCTTTTCGAGTCTTGGATCGGGCAGCCCGAGTCGACGTCTTTGAGATAGATTAAGGACGCAATGCGGCCGTTGTGAGTCCAAACCTTAGAGTCTACCACGCTGCATTGCAGGTCGGATAATACCGCGTAGACCTCGGACAAAAGACCGACCCGATCTGTGCCGGTCAATTCTAAAGCTGTTAGGCCTTCGATGATGCCTTTCTTGATCCCATAATGTACCGTCTCGAGCGACTGCAAAGGTAAAGAAGCATCATGACAAACACTTGTCAACTGATCAGATCTAACTCATTTTACTTTAAAAGAAAAGAACAAAAAGAAAAAGAACTAATCCCATGGGACGTCTAAAACATAGTTGGTATAGTTGGTGAACTACCTAATTTAACTACAACCATGTTCATTTGGCATCATAGTAATAGAAATGGACAAGAAAACAGAGAAAGTAACTAACAGTAGAGGAAATAAAAAGTGATGCAGTAAAAAGTCTATTACCTTTTCAATGTAACCCAACACGCTGTCGTCGGTTAGCTTATTGCCATTCAAGTCGGTCACATGAAAAACTGCAGCATTTAAAGCAATAAAAACGAAACGGGCGTCAATTGAATTCATTCCTTATAGCCAAAGACGTTAAGAATTCAGCAAGCGGCGCACGTTAGCTGAAAAGAAAAAGCTCACCATCCATGAACCATCTTCCATCGGAGCAGATGTAAGCCTTCTTTATCGAAAGATTCAAGTCGGTCAAAACTTGAACGGCTTCTAGGAGAATCCCAGGTTTTCTCAACGTATCAATCTGCGAAATTCAGGAGAGGAAAAAAAATTTAAGTAAAGCCCATGTAATAATCGAGCTCAAGCGTCGTCTTGAGTTTCTAGAAGATGAAGATTACCATGATTCTAGTGGCGTTGGAGCAGCCGGCATTGTCTATCATAGCACTGCAATCAAGGGGAAAAGAAAAAGTCAGACGAGTAGTGATTTTTCAACTTTCGATTAATTAATTGAATGTCGCTGAGAAGTCAAACGTCAAAGACTGAAAAAAAAAAGATTGAAAGGATGTTCATCGTTGCTTGAAAGAAAAGAAATCTCATGATTTCAAATCAAATCAGCTCCGAAATGAGGATCAGATATTATGGATAACGAAAAACTGCGAAGAAGCTTATGAGATCGAAGAGAACGGATCGTACAGAAAGATGAAGAAACGAAAGGGCGGAAAAATCAACCAAAAATTACTCCTGAAATTTGGGAAATCAGCGAAAAAAAAAAAAGGTTGAGCTCAAATCGAAAGGATGGGATAAAAAGAGGTATAATCAGGAAGATTTGCCGGGAAAAAAATCACACACAAAAAAAAAACCCAAAAAGCAATTGAATTTGAACCCATCAGAAGAACACTCAAAACACACACACACACACAGTGAGGAGGAAGAGGAAGAAGAAGAAGAAGAAGCTGACCTTGGCTTGGACATTCGGATAAGAAGCTTTTCATATTCATCCACATATGCTCCCTTCTCCATGGTTTTCTCAAATTCAGACGTTGAAATCTTACGATGCTTCTGAAGATAGAAAAAAAAAAGGGATAGATATTTAAACGAAAAAGAGATAACAGCTGTGTGTGGGAGTCTGTTGTTCTTGGTTGGCTCTCCTACGTTTTCTCTCTCTTAAACATCGACGCTTTACTTGGCATGCTTTGTGAGATAATAAACCATACACTGCTAATATCGCCCCTATTTATATACAACGTTTTTCTTTTTTCTTTTTTCTTTTTTTAATTTTATTTACGTCACCATTTTTTTTTAATTTATTATTATTTATTACTTTCTTTTCTTGGTAGTTGGTAGTGTCCGAACGTACGAGGGCGACCAAACAGCAAATATTGAGCTATGTTCATATTTTTTTTTTCATTGGTACCATCGTATCCCATTTTATTGGATTGTTTTATTTCTATTACCTAAGTTAAAATTTTGTCTATAAATTTTGAATTTTTAATGGATTCTTATTTATTTTGAATTTCGAAAATTTTAAATACTTAGTGAGTGTCATTGATGAGGTTTTCCGACGTGGACGGCTACGTGACACGTGGCTACTTCTTCTATTGTGCTTTGCGTGCAATCTACTCAAAATTAGTGTGTGTATTAAAACTTTATTGAAAAAAAAAAAGATATATGTTACTCATAGATATATAGTATAGTGAGATTGTGAGATTGTAAACAAAACATAAGCTTGACTGCATTTTAAGGTAATGATGATATATGTGTGTGTATATATATTTTTGTCACATGCTTGGCTTGAATGAAGTACAACTTTAGTCTTTTAAGTGGACAAATGTCATTTGGTGGGGGGCGGGGAGATTAGGGCGATGATTATGGGACGGATGTCTTGAAGATTAAGGAAAATTCATTTTAAAAAAAAATATACAAATTCAAATTTCAAATTATAAAAGAAAAAGTTGAAAAAAAAAAAAAAAATTCAGCCGACCAATATGATGACGTTTGCACGTGATAACACACCGCTCTCATCGGCTTTTCTATCGTCGTCGTCTTCGGCCGGTTTTTCTTTTTTTGGACCTCCATTGCTTAGTTATTAACTACTTGACATTTATTTTAATCGAAAAAGTCAAACATTAGGATATGAAAAATAAGACAAGAGGAGTATATCCAAGTTTATTCTGAAATAAAAATAAATTAATAATTAGATAAAAATTATTACCACGAGAAGAGTTGTAGTGTAGCAAGGTCGTGGATCACAACTAAAAGAGCATGAACTACATTACCTACATCTAAACTAAGTTATCGTCAACTCACAAAAATAATATATATATATATATATATATATATTGGAATTATTGGATCGGGCTTGAATGAGAAATGGTTTAGGCTTCACTTGGGAAAAATATAAAAGAAATAAAATGGAAAAATTGAATGTCCCACATCCGTTAGAACAAAGTTCTTAAGCCTCCTTATATATGGGTGTATTCTTATTTGTCTAAAAATGCTTGGCAATATTATACATCACATGTGTCGCGCGCAGGGGTGCAAATCCAGCCAACTTGTGTGCGAGCGCGACCTGCGCACGCGAATGCCAGACAAAAATGAGCGGGCCTGATCAACTCGCATTTTGCTCCCGATTTATATTTTTTTTATAAAAAATAAAACGGCAAACAGGTATCAAACATACACCAGTCATGTCTGTTCGAACAGAGGAGGGTCGACGAAAGGTTGCATGCCACTTCGAATGGGTGCATGCTCCCTATAAATAAACCTGAAAATCAGTACCAAAGATTCATTCAAAACAATTACAGTCTTCTGCTCTACCGTTCGAAAGATCTTGTTCACGTTCGCCGGTGATTTATTCCGTGCACGACGAAGTCACGTTCTTCCGACATATCCTGGGAGACATACCTATACGAGGAAATCTGTCTTAAGGAAATTGTGCCTCGCACAAACTCGGAATTTCCTTAACCTACCGTTCACGTCGTTTACCGCAAAATAATAACAATATATACATATATATATATATATAGATACATTTTATTTAATTTTATGCGAAAAACATGGGTCCATGCTGTCACTCACAAGGATGTCCGCATTCTTACATGAAACACGTTCCCATGTTGGGCGCAGCTTCCATGTATTGTTATTGATTAAATAGTTTTCAAAGATTAAGATTTCATTTTTGAAAATTGAGATTTCATTTTAAATAAATAATAGAATAAGGAACTACAAAGTACAAATTTTGTTAAACAAATTAGTTCTTTTGATTCAAAAGTACGTATTTTTATAGGGTAACCTTTCCGTCAATCTTGACATACATGACCCTTTCACAACTTTACCAAACGAACATATGATAAATTCAATCAAAATTTCCCCTTTTTTAGTTTTGAACTAAACGTTCATTAAAAAAAAAAAGAAGAAAAGATTTAGATCTCCATGTGAAAGGGTAGTGGTTGAGCATTTCGTAGTCGTGCCACTGCCATGCAGGTGAACAATTAAATTAAATATTCAATTAATTTATATAATAAAATCTGTGGGCATGCAAGATTATATCGTTAGGTTATCACATTCCAAGATTTCTACCAAAGAAAAAGTCAAAGTTCATTGACAAGGCAACCGAAATGAACCGCCACTAACTTAACTTCTACATAGCACCATGCCCACATTATTTAATAATTTCATAAAAGACTATTACCACTTGATTGAAATAAATTTGACAGAAATATTTCACCATACAACACAATCAAATACATATATATTATATTATATTAAATGCGTGTGTGTTGAAGGCATTAATTAATGTCGTCCCACCTCCTCTCCTCCCCATCAAAGGTTGTTGTTGTAATGCTTTGGTTCACGACTATCGTCATGCATGATGTCCTCGTGCTAAATGTCGATATTTAATTGCTACGTATTTCAGCAATCAATTTTCCACCAATCTTATAGCGGCGATTTGCAGTTATTACAGTTTTAAATATAAATCTACATGTCCCATTATTATAAATTCGTTTGGTTTTTAAATTTAATATATATACTTAACAAACCGACGTGTCTTACATTACCTTCACACATTCTTTAACAGAGTTATGACAGTTAGTTCATCGATCATAATTACCGCAAGATCTTCGTATAATTAATTATATGTGGTACGACGATGATGATGATGCTCTGACATACGTACGACGTCGTTTGATAGCAGTTGATGATGCTTCAACGGGCCAAAAAAGTTGTAAGAGAAAAAAATATATAGTGGGCCCACTTTGATATCAACAAAGGTCAGCCCATCAGAGCCCCTCCACCCCGCCAATATATTCCAATTTAAATTTTTTTTTTTTTTTGCCAAAAAATTATTTATCACGACAGATTGAAAGCATCACTTAATTATAAAAACTCTCACATCACAGTTAGAGATAAACTTGATTAATGGGCAAAAGAATGATAAACGTAGGGATATGGCAAAGGCAAAGGTTGTAGCTTGCCTTTGAAGTATTGTCTCTTTTCTCTTTCCACGCAATTAATCTTCTTTTTATTTATTTTTTTAATTGGCTAATGTATTGCAAAGTGCAAACCTCTCAAATTAAGATATTACTAACTACTTTTAAAAAGGCACTTAATTGCATAGATATGATTGGTTGTTTGGCATTTATAAATAAAAATAAATCTAGAAATCAGGCCACGTTGTGCAAGTGAAGTGATAAGCTCAAAATTAAATGATAATATATCAATTCACATGATATGGACAATCTTAGTGTACACATATTTCACCTCTAATGTATATTTTCTTAGATATTGAAGCTCTTTGAGCAAGATTTATTATTTATAAACAAGAAAGTTCAAATTTGGGGCTTTCTTGTCTATATGGGCTTTGAGGAATGTTTATCTTTATCCTATGTAAGAATGTTGAGAGACCATTTTGACATTTTAGCCTAAGTTGTTTATAAAATCTACTTTCAAGAATCGAAAAGCCCAATATAAAGACATTGGAATTTGGACGTCGCCATTCTTGATAAGAAGAGCTACTATTCCTAGATGTGTTTCTTACTGTGTCATGTAATAATAATATCTATAAGCAATAATAAATTTCGACTTTTTTTTTTTGTAGTAATCAATATTCGTGTTATGGTCTCCAAATCCGTCAGCCACTTAGAGTGGAATGATACACATCATAAATACCTTTTGAAATTATACTTAAAATATGATCATATCATGGAGTTATGCATATCTAGGAAATAATATATATCAAATTTGCAATCCTATTATGTATTATTTTCTACGGCAAAATTGATTGTTTGAAGTGTTGATAAGACTTAAGAAAAAAAATGGTTGTAGCAATCGATTGCTATTCTATTGCACAACTTGTTTACTAATGGCATGCATGATGTTTTTTTCCATGTCAACCTTCTTCTTAAATTGTACATGTATTAATTAATTATTATTATTATTATTATTATTATTATAAAATAAAACTTGCATAAAAAAATCGGTGTTTAAAAAGGGTCAACAATTATCTTTATTGAAACAAGTTTCTCGGTCTATATTAGACTTTTAAGTATGATATATGTGTTATTACATATGATATTTACTAACAAAATATCAACAAGCAATATAGAATTTAAGATCTCATGGTGTACAAATCCTTCACCCACTCTATGTCCGTATATGTAGCCAAAATATAATCATATCATTCACTTATGCATATCTACAATGTTATTATTATTTAAAGAAATAGAGAACCCTATTATGGATTTTTTTTCTACGGCAAAATTGATTGTATGAGAATATACTTGATAAGATTTAAAAAAATGGGTTGTAGCAATCGATTGCTACTGCACAAGTTGATCTATGATGGTCAACCTTCTTGAATTGATACTCGTAATAATTATATTTATCTATTTAATGACTTCCTAAGATCATATCATATTATATGCAGCTTTAGTTCATTGTAATAATAAGACATACCATAACGAATCGTGATCTATATTGGGAAATGAGATACGATCCAATGTCCCAATAACTAAAAATATTATATTATTCTATTTCATTATTTCTTCATTGACTTTTTTCATATGTCGCTATACGTAATATATGGACCATTATTAATTAAAATGCATGACATATCATGATTGCTAAATGTGAGCTACGTCAACACATTGGTGATTATGAAAACTATTTGGTAAAGGTCCATTATGCAGCAATACACTCATGTGTATGTAAATGTATATGTCTTAGAAAAGAAACAAAGGAATCGAAATTCATTTTCTCGTTGACTATAAATTAGATGGATTTTCAAATATTATTCCATTTTAGTACTTGTTAGTTGCAGTAGTAAATGAAATCATGAGTGTTGAAGGAACTTAGTTTTGCTACCATACCCTTCAAATTCAAATTATTATGAGATCTACAAATAGAGGTTATATGTTCAAATTCTTTTGAACTTCTTATAAATTTCAAATTTGCTTCAAAACTAAATTAGTTGGATAAAGTTTTTCTTACAAAAAAAAATTAACATAAAACATGAGGGTGCCCATCACTTATAAGGAGTAAACCTTCAACTAACATATCCATGATTATGTATATATGTAACAATATTTGATGCCTAATGAATGTCCTAATTTTTGGGCTTTTGTTTTAAAAAAAAAAAAAGAAGGAAATTTCCTTCAAGATAATAATTACGAATAAGTAGTGTGCGAGTTCTTGATAAAATTATGACTACCCTCAGTCGTACCCATCATTCCCATTCTTGAAATTTAGAATCCCTACAAAGCCACATGGCTTAGCTCTTCTTTCATTTCTTTCAAAATAAATAATCTATATTATTTATTTTTCTTGCACCCTTCTTCTTATATATATATATATACACAGGAGTTGCATGTAATAAAAAAATAACACATATAGCAGTTGTAATACATATATATACACAGAGACACATAATGTGCAAAGGGGATCATAATGAATACATACATACACACAAACTTCTATTCTTTCCTCATAGGCGGATAAGCGTTCGTGTCCGGCGGTTGTTGAGGTAGGCGTCGTTATATATTTCCACACACACACACACACACACACATATGGATGTGTGTGTCATTTTGTTAAATTGCTGTAATTTTTTGCAGAAGTACTTACAACAAGCAACATAGGAAGGAAACAAAGGTTGCCTCGGACATGACTTTGAAGAATCTGAGGTTGTACATGGAGAACGTCGCCATTAAAGAAGAGAACGAAAGGTTGAGGAGAAAAGCTAACCTTCTTCACGAAGAGAACCTTGCTTTGTGGTTGGAGTTTCAAAGGAAGATTTCTTCCAATGGGAGTATTGCCAAATATATAAATAAATAAATGATATTGAAGAACGATGTTATGTAGTAATAATTATCAAGAAGTGCTCAATAATAATGGTTGTCTTTGCCTTGTATGAGTTATTACATTATAAAACTAAGAAGCACGGTAATTACACACAAGTTTTAGGGTTGTTTGTAAATGATCCAAACTGTAGGGGGTATTTTGTAATAAACGAAAAGGAATCTCAATTACCTATTATGTTGCCGCCCTCTCAACGCAGGTGGTGCCGTACAGCGAAGAAATTACATTAAAATTTATTTTATTACACGCGCGTATGTATGTATGTATGTATGTATACGGATTTGTCGATCCCTCTTATTCTATTGACGCGCATTTCTTGTTTTGATTCGATCTTCTTACTTGGGCTGTCTCCATCTCCACCTGTATGTATTGGGTTAGCTGACGTTTCAAAAAATCCAGCCCTTTGCAAAGCCCTACACACCTCGACTCAATCAGCTGTTTTTCTTCCTCGGGTCGGGTCGGGTCGGGTCACGTTCGAGTATAATCTTCTGATCATCGTCGGAATAGGGAAACAAAAAATTGCGGTGGCGGAGGGGTTTTTGACTTTTACTGATGAGTATGAACGGTGCTGCCGCGGAGGATGGTAGAGGAGATTATATAAAAGTGGAGGAAGGTCATGGGATCCAGGCGGAGCCGTCCTCGTCAGCGTCGGGTGATACTTGGTGGTGGTCCCTTTGGTGGTGGGCGAAGCTGGTGGTGGTTTTGTTGCTGGTTGGGCTGTTGGTCGCGGTGTTCTTCAAATGGATCGGTCCCTTTTTCATGGAAAATGTCTGATTTTTTATTTTTTTTATTTTTTCTTCGAGTGTTAATCCGTGTTGATTTCTTCGGGCAGCAACATTTGGGTGTTTTTCTGTTAGCTGTTTGTGCTGCTATTGACGAGCTGATTGCATACTTCTGTTCGAATGTGCCATTGAAGATATGATTTTTTCTGTTGTTAATGAGTTGATGCAAGTTTTGAGCTGATAATGTTTGTCTGGATGTTGACTGAATCATTTATTTCAAGTTTAGATTTTATGCTAATGCATTGACTTATGGTTTCTTGAAGACTTTTGAGGGGGCAGGGAGATTAATCCAAGCTTGTTCTTATAATTTCTACTGTTTTGCTGTATTAATTTCTTGTCACATCTTAGTTTCTTTGCGATGTTTTTAATGCTGTGATATACTTGTGTGAAATGGCTGCAGCCACTATAGATATGTCTCACTCATTTAGTTATGGCTAAGTTCTTTGACTCATGTCCGAAACATTCTTTGTTCGTGGTAGTTGATATCTCATCCAAGATGTGCAACTCTGATAGATCAACTTTATGTTTTTCTGCTAATGAAATGTCTCTGTGTCTCAGTCTTAGTCTCTTGAATAATCACATAGAAGAGCCAATGATAGAGATTAAGATATATTAGCCTTCTGTGAAATTTGTGATCTATAGCGATCTGTCGATTTCTTTTCATATATAGTACATCACCATAGTCACGGCTCAATCGAGTGAAATATCTGCTGTCTTTGTTTCTTTTCAGGAAGTTATTCCAGCGATAAATTGGGTACAAAAAACATTCAGCAGAAAAACATTAGCTTTTATAGTGTTTGGCTCTCTCGCTGTGTTTCCATCAATTATGTTGCCTTCTACACCGTCCAAGTGGCTGGCGGGGATGACTTTTGGATACGGCTATGGATTCCTTTTAACCATCGCAGGAGTCCTTGTCGGCGTGTCTCTTCCTTACTTGACGGGCTCACTTTTCTATCGTAAAATCCATGTAAGAACTTGAGCTTTATCGCTCCGGCCTAATGTCTTGGTTCATTGTGTTTCAACTTAAAAACCTTATTTTGTGACGTATAGGTGTGGTTAGAAAGACACCCAAAGAAAGCTTCAATTATAAAGCTAGCTGGCGAGGGGAATTCGTTCCATCAGTTCCAAGCTGTGACTTTCATTAGATTATCTCCTTTCCCTTACATGGTGTACAACTACTGTGCTGTAGCTACCGACGTGAAGTACATTCCCTACTTGCTTGGAACGGTTGGTATGATACCCGAAATATTTGTCGCACTTTACACGTAAGTTCTCTTTATCCACAAAATTCAAATTCTTGATTTTGTTGCTTTTTTTTTTTTTCCGTTTCTTACAACGTTTAAGGGGTTCTTTTCAACTGCAGTGGAATCCTCATAAAGGCTTTAGCTGATGCTTCTCATGACGGGCGCCCCATCTCGGCTCCTCAGGTTGTCTTCGATGTCATTGGCTTTGGCATTTCCGTGACTGCTACTGTTGTTGTAACGATATACGCTAAGAGGAGACTAAAACAACTGCAAATGGAAGAAGAGTCCCTCTTATCGCAGTGATTTCTTGGTGTTTTGCTCGACTATCGAACTGCGTAAGAAAGGCCTGATTATAAAGAGAGTCATCGTTTGCATTTGTAAGGAAATTTGAAAATGACTTTTAACAGCTAACAGAACTGAGACTAATATTTCTTTTCTTTTCTTTTCTTTTTCTATTCTTCTGTAATGTGATTTCAGAAGACTTGTTATATCAAGAACACAGGCGATCGAGACTATCTGAATTAATTTAGTTGTACTTTCTAAGCTTTATTCCAATAGTTATTACATTGTAGTTTCAACAAAATCAATCTGCCAATGGAACATACAACTTAGAATCAATGCAATAATGAACAAATCCAAAGTTAGAGTCAGCCACATTTAGTCCACAACCCATATTTCATATATAGAAGCATGCAAAGAATGGATTTTTAATGATATCAATTTGGCTTATCTACAAAGAACAAATGCTCAGGCAGCAGGTGTTTCACAGTTACAGAAGCCAAAACAATGGTTTCCCATATCTTTTCCAATTCCATGTCGTCGAAAAATGGCGAATAGAGACAGAATCGTAACTACGATACTTGTATCAAGTTTCAGGCACTTCTTGAATTCGTTCGATGATCAAAGGAATGTCCCTTTCGCTTAACATGGAGAGAGACAAACCGAACCAGCCTGGTTCAATGCAATGGCACGATGAGCCAGAGAGAGTATTGATCTTGGCCACATTCAGCAACTTCTCCCATAGATCGAGCTCTCCCTTTTCGCTATACGAACGTATCAGATGGCTCATGTCAGCCCAGCAATAGTATCCTCCATTACTTTCCACGCATTTGATGTTCAGCTTCGACAACCCTTTTGCAAACTCAGTGTACAAATTTGCTAGCCGTTCTCTGCTGAGCTTTATGGCTTGCTCGACAAATTTTTCGTCGGAGAGCATAGAGATGAGCAGTTGCTGAGCTGGGACGGCAACAGATGAGAATCTTGCTAGCTTTTTAGCAGAGGACACAACTTTTTCATTGAATGTATAGATGACTCCAATCTCAGATCCGTGAAGGGAAAGATCGTTAGAAAGCCCGTAAACTATATGAAGCCGGGATCTATCGAAATCGTCCGTATCGATTACTTCGGCTATGCTTGTGAATCCTTCGCCTCCGTGAATGAATAGTTCATTGGAGATGATGTGTATGTTCTTCTCCGTGGCAAAGTCCATGAGGCTGTAAAGTGTTTCTTGGCTGTACAGAACGCCCACTGGGTTCGAAGGGTTAGTTATGATTATCCCACGAACACGAACATTTCTCTTCTTCGCTTGGTTGAAGGCTCGATCGAGGGCGGCGATACTTAAAGAGAAGTTGTCAGCACTACGACAAGGAACTGGTATGATCTCCACTCCAGTTCTCCACTTAACATCCCTGTCAAGACTGATTGTACATACAGTGTGCTTTAGCTCCATGTCTTTATGACAAAAAATAACAGCGTTTTCGCAATGTGTTAAGGATGTTCGAAGTACTTACTCAGGACAATACGGCGATGGTACAAGAAACGCATTTCCTGGATCGGCTAGACAAAAGGAAAGAATCTCAATAGCAGCATTAACACCAGTAGTTAGTACTGTACATTCTGCGTTGAAAAGCTGAGGTTTTTGGATGATTTTGGACATGAACCTCGTCACGGCCTGTGGATTTTAACAATTATCACGGAGGACATGTGATTTTATACAAGAATAAAGGTCAACTTTTGATGAAGAAAAGCCATCGAAAATGTGAAAAGGCAGCAGCACCTTTCCAGATTTTGAACTGCTTCAGATCTAAGATAGATAGATTATTGCATAAAAAACTCACTCTTTTCAACTCCATCAGCCCATCAAATGGCTGATATGTAGCAATCCCACTAATGGTCAAGTCTGCATCAATCATCGACTCCTTGGCATGGTTAACAAGCCATTCTTGAACCAAATCGAAGGATAACTATTACCAACAAAGAAGTGCATCCGATATGTTATAAAAGAAAAAGAAAAAACTCGGGCATAAAAACTGCTACTGTAATAGCAGACCAGATAATCAAATCACCTATGGAGAAAAAAAAGGACCTTTTTGATTAACTTTTACATTCGATTTAGAGCAACAAAACAGTTCAACTCACCATGTTTTCATCCAAGGCAAGATGCATTACCCCACGTGGATTACTTGAGTAATCATACGGATCCTCCAAGACCCGTTTGAAGCCCGATTCGAAAGGGTCATCGCCTTGCTTGGCAATCGTATTCCCTCTAAAAGACAAGGGTGCGCTGGAACCCCTTGGAGATAGGAGATATAGCATCGACGACCTCGAGTGCGCTCTCTGCAACCCGCCGGACGGTGAAGAGGAATACGCCGGTGAATTTTCCGACGACTCCGCCTCCGTATCCGGCTGCGGTCGGTCTCCGCGGCCCTTCTTGAAGTATAGCTGCAGCAAGTAGAATAGAGCGCAAGGGATCACCGAGCCCAAGAAAAGGCCTCCACGGCCCTGAACCACGCCTTGTAACGGGACTATAACTCTCATAGCTGCCGCCGATCCGCCGCCTCCGTTGGACGGAGATTTCTTACCTCTCATGCAACACGACGTGCCCGCGGCTTCGACGGCGGAGTTTCCGAAGAAAAAAGCTCTCTTTCAATCTTCTTCTCCTTCAGATTCCCTTTCGCTTTCTTTTCTTTCTTGACTATGTTAGTACAGCGCAGCCTGTCGCTTTTGAGCAGAGGAAAATTTTGCGCGGACGAAGAGACCACAAAGATTGGTGGGAAATTGTTTGCGTTTTTTGTATTTTAGTCTCAGATTTTTCCATTCGCTGGCGGCGTTAAAGACTAGAATACCCTTCAGTTTCTTGCTCAATCCTAAAAGCCAATGTGTGTGAGCAATCAACATTAACATTCAGAAACCAAATCAAGTAAATACTAAAATCCAGGCAAGAAATACGTAGATGATTATGATATAACGACCCAATTCAAAGTACTTAGTTAAAATGACAAAAAGGCTGTTCCTTTGTAATGATCACCACTTCATTGGTTTCATTCTTACATCACTCGTTAAAAGCTTATCATGGATTTTTGTCACAACGTTTATACTAACTACTTTGAAACGTCCATTACATATTTTGGCATATTCTATTGCCAACCACATAAGCCTTTCTTGCACAAACACTATGCGGGGCTATGTTTGGACATCAATAATGTAAGTAATAACCTTGTCGTGTTGTTGAAGAGGGAGTGTTGCGGCCTTTTTAGGGTCTCATTCGACATTGTAACAAATTCACTTGGCGATATCTTGTGATATGTGCCATTTGGTGTATTTATGAAAGAAATTGAACTCTTCCAAGATTCTATTTTTTACCAAGTCTCGCCATGTTTGAAGGGCCACAAACTCTTCTAGCCGGCTGGCTACTTACGTACGTTCGACGGTTTTAACGGTTATAAATACCATATTACACTAGCAAACGACTCACAAGCCAGCTTATAACAAGCATACATCTTACATCAAGCGTTAAAGAGCTCAAAAAAATGGCAATCAAAGCTTTCTTGATCTCAGTCGTAATAGCAACTGTAGCCGTCCAAGCTTTCTCAACCGACTACATCGTCGGCGACGATTCTGGTTGGAAGTTGGGGGTTGACTACCCTCAGTGGGCCCAAGGAAAGAATTTCTACGTCGGAGACCGACTAAGTAAGTCACATTACATTGCAAAAAAAGAAAAACAGATATGTTCACTATAGCATTAGGCTTAATCGCTTGCTATCTGTCAATTGGTTGTTTCAGTATTCAAGTACCCTCAGGGGGCACACAACGTCTACAAAGTAAACGGAACTGCATTTCAAGAATGCGTAAAGCCCTCATTACCGTCAGAGGCTATGATAAGCGGAAATGATGTAATTACCCTCGTGACGCCCGGGAAAAAGTGGTACATGTGCGGCGTGGGCAATCACTGTGCTTCGGGGATGAAGCTTGCCATAACCGTTGGTTCAACCGAAGCTCCAGCTTCTGCTCCTACCCCGACCTCAGCAGCAGCCAATCACAAGCCTTGCTCGGGAACTTTCACTTTTATGATCGTAATAGCATTTGCCATCTTCAAGTTCATGTGGGCTTAGTCAAAAGATTCTTGTCTTGTACCCTTATCAGTTTCCTTGTCCCTGTTGATTGAGTTGCATTTGTTTCTAGCGCTTCGAGGATGTAATATTTTCATTTATAGCTATGTCCGGGCTCTTTCTTCACGCCTCTATCTCTCATAAGTTGCCTCGCTTGATCACGAAAATCCCACTTACCAGCCATAGCGTACATATTCGACATGAGAACATAAGTAGCAGAGTCATTAGGTTCCAACTCTAATAGATGGTTAGCTGCAACTTCGCCTATTTCCATGTTTTTATGAACCAAGCAAGCGCTCAAGAGTGTTCTCCAGACCATAGCATCGGGTCGAACAGGCATGGCATCCACAAACGCTTTGGCTCGAGCCAACTGACCGTCCCTCCCAAGAATATCCACAACACATGCATAGTGTTCGGGTTTTGGGACCAATCCGTGTTGCTCGGCCATGGACTCGAAGTAGCCGAGCCCCTCCTCGACCAATCCCACGTGGCTACATGCAGATAAAACTCCAACGAATGTTATATGGTTTGGCTTAATTTTTAGCCTTTCCATGTCCAGAAAGAGTTGTATTGCTTTCCTACAATATCCGTGCTGAGAATAACCAGTAATCATTGCATTCCATGAAACTTCGTTTCTCAGAGGCATGTTAGAGAAGACTCTCCAAGCACTGTCGAGGTGTCCACATTTGGCGTACAGTGTAATGAGTGCATTGCACACTTCTGTCTCGATAGCAAAGCCCGTTTTAGATATTCTCCCGTGAATCTGCTGACCCAAAATGATATTACTTGAATTAGCAGCTGCACTGATTGTAGAGCCATAGGTGAACATGTTAGCCTCCTCTTTAGCTCGAATCATCTGCAAAAATACCTCCAAAGCTTCCTCACTATGTCCGCTCTGGACAAAGCCCGATATCAAACCGTTCCATGAAATGCCGTCTCGGTTGGAAATTTTCTCGAAAGCCACGTACGCCTCAGAGACACGACCACACCTAGCGTAAAGACACACGAGAGCATTTCCAATTGAAATGTCTGATGAGTTTCCAAAGATAACAGACATAGCATGAATCTGACGGCCTATATCGAGGGCTTGCATTCCAGCAGATGCAGTAATAACACTAGCTAATCCTATGTTGTCTGATCGAATGCCTCGTTCTTGCATTTCCATGAATAATTTAAGGGCTTCGGCGGACATGTCGTGCTGAGTGTAACAGGCAATCATAGCCGTCCATGAGACAACATCGTCTTCCTCAAGGCGTCTGAATATTCTCAGAGCATTCTCCAGATTACCGAGCTTGGCATACATGTCTATGAGCACGCTGCATACGTATACATTGGGCTGGAACCCAGTTTTTATGACTTGGGTGTGCAGCTGCTCGCCTAGAGCCAGATTTCCAACGTAAGTACATGTTCTTAGTATGCTGGGATATGTATGCTGATTGGGCTGAAGACCGTTGATTTGCATCTGTGAATAGATACGGAGAGACTCTTCTAAGTCTCCCATTTGCCCATATGCTACTAGCATCACATTCCACAGAACCACGTTCTCGTTTCGAGCAGTAAGAAAGAATTTATGGGCTGTTCTAACGTCAGCACATTTTACGTAAAAATCAAGTACAGAACCCTCAACGATGACATCTGAGGACATCCCTTCTTTGACTGCATAGGCATGAAGCTGCATTCCATTGCGAAGATCTCCCAATGATGCACAGCTTCCCAACAGAGAAGCTACTGTGACACAGTTAGGCTTCAACGCCTCGTCCTGCATTTTCCCAAACAACTCGATTGATTGCTCGGCTGATCCTTGCGAAGCAAGGCCTGAAATTAGAGTATTGTACGATACCTCATCCCTGTATTCCATTTCAATGAAAATAAGTTTGGCATGCTTTAAATCCCCAAGTCTGGAATAAAATGCGATCAGGGCATTGCACACAAAAAGCTCCGACGGGAAACCAAACTTGAAGATTAGAGCATGAACTTGCACGCCAGCTTCGTACAAGTCGATCTTAGTGCAGGCACTTATAATGCTCGAAAACACATATGGAGTGGGATAGACTCCGCATCTACGCATCTTGGAGTAAAGAAGAACAGCTTCTAATTCGCGACAACTTCTAGATAAACCTGATATCATTGCAACCCAAGTGATGCTGTCCCTTTTGCACATGTCGTCAAAAATCTGAAATGCTGAGTTGATAACCTCATTCTTAAGGTACAGATCAACCAGACGATTGCAAACAAGTGGGCTTACAGACAGACCACATTGAATAATCTTAGCATGAATTTGTTCCACAAAGTGAAAAGAAAATCTATTATCACCACATGCCCGCATAATATTAGCCACAGAAATTTCATCCAAAGCAGAGCCCTTTTCAAGATTTTGTGGAAATGGGTTCTTAAATTCACTTTGGTATTCACTTTCCTTTACTTGAGTGAACTTCTGCACATCAGCTCCTTCGTCCCGAGCTGTCGCAGTGTTTATAAAAGCAGCAAACTTGGACGTAACAGCTTTCAAATGCCACTGCAAAACATGATCATAACAGTTGTTAGGAAAAATCATGCTAAAGGAATACAACGAAATAAAGTACCCACCTTTGGTCCAATCTTGAAGCTCAATCTGTGTACGGAGAAGCGGCGGACAATTACTACCACCATAAATTATTGTTTCCGAGCAAAAAGAACTTTTTCTGTATCAACCCGATGAAGACAATCGTCGTTTCGTCGGGTTCATCCTAAATTAAGCCACTCGGGGGCGTTGATTGCGAGGATCCAAGCTTTCTGATTCATTCAAATCTTCTCCTTTACTGTTCAGGGAAGGTTAAGGTCCTCAATTTATTATCGCAAATTAATCCACTGTGCTGTTTCTGCGTGCTGAAGACCGAGCTACAGAAGCTTCTCAACACCATTAGAGAGCTTAAGGCTGACAACTGATGAGCAGTCTCCAAGTCCTAGGCCTAGGTTTTAATTTTCCTACTGGAGAGATATTTTCGTATTAATACTGTGATACGACTCTTATTACAATTTGCCCATATTATATTTGTTATTATTAACATATAAAATGCCTAGGCATTTTCAAGGTTGAAATAATGGCATTTTTAAGGTCAGTGGTGACTGCTAAAACAACGGCCATATCAGCTGCTGCAACGTTGGCGATTCCAGCGGCTCTCGCAATTTCTTCATCTTCATGTGCGAATTTTCAAGGGTTATCAAAAAAATCATTTTTTGGGTCTTCAAGTTTGTCGTTGATTTCCTTATTTGCTAGAGCTGAAAAACCGAGTCTTGCGAAGAGTTTTGCCTACCCAACTTCTGTTGAAATGGATCTGAATCAATCTGCACCATCCCAGGTGATACTTGATACTTTTCTGCAGCTGCTGTTCGAATTTCTAATTTTCTTTCCCTGGGCTTTGTGTTATGTATTTGTTAGTTCGTCTTAGCATTGAAGCTGATTGTTTCTTCATTTGTTGGTTTCTTTTTGGGCATTTTTGTTGCAGAATGAAGCTCCCTTGCCGGAATTGCTGGTAAGTTTGCAAGCTGTTCATTATTTTGCTGATTTTGGAGGTAGTTCTGTTGACTGAAACGTAGTATGCCTGAAACAGACTGAATTCATGGTGGATATGCATTGTGATGGATGTGTCAATTCAGTCAAGAACAAACTGCAGACTGTTGATGGTGAGGAACTCCATATTTCTTTTTCCTTCTTTTTATTCGGCTACTTGAGTGTTTCTGTCGATATGGTAGAAAAAAAATGACATATTAGCCAAATCTTTTAGGCGTGAAAAATGTGGACGTCGACCTCGCCAATCAAGCTGTACGGATTCTTGGGAATTCGCCGGTAAAGGTCTTGTCCGAAGCACTAGAACAGACTGGTCGAAAAGCAAGACTAATTGGCCAAGGAGTGCCTGATGGTATGGAAACACAAAAACCTCTGTTTTCTTTCCTTTATTAATCTTTATCTTAACAAACAATCTTCGCTTGTTCTTGCATCCTTGTTTTTTTATTTTTCAATCTTACCCGAATACTAATTCTTGATCTCCTCCACAGATTTTCTAGTTTCAGCCGCTGTTTCAGAATTTAAAGGCCCCGATGTATTTGGAGTCGTTCGCTTAGCTCAAGTGAACATGGAACTAGCTAGAGTCGAAGCTAACTTCAGCGGTTTACCACCTGGAAAGCTCGGCTGGTCCATTAATGAATTCGGTGATTTAACAAGGGGCCCTTCAAGCACGGGCAAACTGTTCAATCCATCCAAGAACGAAAACGAGGTTTGTCAATCCAACCATAAGTATCTTAACAAAATATCCTTTTTCTGTTATATTATTTCTCTCCCATAGCCAAAAAAAAATTGATATCTCAGCCTGTTGGTGACCTGGGAACACTGCAAGTCGATGAAAAAGGTGAGGCATTCTACAGCGGAGTGAAAGAAAAGCTGAGAGTTTCCGAACTCATTGGAAGATCCATTGTGGTTTATGCAACCGAAGATAAATCTGATGAAGGAATTGCAGCAGCAGTAGTGGCTCGAAGCGCGGGAGTCGGCGAGAACTACAAAAATCTTTGCACTTGCGATGGAACGACTATTTGGGAGGCCACCAATGCTGATTTTGTTCCCAGCAAAGTCTAAGTACTTTCCACTGTGTCTTTGATTTGTCATGTTGTTATTACAGATTTCAAAGATTTATGACATTGGTGGATTTTAATGCTCTGATGCCATTGTATTGTATTGTAGCACTCAAAATCTGAGGTCTATATTCATTTTTGAGTCACCAATCTCTTTCTCAAGTTGCATTTTTGTCCCTTACTACAGTTATCTCCATGTCTTTCACAGTTCAAAAGATACAGCTTCAACAAGATAGCTCAGCTTGAATTAATAGTTTATTATTAGTTTCCAGCAACATTTGCTCTCACTTTCATTAAATTGGACTGACAACATATATCAGGAAAAAGGAAGAAAAAAAACAAAATATTAAGACTGCATTAGTTGGAGTCTCAAAACAAATTATTACCATCAAGAAAACACCAATTTATTATTATATCAAGCAACGACCATCTTGAAAAGAATTAGCGCCGCAATGACGATCGAAGCATGGTACTTGAAAGAAGCTGCCACCTTGCCAGCGGCAGAAGGCGGCGGGGCGGCCATCCACGGTGCTGGAGCTGGCCCCTCCGCAGAGACATCTATCACGAGCTTCATGCCCTTCGAGCAGTGATTAGGGAAGCCGCAGATGTACCATTTCTTGCCAGGGGCCGCAAGGGTAATCTCGTCCTTTCCGCTCGTGAGTACGTTGCTCGCATTCGTCGTCGGCAAACACTGTTGGAAGTCGGTTTGGTTCACTTTCATCACGTTGTGAATGGTGCTGTTGTACTTGAAGACTGAGCACATACAATACATTCGTTAACTTAAAAAAAAAAACAGAACATAAAATCAAGAATGATGATCAGAAATATATTTACGCAGATACATACTTAGCTTATCTCCGACGTAAAAAGTTTTGCCCGTGGCCCACTTTGAATAATCTACGTCCAACTTCCAACCGTCGCCATCTCCAACTGTGTATTCATAGGCCGAAGCCGTTGCAAACACCGCGGCAATAACTAACACAAGAAAGAATGCTTTAGAGGCCATTGATATGTTATTACAACGATTGTATTGTTTGATATGTGGGATGTGTTCAGATAATTCATGCTTATATAGCAATCTGAAAAGATACAGTAGAAGCCGGCCAACATAGTTTTACAATCCCAAGGAGAGAAAAAGCCAAGATTAGTATACAGCTGATCGCCGGCCATCGTAGAACTCAGCCTCGGGCTGATTATTATATGGTACATTACCTTGTTGATGAACTCTGTAATCATCACATACTAAGCAAGAACAATGGGTCTTCATTCTCATTGCATTAATAATAGGTTGTCTTTATGGATAAAAATGATCACTTTGCAATGCACCCATATACGTAGCTCAGTATTAAATATATTCACATTTAGCCTTTAACACAAGGCATTCACTATTCACGTTGCGTTCACACTTCATCCCGAAGGTCGTTCTCTCATGCATTGGCCCCTTCGGGCAGTGTAATCAGCCTTGTCTTCGAATCATACACCATGTCCGTACCGCAGCTGATTATTACGACAGCGTAATGGAAGTCAGGTAACCCAAAATCATGGTGGAGAAAGAAGAGAGCTTTCATACAAAATGGATGGTTCGAACTTACTTTGAACATTTGACCGAGTTGGACGAACCCCCGCTGGATATCGAGAGGATGGTCCCGAAGAACGAAGTGTTCTCCGTGCCACAGTTTGGACACGGGCCCTACATAAAAAAGACGAGTTGAATGGTTCAATCTGTTAGTTCGAAGAACGGTGTAAGAAAAGAATCTTTTGTGAATATCTTTTTACCCTTAAGATCAAGAAGTCCTTCACGATGAAGCCCGTGATTGTGAAAGATAGGTATAATATGACGGGTATGGCTGCAAACCACGTAAATAAGAAGCTGAACGGCTCGGGCAGCTGCAATCATAACCATTCGAGCACTCAAATCTTAAATAATGACTACAACGCGAAGATTCCGTGAGGAATCACTAAGAGAAGTGCGAGTGTGTGTTTAATAGGTTAAAGTTTAAGCATTTCGAATTCTAAAGAGGGGCGGGCTTGGTACCTCTAAAAGATAGGTGATCTCAAATCCAGTCAAATCATCAAGGAAGAAGAACCTATGAAAGAACAAGACAGCAGAGGTTATTTCGTGCTAAATCTTGAAACCTCGACGATGCAGTGACTTACAATCCTAATGCAACAACTGCAGCAGGTACGTTGAGTAGAAACATCTTGAGGTAGTCGACAGAAAGGTCACTGTAAACCTGCGAGCAAAGTGAAACTTTTGATGAAAACCATCGACAAATAGATATCGAAAGAGAGAATAATGTGAACTAATCTTCCAAGTGTAAGGAAATCTCATGGCAAAAATAGAACACTCACCTTCCTACTACGAAGACTGCATCGAGGACCCTCAGCAACGATTTCGCTCCCATCAATCTTTAATACAATGGTGATGATTAAACTTTTTTTTTTTGCTAATTTGATTATCTATCTGACTATATCTATTATATTTATAGATATTCACCTTCAGTTTCTGTTTCAGTTTATCATAATCTTCATCAGACATAATTGGATTCCCAGACACATAAGCCATTGAAGCTTCAAGAAATCTCTGTTCATCGGCGCCTAAATTCAAGATAATAGTTCCTTTTCAAGACTCCAACTTTATTGGAGGAAAAATAAGATAAAAAAAAAGCATAAAGATATGTATTTACTCAGCATTACAACACTGCTGCCCTCCCACATAAGTTCCTCTTTGAGGTTATCGAATTCCTCATTCGACATGATCGACTTTCCTTCGTAATAAAAAGCCTGCGACAGATGTAGAAAACATCGTTTAAGTAAATGGATTCATGTTAGAAACAGCCAAAAAAAAAAAACATATGACTACTAATAAGTACTTGAAGTGCTTGAAGAAAATCTTGTTCCATCTCTCCCACAGACTTTTTCTTGCCCTTCTCTATGCTGCAATAGGGCAACACATTGCCATCGACAACCTCATCTTCTTTGACCTGACCTGAAGCAAAAAAAAAAAAACTTAGGATTTAATACATGTCTGAACCACATATTGGGTCGCAAATCAATCAAAAAAATCACAACAACACTGCTCCCACCTGGCTGATCAGTAGTGGCCTTCGGACAAACGATCAATACCCTACGCCGAAACAGCTTCTCGCCAGCACCAAACCTCAGACATCGAACCGACCCATGAGCAGAAGATGCGACAAAGGCCGAAGCTTTCCTGGGTTTTACTACTCTGTTCAAGAAGGGGCTGGAGGGTTTTGTCACCACTGTAAAACCAGTCTTGGAGGCCATTCGATGGGGTGAAACGAAGGTAATCTGAGAAGGGTTCTTGGGGACGACGAACTCATTTGATAATATCAGACCAAAAATCGTAATTTCTTTCTCGGTGGACGCATCGAAGATAAGGCAAGCGATGAATGTGTGGTTTAGAGTTGTAGTCTTGATTCAGTTATTGTCTGCTTTCGCAGGTTATTTGCCAAGTCGCGGGAAAAAAAATCTTACACGTGGATAACTATTTCGTACACGTGCATGGCACGTGCGTCTTCTGCATTTTGATATTATAACGATAAACTGTCCAACGGTATGTAATAAAAATTGATGCTATGCTAATTAATCTTTTTCATATTTTCATATAATAAATATATTATAGGGAAATTTTGTACGAGATATATGGAAATCATAATTTCACTCAAACCATGAATCATTTCATATTTATATTATAATAATAACTCAACTCAAGCTTGATCATAGGTATTGACAGTAGGTCCAATGCACAATGCTGTGTCCACCTTCATAGCCTCAGCCTGATGAGAATGTAAATATACGAATTAAAAAGCATATCATTATATAAAAATACAATGCATACATCTATATATACTGATTATAAAATGAAGCCACTAATCTCAATTATTTATCACCTCTTTCGTCAACTGTATGTTAGCCTCCAATAATTTCCTCTCCCCCTCCTTGAGCTGCCTGATCTGCTCTTTGAGTAATACATACTGTAATATATATATATATTTAACAAAATATCTAAATATATTTCAATAGTAAAAAAAAAAAGTGGTCTAACACATAATGCGCGTTACCTTTCTATTCCTGATTTTAGATAAACTCTCTTCAAGCTGATGCACAACCTGCTGTAGTTCATCTACTGAACAAGAGTCTACACTTTCTCCTAACAGCCTTCTGAGTTAGTTAATTAATTAATTGGTAAAAAATAGGGAAAATAGATGTTTTGCAAGGTAGTCTTAAGTATATGCAGCGATGAGTATAAGGGGGAGTAACCTCATGGTCTTCTCAAGGAGCTCTATCTTCTCGGACAGTGCAGCAGCTTCATCTTTCAAGTTCTGCTCACATTGATATTAAAACAAATGAAATTTCTAAGCTGCATAGGTAACAGAAACCTTGCAATATAAGTTCATGATAAATATACAAAAGATATATATATATACATATATTCTTACAGGTAAGTCTTCTTCCTCGGCGTTTGGCGTGTGATGACTATCAGCTGCTGCAGGTGTCTTGGAGCTATTTAAGTATCGTTCAACTGTCTTGTTTATTGAACTGCATCTCGGAGTTCAGTTCATTACAACTTGGGAGTGAAGATACGAATTTTTTTTTTTCTAAATAAAGAAGAGAACTGAATAGGGTCTAGGAAGAAAATCAATAAAAAAAATCATTTTTTTTACAGCAACTAACTAACCATCTTGCTCATAGAATGACGAGAAGGAAAGAGATTAATCAATCACTCACAGTTGTCTTATAGGGTTCCTCACTTTCTGTACAAATCATATGTATAGTAGTATAAATGGTAAAGTTTACAAATATTAAATAAGCACTACTATTACTGGAAAAAACAAAGAAGAGAAGGTCAACAACCAAGGCATAATCATTACCAAAGTAAATTTAAGGCACAACATAAGGTTCTTTTTGCAGACAGACATACGTACATATAATAGGGGAAAACCGACGTAATAATTCGAACCTTGAGCTTGAGAACTCATATACTTTGCCACTGTGTGAGAACACTATAAGTGCAACTTCTGCATCACAAAGAACTGAGAGCTCATAAGCCTTCTTCATCAGTCCTTTTCTACGCTTGGAAAAGGTCACCTGTCTGCTTGTAGTCGTTTCAATTCTCTTCATTTGAGTTTTTCCTCTAACCATTGTTTTTATCTTCGCATCTACTTTAGAAATAATAAATATGCTTTTTCTTTCACAAAAACAAATTCAGGAACTTTCTGGTAAATACAAAGGCTGTAAGAGAAGAAGCGAAGGGATCTGAGGGATGTCTTGAAGGGCAGCTCAGAATCAAACAAAATACGTTGATTTTTTTTTCTTACTAAAAATAGAAAGGATTTGACATTATTTCTAATAATATTGTATAAATATGATGAAGAACAGACAAAAGCTTTGTGGGTTTCCCAGATCTGTAGCACAGATAGCTCACAAACTCGATAGAAACCCTAGAAAAAAAAAAGGAGAGATTTTTAACAACCTTGGTGAAATCTGAGTTCAGAATAGACTTCAAACCTCATCTCTTTCTTCTTTTGGTAAACTCATCACTGATGCCAAAGATAGCAACCTAATTAAATATGGAAACAGTGAAGAATGATGTAATAGCAAAGCAAAGGCACCACTAGACTTGCTGTCATAATAATTCATATGATATTCCTTTGTTTGCTAATTAAAATATAATAAAAATGGAAAAAGATACTATTTGGCTCGCTTTGGTGGACCAGTCAGCAGAACTCGATATATGCCCACCAAAAATGCTGGTACTCTCTTACATACTCCGAACAAATAAAAAGAAAAAAAAAATCTAATTCACAATAATTGCAACAGCAAAATTTATTAAAAAAATAAATAAAAAATGGAGAACAGTACCTTCTTCAGTGTAATGTCCCGTGTTTTTTTTTTTTCTATCATTTGCGCTCTCTGTGTGGCAAGGCAAAGAGCTTAGTCGATTTTTTCTAGTCAAGAATCATTTTTTCTTCACTCAATGGACTTAAATGGGTTCAATCTTGAGATAGTTGTGAGTTGTTTACAGTGTTCTTTTGATTTACTATCGGTGGTGCATAATACGAACAGCTTGGATCTAAGCCCAGATATTCCGTCGGAGGTTTCATAGCTGGAGAAATTTCTTTCACTTTTTGGTACCATAATTAGTACTAAACAATGAACAGATATTTCATTTGAGCTTCCATTATTGTTATCCAAGAGTAGCTTGTAATGCTAGGTTTGATTTTCGATGCTTGTAAAAGTTTGGCCTTTTGATCCAAGGGGCTAATAAGGACAGTGGGTATGTTGAAAATCAGCAGCAGATTGTTGCTACTGATGCAGTTGATTCACTGATCAGAAGTATTATTCCACACCAATATGTTTTTTCTTTCTTGGTGGGATTTCATCTATTTTCCTCAAAGTTTAATTAATGTGCCATTGATGCGCATGAACATCATCAGATGAAAGTAGGAGCAATCAAGAAAATGCCTCGAATGGAAGATGTTAATGTTGACTAGCTCAACGTTGACAATGTTGGGACCACATTTCAGTCAACATTGTTGTCTGTGAATTGGTCAACCTTCGATTTTATCTTTCATCCCTAAAAACCGTTTAATCTAGTTTTGTGGCTTTATCTACTGATGTGCAGGACTTGGATAAGTGCTGGAATGGTTCAATAAACGTGTGGAATACGTGTGGATAAGCTGGAACGAGTCTTAGAGTGGAACTTACTAAAAATAAGAGTATTGGAGCTCAAGTCAAGACTAAGTCATGTAGACTTATTCTATCCACCTAATGGACGAGTGGTGGACGTTAGTGGACGTGTAGTGGAAGTTAGTGGAAGTTGTGAAGTCATTCCCAAGTCGAAGACCTATATAAAGGGACTTCACTTTGCCGGGAAAAGGTGACACACACAAGGGTGTACACGGAGCAATACGCTGAGCGAGATCTTTGAGAGCGAAACGAGTATACACGAGGGGAGCGAGCCCGAGCTTTATGTTTTAGCCTAGTTTTCGTTTTGCAAAAGTCTGAGGACTTTGTAGTTTTGTAGGATCGTAAGATTCGTCTTTTCTAGGCTTGGTTTTTTTGTAATCCATCTTTATAGTGGAATTTCGCCATGAGGCACGCAGCAAGTATTATTACTTGCTGCATATTTTAAAGCTCGTGTCAATCTCTCTTTTCTATACAGTTTCTTAAACACTTCCGCTGTGCTATCTGTGTTGGGTTCAGTGTTATCTCAACATTGTTCTCAACATTTAGGTCTCTGTGTCCATAACTTAGTTTACATCCATTTCGGGACCTAGGACCCGCCATCAGAGTGGTATCAGAGCTAACACGCTTGACGTAACTAAGCGTTTTTATCCTTTTTAATGGATGTTTCAAGCTCAAACTATTTCGGCAAGGTTCCCGTGTTAGACGGATCCAACTACGCCTATTGGAAAGTGCGTGTGCGCCAGTGCATCAAATCTATAGATACTCGTGCGTGGGATGCTGTGCCCAATGGATATACTCCACCGCGATTACCTCCAGACGCTGATGGAGAAGTCGTCGACAAACCCATCGGTGAGTGGACGGCTCTTGAAAGAAGTGCAGCCGAGTTCAACGACAAATCCCTTCATGCCATCTTTTCTTCGGTCGACATCTTCATGTTCAGAATTATTCAGAACTGCTCGACGGCTCAAAATGCGTGGGAGATGCTCCAACGATACTGTGAAGGAGATGCGAGCGTTAGAGAAACCAAACTCCGACTTCTCAACAATCAGTTCGAGAATCTCAGAATGAAGGAAGACGAAGATATCACCACATACTTTGGGAAGCTTCTGACCATCTCGAGCGAATGTGCCAGCTTGGGAGAACCGCTCTCAAACAAGGTATTAAACTCTAAAGCAATTCGTTCTCTCACTGAAAAGTATAATGTGAAGGTAGCGGCTGTCGAGGAAGCACACAATTTGGCCACGATGGATTTCAACTCCTTGATAAACATCATGAAGAACTACGAGACCAACCTCGAAGTCCAAAAGAGAGCTTCTTGCAGCAAAAGCATAGCTCTAGTCAGTCAGTCCTCTGATTTTAAATCTGAGATTGATCCTGACGATGATGAGAGTATAGCTTTGATCGTGAGAAAATTCTCGAAGTTTCTCAAGAAGAATGTGGATCCAAATGTTGGCTCAACATTCAACAAAGGCCAGAATATCAAAGAACCATCTTCTGCTCCTCCGTTTTTCAGACGTAATCAAATGGAGAAAAAGAATATCAAATGGGAGTCAGTAAGGTGTCATGCGTGCACGGGTTGGGGCCATTATGCCAACGAATGTGCGAACACCCTTCGCAAGCGTGGGAAAGCAATTTGGGTGGATCTTTCCGACGATGAAGATGGGGAACCCACTGTGAAGGAGTCTCAGCGATCATCAGTAACCATACAATCCTTCTCAGACAATGAAGAAGACGATCAACACACTGGACTTACTGCGGTAACTGATGTTAAGCCTAATGTTGAGCGAACATTGGACTCAACATCTGAGAAACATATCAATTTTGATTATGATGACTCAAACTGTGTTGATGGATATGTGAGTTCAGATGATGCAGGTGAAGAACCTAAAGTTTCAGAGAAAGTTCAGAAGGATGATGCCTTCAAACAGTTGTCCGATGAATATTCAAAGGAAAAGGCGAAAAACTCGGAACTCAAAGCCATCGTGAAAACGCTGTCCAATGAAAATGAGAAGAGCAAAAAGATGATCGAAAGCCTGCTTGAAGGAATGAACAATATGGAAGCCGTTCTGACGAGAAAAGACAAAGAAATCGACAAACTTCAAAAGCAAGTTGATAAAGCTGACGAGACGTTCTCGAGATTGAACAAAGGAAAATCAACCCTGGATGAGATTGTCTTTGTTAAGGAAAACTCCAAGCATGCGGCCAGTAAGCCAAAGATTAGGTCCTATAAATGCCATCATTGTATGCAGCCTGGTCATATCAAGCCGTTCTGCTGGAAATTGAAGGGGGAGATTTTGAAGAAATCTATGTTGACTGAAATGTCGCCCAACATTCCGCTCAACATTGAGAAATCAGTGTTGAAAGGTTTGTCATGGAGAAATTTCAGTTGACGCTCCTTCAAATTCTGGTGAACATACTGCTGTTTCAATGTCTAAGAAAGTCTGGGTAGAGAAATCCGTATATAAATGCAATGTTATCTATACTTCCTTGCGAGCTAACGTGACAGGTTCATGGTACTTCGATAGTGGATGTTCACGTCACATGACGGGCACCAAGGAGTTCCTTATTCACTACTTGCCTGTGAATAGTGGATCTGTGACGTTTGGAGGAGGTGCAAAAGGACGGATTCTCGGACGCGGCAAGTTGAATGTTCCAGACTTTCCGAAACTAAGCAATGTTCTACATGTCGATGGACTTGTGACTAATTTAATTAGCATAAGTCAACTATGCGACGACGACCTCGAGGTAAGGTTCAACAAGGAATGTTGTGAGGTTTTTAACAGCAAGAATGTTTGTGTCATGGCAGGGAAAAGATCTAGCGACAACTGCTATTTAGTCGGTGACAAATCAGGATCCAAGGACGTGTGCCAACTCACGAAGGCCGAGGATGATGTGATCCTTTGGCATTACAAATTGGGCCATGTCAACTATCGAACATTGGAGCAGCTTATCAAACATGAGGCAATCAGAGGAATTCCTAAGCTTAAGGAGTTTGGTAAGGTTATTTGTGAGCCATGTCTTAAGGGTAAGCAGGTTCATGTCAGTCATAATGTTGACCAACATTCTGCTCAACATTTCAAAACTGCTCATTGTTTTCAATTGATTCATATGGATTTGATGGGTCCCATGGAAGTAGATAGCATTGGTGGTCGTAAATATGCTTATGTGCTTGTTGATGATTTTTCTAGATATGCATGGATATTTTTTCTTAGGGAAAAATCTGAATCATTTGAATTTTTCAAAACTTTTTGTTCCATGATTAAGAATAATCATAGTGCTCCTATTTTTCGTGTTAGATCTGATCATGGTAGAGAATTTGAGAATCAATGGTTCAATGATTTCTGTGATAAGAAAGGTATAATTCATGAGTTCTCGTCTCCTAAGACACCCCAACAAAATGGGGTGGCCGAAAGGAAGAATAGAACATTACAGGAGATGGCTCGTGTGATGCTGCAATCTAAGAATCTTTCAAAAAGGTTTTGGGCTGAAGCTTTGAATACTGCATGTCATATTTCGAATCGTATTTATTTTCGGCATGGTACTAAACAAACATCGTATGAACTCTTGAAAGGGAAAAAGCCGACTGTCAAATATTTTCATGTCTTTGGGTGTCACTGTTACATGTTGAATGATCGTGAATATTTGAATAAATTCGATTCAAAAAGTGATAAATGCATCTTCTTGGGTTATTCTACCAATAGCCGTGCTTATCGTGTTTATAATCTTCGACTGAAATCTATTCAGGAATCTGTGAATATTGTGTTTGATGACTCTTCTGATCTTAGCAGAAATTCTCCTCAAGTTGATATTACAGATATTGTGCAAGCTGTTGATGGGACAGAAGCAAATGTGGAGCAAAATGTTGAGCCAACACCAGACTCAACATCAGCCCATGAACAGACCACTGAGGAAGGACCCAGCGAAGTTCGACGAGATCCGCCTGCCAGAATACAGAAAGATCATCCTACTAACCAGATTATTGGTGAACTCAATGAAGGACGTAAGACCAGGGACAAGCCACGGAAGGACTACAAGTCAATGGTAAAAAATGTATGCATGAATTCCGTGTACAATGAGGTATGTTTTAACTGTTTTGTTTCTGAAATTGAACCTAAAAACGTTCTTGAAGCTCTCAAGGATAGTTTTTGGATCAATGCCATGCAAGAGGAACTTTTGCAGTTCGAGAAAAACCAGGTATGGACCTTGGTTCCACGGCCGAAAGACATTAATGTCATAGGCACTAAGTGGATTTTTAAAAATAAGTCTGATGAGCATAGTAGAGTGATTAGAAATAAAGCACGTTTAGTTGCCCAAGGCTATACACAAGTCGAGGGTATAGATTTTGATGAAACGTTTGCCCCCGTTGCTAGACTAGAATCGATTAGGTTATTGCTTGCTATTGCATGTTGCCTCAACATTACCTTACATCAAATGGATGTTAAGGGTGCGTTCTTGAATGGTTATATAGATAAAGAAATATATGTTGCGCAACCAAAAGGATTTGAAGATCCTCAGTTTCCTAATCATGTTTTTAAGTTGCAGAAAGCACTTTATGGTCTAAAGCAAGCACCTCGAGCTTGGTATGGTAGGTTTACTACATTCCTACTTGAATTTGGGTTTAACCGAGGCGAAGCCGATCGGACACTCTTTGTAAAAAGAGTAGGGTCTGATATTTTGATTGCTCAAATTTATGTAGATGACATTGTTTTTGGCTCTAGTTCTCAATTTATGTTAGACCAATTCGTACATGCTATGAATTCTACTTTCGAAATGAGTATGATTGGTGAGCTAACATTTTTCTTAGGTCTGCAGATTAAGCAAAGCTATGACGGTATTTTCATGTCTCAGGAAAAGTACGCCAAGAATACGGTGAGGAAATTTGGGCTAGATACTGCCAAAGTAATGAAAACACCTATGGGTTCAACACAGAAGGTAAGTAAAGATAATGTTGGACAGAATGTTGACCCCACATTGTATCGTTCCAATGTAGGCAGTCTTTTATATCTCTCAGCGAGTAGACCTGATATTATGTACAGTGTTTGTGTTTGTGCTAGATATCAGGCTGAGCCAAAACTTTCTCATTTAAATTCTGTGAAGCGTATACTTCGATATGTGAGTGGTTCGTGTAACTTAGGGTTATGGTTTTCGAAGGATACTAATATGAATCTTGTAGGATATAGCGATGCTGATTGGGCAGGTGATGAAGATGACCGCAAGAGTACAAGCGGCGGCTGTTTCTTCTTAGGTAATAATCTTGTATCTTGGTATAGTAAGAAACAAAATTGTGTTTCTCTTTCTACGGCTGAGTCTGAATATGTAGCTGCGGGTAGTTGTTGTACTCAGCTTATATGGTTGAATAGTATGCTATGTGATTATGGCTTAGAGTGTGAGTCTGTGCTCATGTATTGTAATAATCTAAGTGCCATCAACATTTCTAGAAATCCTATTCAACATTCACGTACCAAGCATATAGATATTATGCATCATTTTCTGAGAGATATGATATTAGGCATCATTTTCTGAGAAATATGGTCGAAAAAGAGTTAGTTAGAATAGAGCATATAGATACTAAGCATCAATTAGCTGATATATTTACAAAAGCACTGGATTTTGAAAGGTTCTCCGACCTTAAAAAATCCATAGGTCTGCATCAGTGTGTCTGAATGTTGGTCCAACATTTGGATCAACATAGCATATGTCAAATTTGATTGTTACTGCTTTGATATTTGATTTAATGTTTTCTCTCTGTTATTCTGTGAAATGACTCGACCCACCTTAACCATTTTCTGAAATGACCCGATCCCATGCAAAAAGCAGGCTCATAAACCTTTTTCAAGATAGGTTTTGGTAATAAGTATCCCTAGGTACACGGCATTCGCGGTGACGATGTATTCTTTGTGACAAAAAGCCAAACCTTGATGTTTAGGGAATAAGGGCAGTGCACAATAATTCAGAATCAATATCTAAGGTGAAAGGGCAGAAAATGAAAGAAAATTGAGTTGAGGGAGTCGAGCAGAAAAGTCTAAGAATCCAGAGTTAGAATGTTGAGTCTCATGTTAGGGCAACATATGTGACTGTCAGTTTGATTATGCTACACTTTTTTGTGTATTCTTTTTTCCCGTTTATTTGCATTAGTTTTAGGATTGCATGTGTCAGTGTCTAGTATATATATCTCTCAGAATTGCATTAGTTTGAAGAACAGTCTGCTACGCTTGTCTCATGTGCTCATCAACGTTATCTAAATCGGTAAGTATCGCTTGACTCTACTTTGATTTTTGACTTAGTATTTTTTGTTCTGAACCATGACTTGCTCCTGACTTTTAGTTCCTATTTTAACTCAACGATTTTTTACAGTTTAAACCTAATTGACTATTTCTTGAAATAAACTTTTTTAAAATCGTTTTTAGGCTTCTAACGGCTAGTTTCTCTCTCACGTCTACTCATTCCACACGATGTCTCAGGGTTTCAATCAATTTTTTGACCATTTCATTTTTACCGTTGGAAAAACAGAGGTTTTTATACTTGGCTCGGCTGTGAATTATCTTCACTTTCGCAAACACTTGTTGCATAATTCGAGCTCTTTTCTCTGTTCTTTCAAGAGTCCTGATAAAATTTGGGGTTATCCATTCAGTTCGACATTTTGTTTCTTGAATCTCCTTGTGATTTTGCCATGTCAAACTCACCCGCTAACCAGTCTCAGAATGTTGACCCAACATTCGATGAGATAGTGTACGATGCCGTTCCTTTGCAGGCGATTCCGCCGATACTCGATATCGTCCCGTACGTGCCCCCTCCTCAGATTCGTGACGACATTCCGGCAGGTTCAGCGGCGACGAACCCTAATTTTCAAGAGTCCCCTGCTGAACAAGTCGCGAACACTCCTCAAGAAGCCGCATCAAATCAAGACGTTGAGATCCACACTGACAGTTCAGATGAAGACTTCAATGTTTCAGGGGGAGAAGAATCTTCTTCAGAATCCGAGTCTCTTGAAGCCTCGCTGTAACGACCCGTCCCATACCGGCTGTTACTGATAACATTCGTCCTACTGGGGACCAGTGGGGTTGGGCCCACCACACTCCTACTAATAGTCTGGCCCCACTGTACCACCATTTATACTTAACCTTCCAGCGTGCTTTGTCCTCACTCGCACGCACCCTGAGCTGCTTCCCAGGGGGTCACCCATCCTAAGATTGCTCCAAGTCAAGCACGCTTAACTTTGGAGTTCTTATAGATGGACTCCCGAAAAGGTAGGTCGACCTTTGTGATATGAGTAGTACTATCAATTCTCTTATACGATTCTTAGACCGACACGCCCATACATTGCCAGCCTCAGGATCCCCTCTTATTCGGGTGTGGGATCAGTTCATTCATGTACCCCTTCGCCTAGAAGCCTGCCAGGAGCCGCACCTTGTCCGTGCCCTCTCTGGCACCGGCGATCACTCCCCGCCCTCATTGGCCCCGGGCGTCACATGCCCACCAGCTTCCGCCTGGTTCGTCCCCGAACCACACCGTACTGCGAGAGGTTGTGCTCTGATACCATCTGTAACGACCCGTCCCATACCGGCTGTTACTGATAACATTCGTCCTACTGGGGACCAGTGGGGTTGGGCCCACCACACTCCTACTAATAGTCTGGCCCCACTGTACCACCATTTATACTTAACCTTCCAGCGTGCTTTGTCCTCACTCGCACGCACCCTGAGCTGCTTCCCAGGGGGTCACCCATCCTAAGATTGCTCCAAGTCAAGCACGCTTAACTTTGGAGTTCTTATAGATGGACTCCCGAAAAGGTAGGTCGACCTTTGTGATATGAGTAGTACTATCAATTCTCTTATACGATTCTTAGACCGACACGCCCATACATTGCCAGCCTCAGGATCCCCTCTTATTCGGGTGTGGGATCAGTTCATTCATGTACCCCTTCGCCTAGAAGCCTGCCAGGAGCCGCACCTTGTCCGTGCCCTCTCTGGCACCGGCGATCACTCCCCGCCCTCATTGGCCCCGGGCGTCACACTCGCCGACTCCTCCTCCTCCAGAAGAAGATGAAGACTTCTTTCGTGATGATGATTTATTAAGTACTGTGTTCAACAGGGTAAAGAGGAAGGCCGGAAAGCGACATATTCTGTCGGGACAAAAGCCCTCTAAACGTCCAAGGATGGCTGAGAGTTCACAACCACCAAGAAGAAATGTTGACGAAGATGTTGAGTCAGACACTGACCCAACATCTGACTCTGATTGGGAGACGCCTTTGCCTAACGGGAAGTTTTATGCTCCACGAAACGAGGAGCTGTGGGAGTCTCTCAGCCAGAGAATGCTCAGAGTTAAAAGGGTGGTAGATGTGTCCAGCTTCAGACGTTATGGCGTTTTGCAATTTCTTGAATCAAGGCACTTGGGAAAAATGGTGAGGAGTTTAGGGACTTACTGCGATACAGTAGTCCGGGAGGTATATGCTAATCTATCCTCTAATGTCAATGAACTAGGTTCTAGAAAATATGGGAAAGTTTACTTTCGGGGTAGACTTTATGATTTTTCTTCTAGAGCTATTAATGAGTTTTTGGAGACTCCTGAGGTTGAGATGGGTGTTGAGTATGATAATGATGAGGTGGTGTCTTTTATTACTGGGGGTAGAGTGACTCGATGGGAAGGAAATTTTTCTGTAAGCTTTTTGACCTCTCTTTACTCAGTTTTGTTCAAAGTTGGCATTTGTAATTGGTTGCCGACTAAGAATGATACTCGAGTGGCTGAGAATATGGCACAGCTTCTCTATGCTCTCGGACACAATCTGCCTATGAATTGGGGAGAGCTTGTGTTAAATCAGCTTGCCTATCAAGCCGAGAAGGTTGGCAAAGGAATTCTTCCATTCCCCTCGATCATCTATGGGCTATTAGTCCGAGGTGGATTCCAGCCTACCCGAAGAGATCAAGTGGTACATCACCAATGAACATATCCTATCTCGCACTATCATCTAGCTGGTCCAAATAGGGTGATTGATCTCCCATGGCAAGACCCTCAGAATGTTGGCCATGATGTTGGGTCAACTTCCGCACCAACATCAGATCTGGAGAGACAGATTCGGTGTCTGGAGGAAACCATCACCTTTCTGACAACGCAGCTTACTACTCTAAGGAGCATACTTTCTTCCCAAAAAGGGGGAGAGGCAGAAGCAATGGGAGAGGCAAAAGCTGAAAACTCAGGGGGAGATGCTGAAGATTCAGGGGGAGATGGTGAAAATCAAGCTAGGACTGAACAGGAAGACCAATGAGTCACAAATGAAGAAGGAGAACACCAGGAAGAAGGAACTGAGGAAGCAGAGGACTCGATCCAGAGTTTGGATTTTTAGACTTCGGTCTTATATGTTTGTGCATGATTTTCTTTTGTGTTTTTGCATGCCTAATCTGCTTATCTTTAGTGGTTTGCTTGCCTGCGTGTGATCTTTGTATTTTTTGCAGATGTTTAAGGTCAGACCTCGGAATCGGCTTTGTACTATTTTTTAGTACTATGAATATTTTAGTGACTATTCTGTTTTATGCTCTAACCATATTTGATTGCTTTGTGGTTGAGTATACTTTGCCTTCAGGGGGAGTTTCACTTCGTCTAACTTCTGCAACGGTTTTGGGAAGAAAGATAAAAAGGGGGAGATTGTTAATGTTGACTAGCTCAACGTTGACAATGTTGGGACCACATTTCAGTCAACATTGTTGTCTGTGAATTGGTCAACCTTCGATTTTATCTTTCATCCCTAAAAACCGTTTAATCTAGTTTTGTGGCTTTATCTACTGATGTGCAGGACTTGGATAAGTGCTGGAATGGTTCAATAAACGTGTGGAATACGTGTGGATAAGCTGGAACGAGTCTTAGAGTGGAACTTACTAAAAATAGGAGTATTGGAGCTCAAGTCAAGACTAAGTCATGTAGACTTATTCTATCCACCTAATGGACGAGTGGTGGACGTTAGTGGACGTGTAGTGGAAGTTAGTGGAAGTTGTGAAGTCATTCCCAAGTCGAAGACCTATATAAAGGGACTTCATTTTGCCGGGAAAAGGTGACACACACAAGGGTGTACACGGAGCAATACGCTGAGCGAGATCTTTGAGAGCGAAACGAGTATACACGAGGGGAGCGAGCCCGAGCTTTATGTTTTAGCCTAGTTTTCGTTTTGCAAAAGTCTGAGGACTTTGTAGTTTTGTAGGATCGTAAGATTCGTCTTTTCTAGGCTTGGTTTTCTTGTAATCCATCTTTATAGTGGAATTTCGCCATGAGGCACGCAGCAAGTATTATTACTTGCTGCATATTTTAAAGCTCGTGTCAATCTCTCTTTTCTATACAGTTTCTTAAACACTTCCGTTGTGCTATCTGTGTTGGGTTCAGTGTTATCTCAACATTGTTCTCAACATTTAGGTCTCTGTGTCCATAACTTAGTTTACATCCATTTCGGGACCTAGGACCCGCCATCGAAGAGATTCGAAGCTGAAGGCAATGAGCCCATTTATCAAGGTGAAGAATGCAACCACTTTTTTATTTTGTATATTTCTTTTGAAAAATAAGTTATTAACAGTCAATCCTTTCTTCTCCCTCCACTTGTTCTGAGCTTTTCCGTCAAGGGCAATCAATGTCTTTTCATTACCAACAAAACAGTTCTTGGCTGGCGGTCTTGGATTATGTAATATACTAATAATCAATATCAGCTTAATCCAATCACGAGACGAAACCTATTGCTTGCTTAAATATGATTTCAATGCCACTTACTAAAATGATGCAAGGAAAAATCTGCGGTAGGTAGAGTAGATTGCCTGTTTTCAATATATTATGATGTTTTATCTACAATTGCGGCGAAAGCAAATAGTTAATACTAAGATAAAGAATATTGGCGTATCATCTTTAACCTCGATATGTCTAACTTGTCAGCTGACATGACCTCTCTCTCTCTCTCGTTTTCTAACATTCACATTGAAAATTTCCAATTTCTCTTTCTCAGAGAAAACTGTTCAGAAAGTACTGTGACTCTGATCCCAATTATAAAGTTTGGCACTTTTTTCATATTCTCACGCACACAGTTGACAGTGAACATAACTTTTATCAGCATAGACTTTTTTGCTTTTGGAGAACCACTTTTCTCTCCTCACTGGCCCATATGCAATAATAATAATATTACATCATCGATGGTGGTCTCTTCTTCCAACGTCTGCTACCCTTCATTGTCTTTTTTATTGCTTTTTCTTTGTCTATTATTTGTTTATATGGCATTGTCCCCACCAAACTGTTCTAGTACGACGCTGCTTTCTAAAAGGGTCCAGGCTACGTATATATTATCCTTCTTTGGTGAAGACCCACTGTTCTTGGTGCTCTCTCTCTCTCTCTCTCTCTCTCTCTTAGTCGGTCAGTAGTAACTATATGGAGGAACAAGATTTGAGCATGGCGAACTTTGGAGCAATCGGAGGAGGATTGATGAACAACATGGACGTCGTACCACCGTCGGCAATGGATCATCAGATGAATGATCATCATCATCTTCATCAGCTGAAGTGCGAGATTGCGAACCACCCCATGTACGAGCAGTTGCTGGCCGCGCACGTGTCGTGCCTGCGCGTCGCCACGCCTATCGATCAGCTTCCTCTGATCGATGCTCAGCTATCTGAGTCCCACAGCGTCTTGCGTTCCTACGCCCAGAACATTGCTTCTCTTCACTCGCTAGCTCAGCAGCAAGGGCAAGAACTCGACAACTTCTTGGTGAGCACTGATGGCTGATGATATATTTTCGTTTTTCTTTGTGGGGAATTCTCTTTAGTTTCATTTTCTTTTTTCTGTGCGTGGTTATGGCGATCTAGGCGCAGTACTTGCTGGTCTTGTGCTCGTTCAGAGAGCAGCTGCAGCAACATGTCATAGTCCATGCTGTTGAGGCTGTAATGGCCTGCCGTGAGATTGAGCACAGTTTACAATCTCTCACTGGTAAATGATAAAAAAGATTAGTACTTTTCTGTTCCATTTTTATTCATTTCTCATGATGATGGTTAGTAATGCATAATTGCTTTGCTTGGTGCCTTTCTCATAGCATTTAGCAATATCTTGAGGGTTTATCTTCATGTTTGTGTTATTTTCTGATCATATCTTGATTGGTTTGGTAAAGGATAGTATAAAATTATGCAACTAAAGGTTGGTACCATGATATCCATCTTTTGATTATTTTATGTATATTGATGTCTTTATAAGTGACAATGATTTGCTGTTTTGGTTGGTGGCTTGTGGAAAGAAAGCTGTGATTTTTCTATTACATTACCTTTTTTATTTCAGGATCTGCTGTAGGTGAAGGAAGTGGTGGAACTATGTCTGATGATGAAGATGATCTGCATCAGATGGATTTCTCGTTGGATCAATCCGCCGGTGGAGATGCTAATGACATGACGACGATGGGTTTTGGACCGTTGCTACCTACGGAATCCGAGAGGTCTTTAATGGAGCGAGTCAGACAGGAACTGAAAGTCGAGCTCAAACAGGTAAGAAGTGTCGTAAAGCTAACGCCTTTGCTACGTTAAGTGTGTTCCTAAGATAATCTTTATGGTTGAATCCTTGATTATTGATCAGGGATTTAAGTCGAGAATTGAGGTTGTAAGGGAGGAAATACTTCGAAAAAGGAGGGCCGGGAAGTTACCTGGCGACACGGCGAGCGTCCTCAAGACATGGTGGCAGCAGCATTCGAAGTGGCCTTATCCTACCGTAAGTCTTGGAATTTGATCACATCCATGGCATTATGGGAAACTCAGCTGTAATAAAATCAATGGCTGCTAACAATGTAATGGCAATATTTACAGGAAGATGACAAAGCGAAGCTGGTAGAGCAGACTGGGCTTCAACTGAAGCAGATCAACAACTGGTTCATCAACCAAAGGAAGCGAAACTGGCACAACAGTTCAAACTCTGCCACGACGCTTAAGTCGAAGCGAAAGAAATGAAAACGAAAGAAAAAAATCCCGCCTGTAATAAAACATTAACTAGATACAATATAACACTGTTATATGATTGTTTAGGCAATAACTCATCGAGAAAAATTTGTCGAAGAAGCAGATGATCATGATGGGTTCTAACCGTTATTCTGTAGATCGAAGGGCTTATGTTATTACCGTTAGGATCGGTTTATCGAAAGATTATGTATGCCTTTGTTATCTGCGTGATCGTATCTTCCAACAGATTGCTTACGACTACTATCGTAAAACTCCAATACAATGTAGAAGAATACAAGCCATAATGCCACACATTAGAACCCTTGAACGATTACTAATGAGCAAAAGAAGAAAACCATGCGAAAATAGAGAACTAAAACTACTTATTCAAATGTCGGAAACAACATTATTATTTCATGATCAAACAATCTTGAAGTCAATGGCCGTTAGCCACAGCACCATTTTCGATCGCCTTCTTTGCGTAAAATCGTCTGTACTTTGAATCCACTTCGGTGAGGTAGTAAGTTCCTGGAGCAAGAAGGCTTGTGTCTTTGTTCGTCACAAAGTCTTTCCCTCCATACCTATGCTCCATAATCTTCATGATTTCAACGAATTTTTCTGGTGGAAACTGCATAGAGAATACAAAAACAAGAACACTTATAGATGAACGGCTCTGTATGAAAGGATGTGTTTAGGATATGTGTAATATGTTTGCTTTTTTATTACCTCATGCCTCGACTTCAACTTCTCTGAGACGTTCATAACATTCACGATCTTCGAAAGGCTAAATGGGTGCGAGCCTTCGTTAAAAGTGAGAGAGAACATGGAGGCTGTTGAACCGCTTCCGTAAGAAAACATTATGACCCTTTGTCCAGCCTAAATAAGAGGAGTGGATAATTATCAGAATTCAAGAAAAATGAATCATTTTTATATTCTTTCTTTTTTATCAACGCAGCGAAGAACAGTTTTCGCGATGTCTTACCAGAGTTTTGCCTTTGTTGTGGATAAGGGACACAAAGGCAGCGTATAGCGATGCAGTGTACATATTCCCCACTTGCTTCGGGATTAGAGTAGTTGGCTGGACTTTTGTATCATAAAATGGCTTCGCAACTTGTTGAGAGACCTTTGGATGTAATAAAATCATATCAATATCTCAGTCTGGCTCTGTTTTGGTTTAACAAAAGGAAAAAAGAAAGAAAGAAAAGACGAAAAACCTTCTCTAGATCGCGACTTTGATAGCTTTCATCGAGCGTTAGTGATGAAAATGGTGCCAGCTTCTCCTTAGCAGCCTCATCAATGGAGCTGTACCATACAAGTTTGCCAAAATGTTAAGTATATAACTTTTCGGCGTAGAATGAAACATCCTCAAGAAAACTAAAATAGGCCATTGACCTGGCATTCCTCAAGAAATCGTTATAGAACAATCTGGCGAAACTCTTCTGAACGAGCTGCAGATATCAAGCAGAACCAATTAGGGTTATCTGTATATACTAAATACATATTTGATAAAGAAGAGAAGAAAATTTGAAGATAAAAATTACATTTTCATAGTGTTCCCTACCTTGTTGTATGGAGAGTGAAACACAACGTAGTCTGCATCAGAAACCGAGAACTGCTTTCCCTCTATCTTTTCGTATCTATTACATGAAACAGTTTTAAGTACAAAGAAAGTAAGATTTAAAGACACCAAGGGATTTGTGTGAGAGCATACTTTTGGCAGAATCCTTTGTAACAAGAATCCAAGGCCGTGAGGTAACAAGTCTGAGAAAGCTTGCCGTCGACAACCTAGAGTAAAACGCCACCCAATATCAGTACAGAACATTTTATCGCATGTGATTTATCTTTTCCATCGATTCTTATGAAGAGACAAGCTTCGAAGTGTGTTTCTTTGGTATGCAAGTGTTAGGGCCACAAGGAAAATTACAGGATATTCGCTGGCGAGATCGGGCTTGTAAAAGTCATAGATATGAGCCATGTGGCTCGCCCTAAACTTGCTTTCGAACTTAATAGGAGCATTTGGCCCTATCAGCATCGCCACAGCTCCAGCTCCACCAGTCGGCCGGGCTGGTCCTTCAGCATAAACCTATCACAGAGAACATAAATTGTACGAAAAATTAGAGAAAGATGTTCAACACTTTTGGTCATTTCTTGAATACAGAAGAAAAAGAAAGAGAATTGATTTCAGAGTAATATATAGAGGTCAAGGTTAATACCGCGCTGTCCGTGCAAACAACGAGTCCATATCGCCCATCCCACGAACTGCTTTCGACCCAATTGACGCAGTTGAATAATGCAGCAGTACCACCATAGCATGCATTAGTTGAGTCAACACCTTCAATGTCTGTGTTTCCATGTTTCTGCTCATTCAATAGGACATAAGTAACATGGATGAATGCTTTAAGAACAAATTACAATAAGCAAGTACAAATGTTCTTCTAACACATTCAAGAAGAAGGCACAGCTGAAAAAAACCTCAAAGAGTGGCATCAAGAACGTCTTGATCGACTTGCTCTTGTCAAGAACCGTCTCGCTTCCAACCTCCAAGCGGCCAATTTGCTTCGGATCGATTCCATACTTATCGAGAAGCGAGGTGACAGCTGTCATACTGCGTGAAGTTCAAAATAGTTGAAAATTTGACAGACCAATCAAAAGTTATTAGCAGCAAGACATCAGAGGCCATGTAATGCAATACCTCATGGAGATGACATCTTCGACCTCGGTGCAAAACGCCATGCAATCTTGGCCAAGCCCAATTGTGTACTTTCCCTTGCTTGCACCATCAAAAGCCTCAAGAATTTCCTGAAACAAGGTTTATATTCATCAGAGGAAAATCGAGCTAATTTCACCATCATGACATCAATTCCAAGATTTGGCCTTTAAAGCTTTTAAGATCTACATCAAAGATTGAGACTTTTCTGTGCAAAGTGAATGGAGACTAAAGCAAAATTAGCTTTTTCCCCATTCCTCAGCTAAGAAGGCCCAGAAACATAAACACACAAGTAGAGCAAAAACAAAAAAAATGGAAGTCCAAAATCTTTCCAAAAAGATCGACGCCACGCCTATCTTTGATTCCTCACTTTCCACTTGTGTTATTACAACCCAAGAAAAAAAAGCACATCAGACAGACCTGTTTTATGCAGGTTGGTGGGATGTAAATTTCCATCGCGAGAATCCCAACATTCTTTGCCATAGCTTCGATTTTCTTTCACCAACCCAATAAACAGAGAAGTAAGAGCCAAACTACAAAAAGCTCTCAGCTGGGCTTTTTCTTGATTTACTCCGAGAAACACGGTAAGCAAGCGGCGGTGCGTTCAAGAAAAGAAACCAAAACGCAACACTATTTCCTTAAAATTGTATTCTTGGACTGAATGAAGCTAATGGTGCTTAGGGTCGGTAACTATATATAGCTGGGAAAACGTTCGGTCAGATAACACATTGTTGCGTATTTTTCCATTCTAGCATGGCGTATTTTAGTCAAGAAAATACAGACTTTAATTATCATTACCTCACTTTTAACCTTTTCTTTCCCACCCAACAACCACTTATTTTTATTATTTTTTCTAATTATAGTTTATGAATTTGCTCTCTCTCTCTCAAAAACATACGAGAATCTTTAACCTTATTCCATGTTTTGTCAATCCCATCGTAGAATAATTCGTAGGATCTAACAAGAAAATCGATCACAAGCACTAGTATTTACTTTGTGACTATAGGAGTTTGAAAGATATTCATATGATGTATGCTTGTGTCTCAATTTATATTTGAAATAATAAACATATAATTCTCTTACATAAATCTTATTATATATATATATATATATATATTTCAGATCTGTGATTATACCCGTTGGGACAGATCATCACGTGCATGCAACTCATCATCTGATATCAAAATTGGGATAAAACCCCACCAAGTTTGCTTTGAGTTCGAGTTTATTGGATCTCGTGACAAAACTATATATTGGAATCTCCGTCAATTTAATATCATAAATAATAGATTAGTAAATTAGACAAAAACATAAATAAAAAGGATGATATTACATATTTCTTGGTATTAATATAACGTCATAATCTCATTTCCTTTTGCTTACAAGAATGAGCAAGTAATCTCGGACATCCTCGTGCAACCCCCTTTCTTTATTTTCATTAATTTAGTCATTCATATTCAGTCGACTGCAAGTTATAATTTTTGTAGCACATATATATATATATATATATGTTTTAGTTACAAAGTAACGTATCTAACTAAACCTATATGACATTAGAAAGTCTAGGAATAAATAGATAATAAAAAAAAAGGTCTAAGAAAGCGAGCTCCACGTTGATATATTTTAATTCACGTTCGAATCAAAACGGCAGATATCATTTAATTATTTGTTGAATTTATGATTTTTTTTTTCTTTGCTTCAATTACCAAGCAATAACTCTCATGAATCATATGTTTAGAATCGCCAATCACATACATTTCAAGATTGTTATTGATATATTGCTAAGAAAACTTGTTTAGAATCACCAATCGACATGTGAAACCACCACTTTATTACATTGAAGATGAAACCCATTGACTTCCAAGTGAAATGAGACCGTTGACTTTAAGGGGTAGGTAAATAAATTGTCCTAGTGGTTCGTTCAAAACAAGCATTCATTGAAATTAGTTCAACGTACGTGTGAATGCCATGAAAGTATTTGCAATAAACATTGAATAACATCGTCGCTCGACGTACATTTTCTTGTAATTTGTCTACAAAATCACTTGTTCTTGTGACTTTGTCGATAATAAGTGGGAAAGCTAATAATAATATATACGTTATAATACATTGTCAACTTGAAGCCAAGCCACTCAAATTTGAAAGAGTATCAATATTAGTTAACTATACACTGCTAAAAAGGCCAAAGACTTGGTGGATTGAGTCCACCACTGAAATAAAAAAATATATATATATATCATAGATTGGAATTAAAATTTCCAAATGAAATAGTGATAAAACAGTGGGAGAAGATGGATATCGACCCTTGAAAAGGTTTTTCACGTTGCTACTTGGGCTGAATTCCTTCAAGAAACTTCAGTGGAAGCAGCAAGAAGAAAGCTTGTGTGGTATCCATGTTAATACAATGCATATATAACATACATATATGAATCTTGATTTTATAAACAGACACTGAAAAAACCCTAAAAATGGATCTCAAAAACCATCATTCGGTCGAGTTCTCGCCACGGTTACGTTGATGTTATGAGGCTCTTAGCCCTATCACTGTTAGAGCAGCTGGCCTTATCTTTAGTAGAAAAGATGATTACGTTGCAAGAGAAGTCTTCTGATCCATCGTAGATCTGACAAGGTGCTCGATCATGGAGATCACAACGCATTGTCATCGAAAGGGCATAGTTCATAGATATTTGAAACCAGAAAACATACTCTTAGTGTCGAAGTCTTCGACCTCAACTATCAAACTTGCTGACTATTTGGTCTTGATCCATAGATCAAACAAGGTAATAGAAAAAACACTGTAATTCAGTTGGCTTTCGTTAATGATTTTCTTAAATGGCTTTACCTAGAACGTCGTTTTGTCTGTAATTGTTCTCACTTTCTCTTGCATCACAACAGCCCATTCTTGGACAAAGGAAGCTCATTCTTCTCAAATAGCAAATGCCCCTCAGTTCTCAATATCAGTTTCTTCTTCAATGCCAAGCTTTAACCCCTTCCTCACGCCTCTCCCACTGCTTGAACTTAGCGACGGGCCTTTACGTTTCAAAACTGAGGTGTACAATCTTCTATCAATGGCGGTGGTAAGTCTGAAGCACCATATGTAGAAAACACTATATCAGATCATATGCCATGCAGATTCTAAATTGATCATCACTAGACAATGACTGATGATTGACTAATTCGTATTATTATTAAAGGAGAATTCAGTCCTGAATTACGTGGAAGAAGACATTAATTGATGAAGAATCTCCCAGAAAAAAAAAAATGAAATTTTTAGTTCTGCCCTGCCAATCTCAAGGTGAGATGATATGCACTAATAGCTCATCTAACACATCACAGAAGATCAAAGTTTCCAAATCCTCAACAATTTCCTCATTTTCTTCTCGACGATGGTCCAAACCTTTCCTCCTCTTACTCCATTGCCCGCCCTTTTCCATATCGCAGATATAAGCTTCGCTGTTCTTCCGCACTCCGAGCCCAAGCAACGTTTCGCACCGTTTCGTTCCCTTGATCCAATCTTCCGCATCGTCTAGTACTTCCTCGTCCAGAGAATAATACTTCACCATGCCTTTGTCTGTAAGCTTCTCAGCGAAGAAGTCCAGCATCAGCTTGTCTGTGTTTGCTCTGAGGCCATAACTTGATATAGAGTCCTTCAGCTTCTGAAGAAGCTCTACTGCCTTTCTTTGGTATTGGCATTCGTTTTCAAAGTCTTTATGTTCGGTCGAATGTAATAAGGGGGGAGATTCGACGTCCGAGCGATCTTCTTCCGAGAATCGTTGGGCTAAGCTCACGGGCTCGAGTGAAGCAAAGGACTCGAATTCGTTGATCTTTTTCATGAGATTCTTCCTACTAGTTCCTGCATGCATGCATTATTACACATTTAACACACTGTGTGTTTGTGTGTGTAAAGATTTACGAAATGCAAGAAACTAAATTCCCGAGCACCTTCGATACGAGCAAGTCTGAGCCGAGTAGAAGATGTGACCTCGTCTTCATCGTCGAAGGGACAGTCGAGCACGGACACGGGGCTGAACTGTTCCTTCTCCTCACTTGACCATTGCTTCTGTGAGCATTCAGATATCATGCAATCAAAGATACATATTAGTTCCATTAAGCATTATTAGTTCATTAGCAAAACCTTATTACAATATAATGGGATCTCAAAACATTTAAGAATCAACAAACGGGAAGTTGAATAGGACCCATAACGGTAATTAATAAAAGAAAGAAAGAAAGAAAGAAAGAAAGAAATCTTATGATAAAGTTTTGGATTGCACATTAAAGTCTTATAAATGAGATCAAAGGCAAAGATCATCATCAAGAAGTCATTCGGGTTTCTGTCCCAATACCCACATGAGTCAGTCTACAATGCAGTTGATGTTTTTAATACAACCTATCTACATGTCGGGACCCCCACTCCTTACATTAAAACCCAATATATATTTATGTACATATTATATATATATATATATGATTTTTTATGTTCAAAAGTATTGTTTTTGGATAAAGAGACGTCAAAAACCTATGTAGAGGTAAATCCATAGAACGAGATCATATATATATCTATCGAACGAATACAAGAAAGCCCACCTCACTAGTTGACAAAAAGTGTATGTAGTACAACATAAATATTCCTAACTAAGATGCCATACTTTTACGTAATTAAGACTATCTTACTATGATGATGATTCCATGCTTAGACCATCATGGTTTTCTCAGCAAGAACTCATTTTTAAAGCACTAATAATTATATATGATGATCGTTCAATTTATTTATTTTTCTTTCTTTGTTATCATCTACATATATTTATGTGATATCTCTATTATTCTACACATATGTTTAGAAAATATAATATGATAATATTGATCTCTCCACATGTAATCCACTGCACGTGTAGCACCAGCTTCTTTCCCTCCATATTTACCGCAACTCCACAAATATCGAAAATTCCTAATATATATTTTTAAATTAATTGAAAGTTATATAATATTATTTCAAAAATTTGAATTACCATCCCTTAATGCTCACACATCCCAAAACGTTATTATAATCTCCTTCTCAAATTCAAAACAAAGGGTTTTACTACAATTTACCTTTCTTACACATGATCATAACTACATTCAAATTTTAATTGAAGTTTAGTTTAATTTAAACTTATGGGACTATTATATTCCTACATGATCGCAAAATATATTGAATTTCAACCTATTGAAGACTATAACTCATATTCTCAATTATTGATTTTAGGACGTACTTCAAATTGAATGCTAAACCTACTCCATATAATTTAAAACAATAAATAAATAAAAGGAAAAGAGTAAAAGAAAAAATATTAACCTTAGTGGAGGAGTTGGTGCTATCGCCACCATCGCTGCAAGTTGTGGACTGATCCTTAGAAACGACGCCGTTCGCAGCTATATTGTCTTCACCCTCCTCCACGGCGACGTTCTTCTCCTTCATTTGATCACATTTTACCACCACAGTCGAGGAATTCTTACCGCTCGAACAGTCGTACTCCTCCGACACAGTAAACTGATCACTTTCTTGCAGGCTCTGATCATCACTAGTCGTGACTGTGACCGACGAACTGTTGTATTCATCCAAAACCTCGCAGTTCAGATACTGATCGAACACTTTCCATTCATCGATCTCTTTGTCGGCCGACGACCACTTGCTGTTCTTCGACAACTTCTGCATCAATTTCTTGGACAGGCTTCGAGGCAGCTGCAACGACGACGACTTCTTGCTCTCCATCTTCGTGAGGCTAAATCGCGACAAGGCAGTCATCGCGCTTTTAAACTTGGAGATGAACCCTTTATTTCTAGACCTCTTGCCGTCACTGAGATTCAGCAGCTTTCTCTTCTGCTGCTTGCTTTTGGCATCGATATCGTGGAGAAATCGTATGGTGGTGCAGCAATGTGATGCCGCCGCCGCCGCCGCTGCCGCCGCGGACGATGAAGACGATCTTCTGGGGAATGATTTGAAGCCGTTAGATGAGCACGAGCTCATGTCATCCAACAAGTAATCTTTCAGCAAAGAGGGTTTGTGCAGTGCCCTTTGCTTGATCATCAATCTTTTGTCCATGATCGTAGATTAGAAAAGCTTGAAAGTAATAATAAAAATGTGATCTTTAGTTAGTTCTTTCTATGTAAGAACAAGGGGAGAAGGTAATAATAAGTTTGCTTTTTAAAGGAAGAGCAGCAGAAAAGGATCGGACAATGCATTAACTAAAAGCTGGTTTTTTGGGAAAAAAGGAACATTTAACTTCCGTAGTACTTGTGGAGCCAACTCAACTTAATTTTTTTTTTTTTGTAAGAAAAAAAGAAAAAGAAGAAGCAGTGAACAGATTATCACAAAAGATTAGCTGTAGGTGGGCTTCTTATAATGGGGTCGAAGGAGTTTGTAAATGAAAGTGAGTGGCAGCTTCATAAGGAGAGGTGAAGATCTCTATGTTGGTTAATATTTTTTAAAAAAAAAGTACAGTGAAAGATTAATAAATAATTAGGAAAATACTGTAATTACAGTTAGTGCAAGAAAGTTCAGGCGGTTGTACTTGGTGCTTAGTGGTCTAGTTTGAGCAAGAAGAAGACAGAGTGAAGCAGCTGTAGTAGAGTAGTAGTAGAAGAGCAAGAAGAAGCATGGATGCTTCTTTTCTGTGGTTTTTTGAATCTCAAGTTTCCATTAAATAAATAATTATTACAGATTAGCAGATTAGTTTATTTTTAAGTGTGGGGAAGGTTAAGTTAATGATGTAAAAGAGGGTGGGATTTGGTTTGAATTGAATCTTTTGGTTTTGAAATCTCAGGGGAGATGATGTTGGACTGTGTAGTGACCAGAAGTTGACCTTCTTTTTAATTTAATTAATTCTGATTATTAATTAATTATCACGAGCTTTAATTTTTTTGACAGAGCATCAGACAACAGACATGGCTATTTAATGATTTTGCTGAATCTGCTGTGTAAATGTAATTTAATTTGTTATATAGTAATTTGATTATACGAAGAGAAAAGGGTTAGTGATTTTTTTTTTTATTTTTTTTTCATAAAATTGAATTTCTTAGCTAATTGAGGCAAATCAATCTGGATGAAATTATATGAGACAAATTTTTCATTTATTTATTTATTTATTTATTTTCACATTAAGTATGCAGTCAAATAGTCAGATCATGTACATCTCCATATAGACGTCATTCTCTCGAGGTCACTTGCACTCTTTGACTATTGAGGTCAGTATGCAGGAATGACAAAATTGTTCATTAAAGATTTATTGGATCTTTAAATGAGTTTGAGTCTAGACTTACTTAGGACGAGACATTGGACATTTTTGCCATCTCTATTGGTATGGAGACTTAGGATGAAACACGGGCAAGAAAATTAGTTTTGATGGAAGTTGTGATTGTTTAGTAGCTAACAATGATGTTCAAATTCGTTTTATACCAAATTTAGTTGGATTATGAGATAATGTTGGCATTTTGTCGAACACTTCAAAAAAGGTGCGTATATATATATCGAGCCTGTCACATATGAACTTGTGAACTTGTTCTATAGTAATTACCTGATTGGCATAGTTGGTAGGCTAATGAGTCAGCCCTTAGGATTTAATTGATTCAAAAGCTAGGGTTACTTTTTTTTTTTCGAAACGATAACTGTCATAAAATATAAGAACATTACAATCATGCTAAATAGCCAACACAATCATCTAGTCACAAGACAATTGCCAGTTGGGAAAGACACCTCCTAAAGAGGATAAGACACTCCTAAAAGGAGACAAAACTCTCATGCGAGAGATACAAAAAAGTGAGAATCTCGTTCCATATCAATAGGACAAGACTCACACACTACCAAATCCAAAAAGATAGATTTCAAAAGATGACTAAGAAACTTTTGAAAACATATACATTTTAGATTAAAACTCCCGAACAGCTAATAAACTAGAACGTAGGTCTTCAAGAACTTCAAACTTCAAACTTCAAATTCTATCATTTGGGAAAAACACCTCATAAAGAGGACATATCACTCCAAAAAAGGAGACTAAAAGCTCTCATACGGGAGAAGATGAGGTGACCAACGCAAAATATAAAACTGAAAGCATTACGAAATTTAATCTAAACTAAAAGCCAGGTTACTTGATTGTCCCAAAAAAAAAAATTAATAATAATAAAAGTTTGATACAGCACTTGGTGTATTGGGCTTGGGCCTAATTTTTTGACTGGGCCGTACTATTATAGGCTTCCAATCCAACATTAGTATTAAAAATAATAATAATAATAATAACAGGCACGTGTAATTGGACATTAAGTTGTTTTATTTATGTAGTTAAGGTCACATTATCCTTATCATGCCATGTCAGCAAAACTTAGATTCCTACATATGAGCACTTTATGAATTATATCTTTCACATTACAAGTACACACGAGTCAAATCAAATAAAAGAATCATCGAACAATATATTAACCATAGTAATGATTATTGAAAATGAAAAATTAAAAGTTTTTTAACACGTTTTTAATTATGTTCCCTAATGATATACTTTAATTATAATCAAAATTTAAATTGAATAACTCCACAATTCCATCTCGGCTTCGCTCTCCACGTCATCAAAACTCAATCCATCCCACTCCATCCAGCGTGGCGGTGACATCATCACCATCATATCTCCCGCCCCATCATTCAAACAATCCTCGTACTCTCCGACCAAGCGCACTTCTCTCATGCGGTCGTCGTCTTCTTGCTTCACGATCATCGCGCCGTCGTTTTCGGTGGTGGCTGCTTTTCGAACGCAGAGTTCTCCGTCTTCTCTAACGGCGGCTGATATTGGGCGTGGATAGAGCTGCGCAGCTTCCACTGCGGCTTTCCTCAGCTCCTTGGGGTCCCTCGACGACGCTGCCGAAGCTGGCTGCGGAATCAGCCAGGCCGAGTCTGCGAAGTTCAACAAGCAGGTCGCCGCCGCGGGGCAGTGGCCTCTCAGGGAGAGAGCAGCCACGTCGTGGGCCCGCGCCGCCATCTCCGGCGTGGGGTAGGTGCCCAGCCATATCCTCTTCTGGGTCTGTGGATCCCTTGTCTCGCAGACCCACTTGTCGTTGTTCCGTCGCCTGACTCCGCGGTACACTGGGTGGCGCGTCTCCTTGAATTTCTTCCGTCCGGCGCGTTTCTTGGGATGGTTCGAGGCGAGGACGATGTGGGCCGACGTCGTTTCTGTCTGATTGTCGTTCGGCTTGTTCATGTATTGGCTTATGATTCTCCTTTCTCTAAGTTCACTGCTAATTCTTCTTCTTCTTCTTCACGATGATTCCTCTGTGTGTGTGTGAAATCTCTGCAAATGAGAAAGTGCATGCGAAGTTGTATATATAACGCTGTTTTTTTTTTTTTTTTTTTGTTTTTTGTTTTTGTTTTGGTTTGCGCAGCACACACGGAATAGCTGAGGGAGAAGCAAACTAGCAGATGGGTCCCACAGGGAAGATACTTTGACTCTGACGTGGCGGTTGATGTCTCTTAGCTATGGCCTTTGGTTATGTGAAGTCATTACATTACATTACATTACACACTTTTGTCACGCTAAAAGAGACATTTTTTTTTAATTAGAGCGTCATCTAAGATTAAATATGATAATTTTTTCAATTCCATGTTTCTAATTATTCTTGATTTTATACTTAATATAGTAAAGTGTCAATATGAACACAAGATTTAATTACGGATGTAGAATTGTTTTATAATCAAGAAACATGTGATATCTTTGTTTCAATCTTATTTTTGTTATTTAAAAAACATGATTAGACTAGGTCCAATTTAAATTACATATGGAAAAGAATATACTTACACAATTAAAATCACGATTTTGCATCCACTAAAATAGAAATAATAAAGAAAATGTAAGTTGAAAAAAAAAAACGTGGGCCATGATTAGTTAGACTAGGTCCACTATAGAGAAGAAAATATGTGAAATATAGTAATAAAGTGGACATATTTTCATCCTATCCTATCCACTTGAGACTTTGTAGATAGAAAAATAGAATCATAGTCCAGCGACGCACGTGGACCACATGTTGAACGTGCGGGCAACCTTAATAACAGTTATTTCCATGCTTAAGCTTAATTACCTGCCGGTTTGCCTTGCTAATTGCCAGCTGCAAATGGGCTTTGAAGAAGGTGTAAGAGGAAGACGTCATGGGCCGTAATTGGGCTTATAAAAAGTCGGGCTTAGACAATATTATTGGGCCGAGATATTTATTATAATAGATATGTATATTTAAATTTTCTTTATTTGTTTCTTAGAAAAATGAAATATGTATTCGGGACAAGTTATTAATGAATCCAACAATATAATTTCGCAACTTGGCCCCTAATTTTTATTTTTATTTTTATTTTTATTTTTTTTGTTAAATTCAAGTGTGGTGACAGCTACATGTGGTGGAGCTGGAGGTCAATCATGAATTATGAAACATAAATATTTAAATGATACACTTTTCATATTGTAAATTGTTTTTTCGTATTTCCTATTTTAGATATTACTAAGTTTCACAAAAATGAGACATAGCTAGCTAAGGCATCACATGGGAATGCACACAATAAATTGTCAGAGGGGCCTACTTAACTTTAAAAGGACCAAAGTGAATAAATAATAACAAGTAGCACTTCTTCATAAACGAATGACGCGTGGCAGTGTCCTATTGGTCGACCTCGTGATATTGTCTTAAATGGGCGGTACATTTAAAAATAAAAGGAGTTTATTAATAACTTAAAACAGTTTCGCCAATGACGTTTAAGGAACTAACAAAGGTTATTAATAAATTAAAAACGCATGTAAAATGTTAATTTGCCACGTAACTAACTAACGACGGAGTCAAAATAGTATTACAGTCAAACATTATTCTTTGGTCGTTTACGCGGCATGTTGGTGTCACATCGTTAGTTTATTTTGACACATCTATAGAGTGGAGATATAATAATTAATTTAATCCCAATATTTTAAATTATGCAAGTCAAATTGAATAACTGTCATATTGGACTAATTAGTATTGAGCTTGAATGAGATTTGGGCTTAGCTTGAGAAATAAAATAAAAAGAAAGGAAAATAAAAGTTGTTGTCTCACATTGGTTGGAACAAAAGGTTTTGAGCACCTTGTATATAGTTGTGTATTTTATTGTTTTAAAAATGATAGCAATATTATACATAAACTATGTCGCTCGCGTGCGCATGCAGGGGGTGCAAACCCAGCCGACTTGTGTGCGAGCGCGCGACCTGCGGACCGAAAACGAGCGGGTGATTTCTTCAGTGCACGACGAAGTCACGTTCTTCTGTTCACGTCGTTTACCGCAAGAACCAACATGTCCATGCTCTATTTCTTGGTTGTTATTGGTTGGAAAATCATAAGCTTTTTTTTAATATTTAGCTAATGTGTATGTGAAAAAACGAAAACATTGTAGACGCCATGCAATGGTTTCTTAAATAAATAAATAATTAAATTAATTAACTTTGAGATCCAACTAAGTATCCTATTACGCTTTCCACACGAAATCGTGTGACACCTATTGCTGGCAAGGACTTATATATTGGTGGTCACGTTTTTTTTTATGTAATTGTCGACTGTTTATTTTAATTGCTGCAAATAATATTTTTTATGCTATAATAAACACTCCTCCTAAAAGTTTAAGGTTGAAGATAACATATTATATAAATTTCATATATTTTATTTTCAACGTCCTCAAAATCAAGTAGATTTCATCTAGCTTTATATATGTGTGAAATAGTGATTTTTCTTTTTTTACATGTATCGCGTGAATTCATATCCATGACCTTTCGACCTGAGCTTTGATATGATATTAAATGACCGAATATTTAAGTTTTAAGATAGTATATCATATTACGTTGGGTCATTAATGATTCACCCCGTGTTTTAATAATCGGAAATTTGTAATATATATATATATATATAATATAGATGAATATATTTTTGTTGGATGTATGAATGAATAAGTTTTAAGAGATGGTGAGATTATTATTAGCATATCTTTTGTCTTCTCTTTATTTTGAATTCTCTCTTATATATATTATACAACATATAAATTCTCTCTCTCCCTCACATCCCAATCTCTCTCTCAAGAAACAGCAAATCGAAACTGACCCAAAAAAAAAAAAAAAACACAAACAGCAGAGAAGAAAGAAAACGATGTTGAGCAATCCTTTAGTCTCCAAAACGCCAACATCGACAGCGGCCCACCACCACAAAGCAGGCATCATCGCCGCCGCAGTAGCAGAGATCAAATCCATGTCCAAGATTTCCCTGCCCATGATCCTCACCGGCCTCCTACTATACTCTCGTTCGATGATATCGATGCTCTTCTTGGGCCGACTGGGCGAGCTAAGCTTGGCCGGCGGAGCATTAGCCATGGGCTTCGCAAACATCACTGGGTACTCGATCCTTTCGGGGCTTAGCATGGGCATGGAACCAATCTGCGGACAAGCATTTGGTGCCAAGAGATATAAGCTGTTGGGCCTAACCTTACAGAGAATGATCCTCGTACTTCTCGCCGCCTCGATCCCCATATCCCTTCTGTGGCTCAACATGAAGAACTTGCTGCTGTTATGCGGCCAGGATGAAGAGATAGCATCCCAAGCTCAGTCCTATGTTCTCTACTCCCTCCCAGATCTCTTACTGCAGTGTTTCTTACACCCTCTGAGGATATATCTAAGGAGTCAGTCCATAACACTCCCCTTGACATACTGCGCAGCCTTTTCCATCGTATTACACATTCCCATAAACTATTTCCTAGTCACTGTCCTCGATCTTGGAATCAAAGGCGTGGCTCTGGCTGGCGTTTGGACAAACGCAAACCTCGTATGCTCGTTGGTCGTGTTCGTCGTCCTGTCGAACGTGTCCGAGAAGACGTGGGGAGGGATCTCAAAGGAGTGCTTCAAAGAATGGAAGTCGCTCCTAGGCCTGGCGATTCCAAGCTGCGTCAGCGTGTGCTTGGAATGGTGGTGGTATGAAATCATGATTCTGCTCTGCGGGCTGCTGATGAATCCACGGGCGACGGTCGCCTCCATGGGCATCATGATCCAAACGACGTCGTTGATCTACATTTTCCCATCTTCGCTTAGCTTCGGCGTGTCCACTAGGGTTGGCAATGAGCTAGGAGCTAACAGGCCTCACAAGGCGAAGATCTCCGCCTTAGTAGGCTTGTGCTTGAGCTTCTTGCTTGGCCTGACGGCTCTATCGTTCGCCTTCACCGTGAGGAACGTATGGGCTGGCTTGTTCACCAACGATCGAGAAATCTTGGCCTTGACGTCGTCGGTCTTGCCTATCGTCGGCTTGTGCGAGCTCGGAAACTGCCCGCAGACGACGGGCTGTGGGGTTTTGAGGGGGACGGCTAGGCCTAAGCTGGGGGCTAATATTAACCTCGGAGCTTTCTATGTTGTTGGGATGCCTGTTGCATTGCTGTTGACTTTTTGCCTTGGGTTTGACTTTAAGGGGCTTTGGATTGGATTGCTGGCGGCGCAGGGATGCTGCGCCGTGACTATGTTGTGTGCTCTGATGAGAACTGATTGGGAGAATGAGGCAATGAGAGCTAAGGAACTAACTGATTGTTGTAAGAGTTTGAACAGTGAGGAGGCAGAGAGTTTTGAGACGTCGGAGTATGGGAAGGTTGATGGTTCGCTGGTTTGATTCGTTGGTTGGTGGTTTATTTGTTTATAAAGTTTTGATTTTTAATTTCTTTTTTTTTCTTCTTCTTGGGATTTAAAGAATAGGTTTTGTTAGACTTTTACAGATGATAGTTTATGACATTTATGGTGGCACATTTGTTACTGCTTTTAATGGGGTTAAGATTGAAGTACAATGTGATTGAAAAAATAAAATGGAGTTGTTATTTTTTTCAGAGACCAATCGAATATTGTTAGAATAGACCATTTGTTAAGCTATATAGTATAGTCCAATGATATAAACTGCATGCCGTACACGTAGGAAGACCATAAAGAAAATGAAGGAAGAAGCCCTTTTTTGAATTATGGTAAGTCTAAGCCAATTGAATTAAGTAATGTAAATAAATATATACCCTTTGAATATGGTCAAATGACGGCTTACTTGGACAAGTAATATACGTTGTCCTTTTTTTTTTTTTGCACACTTATGGTGTAATAAACGAAATATTAATAGAATAGAAACGAATTCTTTAATTTTTTTGTAAAGGGATGGGATGGGATGGGATGGGATTGCCTTTGAACGGTTTTATTTGTAAAGATGCGTACCTGAATTTGGAACTTTTCGTGTCGTCTCCACCACTTGTTGGAAAAAGTTTTACCTTAATCCACACATGAGAATTTCAATAAAAATTATGGTATGGGCTGTTTCATATTGTTGATAGATTAAAATAAGATAAGAGCTACTCAGATTTATTACAATATTTATCATTGTACAAGTTTATCACGAGAGAACTAACCCCAATCTTGTTGGCCTAATAGTTGAAAGAAGTATTTAAATCCCTTGCAATTCAAACAAAGAAATTGTCGATGCTTGGAATTCCAACTAATTTAATATTTATGGAGAATGATGAGACGTCACAAGCAACACAGTACATACGATTTGATTGATTTCATATCATGGAGATCTAACATTAAACAATCAAATCCAGGATTTATAAGACAAACTTTATTCAACCTCTCTCTCAAATAAAAGTACAAATGCAAAGAGTGTTACCTCCTAATGAACAGTAGTAGTAACATCAATAATATGTCAACAAAAATATGAATTTCAAACCGTAGAACTACAGATTTTATAAAGCCCAACTGCTGCTTCAGTTCAGTTCAGGCCACAGCTTCGAAGTGAGGCTCTTACAGCAAGACCAGACCACGGATGGAAAAAACAATCGAAACGAGGGAGTCGAGCTCAGCCACGACTTACTCAAATGGTGCAGATCAATGGCTTTGGTTTACGACAATTGATACTTCAACAGCCTTTCCTTTATGGGCGGCTCCAATGCAGACATGCACTGTTCCCATGCTCCATTTTGGAGCATCTGCTCACGATTTACAAAGAAGCGATTATACATCAGAGTTCTATAGGTGTTACACCATTGATACGTAAGGAATAAAGTGAGAAAGAAAATTGGGGAACTGAGAGAGAGTTTTTACCTGTTTATATCCTTGCAATACTTGACAAACTTCGTCGTGCAATTCCTTTGTCCTTATTTCCTGTGTAGGAGATGGAAACAGTGAGAAAAAGGGAATAGACTCGTAATTCATTGGCGGGTGAAAAGTATAATGCATCATTACATGCCAGCTCGCGATAGCCGTGCACATGTAAACTAGAGAACTCAGAGCACCCGACGGGTTGGCTTTGACCTGCAAGTCAACAACAGAACGTCAAGTAATGGGCACCAAGGGGTGACGCTATGGGTATATTTGCATTTGGATTTTACCAATGCGCATAAGCCTTTGAAAGCGTCTTCTTTCTCGAAATCATCTCGTATCCTATAACGGGTAGAAAGCCGAAAATATTCATGTAATAAACAAAATTTATAACTTGAAACAAAATCTGAGAATAGATGCTACGTCTCACCATCAGTTGGAATAATTGTGAGCAAAAACTTACATGGACAAGGCGATGCACCAAGGCTGCATAAAATGTTCCATGTGAGGTGAGGCAACATCTGGACAAACCCAAGCAAGTCTTCCAAGCGTAATTGCACTATTTTCAATCAGTGACTTGTTGAGGCCCTTCATTAGAAAAAATTAACATCATGAGAGAACAGCAGAAACACAAAAGCAGCATGCATGATTCACAGAAAGATCACAATTCCTGAAACAATGTGAACTGCTATCATCTCATGAGACAAATCATTCCTTGATTATACTTTTGAAGTTTTTTAAAAAAAAACATACTCTTTCTAGATAGCAAAATTTGAGGGTTTCATCCCAAAATCAGTAGATGTTAAATGGATTAGCATCCATTTTCCGATCTGAAATAACTTTCTCAACCAGTACCCTCATGCATAGCATGATTTAAAACCAAACACTTGGACACAATTAAAAGAGTGACAATTAGTTGAACATGCGCGATAACATGCAAGTTGACCCCCGCTGATATCGTTAAATTTGGGGGTTTCTATCATTGTTGTTAAATAGATCAACCTCCTTGATCTATATTAAGTAGAATTGTATATTTACTTCAGATATGGGCAAACATTAATATAACTTCATCTAACATGTGCATGAAGTTATCAAATATAGATTGCATGAGTAATCGGACCATCAGTAATCAATCAATGACACACAGAAAGTTGATAATTACCTCGGGATGCTGAAGTATATGAACCAAGCATGAGATTACGGACAGAACTACTGGGGACACCTCCTTGTGAACCTGAAAGTTTCAAGAAAATAAAGCCTCATCTAACCAATTCCCATACATGGATTGTCAGTTGTCACTAACAACCGGAAGACAAAGAGAGACAGACACAATCAGCACGCAAACACAGTGTAAGATGAGACAAGCACGGCTCATGCATGTCAACCAGATGGAAAGTTGTCTGAATACAAGGATCCCACACCACACAACTAGAGATTATGCATGTTCAGTAAATAATTTCTAAAAAAATGAAGTACTAGTGACATAAGGATTGTAAAAAAAAAAGAAACAACCCATTACGATACTTTCATCAGTGTAATAAGCCATAAAAAAGAAAAAATAGAATTATACCTTCATTGCTAGCTCTCCAATTGCCCAACATGCATTATTAGCAACTGACACAGCTTCCTTCAGCTTCGTTGGTGTCTGACAAATAATTAAAGTAACTAAAAAGCTAAAATTGAGTTGCAGGAGCAATTAGTTCCAATAAACTTGTATACTTACCAACTGCTTAGAAGCAATATCAAGAAATTCTGGTACACGAGGATGCAAATGTGTTGGACAAACCTAATCAATATTCAATAGCACGGGGAAGTAAAATCTAAGCACTCAATGCATAATAAGGTCAAGGTAAGAAACAATTCAAATGAAATCAATTTTTATACCCTAGCAAGATCCCCCAGCAATGCAAAAGCACTTTGTCGGACATCATAGGCATCGTCCATGCAACATTGCAGCAGCAAGTCCTTCAAATTAGTTTGTGAAACCTAAAATATAACATGGATTAAAAGCATTACATGAGATGCGAAAATAGAACACCACGAGCAAACATTTGATGCCATAAGATTTCTACCATACTATATTGTTTTTGAAGAACATGAGGCAAACCAAGCAACAGACGGAAATAAATTTACCAGGCTCTCTATTCCAGGGCCAAGACCTTCAGCGAGTCCAGAAAGAAGATCCAAGGAGCAAACAATGAACTCCTTATCATACTGAGCACCGGCTGCTAAAGGATCAACCTAAAAGAAATATTCCCAACATTCAAAGTCAGTCAGTCACTATGAAAAATGTGTGATATGGAGTCAACTGCTCTGAAGTAGGAAAAGAACAAAAGATCAAAAGCATATACATCACTAAAAAGATTACAAATAAAGCAATTATAACAGGTTTACTTAATCAAGGTACTTGGGGTTACTTAATCAAGGTACTTCGGTAGAGCGATATAAGGAATGGACGTGCAGGGAAAACAGAAGCAGATTTTCATTGCTGTAAATGTTCATAGTACAGCAAACTTTTCCAGATAGATAACATAAAATGCAACTAGTTTCAAAAGACCAGAAATCATAGTTATTGCTAATGCTTAATCCAAAATAAAATGCAACTAGTTTCAAAAGACCAGAAATCATAGTTATTACCATCCAAACACCCAACAAGCTAATGACTTTACAGACAGATTTTTTATCTATTAAAAACCTTTGCTAATTGTTGAATCTGGATGATGTTTATGCACCTCTGAAACACGGGCTGAGCAAACTGTGAAAATCCTGATCCCAAAGCCTGGAAGAAAAACGCAATTTTTCCCACAATGTGTTAAACTATAACCCATCCAACATTCAAAGTTCACAAATCATAGCATTGGAAGTGTAGGAAAACACATAATAGTCCACTCATATTGTCAATGATTAGATACTCCTTTTTCATTTGTGGTTGAAAATTGTGTCCTACATTATATTCAAATATAAAAATAGAAAGAGAATAACTAGATCTCAGTTCAATCGAGAAAATAATCTTACAAACAGGGACTCCCTTTTCATTCATTACATGACTGCTTGTTAGACCTGAAGCTAGAAAATATATGGACCTGTTATCAGTGTCCAAGTTTCTATATTTTGCGTGATTGGAGGGTGCTTTGTAGTTCGTGAACACAGGATGAAAATACAACACCTTAAACAGGAAACTAAAACTTGATAACGGAACTATCAAAGATGTCGATGAAAATTTTCCTCCCAAATGCCAATATGAAGAATGATATACTGTTTCTGTGCCAAAAAACACTGGAAGAATCAAACGTCGAAGAGACAAGTAGTACCTGTGCTATTGACGTAAAACATTCCAGCAGCGGGAATAGATCTTTGTCAGAATTTGAAAGCTGCTGCCACTTGGCAATCAATGGGGGCATCAGGATTTCAAGATATCTAGGCTGAAACATCAACACAATGAGATTGAAAAAATTAAGGGATATAAATGGTTTTACATAAAGAATATAACGGACAGAACTTTAAGCAGGAAATGAGTATGGATTTTACCTCATTCAACTCCTTTCCAACAGCATCTGCTAAAGTCCCAATAGCGTCATATACAATTCGAAGGTTCCTCCTCTATACCAAATAAATGTGAGAAAAATTCAACAATTAGAACACAAGCTAGATACCAGTATCAATGCGTCTTAACGCCAAACATGGTTATCTTGATGCTTAAAAGCAAGCAGAATAAAAAAATAAATCATTGATAACATGTATTAACCTGATACTTCCCAAATGCCAGCATCAAGTGTTGCAAAATAACATCAAGCCGTGGTCCCAATTCTTCTGCAGCTTCCTGGAAAAATGAAAGAATTATGGACTGCCAGTTGTTTAAATAAGGATACAGACGGTTCCGAAGAAGGAGATGACGAGGGAAGGGGTAGAGATTGAAAGGGTGCGTGGGTGAACGTGCAGTCGGATCAGGCTCACACAGAAATACCTCTTCTAGTGTAGCAAAGGCCGAGCAAGCAGCCTCTTGCACCCGCTTATTATCGTCCAATATCCTCCGCAGTAACCCCATCAGAATCTTATCAAACTGGTCATGACCGTCTCGATGAGCAGTTCCCTAAAACAGAAGAACGAATACAGTCAAAACTTCAGTAACCAACCCAGCGTGGGCAATCAAAGTCCACAAAGTAAAGTTATCAAAGTAACCATGTCAATAAGGAGACAGCGAAAAGCACACAGAAAAGTGAGGAAGTATGCTATATGTAGCAATGCACAGGTCCTTCAAAATCAAAAAACATTTAATAATGTTGCGATTGCAATAAACTATCTAGAAGAATTTTCAACACAAACATAATGACAAGAATAAACAAATGAATTGTAGAGGATTCAGACATCACAATATAAGATCTGCAATCATGAGAACTGCTTTAACTACAATACACATCATCCACCTTAGGATAAGTTAATCGTATTCATACTTATTCTTGCTTTCATATGAAAATATTTAATTTCTATTGCCAGGTAATAAAGTCCATGAACAGATATAATATATACATATGCATGGATGCAGGATTGCATGAATTTCAATGGTTGTTTATCGGGAACAACTATCAAAATCGAGAGGAACACAAAGCATATCTCAAATGTGCTAAGGAAAAAGAAAAATTCTTTTCTTACTTGGACAATATATTTGCTGAAACGTGATAGCGTCCAACAAGAGATACTTCGTATTAGAGGAAATTTGTCGTCTAAGAGGGGAATAAGGAATGAAATAATCTGCAGAACAAAACAAAAGCACTGAACATCTGAACCACTGGATTTTCAGATGAAATATAATTTGTGACTTGATTGCAAAGGAACCACTGGTCACTGAAACCACTACGTCATTAGCAAATTCATTATTTCAGAGTCTATTATCCTAAAGGCAACATAAAGAGCCATACCATAAAGAGAAAATCAACACAATACATCAACATTACCAGTCTGAGCAATTGATAGACCAGACTCTTCATTCATAACGTACATCATAAGCAAAAAGAATTATAAAAACGAGCTGAGAAAAACAACAGGCTGTATATTTACCTCAGAAAGGTGAGGATAAAGTCCATTAATACAACCCTCGCCAATGGCACCAATTGCTAGAACTGCGGCTTCTCGATCTTTCCATGCTTCATCTCCTGGACTAGACAATTTTGCCTACAAAGATAATTATTTACAGAAACTATCAGCTTGAGTTGAGAATTATGAACTTAAGAACTTGCATCCATGAAACATCACTGACACAACAAAGAAAAGGCACAGCCTTTATTCTTGATCTTTTAGCAAGCTTATGTTGGAATAGAAAAAATAATTAAAACACTTTGAGAGAGCTAATGGGACTCTAGTTTAACATTCCAACTTTCTCACGAAAACTACAGAATATTATGCACCAGAATAAACGTAAGACTAATATATTACAGAAATAGCCAGGAATGTGTAACAAAATAAAAGCAGCAGATATAATTGTCAGGCATCAAACATAAAGCAAAATATAAGGATTATAGCGAACATTGTAGTAAACATCCATTACACACACAAGATTACAGAAAAACATACATAAATAGAACAACGCACATCATGGAAGGCAAAGACGGAGGGAAAAAAGAAAAATAGACTAACCTGCACAATCGGCATCAAGGTTGGTAAAATCTCATCTCCAAACACATTGGAGAGAAAATCCAATGCTGCAGCACTGCATTTCCGTAAATTCCAGACATTGACAATGTCGTCTTCCTGAAATTAAAATATTGGAGCATTCACATTAAACATAATGCTGTAGGCCCTGATGAAAACATCTAACCAAGAGTTGATGCAACATGCCAACTGATGGACAAATGGTGTGGCGCTGTGAAAATTTCAAGTTGTGTTTCCCTAAGTAGGTTGGGAGTTGGGAGAGAAACCAACGATGCTATATTGATGCATACCTCATCTTCTGCATCCTCTGATCCATGGAAGCGCGACGAATGAAAACGAGGTTTTATATCCTGCATAAAACAATTGTTTATAAGAAATGTAGCTATCATCAACAAGGTATGTCGTCAAGAATTGCCATTGACCTGATCTCTATCTGGAAGTGATCCATCTTCCTGCAGTGACATCGTAAATGAACGACATATGCATTAGTTTTCAAATAAATGTCCAATAAGGCACATGCTCAAAGTTTAAGTGGAGAACAAACCTCAGCTTCCAGAATTGATTCATCATCATCGGCATATGCCATGTTTGAAAGCAAAACCTACAGAAGTATGTGCAATCAATATATAAAAATAATGTGACATGAAATCAGTGAGAAGCGCAACCATACGGGAATAAGACGCGGTAAAAATTCTCTCAGGTTTTCAGGGGGTAGTTCCGCGTCACAATAAGCAGACCTGTCAAAGAGAAGATAGAAACTTCAATACACTAGGAAAAAATGCAATTCAGCAGAAAATAGTGAAACGGCGAAAAGAACATATGCATATGAAGAAAGGAGAAAAGTGAATATTTGAGCTCTGGCCTGCTAGGCAACACTTGGTAGCTACAGGTAAAATGAATATTGCTATCAGAACTAGTTATACACTGATGATTACTTAATTTTTTATAAATTGATGTGTCAGGATATTTAACCTCAAAGAGCCCAGAAGCGTGTTGGTCTACAACTATGGAGTAATTAATTGGGCAAGTTATCTTATTTATACCCAGTGGGAACAGGTTAACTTTTCTACTATTAATCAACTAAATTCGTAAGATATGCCCAATTAGGATGAGGCAATGGCACATCAAGCAAGTAACATGCAATCTGTTTAACTTTTAAATTCGATTTGTTCAAGTAACTAATAGTTCAGGATTCTGCAGGGATGTGTCTGACACCTATTTATAACATTTCAGAAAAAAACGGCACGCGTGCATCATCGATAAAAATATCAAAACTAAAAGGATAAATCCAAGTAAAACGGCAAGAAACAGGAAAGAACAAGCCATGCATGATTCTCAATTAATAAAATCTATAAATATTCATTTCATGGGAGTGAATAAATACAGAAAAAAATCCGCATAATAAAACTTTACCAAAATTCGCAGGCTTCTAGAGCCACCTCATCATCCGGGTCTTTGTTGACTACCAACATATATTCGATTACATTCCTTAGATGTGGCTGCAATATAAAAAATTGAATTAAAATTATTTGTGGAAACAACACAATAATTTTCACAAAATAGAAACCAGCAACAAATAACTATAAAAGGAACAAAATCCTCCATATGTTGAGAATCTGTAAAGATGACATCGTCACAAATACACCGAAAAACTACACGAAATATAAACTAGTGCCCACAATATCCAGAAATTAAGAAATTACCCACCTCCAATACGGGAGATCGAAGTTCAATTAGCTGAACAAATGCAGAGCATACCTAGTACGTATGCAAAAGCAAAAAAATAAGTTATGGTGACCAATGCTTAACAGATATCAGTTTTATATTATACCTATGCACTCAGGTATTCACAGTAAAATATACTGTTGCCAAATAAAACCCCTTACCAACTTCCGAACCTCTGGGGCAGGATCATTGGAAAGAGCAAATAAACCTTGCAAGTATTTATCCATTGACATAGATAAGACCTGCAAATGAATCCAAAAGTATGTGGACGTGCAACATTTGTAAGAACTTCTAACAGGGGAATATAAAAAATCAGAAATTTCCAAGCTTAATTAAAGCTTGCAATTTTGCACACCGTAGGCATTAAGAGGATATACTGATTCACCGAACCAAGAGCAAGCTTCCTCAGTGTAGCATGTGGTGACTGGAATATCTGTTTGCATGGAATCAAATCTCATTGGTCTCAGTAAAAAGATCAAATACGACACTCTAAGAGGAGCAATTATCGCTAAAAAACAATAAACAAAATTTCATTCACCACCTGTAGGAATCTAGGAAGGAAAGCATTGATGGGCCTTTCAGATAATCCAGGAATGTCAGAATCAAGCACCTGGGGTGCATCTTCACAAATCTACACAGACACGTGGATATGGAGTGTTATTGTTTAATCAAGAACTGACTACTGAGCTTCATCCATCAAAATCCATGTATTGAAGAGATATATCATGTTAACCACAAGCAGCTACACAAATACGAGGGTTATTGACAAAAAGCATACTCTCCAAGAGTAAATAAACCACATAAAAGATGCACACAGCTCCATTTTCGGAAGCAAATTATTTGACAGATCATCAAATACCGCAAGTTTTAGCATCATTTAGCAATGCTTCTTATGAGGAGTCATGATCATCTTCGAATATCTTTTAGCTTCTCACAGAATTTATTTCAACGAATAGTGACAACGAACAATAAAACAAAACAGTATAAGTCCCCCTATCAAGAAGATAAATGCACAACACATTTTTCATACGCATACCTTAGACAAAGCATCCATGGCACCTTCCATGTGGTTGACGTCATTACTATCCAAGCATTTTACAAGTGCATTTAATAACTCGGGCCATCCAGTGACGCCTCCAATCTGAATGAATGTACTAATTATGGTCCCAGATGTAGACCTAATATTCCGGTCTGCAGCTCCCAGACATGGCAGTAGTATCGACTTTATGTACTGTTGGTTCACGAGAGGCATGGTATTAAAAGATCCTCTGATGTTGTTCTTCAAGAACAACCCTGCTGCTTGTCTAACCTCCAGAGCTTTTCCCTGATAACTCAGCCAAAATATTATTTCATCAGCATGTTCTCCTCTCAGAACCCAATGTTACAGAACTAAATTACTTCCAGACCACATTATAGTTTTTTTTTGGACAGGCAATATAATCACATGAGATGAAACACTCACACTTATCAGATCAATGGATTCAAATACATTGAAGCATCCAAATCCACTTCAGAAACTCAATTATTTCATATAAACAAACTGTTTTCAATCAGTACAAGAAAGCATCCCTAAGGAACCACATATCCACCAAGGAAAAGTCAACCAAAAGAGTACCACGTCCTTTGACTAAACCTTAAACCCTAAAGAAGCTCAACGATCTTCCACATACCCAGATTATATACTTCACCCCTTTAAGAAAAAATCGCAAAGCAACGAACCTCGGGGTTCAAAAAATCCAAACAAAAAAATAAAAGTAACAAAAAGAAATAGATATAATCACCTCAGCTCGGGCGAAAATAAACGCCAAATAATTATTGAAATCAGGGAACTGAGAGTAGTGCTGTAGCTTCTGGAGGATAACGGACTTGTCATCGGAAGTGGGAGCCATCTGCTGCTCCAGCAGCCCAAAGATCTCCCGGAGACCCTCGTCCTGCGGCTGCCACGTGGACGCCTCGCCACCCGACGACGCCATTATGAATCTTAGATTTCCTTGCCTTGCTCTTCACTGATTGAATTATTACCTTGCTGCCGTGGTCCAGGGAATCGACGAAAAAAAAAATCAATTGACTGAAGATCGTTCGACCAATTCTGCAACCGCGATTTCCGAACAAAGATTTTTCGGAGAGAGAATATTCGCAGATACGATGATGATGATGATGATGATGATGATGAAAGTTGAAGGCTAAGGGTTACTAACTTGATGCCTGAAGGTGTAAAGAAAAGGAAAACTGCGTGAGAGGGTATTATTGTCATAATTGATTTTCCTCCTCTTTTTTTTTCTCAAATAATATTATCTGAAATTCCAATTCCAATTATCGTCACAAAAGGAACGGCTACAGCTACAGAAATACAATTCGAAATTGCAATATAAATTTCATTTTTTCAAAAAAAATAATAAATTATATTATGATCATATTCTGATAAAGCTTTTTTTTTTTTTTTTTTTTATCGTGCTAACCAAAAGAATAAAAATTTAAAATTTTAATATTTTATATTGGGATGGGGGGCCACCATGGGATAGGGCGGCGGATATAGTGGGAAGCAGGAAAACTATTGTGAGCTGTTTAGGGCATTTTATTTAATATCTTATATTGGTAACTACCTAAATTAATCCCGATGTTTATCCTATTAATCAATTTAGTCCCTAATTTTTTTCATGGACCAATTTAATCATCGATGATGTCGAAAATGAACCAAATTGATCATCTGTCACGATAGCCATTATTTTTGGACGGAAAGCAACACGTGTCGGCGCATGATTAAAGCAATAAAAAATAAAATTAATATGTGCTGGCACATGTCATCTTTCGTCTAAATTAACGATCATATTGACGGGATGACCAATTTTGTTCATTCTCGACATCATCAAGGACTAAATTGATCCACGAGAAATATTGGGTACTAAATTGGTCAATTGGGTAAACATCAGTAATCAATTTTGGTATATCCACTATTTATATCATTGTATTGTATCGGAATGCGATAGGATAATATGATAATCATAAATATTTTACCATTTTATAATAATTAATTCGATCTAAGAAAACAATTTTTTTCTTTTTTTATTTCTCTTCAAGAGTTATTTGTAGTCATTCAGTCCGAATTAAATCTGAGACTCATTGTTGATTATAAAAGGAACTCAAGTTCGAACCGAACTAATCTCATTGATGTGCATGTATATCTCAACTACACATAAACTAAGATAATCAAATAATAGTTTAAGTGGAATCTAACTTCGATAAACTAAGATAATCAAATAATAGTTTAAGTGGAATCTAACTTCGATAAACTAAGATAATCAAATAATAGTTTAAGTGGAATCTAACTTCGATAAACTAAGATAATCAAATAATAGTTTAAGTGGAATCTAACTTCGATATAATCATGCATCTCCAATTATAAATCTCATCATTAAAAATTTGAATAAATGGCCTACAAAATCATTTACGAAATAAGTGAACTCGATATTGATTCAAGGACGAACTTAAGTTTAAAAAAAAAACTTATATTACTATGAATAAACAATAAACAAACAGATTGTAATAAAACCTTGAGATATCGTTAATGCATATGCATGTAATATATTCAATACATATATAACATATTATAACATCGCTATTTTCATTGCATTCAAGGCAAAACATATTAGCTGCAAGTATACGTATATAGTATACAATCTGTTGAACATTATTTCATTAAAAAAGAATCCTCCGCTGATGACGATGATGATAACTCATTGGCATCTGTGAGTGATGATGCTGCGAAACTCTTACCTTCAAAACGTCGAGTGTCTCAATGTACTTCTGTACCCTCTTCACCTTCAAGTGATAATAAGATTATCTTTTTTTTTTATTATAATTTTATTTTTTTTGTAATGAAACTACATGGATGGCTTTAGTTACCTCCAACCTTCTCTGCAGTTTGAGATCTCCATGAGCATCAATTCCATCTAGCTTTATGAGCTGCATCATCAGCACTTCGATCAAGTTACGTGCTTCCCGCGGTCGAATTCCTCCTCCATGGACGCCGCCCGCCTGGAAAGCTTATCGACTTCCGATCTAACAGCCGCTATCTCTTTCATGCCGCCGAAGCTCGCCTAAGAATCTACGGTGGGCTCGTCGCGATCATACTTCATGATCCCGGCCTTGACGTTAGGGACGACGACGGGGCTGGAGTTGAGGTTGTAATGATCCGAACTCCTCTTCTGCACGAACATTCTGCAGGGCCTTATGTCCAATCCCGAAGCATCTTCGAGCCCGGCGATGCTCGCCTTATTCTTCTTTCTTGAGAGGGTTTTCGAGGGAAGCTTCATGTGGGAATAGAATTATGGTAATGATAACTCTTTGAATCTTTTGCAGTTTATAAAGAGGGAAATGAGGGATGAAATGATGCAGATGTATCACAGCTAGCTGCAGAAGAACAGTAATAAAGAAGAATCCAGCTCTTATATGGGGCCATCCATTACACAGCACTTTAGGTTCTTTCTCATTCGTAGGAGACAATAAATGGCATTCAAGAAGGTTAGTTATTTGTCAGATTCAAATATGCCAGAGAGACAAACGATGTTAACATCTTTCTTACAGCAATCATATCCATGAATGTATTAAAAAACAAGCCTAGCAGTTTCATAACAAGGAAGCATAGAGTGTGCCTTGTTTGCAATAAGCGAGACATTTCCATCTCAAAGCCACACTTAAGCACACACTAAAACGGTAATAATGTATGTGTTTACAGAAAGTAAGCAGCTTCATATTTCTTGTCGTTATCATCAGTAGATGATGAGGATTGAGGAGGACAGTGCTGTGGGGCTAAGGCCAGCTCATAAGACGAGCCATGACTTGTAAATAAAAAGACTTAAACATCATCATGTGCTTGGTGAATATCTTGTGGCTGCTATGAGCAGATAAAGGCAGCTTTTCTTGGGTGTAAATTGAGGAATGATCATTTTAGAAGCTAAATAGCATGTGTAATAACAATGGCGAAGAAAGAAAAGAATGATTCATTTCAAGAGTTACAAAAGAATGATGGAAGCACTTGTGTAATAAAAGCCAGAAACTACTATGTTTGTATCTCTATCTTTTTTATCTGAGGAAAAAGAATGGAAAGAATACCTATTCATTACCGTGAGAAAAAAGAAAAAATGAAATCTTTAATGTAAAGAAACTCCTCTGCTTCAGCTTCTCCGAGAACTCCCGCCTGCAACATCTTCGAGACTCCACGCCGAGACCGTGTAAAGAGGCTGATCCGACCATTTCAGAGTAAGGCATTCTCCGCCTGGTTTCTTCTCCACCGTAAAACGACTATCACCGTTATTATCGTGCATTCTCAGCAGCATCCGAGCCTGGAGCAGTTCCCTGTCTTCGATCGTTTTGCACCTCAAACCGCCTCTCCCCATCAAATCCCGCCACCTGTCGAACGTCTCGTGCCTTTCCAGCCTGTCCCGCCCCTCGCAGGCGACGATGTTCCTGATCTCCCGTCCGAACATTTCTTCGATCTTGATCCTCACCGAGCTGTCCAGTGGCAGGCAAGAATCGACCGAGTCGAATATGGCCGAGTAGTACTCCAAAGAATTGGATATCCTCGAATCCAAGCTGGGCTCGTTGTGGCCTGCTTCTTGCTCGGCAATGACCACCGTTCCCGCGTTTGTGCTGCGGATCAAACCGATGAAGTCCATAAGGGTCGACCCGGTCGGGTCGTAGAGCAGCTTGTGCATCTGTAGCACGCAGTTCACCGCTACGGTCTCATTCTCCTTGACGTGGAGCATCCATAGCCTCACATCTTCTAGCCTGTCGACGACTGGGTGGAACTCGAAGGGCAGGCTCAGGGCCTTGGCTAGACGGGCTAGCCTCTCCCCCGTTTCGGTCAGCTCGAGCTTCGACTCGCCTACGCCCGTGATCCTGACATGGGCCGGCGGTTCGGCCCGAGAAGCCAGGCTTTGGAGCAGAGTAGGCCACTGCAGGCCCTGCCTGATATCGAAGTCGATGACGTGGACCCTCTCCTTCCCTTCGAAGCTTCTCAGGAGAATCTCATTCGAAGTGAAGTGTATGAACTTGGGAATTGGGCTCACTTGGTTCAGAAGCCTCAGCCCGCCGCTGCTCTCTTCGTCGAACCGATCCAGCTCGCGAGGGACGGTGATGTGGAACACATGAGGCCAAAGCTTGACCGACCTCACAGACAGAGCCTCGGTGAAGTAAGCCACGAGCCGGTGGACCGAAGATGGCCCTTTGGGAGAGGCCAGATCGCCTAGCCTGGCCAGGTAGTGATCCACTATGACAATGTTCTTCATCCCTATTTGTTCGACGCAAGCGACGAGCAAACTGAGAATCTCGACGCATCCGTGCTCGTCCGGTCCGTTGTGTCCTAAGCCAGGCGTTTCAGCCACGTCGGGCCGAGTCGAACTGTACCCAGCTCCACGCACCACGAGGTCTTCGCCTAGCCTGAGAACCAAGCCACGGCTCTCGGACGAAGTGCTCGATGATCCCGATATTTCCTTCCCTTGACCTTCGCCAGCTTCGACTTTTGTCTTCCCTGAGTTTGTGACCTCAGAAACAAAAGAATCAAACCAAGGGACATTGGCAAGAGGAGGCAATGCTGATGTAATGGGATCACTAGGCAGCATAAAGCAGACGCCTTCCTCGTCGGCCCGGGAGGATGTAATAGAGAAAGGCGTAAGAGATGTGCTGTTACTACTAAGCCCGGTGATCAGCGGATTGGAAAGGCGTCCTACTACATCGAAACCTTGCTGAAACCATAAGCTCTCACTCAGTCCATCTTCGAACCTTCCAACGGACTTCTTCCTCTTCGCCGGGCCGCGCTTGTAGCCTTCTTCGTCATCGTCGGACGAAACTTCATCTGCGTATCTCTTCTTCGGAGGACTCCTGCGAACATCCCAGAAACCGTCTCTTTTCTCTCTTCTTCTACTCTCTGCGGTTGGTGTTGGAGGTAGCTTAATGTTCTGCCTAAGTGAGCAACTGCTAGTCTTGGCTTCGAGGGGATTCTTCTCAACCGAAATACCGACGGGCCTAACGACGGGCTGCGGCCTCGAGCCCGCTTCGTTTCGGACGAAATTACCGTGTGGCAAGTCCAATCTACGGCTGCTCATGGGAGGGAAATGGCAAGCTTGAAACTCTGCTGATGCTGAAGAGTAACCAGCCAACATTCTTCAGCTTGTAGACCAACTTTTTTGCTGTAAACCTCAAATTCTGCTCCAATCTTTTCTTTCCTTTCTTTATTTTTCGGGTTTTTTTTCTATATAACTATCAGATCATGCAATATACAAATGAATGTGTTGCAGACAAAAATGCTTTAACACAGAATCAAGAAAGAAACAGATCAATAATCGGATTTCTCTATGTATGTAAGATCAAAGAATACAAAGAAATTGGAATCCGATGTCAAGAAAAACCAATGTAATAACACAAATCAAAGCAAGTTCTTCAGTGTGTATATATGAATTTGCAGCAGATTTCTATGTATGTATGTAATGTAACAGCAAAGAATACAAAGAATCAACGAACAAACGCCTACAAAGAATCAAAGAATAGAAGTAAATTTCAATGTATCAGCACATATCAACGGCACCTAAAGGAAGAAAAAAAACAGCTAAACATCGGATTCCAAAACATTTACTGGCCATTTGCAAGAAAACGTCTTTCAGCTGCGTACTGTTGTAATATCCATGGAATATCTTCAGCTCATGCATCTTCGGTCACAGATGGAAAAATACAGACAAATAAGAACGCATCAAATGCAAAGAACAAAATCAAACTCAGGCAGAAAAGCAAGAATCATGCATAAGCAAGAAGGAAGCAAAGCAAAGGGTCAACATAAGTTTTCATGTCCTACGGACCCAAAAAAAAAAACACTCACGTAGGCATAACTGAGTTTTTATGTGGAGAGTAAAAAGGGAGGGTTTTTTTTTTTTTTTTTTTTTTGTACTGGCGTTGTTTGCGAGGTTTATTTTATATTTTTTAATTTCTTTTTTACCCCGACAGCAGCGTGATGGGTCCTGCGAAAAGGGTCGGGAACATCTGTTGTCTACCGTTGGATGAGGGAATCTGACGGTGCAGATTGGACCATGAATATGACCGTTGTGAATGTGCCGTTGGAGTTGTGGGTGAGTGTACGGACGGACTAACTTGTAAAATTAACGACACGTGCGATGTCTTTGACCTTTTCTTTTTTACTTCACTTTAGTTGGATTCGACCGTTGGGGTCACTCATTATTATTTATTACTGATAATTACTACCATACCATACCATACCATACCATATATACGTACGTAACTGTCCCTCAGTAGACAAGTAGAAAACACATCACTCCTAAGTTTTTGGCTCAGTAAGCATCGAACATAGAAAATGCAATGAATCAGCAGTAGATATCTATTCCTTCTGTAATATATTGTGTTGAGAAAATGACATCTGAATTGTTTAGTATGTAAGACATCAAATAAATCGACAAATGAGACTGACATAAGATCAAGTAGTAAAACCTTGGTAGCAAACTACACCAAAAGTTCATACAAGTATATGAACACACACAGCTTAAAACCAACCAACATTTCCAAATCTACCTTATTAATAAACCAGAAAGTGTCTTGATTTTTATCATATATATATTGTTTGATATAACATAAACGTTCATTACAACGTCAAGAAAAAAGAAAAAAAAATTAGGCTATTAGGTTGGGTTAGTACACATACATAAACAAGCCTCATGTAGGGGTAGTGTAGTGACTAGTGAGTGAGGGCTCTTCGTCTTCTGCACTGCAATTCTTCTCTTTTGGGCTTTGGAATATATTGTGTCAAAGACCATTATTAGTTGAGAATTTGGTCCGTATAAAAAAGCCCAAGAAAACATCATCGTCATTTGGAAAACAAACAAAAAGCATTACAAATTTATAAGCCTAATGTAATGAGAGGTCTTGTCTGTAGTAAAGTATGGGCCTTGTTCATATTATTTACTGAAGTGGTAAGCAAGTTTTCTGTACATAAATCGAGATGATGCCTATTTCATTTCCTCCGTCAAGTCTTTTCAATACAACAACAGAATAAAAGCAGACACAACATCGATACAATACAATACACTTTCATTCAAGGGAGGAGATATTAGAAGTTTTGGTCATCTGAATTATCCTAGGGACCTTATCTTAGTATTTAGTTTCAATATTAACTATTATTTTATTAAAAATAGACTTGATAAAATAAAATAAGAGAGAGAAAAAAAAAACCCAGTATTTGTTGCATGTCGGCTTATCTTTTCCCCTAATTTGTCAGTATGTATTTACGTAAATTTTTCATGTTTTTCTGATTATATAAATATGCCATAGAGAAAGAATCCAAATGACTGAGGTGCCTTTTTTCTTTTGTCACGATTCATCTTCCGAATAAATTCCAACAATTAAAGAAAATATACAACATTTCATTATTTTTCTTTTACACTCCTTTTATTACGTGATTGATGTGATAAAGGTCTGACTTGCGATAACACTAACACTGGCCAATGCTACAAATTGGAAATTGTCTTATTATTATTGAATAATAATGAACCATGAATCAATCTTAATATTAGGGATATTTACCATTTAATTAATTAAAAGGACCATATTCATATTTCGTAGAGGACCATGCTACCACGTATGTTTCCCCACTTCAAGTGTTTTTATATCTTGGCCATATCAAATAAGATCTTGAGTCCTTTTCTTTCATTTCCAATTAAATTAATATTTATTATATTTCCGTTTATTATTTTTTCCTAATATTATTTGCTAAAAATACGACCCTAAGTAGACTAGGCACAGCTCATTAGACTAAAAGTACAGTCCATTAGACTAGACAATATGGTATTATAATAAATAAATAAATAAATAATAATAATAAATGCAACTCTTCACTTTCATTTCCACCTCGTTAAAACACACACAACTCCACCACTCCCTTGATTTCGCTCCCCACGTGACAATCGATCGTCCACATCACATCATGCCCTCTTCTCCTTCATCTTCTTCCTCATAATCGAAGCTATCAAATCGAAACAATGGGCAAAGCAACCAAATGGTTCAGAGCCATCTTCGGCCTCAAGCCCACCAACACAGACAGGAAAACCAAGCCATGGAGCTACGGCAAGAAGCCCCAAGAAACGAGCAAGGATGTTCGCCGGAAATCGACGCCGAGCGGCGAGGTTGAAAACAACGTCCGCAGAGACGAGGACGACGAAGCCAGCAAGCACGCTATAGCCGTCGCGGCCGCCACAGCTGCCGTGGCGGAGGCCGCAGTCGCTGCCGCTCAGGCTGCTGCAGCGGTGGTCAAGCTCACCAGCGGAGGTGCTAGTCTTAGCCGCCAACTCCCCGCTCACGCCGGCCGGGGAGTCGATGGCTACTGGGGAGAGAAAGCAAGCCGCGAGGAGTGGGCTGCCGTCATCGTACAGTCGCGTTTTCGCGCTTACTTGGTATCTTAAACGAGTTATCACCTTCAACTCACTTCATCTTTCTATTCTATCATTTCAAGAAAATATAATTCCAAAGTGCTCTTTGTTAATTGTCACTACTTAGGACGTGAAAACTATGTAATCAATTTACGTTTAGGCTTCCTTATTCTCTTGCATGATGGCATCGACGCATAGCTTATTAGTTAACATCTATGTCTATATATCTGGCTGCAATAATCAAAAGCCATTAGCTTCGATAGGAAAGACAGCTAGTGGTTATAATAGGATGCAGTGAAACTACTATGCCGACAGTGACGTCAAAGGAGGTCAAAAGCTAGTTTCAACCTTGGTAAACATTTATTCAAGTTAAATTAAATAAGATTAATGGCGAATATGTTGATAAAAACTCTATCTTGCCTATTAATGATATAGTAGTATGTAGTGGTTGGGGTGGAGTTGTCATTCAACTGTTGGGAACTTGGAATAATCCATAAAGCGTACCTTCCCATGTGTAATAAAATAGCATGGACATTAAATGAGCTCTTGTCTTATTGCTGCATAAGTTAGTTCTTGGGTCGGTGATACAAAGATTTTCTTGAAGATCTGTTTTCTCAATTGTCAAAGGGTTCACACTAGCTTTTTCATCATTTTGTGTGTTTTGTTGACTTGGTCTTTAATCCTACGTTGATTTCTTGTTTTCTTCTGTCTTTTTGAAACTGTTCTATCTCATCCTTTAGATCTAATGGGACTTCTATTACATGTACCGATGTAAGGTTAGGGAGTGAAATCTTGTATCTTTTAAGTGTGGATGAAGACAGTACAATGTACCAGTAAAAGCTTCGATTTTGAAATAAAGTTGCTTCTGGGATTTGACCTTTTTTCTGACTGTATGGTAAACAGTGAGATGAGTTGTCCTTATCTCCTTTCGAAAAGTCACTAACTTCGAAAGTTTTTAATCTGTACTTTTTAACTACTTTGATATCATTCTTTGGTCTACTGTTAATGCTAGTTTATTACATGGATTAAGTTTTAAACTAAATCTCAGGCAAGAAGAGCTTTGCGGGCACTCAAGGGATTAGTGAAGATCCAAGCTTTGGTAAGAGGTCACCTTGTGAGAAAGCAAACTGCGTATGCGCTGAGGAGGCTTCAGGCTCTCATACGGGCGCAAGACCGAGCTCGTTCCGGGCGAGTTATTATGTCTGATTCTCCGCATTCGGCGACCAAGAAATCTTCCCACTTCAACTCTGCCGTAAGAATAGTATCTCGGGACAATCATGATGTAATAATTTGATTTTGTTCTCATTTGATGATGGTGTTTGATGAATGAGTCTCACTTGTGAATACGCAGGGTCCAGCTACTCCTGAGAAATCTGAGCACATTGTTCGAGCTAGGAATGCGTCCAAGAACGAAAATTATGGGCCTCTCAAGGTTTGTTTCCCCGTCTTTTGTTTAACTCGATGGACACGGTATTAATCAGCATTGTTTAGAAGCGATTTTTTTTTTCTACTGCAGAGAAATGGTTCGAAGTCTTACGGTGGTTCGAACCACGAGTCAGAAAAATCACACACGAGCCAAACTCGAATGGACAGCCATAGAAAGAACGGTAGGACATGGGAACAAGGATCTCTTACCAAAACCCTCTCGACGGACGACGACAGAAGCGACAAGATTCTCGAGGTGGACACTATAAGCCAGCACACGGTGGTTCCCAAGCGCAAAAACCTCTTCCACTCGTCTCATCTCAGCGTTAGCTCGGACCAGAACTGCCAGAGCTTTTCAGACACCGTAGCCCATCAATCCGTTCTAAGCCCATCGTCTTGTGAAGTCCAATCTTCATTCCATTTCGGCCAGGAAGTCGACGAATCAGCCTTCTACACAGCGGATAATAGCCCACAGTTCTACTCTTCGTCTTCCATAGGTGGAGATAGCTGCAGAAGGGAAATGTTTACTCCCACGAGAAGTTGTCTGAGTGGCTACTCTGATTATCCGAACTACATGGTTTGCACTGAATCGTCGAGGGCTAAGGCGAGGTCACTGAGTGCTCCAAAACAGAGACCTAGCTACGAAAGGTCCAGCTCGACTAAGAGGTACTCTGTTCATGGCCTGTATGGTGATTCGAGGTCTAACTCACAAAGGGCTGCCCAGAATTTGCATGCAAACTTTGCGAACAAGGCCTATCCGGGCTCAGGTCGTTTGGACAGGCTTGGTATGCCGGTAAGAAGTGATGCCAGGGGATTTAGCGGCAGCCTTTGGCATAGGTATTAATAATGGCTTATGGGAGAGGGAATTTACTTCATGTACTAGTTGCTAACTGATGCAAAGCCTGTCAATGTTTCTGTGTAAGCTGGGATTGTGTCATGAAATCTCATGTTTCTTGCGGTATATCAAAGTTTGTGGATGTTAGCAAACAATATTTAATAAAAGAGTTGATGCAGGCAAATGTAATAAAAGGCGTAGTTCTTGAAACCATTAGAAGGTGAATTAAGCGGTTCAAAAACCATTATCATCATACAATATAGATATGCAGAACTGATTATAAGAATGCCAACAAAAGCCAAACCTTGACACAAAAAGCACTGGACTGTCAACAACCACATCAGTACATAGAAGATAGGAATGGATCTAATGACCAATTGATTCATATAGAAGGCAATAAAAAATGCGATTGAAGTGAAAAATCAACGCTTTCCACCTCCACCGCCGATCTTAGGACCCTTTGGTGCGGCGCCTTTTGGGACGTTACCCTTGGTTGTCTTCTGCTTTGCAGTCACTTCTGCCTTCTTAGCTTTCCTCTCATCCTTGGTTTTCTTGATTCTTTCCTTGATTTCTCTGATATACGAAACAATTATTAGAAATCGATGTGTAAACTAATAATCAAAACATTAACTCAAGGGATGCAGTGAACATTCAAATTCTTTAGAGCATATGCTATACCTCAGAGCAGCTTCACGTGCAGCATCGCGAACTTCGGGCTTCTCCGTTCTTCTCTTTTGAATGACTTCCAAAGTTGCGCCAACAATAGATCTTGAGTACGGCTTCTTGGTGGCTCTGCGTCTCTTCTTCACAGCTTCAGCAGCGATGTCCTATTGGTCAATTATGAACACATTAATTAATATTAATTAAAATAAAGATAATAGAACACAGAATGTTATTCTACATTGCAAAAATTAGAATTTGAGAGATATCAAGAACATTGCCTTCTTATGCTGTTTACGGTACACTGCAGTCCATGTAAGCTTAGCAGGCCTCAGGCGGTTGTGGAAGTACCTCTTACATTTCGAGTTGGCAAAGAGGAAAACCTAAGAATAGGAAAAAAGCAACATAGATGAAACTGTAGAGGTTAAAAACAAACACATCCAGAAACTCAGACAATAAACTTAATCGGGCACATGGAATCAAATTGGGAAGACTCAAATCAAACCGAATAGCAATGATTTGCAAAACGACCTAACCTGCGAGTCCGAACGAATGAATCTGATGCCCTTTCCAGGGTAAATCTTGGCACCGCTGAATCGGCAAAGCTCGGTCCTGATAACCCACAACATGTATAGCCATTACCATGCTATGTAATGTAAATTACAATATAAACCAGCTCATGCTAGAACATTAAGCTTCAAGATTAGAAATGCAAACATGAAGCATCGCGCTAATCCTCCTAAAACACAGCAACCTTTCATATAGCTAACTAACAAGAATGATCAATTCAATTGGCTACTCCGAGAGCTCAATCGATATATTAATCTCAGAAACAACAATCGACATATTAATCTCAGAAACAAACAACAATTACAACGAAATATGCTAAAGGTAATCCTCCAAAACGTCTTTCTTCTTTATACAAAACATATATAAGTAGAAGATTACTTGAGAACCATCGTTGTGTAGGGTCGAATGGATCGCCGTGCTTTATCTGGCTTCTCTTCTTTCTTCTTTTCCTCAACGAAATGCTGAAACCCTACATCTGAATATAACGCCAGTCGATAATGGGCCTTTATGGATAAGACGTAAGGCCCATACAAACTAATGGGCTTTATTACCAGAAACGTTACCACCAAGACACGTCAGCAATGGGCATACTGGTAATTATTCCTAGGTTATTACGACAAACCATAGAAAAGGTGGCAAAACACTCACACACATAATCACTTTAGTGTTGAGCCATGGCAAATCGAGGCAGCGTTCGGGCATCGAATCTCTCCCCGGCGAACTGCTGGCCGACATCGTCACAAGGCTACCGCTGAAAAATGTGGTTGCCTGCAAGTCAACGAGCAAAACCCTGCGGAATTCGGCATCGCCAACTTCATACTTCAACGCGCTTCACTCCGCTCGCTCGCCGCAAGCCCTAGCGGTTCAATTTAAGGAAGCGCACAAAAAACCTTCATCATCGCTCCACCTGTGGGACCCAGAAGCCGACGTGGCGAGCAGGCGCAGCGCCGTTTCGCTCGTGAAGCCCTTATTCAAGATCCCAAGGAACCCTGCAGCGAAAATCCCTTACAACCTCAGATCTCGGACCACCGATACGAGCGTTTACGCTCTGACGAATTCCTGCAAAGGGTTGCACTATTTGACCCGACGGGATCGACGGTCCTCCCTGGTGTGCAACCCGACGACGAACGAGTATTTCTACGTGGGTGGTCCAGCCCCCGCGGGTCGTAGGACCGCGGGCTCGTCCACTAGGGTCGAGCTGTTGGGATACAGCGACGTGGCGAATCGGTATAAGGTGCTGAGGATTTTTTCGATCGGCGATGTACTGCAAGCTCGGCTTCAGGTGGTTGGGTGTGGCTGGTGGAGAAAGGTCGAGGTGGGGATCGAATTGGGTCCCGCGGGCGGTTTGTCGGGAGTGGATTATGATTCCGTGTTCTTGAATGGCTATTCTTACTGGATATCATACAGTGGGAACTTGAAGAAGGTTGTGTTCTTTGATTTCGTCAAGGAAGAGTTCGGCGAAATCAAACTTCCTCTCAAGCTGGAGGAGGTGAAGGCGGGGGATAGATATTCTATGAGCCTCGGAGTTCTCGGCCACTCCCTTTACTTGACCTACAACAACTATGGGAGGGACAGCTTTTCGAACCGCCTGGATTTCTGGGTCCTCGTGGATGACGGTGAGGGGGGCAAACGGTCTTGGGCCAGAGACTTCTCCATACATACGATGAGGCGTCGTGGAAGTCGATTCCACGGCAAGTTAAGGCCGCTGCAAGTTATGAGCAGCGGGGAGGTGCTCATGAATTGGGTGGGGGAAGATTTGGTCATCTACGATCCCAAGTATGAGAGCCTCGGGCTCATCAAGCTTCACAAGACGAAGCGTCAAGATGCCGTTGGCTTTACCCCGAGCTTTGTCTCTCTGAAGGATGCCCTAGCGGTCGAGGCTGAGAGAATCATGACTCAATCTGATAGGCCGAATCGCCTTCAACAAGAATGAGTTTTCTTCTGTGAGTTCTTACTTGAGGATATTGTGATTGTTGTTGTAGTAAAAAAACCAAGTGTTTTATGTTGGTGTAAGAACTATTTGATTGGTGTTTACCTTGCTTTGCTAGCTTTGATTAGGAATTGAATTTGAGATTGCTATACTACTGCTGCATTCATCGTCCATTGTGCTGCTGGCTGCAAAAATTGATTGAACATCTAGCATTTTCCAACATTTAAAAAAAAAATGAAAAACTAAAATTAGATAAACTAAAAAGAAAAATTCACCCACCTCATCGTCGTCGTCGTCGTCTTCTTCGCATCTGCAACTCAAACAAGGATTTCACAAAAACCATAATGAGATGTACTACTAGAAATCTGCACATCCACGAACAAACCTCCGATAGAAACAGACAATAAGCTACTGTAGAGATTTCCTAAGGATCTAAAATAGGCTCGAATGACAGCGACTATAACCAAAAACCACAACATTGACCGACATATCCACATATAACACCTTCGATCTCACGTTGGCTGGAAAATGGGATATCATACGAATCGTAAAGAGGAGACCAATAGCGAGAGCAGCACAGTCGAGGCTATTACTCGTGAATCCAGCCGGCTCGTCGATTAAGAAGAAACACAGCAGCATTATTGAGTGAGCTACTTTCGCTGAGCATATTGCCTTGCAGGCTTAATCACCATAGGCACATTTGGGGTTTTTTTGTTTGCTTGTGATAGTATCACATATCCTTGTTTCTATTTGGGCGCTTTTTGATTTCTTTTTTTTTTCTATTTAATTTAATTTTTGTTATTTTAAATGTTTTTAACATGTGGAAATGACGTTAGCTCCTTCCCTTCACATATTCAGCAGGGAAAACGTCATTAATTAGAGAGATTGCTAACAATCCTCTCTCCAAACTTAATGTTTAAATACATTTCTGATATATATATATATATATATATATGTATGATATTATTTTATATTTTCAGTATTATAACCGATTGATACGTGAAGATATAAAAGGGTCTTGACATATTTAATTAGTTAAGAAATAGTTATAATATGCTAAACATTTATACATAGTATAAAGAGATTTGTTATGGTGTTCGGCTATTGTGAAGACTATATATAGTACTAGTATTTTACGCACACTCGATGCGTGTGCTTAAAATATAAATACATAGCCCGTTTGGTTGGAAGGATAGGTTTAGATGGTATTAGTTTTATTTGGATTTATATAATGGGGGATATGAGTTTTTGAGTTGTTTGGTTGATGGGTTTAAATAATGATATGCGATGTGTTTGGTTGATGAGTTTAGATGGTATTAGTTTTAATTAAATTTAATTACAATTTTACCCTTATCTGAATTAAAAATAAAATTATAAATCTTGGTCTAGGGTTTTTTTTTTCCATATGCGCAATTAAAACTCTACATATTTTGCCACGGTGTGCTACCAATCTCAACTTTTCTATTCGGTCTATTCAATTTGTTCTGTTATTTTCGTTTTTGGTGCTTGAAAGCTTGCTGTAAGTATATAATTATTGATCTTTCTCGATGAATTGATTAATTTATTAATGTCATTTGCACTGTTCGTGACTCAATCTGTACGATTTGTGTAAGGCTTTTATCAATTTGCACACTCAATTTGCTTCTCTGTTATGATCTATCTCTCACAACTTTATTTGCTTTATTTTATTAATTTGTCCGTGACTCAATCTTGTTTGATTCAAGACAGAGGATTATGAAGTTTCATTTATGATCTATCTCTCACAACTTGATGTTTGCTTAATTCGTTTATGACTCAATTTGATGTTTGCTTATCAGTTTGCTTTATGATCTATCTCTCACAACTTTATTTTATTAATTTGCACACTCTTAAATTTTTTTTCTTAATTTCTTTTGCTCATATGAAGTTTCGTTTTTAAGATATATTAATCCTTGGTTATTTTGGCAGTATGGAAGGGACTAAGAATAACACCAAACGTTCATGGCTTTTAGAGGAAGAGAGGATGCTTATTTTGGCTTTCAAAGAAATCATCACAGATGAATGGAGGAGTGAAAATGGCTTCAAACCGGGCTTTCACCATATATTGGAGAAAACTTTACAAAAGTATTTGCCCAACACCAACATCAAAGCTTATCCTCACATTGAGTCCAAGACAAAAACATGGAAGAGAGATTACTACATGTTGTCGGATATGCTCAATAAATCAGGGACAGGTTTTAATCCAGATACAAAAATGATAGATGCTACTGATGACCTCTGGAACGAGATAAGAGATGTAATTTTTATTCAATTTAATATGACCAATCACATTTCAAAGACAAGATATGTACTTGTTAATTCCTTCTTTTTTTTTTGCAACACTCTCCAAAAGTATACAAGATTCAAAACATGGCCTATGTATGAAGATTGGTGTGAGATTTTTGGAAAAGACCGAGCTACAGGAGAAAATGCAATTGGAATTACAGATGAAAAAGGACTAGAGGATGATGAGATATTGACCTCGCAGGCTGAAGAAATTCCGAATGATTCAAACTTTTCCACTACTAATACACATCCTGGTGAGTCGCCTACATTTGATGGTCATTCTTCACTTGGTGGTGATGAACAGAAATCCATGAAGCAATCTAAAAGGAAACGACAAATGCTTGAAGATCAGGATTTTATTAACGAAATGAAAGAGATGACTCGAGAAACAACTAAAATATTAATGGAAGGAATGTCTAGAATTGGAGCAGAGGCAGAAAATCAAAGAAAGGCTGCTGCGATAATTAAGAATATGTCTTTGAACTTGTCACCGATGCAGTTATGTGATGTTTCTGATGCCATTATCAAAAATTCAGGAAAACTTCAGATTTTTCTAGCCATGAATGAAGCTGAACGTTTGCATTTGGTGAAGAGCATGATAAGAGGTCGTTGAGCTTTAAGATACTACTGTTTGTTCCTTGTTTCGTTGAGGTCTTGTCATGTTTTATTTCCTATACACATCTCAATAATGTTCTATTGAAGAAAATCATCAGCTTGTTTTTTATAGCAATTTCATACCATAATATACATTTATTAAGTTGATAAAATTCTGAACTATCATAATTCACGCTTTTTGAGTACACAACATCAATTAAAATAAAAAAAATCAAGAAATTCTTATGTTTGATGTGTGATATCTTGCTCCAATGTTTGTCGTTTCCTTGTTGTACTTCGGCTGCAGAAGCGGGCAGAAAGCCTTCACATGCAATTGAACTTGGCATCACGGCCTTGACTGTGTATGCTGGAGGCCATGACATGCAACTGGATTTCATTTCTGAAGCTGCGCACAAAAATGTGACTGTGACTGTGAGCTGTAGCTAAAGCAAACAAAAATATTGCTGTAGAAAAAATTCTTTTGGAAAGAAAGAAATCTATGGAAAAACTCAAAAGTAATGAAGAAACAATACAAATCAGACAAATCGCAAATAAGAAAAATAAGCAAAACAATAAAGTCTCCTTCAACCATTCTGCCACTCGAGATACATAGACACATTGCCAAATTATCTCGCCAACCTGTCCATGCAGTAGATGTTTCAATTGAACTAATAAATTGAGCTTCACTTTCATCCCCATTTACTTCATCTTCTTGATATCCTTAAGGGACCTCCACCTCCCATGGGTCAACATCCATTTCAGTACGTATGAAATTGTGAAGTAATGCACATGCTATAATAATTTTATTCTGCTTTGTTATCGGATAAAAAGAAGGGCTGCGTAGTATACCCCATCTCTTTTTCATCAAACCCCAAGTTCTCTCAATAACATTTCTTGCTTTTGCATGCCTCATATTAAAATATTCTCTTTCATTTTGAGGAGTTTGAGTTCATGTCCCCCAATCCTTCAAATGATAGCGAACACCCCTATAAGGAGTTAAAAATCTCTCGCTATTGGTGTATCCATTATCGGCTAAATAGTAGCAACCTATTTTTTTTAAAAAGACATTTTAATAGACAAAACAAGCTCATTATGCTACATGTATATTTCATCTAGATGAAAAAAAAATTAAATTACCTTTACGAACACGAAACTCGTTTGTTCGTGAAAGAGCATCTCGAAGCACGCGTCCATCAGCGGCTGAACCTTCCCAACCTGCCAAAACATATATAAATTTCATATCTTCATTACACACTCCCAAAACATTGGTTGTAATTTGTCCCTTGCAGTTTCTATATCGTGGAATATCCGTTGACTTCACTGTAACATCGATGTATGATCCATCTAAGGCTCCCAAGCAATTCTTACATAAGAAATAAAGAAAAAATTAATGCATGAATCAAGAAATCATTTCTATTAATTTACAAACTGAAACTATACCTGAAAATATTTGAATTTAGATGAAGGATTTTCAGTAGTAATGGAATGAGGTTTGACCAATAATTTCTCATGAAGTCTGAGAACTGCATCAAGTACGGAATTGAAATGCTTACTGACTGTCCAAGTAGATCTAGTAAAGTGAAATTTCTGTTCCCTTGTCTTCTTATGATGCGCTAATATGCCAAGAAATATCGCCACCATTTCAGAAACTTGTAGGTATTTGGAAGGTTGCAAACCTCCATAATTCTCAAGAATAATGCATAACCGCCCAAATGCATCTCTGCTAATCCTCAAATTTTTATGTGAAGAACTACGGACGTCTGATATTAAATTTGTCAAGTAATTAACTTGCTTTGGCATCCTTTCATACATTGAATAAGTACACGTCCCTTTTCGTTTTCTCTTATTCTTTCTCCTCCGATAAATATATATAGCAAACTGCATCATACACAAATGATTTGCTAATAATCCAAGAACCATTATTGCAGCAATATCATCTTCTTCGGAGCCCATTTGGAATCAAGACACCTACTCACTTGGCAATACAAAGAAAAGAAAGAAATATAAATCATCGTACTTCATCCATTTTCGATGGAAAAGTCAAACACGAAATATGATGTGAGATTATCGTAGAATATTGACACATAATCTCAACGATGTTTTAAATACAATCAACGATCACCCAACAAGTAATAGGATATGCGACCTTATAATTCAAGAAACAACATGCACAACATATTACTAGTTAAATACGAACACAATCCCTTTTGAATATAATCAATACAATCCTCAACCCGAGAACCCCTCACGAAATCAGCAAGTTCGGAAATTCAAAAATTAGGCCACAACTCAGAAGCCACAGAATCGAAGATAACCCACAAAATCAACCAAGTTCGAAAATTAAGACACAACCCATTAGCCACAGAATCAAAGATGACCCACACAATAAACCAATTTTGAAAATTCGAAAATTAATCCACAACCTATAAGCCATAATCAACACTGCTGAACTCGAGAACCCATGTCAACCTCAAAACGCAACGATTAAGCCACAAAATCGAAGATTTTAAGCGAAAATTTTCAAATTCGAAAATTTGGGATTAAGATCAATTCGTACCTTTCAAGTCTAGCCAAGGTATAGATGTTGCGTTTGAAGGGGTTTCCTCGTCGATGGGACGCTCGCCGGTGGTTGGATGTCGTCGATCGGCGTTCGGCTGGCGTGAGTTGATGTTCGCTGTAGAAAGAGGATAAGAAACGTATAAATGTTATGATATGGAAGAAGAATAGATTGGGAAATAAATTTTGAGATAAAGGATAAATGTGTCAAAAAATAATAGGATTAAATAAAGGTAGGGAGGAAGACTGTTTTATTTAATACCTTATTGGAGGTATTAAGGGGGTATTAAGTAAATCCTACCTTTAAAATATCCTTCCAACCAAACACAACTTTAGTTAATTCTATCCCATCTAATACCCCTTAATACCCTTAACCAAACATGCTCTTTATATTTTGACATATTTGTAATTTATAATATTTTAATAGATGAAATAGTATTTATTAAAATTTTTTGTGAGGATGTAATTATAATAAATAAAAAATTAAGAAGTACAATAGTAATTATCCATATAAAAATAAATTATAAAAAAGGATTAAATTGCAGTAAAGTTTACGTACCAATTGACACTTTATATTCACCTCTCACACTTAATAAATAATATAGATAAAGAGATTTATTATAGTGCTCAGCTATCGTGAACATCGCCACATGTACCCTGTTAGAGCTGTCAACTGGGCCCGCGGTCCGCAGGCCCGCCCGCCCCGCCCCGCCCCGCCAAAAGGGCGGGGCGGGCTGCGATTTTTTAGGCCTGCCAGCGGGCGGGCTTTGGCGGGGCGGGGCGGGCTAGCCCGCGGGCCGCCCGCCTGAATAAATTAAAAAAAATTAGATTATTTATATTACAATATTATACATTTTTTTTATAAACAATATTACACATGTTAATTAATATAGAATAGAAAAACATGAAAGAAAATCAAAAAATTAAAATACATTAAACTGAAAATAAAAGAAAATTAAAAAAATAAAATATTTTTAGCTTTTTTCTTTTTTTTTTTTAATGCGGGCGGGCCAAGCCCGCCAGGCCCGCGCCCGCCGGCGGGGCGGTTGTGCATTTCTTAGGCCAGCCAGATGGCGGGCCGTCCCGTCCCCGCCCCGCCAAATGGCGGGCTACGGCCCGGCCCGGCCCGTTCGGACAGTTCTATACCCTGTATTTTTTTGGTTCAGAATAAAAATTTTATCCGGAATTCCTTTTTTTTCTGTATTTTCGGAAAGGAATAAAGACTTACAAATAAAGCCCGAGGATCATTTCAAAACTTCCATAATCTCGTTTGTTTTGTCGTTGACCTTATGTTAACCTTATTCCCTTACCTAACAAGCTGATAATGTTGTAAAACAAATCAATCTTCATAAAAAAACACGCAAAAGATAAATTAGAATAATTATTTTTAATTTCTTAGATAAATCACATCTGTATGATGCTTCTACATATTTTTATGAGGATAAATTAGTTCTACAACAACACCAACGTATTGCATAAGGGGATATGATTAACATTAGGTTAAAAGATTTATTTCAGAAAAAAAAAATATGACATACTATAATTAATTTCATAGTATATAAATTTCGATTCTCTATTTATTTCAAATTACAAACTAGTCTATATATATAAATTGTTATTAAGAGGATATAAATTGTTATTAAGAGGATATAATATTTCGTTGGTCATCAAGTGTACTCCACAATGTCAGCTAATTAAAAACCAACCAACCAAAATACAAGACAAAGCAATATATAATTAATAATTAAATTCTAAGTCCAACCCACCCACGTGTACCATTACACCCTTCTCGTCGTCACTAGAAAGAACCAGAAGAATAATGCTGCCAACACGTGTTGCATTATCCACAACCCAAACCCATCCTTGTCATAATAACCCCCCCTTTTCTCTCTCTCTATCGCTTATTATTGTTGGCCACGCGTCACGATCGTGGCCTTTGCTTTTACTATTGCTACATCCAGGATTGTGATCCGACGGCTCAGATTTGACTGCATCGTCCACGCGCGTCGCCATCGCACACGCGCCGTCCTCCTCGTTGGTGCTTACCTTCAATCTCTTCACGCCAAGAGAGAATCCGAATAGCCTGGGGCACTCGTCAGCCACGTCGGAGGCGGAGGCCACGGGCGGTACGCAGACGCCTCCCTCCTCCACCATCGCGCGCACCTCCGCCGGCATAAGCTCTAGAGCTTTCAGCTCGGCTTCGTTCTGATTCGTGGCGTAGCTCGACATCAGGTTGTAGATGCTGCCGCACAAGCTTCTCAGGCGGTTCAGTTCGCTGCTGATCTGGGAATTCTCTCTCCTCAGCCTGTCGTTCTCTTCGAGGATATCCGGCGTTGTGGCGGAGGCTCGGGGAGGAGGAGGCTGGGGAGGGGTTGCGGTGGCGGCGGGAGATGAGTTGGAGGAGAGGACCTGCTCGTCTCCGGAGTTTGAAGGAGAGATGAGGAGAGCCGCAGCCGCCGCCGGAGGAACTGCGATGGTGACTCCTTGAGCGGCGACGCCGGAGATCTTACGGCGTTGGATGTCTTTGAGCAGCCCTTTTTCGCCCCTTCGAAAGCAGTCGTTTGCGAATTCCCATCGATCGGGCACTAATTTTCTAAATCCCTGAGAAAAAAAAAAGATATACCGATTGATCCTAAATCTCATTGAACCTTCGCCGGAAAATATAAGATAAAAGAAAATCACGGTGGCGCGTACATATGTGTTTAGCTGGCGGACGAAGCTGGAGAAATTGTTGTGCTTGAAATACTTTGGCAGCAGATCTCTGGCGAACTCAGCTGGCTTCCAAACGATGAACGTCGTACCGTCGTCGTTCCACGATATCAGATCGTCGTAGCTTGGATCATCAACGATGTTATACGTTTTCGTCAGAAACGGCGTCGGATTCGACCTCTGCGACTCTCCTCCGCCGCCGCCAGCAGTGCTTCCGCCGGCGTACTCGCCTCCACTCATACGGTCGACGACGATTCAACCAAACCTAAATGAAGAAAGAACACATCAGATTTACCATCCATTCCATCGTATTAGATTCACATACCAACATACATAAATTGATGAAAAATCTAAGAGGCTAACAAGTGGTTGAAGCACATGCATCCATCGTATACATCAAAGCAAAGCAGACTCAAATCTCCGTCAAATTAGTACCTCGAGAACAAATCGATTACTGCAATTCCAGCAAAAAGGAAAAAGAAAGGGAAAACAGCAATAATTGCACACACGCAGAAACACGCAGTTGCGGTGTGTGGGAGGATGAGTAGGAGTGGTGTGGTGGTGAGTCTCCGCTCCGCCTCTTTCTAGAAGCTTCTCGTATTGTAAGGAAGACCGAAAAATGAATTTATTACTATTAAATACATTTCTTTTTATTATTAAGTAAATATAAATAATGTGGACCAAATATTAAAAACATATTCTGAGTCCCCGCGGGACCCACAAGAGAAGGCGCGAGAAGCTAGCGGGACTTCGAATTATTTCTTTTTGTACCAACGGAGGAAGAAATATCTAGTGCAGGTCGTGTCCCATGCACTGTTTTGTAATAATATTTCTAAATAATAATAATAATAATAATAATAATAATACTACGATGGAAGACAAGCACTTTGATCTTTTCTTTTCCTTCTTTTTTTGGTATATTCTTATTGGGTCATCTGCTTGGTCCAGTAGATCAAACGGCCCAAGAATAAGCTCATTTAAGATGATGGGCCGGACATAGGCCCAATCAGAGTTCACTCGCCTTTGGACAGTGCTGTGACGGCCTATTTATATGGAATACTTGCATAATATTAAAAATCTATTACGGTCAATACTTACTAATTATATTGAATATGTATATGGTCAACATTCGTAACAATTTGCTTAACAGCTAGACATTGAGTCGTTGATTAATTAATTCACGTCGCCATTTCGACGACTCTAGTGAGAATATATTTAATTAAATATAAATGAAAGAAAAAAGAAAACAATGCCGCGTATATTTTAATTCAATAATTAGATGAAAAGCAAGACCAAGCAACCTCTATACAGTTATTAACAAGCTGTGCAAATCAAAATTCCATTGGTCTTCATTTTGCTTATAATAAAATTTTTGTCATTGAATTCAATATTTTACACAATGTCACCCCTTACGTAATAAAACCTACAGCCAAATTAATTTGAACCAAAGCGATGTGTGACGGCAATTGAGTTCAATACTTATTGACAGATATAATCATAAAATATATTAATCATTGAATTCAATATTTGACACACAGCCACCCCTTACCTAGGATACAATAAAAAAAGCCAACTTAGTTTGTACCAAATCGAATGAGTGTTGAAACTTAGTCTTTATAATGTGGCATAGGCTATTAACTTATTAATATCCAAACGTTTAACATTCAAAGTGTTGAATGTGAATGTGAATATTAATAAAAAATTATAATCGTTTGACTTTATATACTAACTCAACAATATATCCGTAACAAATATAATCCTTGAGTATTATATTCGCACACTGTAAGACAATAAATAATACATCATCCCTAATGTAAGCATTGCGTGCATTCCCTCTACTCGAGATTTGCTATGGTGCACACCCTACCGTGAGCACCGCACACGTACTTCGCCTCTTTTCGCTCCAAAACGAATTTTTTAGCCCAATGTTAATCATATCCCCCTTACACAACAACATGCTGATGTTGTAAAACAGATTCATCTTCATAAAAACACGCAAAAGATCGATAAGAACAATTTTTTTAATATCACATCCGTGTAATGCTTCTTCGTGTTTTTATGAAGATGAATCTGTTTTACAACATCAGCATGTTGTTGTGTAAGGGGGATATGATTAACATTGGGCTAAAAATTTCGTTTTGGAGCGAAAAGAGGCGAAGTATGTGTGCGGTGCTCACGGGGTGCTCACGGTAGAGTGTGCACCATAGCAAATCTCCCCTCTACTATATATATATAGCTCAAGAGAACATAAATAATACGAAACCCTAAACTGCATCAATCACTTCAATATACTCTCAAAACAAAATGATTACATCAAAGTTTAGTTCAATAATTATCATCATGGCAACACTTCTCTCGTCCATAACAACAACAACCTATGCAGCCATGTTCGAAGTCACAAACAACTGTCCCTACACGATATGGCCCGCCTCCTTCCCGGTAGGAGGCGGACGCCGGCTCGACAGCGGCCAATCATGGACCATCGACGTCCCCCCGGGGACCAACGGTGGCCGCATATGGGCTCGAACCGGGTGCACCTTCGACGGAGCCGGGACGGGCCGGTGCGAGACCGGCGACTGCGACGGAAGGCTCGAGTGCCAGGGCCACGGCTCGCCCCCCACGACCGTAGCCGAGTTCGCCATCTACCTCTCGGTCAACAACCTCGACTTCTTCGACGTGTCGCTGGTCAACGGTTTCAACGTCCCCATCGAGCTCAGCCCTAGCTCGGGGAACTGCACGCGGGGCCCGAGGTGCGCTTCCTCGGACGTCGTCGAGAGGTGTCCGAGCGAGCTGAGGACGAGCGGGGGATGCAACGATCCGTGCACGGCGTTCAAGACGGACGAGTACTGCTGCGGCGACGGCGGGAAGAAGTGCGGGCCCACGGAGTATTCGAGGTTTTTCAAGGGCGAATGTCCCGAGGCTTACAGCTACCCTACGGACGGCGAGAACACTGCTTTTGGCTGCCCCGGCGGAACCAATTATAGGGTGGTGTTTTGTCCTTCATTGAGCAAAATTTGAATGCATGGTTTTTTTTTTTTTTGTTTTTTTTTTTTTTTGAGATTCGTTGTAATAGTTACGTCGTGTGTGTGTGTGTTATGATTTGAAGTCAAATCTTATGAAATATTTATGAATCTTTGAGTTACGTTTTCTAACTAACATCAATGTTTTAAGTAAGAATATTATTATTTGCATGAGACTTTTGCGCCCGTTGAATTGAAACCATGTAGGTTTGAATTTTTGAAGAGCTTGAGTGTCTTTTGCTTATATATGAGAGTAAAGAAAGATGGATATTATATTGCTAAAAAGCCCGTTACGAAAAGTGTAATAACTTTAATGGGCCAAAATGCTTTAAATATATGAAAAATGAAGGCCTTAAATGGGAGTCTTTGTTGGTAAGAATTAGAATTTGATTTGTACGGCCTGATATTCTCTAGAATCATGTATTAAAATTCACTTTATAAAGAAATATCTGGATCATTTTGCTTGAGTTACACAAAATCTATCACGGGATAAGACTAGAGAAGATCTGTTGTGCGTTTGTATGAATTCTAAGCGATTGTGTTGAGTGTTTCGATAGTTATTATAGCCCAAAATATGACCAGATGTGTCAATTTATAAATAATCATAACTGTTCAAAGATTGTGTCTTTTGAAATAGACACATCTTTTGTGGGTGGTGATGCCTTTTCGAGTGGTTCGGCTGCTGGGGGCGCTGCCTTTAGACCCGCTAAGGGCACTGTCCTTAGGATCCCGCAAGGGGGCGCCGTCCCCTTGACTTGGTATTTGGATTCCGAAGTAAAACAATTTTCAAGTGTACGCTCCGCACCTCCTAACCCGTGTATGTATTATTTCTTAATTACATTAAAATGTAGAACACTGTCTAGCCCCGTTAAACCTGCATCAGCTTTTGTATAACGTATATTATATTAATTATGCATTTTTAATATATTTTACTATTAGTTCAAGACTTTTCATCATTGATAAATTTTCTAATTTTCTCGAAAATAATATTAGAAAATGAAGCACTTTATATTAATATATAATTAATATCAAGTGTGAATTCCACCTCGTGGCTTTAATTAATGCTCCTCGAGACTTGACTTGTTCAAACGACGTCGGATTAATTAGAGGTTGCATACGCAAACGCGACGCCGTGGCTCATTTCTTATGTCACTTATGGTCTGTCATGTCGATGTGTTTATTTGAAAAGTCTTCCTGAGAAAATATTGAAAGTTCATTCTTGATAATAATAATAATAATAATAATAATAATAATAATAATAATAATAATAATAATAATAATATATTTGTATATTTAAGCAACAAGTGTCATAAGTAACAAATAATAAGACAATCTTAGCTTGCAAAGGTGGCGGTAATATTACATTTTCAAGTTTGAACTTTCTTGATTTGAGATGTGTAATGGATAGGGTTAGGCCGATAATGTGTGGAGTGGAGTTTAGATTATCGTACTCAATCTTGTGGAATAATCTTACATTATACTATTTATAAATATTATGCACCATTAAATTCCAAATATTGACTTGACTAATATACTAAGGCTAGGTAAAATAAAATTATCCGTTTAGTTGTCCAAATCTTGACTAATATTATGCACCATTAAATTCCAAATATTGACTTGACTAATATACTAAGGATGCATTTAGTTGTCCGTATAAGTTTAGGTAAAATAAAATTATCACATCTAATATTGTTCACTAGGATTAAATTTCAACCGTATAAGGTCCGTTATAAAACATCGGCCCGCTACTATTATCAAACAAACCCGGTATAATTCATCCGATGGTTCAGGGTAAGATAATTAATCCAACCCACATATTAATTATAAAAAGACCAAAATATCCTTATTCCATTTGATTTATAAAATTATATTTATTTCATTTGATTTATATGGTAAAAAAAATAAACAATACTAATTTATTCCTTTTTTCATGACGATCAAATTGACATCCATATCTTATATTTTTCGATATTCATAAGAATAATTATTTTTGTAAAATAAGTTTTGATGATATAAATGTTACTTTTGTAATTTTATAATTAATACAAAGACAAAAGTTTTGTTATCTTATAAACTAAACAAGATAATAATAAAATGTAGGATTGTTAATATTGCAAAGTGAACACATAACCCGTATAAATGAATAGATTATAATCTTGAGATAAAATTGCGGGACGTTTTCTTATACAGACAGCTAAACGCAGCCTATGCGAGATAGATAGATCAAATCAATACGCTATTTCATCTCTATCCTTAATTAAACCATAGACTCATCTCTAGCCAATGCATGCATGCCTTACCTCTATATAAACCTCAAGCTCGACCCATTCCTCTATACCCACAACCCTTATTCATAGACTATATTTATTACCACTACAACAAAAATGGTCACATATAAGTCCGTCGTCACCTTCCTCCTCCTCACAATCCTCTCCATTACAACCTACGCAAATGCAGCCCAGTTCCTCGTCAGAAACAACTGTCCCTACACCGTCTGGGCCGCCTCCGTCCCAGTAGGCGGCGGTCGCCAGCTCAACAACGGCCAGTCCTGGACCATCGACGTCCCGGCAGGCACCGCGGGTGCCCGCATCTGGGCCAGAACGGGCTGCTCCTTCGACGGCTCCGGCCGTGGCCGGTGCCAGACCGGCGACTGCAATGGGGTCCTCGGCTGCACGGCATTCGGCCAGCCACCCAACACCCTGGCCGAGTTCGCCCTGAACCAGTTCCAGAACCTCGACTTCTTCGACATATCGCTCGTGGACGGCTTCAACGTGCCCATGGAGTTCGTCCCCACCTCGGGCGGCTGCAGCCGCGGGCCGAGGTGCACCGTCGACGTCACCGGTCAGTGCCCGAACGAGCTGAGGGCTCCCGGCGGGTGCAACAACCCTTGCACGGTGTACAAGACGGACCAGTACTGCTGCAACAGCGGCAGCTGCCAGGCGACGGACTTGTCGAGGTACTTCAAGGGGAAGTGCCCCGACGCTTACAGCTACCCTAAGGATGATGCGTCGAGCACTTTTACTTGCCCCGGCGGGACCAACTATAGGGTTGTTTTCTGCCCTTAGATTGATTATATCGATGTTATTGATCTACGGCCGGCGGCTTCGAGTTGGTATACATATATAAATGAATAATGTGTATGCAATGCATAGATGCATGCATTGCTTGTCCAAGAATAAAGAGTTTGATGCAATAAGATTGTTCATGTATTTTATGTTATTTGACGGATATTTCGTGTATATATATATATATATATATATTATATATGAATATATGTGAGTGTGTGAAGGAACATTAAAAAAGGTGGAAGATTACGATTGAGAAAAAATATCAAAAAACTTGGAATATTGACATATTATGCATATACCCAATGACATTGTTTAAAGGATAGATTTTTTTTTCTTTTTTTCTGTCTTGAGTATCTCCACTCGATTCGACTATGAGCTAGTTTCTAAATATCGATCTGGGCTTGCACCACACAGATCTGACGGAGGCTTAATTGCGCCACACACTTCAGTGGTGGGATTAATCTCCGCAGCCAGATAAATACGTCTCAAACCCACCTGATAACGATAGTTATGTGAAATAAATCTCATGGAGACTATTCATCTTAAAGGATAAATGAGTGATAGGATTATGACATCTCCACATAGTCCTTGTTGATTCGATTTTACTTGGGACGAGACACAGAGACTATATAAAGATTGGTCTCACTGATAATCACTGTAATTTTATACAAGAATTTACTTTAGCCTGAACGAGAAGAGGAAGCAAGAGTTGTCCAAGTCAACTGATGGGCTGAATTGGGCCTTAGCATTCGTTGCAGGCCTTTTAGGCCCAATCGTCTAAAAGACATTATGAACTGTTGGGTGCAGTTTGGGATGGTCCTTAGCCCAAGTCAGCTACGAGTCCTATAAACAATAATTTATTATCAAGAAAATTAAAAGTCTAAGTTAACGACGTTTTGGTCAAAATTATAAATACAAAAATATATACGTTTTGCTTGTTCTTGGATCTGAACGTTTGGCCACTTTATTAGAATTCAAAACAAAATAAAAGATTTCAACTCAGAATTAAGGAAGCAATTACGTAATTCTCTTCTGTAAAATAGTCAACAAAAAGGTTTTCGCAATTTAATATATTTATTTATCTGCGTAGAAGTTATTTCATTGTAATATATTTATTACATGGAGGTGATCAATGCCATGTCGTCACTCCATAGAAGAAGGAAAAAATAAAATAAAAAAATTGTTCTTCCATTCCAAGTAAAAGCTGATGGCTTCTCCAAGGTTGACTTCAGTTATTCTTTCAAAAGACAATAATATATATTACAAACTCAGATCTTACTGTCCTATGTTGTTTACGTTGAGAGCATGTATGTCTTTGCCTCCTCCTATATAAACTCACCATATACTCATTTCCTTCTTCACCCAAAGAAACACAAATACATACTCTTATAAGCTATAAGAAAACCCTAAAAGAGTAACACATACCATATATAATTTCCTTTATATTTTATTTCCAAAACATAATGATCTTCCCATCTAACTATATCATTACCTTTCTCCTCATTACATTAACAATATTCTCCTCGTCCACAACGACCCATACAAACGCCGCCCGGTTCGACATCGTGAACCAATGCCCCCACACGGTCTGGCCCGCCGCGTTCCCAGTGGGAGGCGGCCACCGGCTCGAAAGCAACCAGACGTGGACCATCCACGTCCCAGCCGGGACGAGGGGCATCCGCATATGGGGTCGAACGGGCTGCACCTTCGACGGAGCCGGTCGAGGCCGGTGCGCGACCGGCGACTGCGACGGCCGGCTCGAGTGCAGAACCTACGGCTCGCCCCCGAACACGCTCGCCAGGAGCTCGCTCGACGTGCACCTTGGCCAGGACTACTTCGACATATCGGTGGTGGAGGGTTACAACCTGCCCATGGAGTACAGCCCTAGCTCGGTGGCGGACTGCACGAGCAGTGCGAGGTGCGCCGATTCGGACATCATCGAACACTGCCCGAGCCAGCTCAGGGCCCACGGAGGCTGCAACGGGGCGTGCGCGGCGCTGAAGACGAGCGAGTATTGCTGCATGGGCGGGAGCTGTGGGCCCACGGATTATTCGAGGTTTTTTAAGAGCAAGTGCCCGGCGGCTTACAGCTACCCTACCGATAATACGATCGATACCATCCACTCATGCCCCGGCGGAACTGATTATAGAGTGGTTTTTTGTCCTTAGATATAATATATATATATATATATATATATAGATGAATTTTATGGTGCTCACCTTACGTGAGCACCTTGCGTGGGCACATGTTGATGTGGCACTGATTCGTGCCATATCAACATGTCACGTCAACATCAGATGTGATGTGGCATTAATTGACACATTTTATGGTCCATTGATCAACATTTTCGATGTTGATGTGGCATGTTAACATGACGCATATCAATGTCACACACCGGGTGCCACGTAAGGCGTCAACGTGCCACATCAGCATCGAAAATGTCGATCAATGGACCCTAAAATGTGTCAAATAATGTCACATCACATTTAATGTTGACGTGGCATGTTGATATGGCACGAATCAGTGCCACATCAACAGGTGCCCACGCAAGGGAGCACAATAAAATTCCTCTATATATATATATATATATATCTCTTCCAAGCTTATGAATTTTATTGTACTGTGCTGATGCTTAGTTTAAAAATTGGTCGTTTTTTATTTGTTGATTGTGCTATTCGTCATTATTTATATCGTTATCGTTGAAATATTCGGAGAAAAATCAAAATATATTTGATCATTACATTGACTGCGACTTAACACATTATTATATTGGATGCAGTGTATAACTAGCTTGTTGACGACTTCAGTATATTTTTAAAGAGTCATCCACGCTTTCTTTGAATATTGAGTAAACAATACCATTTTCAAATAAAATAGTGGACTTTGTTAAATCTGATTAATTCAATTCAATAGTATATGAATATTATAAAATTTATATTATTATTAACCTAGTCATCACCAAATTAACACAATAGTGATAAATTAGCTGATAACACAGGCATTTTCTATATCAACTTGTGGACTAAAATTTCGTAATTGAACAAAATATTGGCGCAGCTGAAGTAATTGAGTTACAGTCGAACGAAAGCGAAGGAGAAAGGGGCAAAACCATCGACTCAAAGACGCCTCGTAGCATGAAGGCAAGAAACTTCATCATGAAGCTCTTTTGGGAGGCGCCATATTGCGGATGAGGGATGTCGTTACACCGATTGCAACTATCTGGACAAGTACTCCTGCGTAGAGATGGAGGTGTTATAGGTTATAACCTTACTTGCGCCATAACTTGTATGATAACTAAGTTTCATACGAATGGAGCTTACTCAGCAAAACGATAGCAACTTCAACGCTAGAAGTGTCGAATCTACTCAATTTTTTCATGGCCTGCACAACAGTTTTGTCATAATGATCAGAGGTCTGAATGTACAACAGGTAGATATTGTTGATCCCGAAAATCAAATGAAAAGTAAATAAAATGGTGGATCTTGCATCTTATTAGATAAATACAGCTAACACTCTAAACAGATTAATGCTCCTACACAAGGCAGCTTGATAGTAATCATACCTCAAATGGTTTTTCGCTGATAAATAGACCAGAAGCTGAGGCAACAGCAGCAATCGATGAACCAAAAAGATAGAACTTCAAAAGAGCTACTCGGCTACGCCTTCGTCCTTCAAATTAATTTAAAGCAAGTTAACATTATTAATTTAACTTATAGATATGCCGCTGCAAGGATCTTCTTGGCTCACCTAATTCTCCCAGGACAAGAGATAAAACGCAAGCAACACCAGAATATACGGAAACTCTAAAAATTACAATCCCTTTTAGCTCAGACAAATAAAGAACAACGGCAGCCAGAAATTGGACAAGCGCCTGCAATAAAGAGCATAAAAACAAAAGTTAGAGAGGCTCTCTATGTTCATTCTTCTACAGAGGAATACCATAAAATTATACCGTCCAATCATACATGAAGCAATATATAACTAGACCAAATCTGAAAATAATGCCAAAGAATTAGAGTATCAAAGTCTGCTCAGTAATGAGCTCGCAGTTGATTCCTAAGGACCCAATGAGCAGAATGCTTTAACATATAAAGCATAGTTCGGCTTCAGACACAGTTTTTGGTTGAACCTTTTGTGAAACATCTATATGCTAAGCTAACTGAACTCAATCACTTCAAATAGCGATAAACTGTGGATCAGATAATTGCAGCTCGACACATATCTAACTCAATTTGGAGTTTTATCAACAAACATGAATCATAATCGATTTTTACTTTAAATAAAAACAAATGCTAAATATTAACCTGTGTAAAGATCACAGCGGAAAGTCGAGATTTTCCTTGCGCTACCTTTTGGTACCCTTCAAAAGAAGAACTAAAATCAGTAACGAAGAAATTTTACGAAAAACGTAAAAATCTCCTGAAAAATCACAAATTCAAAAGCTTTCAGAAAATTAACATACGAGAATCGACCACCATGCGATACGAAAAGTCGGAACCGTCCGTTCCAGACGGTCTCCCGCTTACGGATTTCCGTGCACTCATTGCCAAATCGATTACTTCTCGTTTCCTTCTTTCTTTCTACAGCGATCTCCCAGAAGAATTGTTCTGCGCCTACGAACCAAAACGCAAATTCTGTCGTCGTTTCGAACCCACCCCCCAAGGACGAGGAGGGAAGTTATTGGGCTCTCTATGGCCCAATCTGCGAAAATTATTAAGCGGGTTTCTATTTAAAGGACCTCATTCTATTTTAAGGAAATATGAGGACTCAAACTGTAATTCCTCAAAAAACTTAAACGTCGTAAGCCAGGATTTTTTTTTACTTGTATGTATGAGCCCTATATTCCTGCAAATTCAACTTAAGTCCCCTATTGCTAGGTAAAACAGTCTGTAATTTGTCTGCGATTTTTATTATGTAATAAATCACTTGAGAATCCAAGCCTGGACGACGATCATCGTTCTCAATTATGGTCTGCTCGGGCTGATTTCTTCGGTACCATTTTCTCGTAGGTGATATGAATTGCGTATCTGCATCTAACAGCCATTTGTTTGGTTTGTATGCGAATGATGATCACTCAGTTTTATGGGAATTAGGTTTTCTTAGTGTTTGATTGATTACTGATCGCAATCTAAGAGCTACAAATTCGATTTTTAGTGGTTTGAGTCTGTTCTTGCCGTTACTTGTTAGTTAGAAACATAAGTTGAAACAAAGTTGTCAGTGCTTGTGATATGTTCGTTGTATTGTATGTTTCGATTTTTTCAGCTTATTCACATTGAACTATTCTATAATGTCTGCCTTTGGTGTCTTTAGATGGCATCCCTTCAAGAGAGTTTGTCAAAGTTCAAAAAGCAGCAAGAGAAATAAATGACAGTCAGACACTAACCAACTCTGCTGTTAGAGATGGATATTCTAAGCTCTCTGTTTCTAAAACATACGCAAAGCCCCCGACGCAGCCTATAAAATTCTCCAACGGCACGGAACGACTTCAACGTATAAATAGCATAAGAAAAGCGCCCGTGGGGGCTCAAATCAAGCGTGTGATTGATTTGCTCCAGACTAGGCAGGCGTTCGCTCCTGAGCAACGAAACGAAGCATGTTATGTGGATGTGGATGCTAACGAGTCTGTGTTTGACAGTTTAAGGAACTATCCTAAAGTGAGTTATGATGGAAAAAGATTCTCTTACAAGGTATGTATGCTATACCGAGCACCCATTTATGCGGTATAGTGGTTTTTTCTTTGACTAAATGCTAGACATCCCCTCCTGCAAAATCTGGCTGTTATCGAGCTTCGACTCCCAAGAGGACATAGCCTACCCTACCCGAATGACCCAAGAGCAGTTATCATAGTCGACGATGATTTAAAACGACTATTTTAGGAGCATCGAACTCCCACGCGATGATATGCTCGACATTGAAAAGGACCTTCAGAAGAATGGGATGAAGCCAGCTAGAAAAAGGGCTATGGCTCAAGTACACGGCATGAAATTAGCAAGCTGACCAAGCTCACCAATGCTCATCTTCCAGAACTTTTTCAACATCTCAATGCGATTATTGTTCGGTTTCATTCTTAAGTAGATTCAATATAATCACTTCTATTGTAACGTTGAGGCTTTTCGGGTAAGCTGTCCTTGTAAAATTAAACCGATAGAGGTTGATGATTTACTCATCCGAGCAATTTCTTCGATTCAGCAGATGATTGTGCTATGTTTTAGCTCTTTAAAATTCAAATGAAGATTACGTTTTTTGTTAATTCAGTTATCCTTTCATACAGCATCGCATCGCAACGAACAAAACAGGAATTTGTTTGTAATTCACAGTAATTTATTACACAATCAATGGTCCATGAACTGTCAGGATTAATCAAAAGTACACTTGATCATTCTTGCTTCATTTCTTCCGCCCCGCCGGCTTGTACGTCCTTGAGTAGTTCCCGCCGCACAACCTCCTATTACATAGGCATGTACTTAAGTTACATGATTTACTATACAACTGCACTGTCACATGAAAAAAAAAAAAAAAAGAACAAGCAAACCTCGACTGCTCTGCCATTTGTTTTCAATGCGAGATAATCGGCAACTCTGCCCTTCTCTTGCTCCAAGCATTGCTCGACCTATGCATATACGAAGCTTTTATACAGTAGAGAAGATGATTCGTTTTCTTTGGCATATATGCAATTTGAGACTGACCTTGAAAACATAATCATCATAGGACAAGCTTGAGATCCATTCACTGGCTTTTCTTGAGTAGTATTGCGAAGTGGCCGCAAGCATCGATTTTTCGAAATCTCGAGAATATCGATTATACTCTGCTTTCTCCCCCATTACCTTGTAGATATCAAGAACTCCTTTCACCATGGCCCGATCGATACGTTCGCCCTCACGCTCTCTGTTAACTGATCGTGTGATGGCATCGCAAACTTGGTCATTCATTTCGCCATAGACCTAGAAGAAGGCATTTACTGCATTACAACTGTTGAGCTCAATTCAGACCAAACGAAACTCATCAGGTAATAAAGTACCAGACTAAAGAAGGCGAAGTTGCTGCTGTCTTCAAGTGAAGGCAGTCTCTTTATCGGTATGAAATATCTTTCGAGGTAATGGAAAAACCTCGAGAGCCATCTTGTCATAACCCTGTGATTGTTCCATCTTCTCAAAAGCTCCTTCAATAGATTTTCATCCTCTCTTCCCCTCAATGAAGGCAGCACCTATCATAAAGATGAAACATCACATTTCATGCCCAAATGATTGTTCTTTTTTCTTTTTTCTTTTTTAGTTGTTTCTATCTATATGGATATCATAAACCTTAGAGGAGATAAAGTCTTCAAACGTCTTCTTGTACTGTTCGTACATCTTCTGAACTGAGGGATCGTGCACATTCGGGTGACACACGTTGAAGACTGTCCTATTCATTCAACTGAGTTAAAGATTGTAATAAACGAACAACCTAATCCTATCCTACCGCAAAGCAAAGAAAGTAAGAAACAAGCAAATGAGGCGTGATAACAGATAGATCATCACGATATAAAGTAACCCAAATAGCCCATCAAGAAGAAGGATACGTATACAGCCGCATATAGTCATCAGAGGTGAAGAGGCATCTGTTATGCTGTCCCTCTATTTCAAGATTCTCAGTGAACTTGTCTATGCCTTCTTCCTGCAATATGGGCCACGCTTCATCGAAGTCCATCTGATTTTTCATCTTTGCTGCTACGCTAATCGACCTGCTATTACTGATCGATAACGACCAAACTGCGACAATAGTCGTAGGGCTTTGAGCTTCAAAGTCTTTCAAAGAAAATTCTAATGGCCCATGTCCCTTTTCTCTAGATGTGACGCGACTTGGAACTGAAATTGCTATTTAACAACTAACACTTTCACCAAAAACAAACGATTTTCTTTTCTTTATGTAAAGAAGTCTTTCAATATCATTGCATCACAAAAAAGTCAACTTTGGTTAACTGAATTAACAGAAATAGGTGCAAATACAGAGGCTTTGATATCCGATTGAGGAGCAAAAGGCCTGAGGATCATTAGCTTCTTGGCGCGAACATCTTTCTTGGCAGCACTGTTTGCCGCAGCTTCCGTACTTGCAGCAAACGCCTTCGCCGCACCGCCCTAAACCTATCTGGCATCTCTTGAGCAGCTTTGGCCCCAGATTGATCTTTGGTAATGGCGTCTTTGGTCGTGGCGCTGCTGCATCAGCCTCTTGCTGCATGATGAGTTCTCCAACTACATCAACGTAAATTAAAATATAATTACTTTAAATCTCATTTAAAGAACATTAATACATAACTGCTAATAATTACCTGAGGCAGTGATGAAGAGGACGCAGACAATGTAGGAGAATGTTTTCATTGCTAGACTCTTGTAAGAATCACAGACGTTATGTGTGTAAGAATAGAGATAGACCAATGTTAGCACTCCAATATATATATATATATATATATAGATTTTCTGTTAACGTTTAAAGGGAATATATAATAAATATGGCGCCTTTTTTTCGTTTAATAAAATTAAGCAGCTAATAGTTATTATTTATTCCATATTAACACGAACAGAAAATAAAGCTTGTTTTCTGTTGAGGTACTATACGCAATGAATAACCCTATTATGAAAGGAAAAAAAATATATAGAATTCCGTGATTTAAATATATTAAGAAAATAACATGTATAAATATTAAGAAAACATACAAACCATAATTCGATTAATACACACATTCTATGATGCCATAGCCCTACGCAAGAATCAAGATAAAACCCTAAATATTAAACCCTAAACTCCGAAGACTCCGCCCCATTATTACAATACAACTCGTTGCCCGCACTTGCCGAGTCCTAGTCGGCATATTGCTGCTATGATTATGAGCAGCGCCAGGTTTTTGTGCCGACGCCACTAGAGGATGAGCCAACGAAGAAGACGTACTTGAGGCAATAATGAAGATGATGAGCCAAAAAATACAAGAACTTTTGGCCGTCGGACCGCATAAGTTGTGGGCTTCCATCCTAAAACCAATTGGTATAGGTGGAGTGACCCACCAACTTATATACTGGTCAATCCCTCCCGAATTAATCGATGTGGGATAAATGTGACTTATCTATCTCAACACTCCCCCCTCACATGTAATCCCACATTTTTTTTTTAACCGGACGGGAACGCCATTTTTTTTTTCAAACCCGCCGTATATTAACTTGAGTTTTTTTTTTTTTTAACCGGACGGGAACACCATTTTTTTTTCGAATCCGCCGTATATTAACTTGAGTCGGACGAGGACGTCATTCTTTTCGAACCTCACGATCCACTAGGATCTTCCCGCTCTGATACCATGTTAAATTTGGCATCGGACCTACGCACACGGGCCCACATAGGAGGATAGTTGACCGCATAAGTTGTGGGCTTCCATCCTAAAACCAATTGGTGATAGGTGGAGTGACCCACCAACTTATATACTAGTCAATCCCTTCCGAATTAATCGATGTGGGATATATGTGACTTATCTATCTCAACATAATCTACTTGGATGTTATGATTATCTTTTGACTGATTAATACATAATAAAAAAAGTAGTAGGCTACTTGTTGATCAACTTCATATTGCTCAAAGCGTCAAACCTATGTAACGTGTGTATATATGGCTGAGAAGCCGATTCACATTCTTTCTTCTAATATTTTATTTCCTCAAATCTTTTATTTTCTTTTATCATTTAATGGGGACTATATAATAAATGTGGAACCTTCTTTTTCTTTTTTCCTTGAATAATATTAAGCAGCTAAGAGTCATGATCCATTCCATATGAACACGAAGAGAAAAGCTTGTTTTATGTTAAGATATCATACGCAATAAATAATAATTCTATGGTTAAAATAAAATATGTAAATATTAAGAGTCTCGAAAACCCTAAAACTGACTGTGTTTCTTATTATTTTCTTACATATACAGCTTGATTGAATTTAACACGGATAAGTGCAGACACACAGTCGCTGATCTCCGGCACATATAGCGACGGGGCTTTTGCCTTGAAGCTGGCTATTACACTTCACCTGGCAACAGTTTAGTTCGCAGACTCCGCCGGGATTTTCACAACAGTACACTTCATCGCGGCAAGGGCCGAGTGTTAGTTGGCATATGCCGTCGTTATGACCGGCCGACGCCACTAAAGGATGAGCCAATGAAGAAGACGTACATGAGGCAATAATGAAGATGATGAGCCAAAAAATACACGAAACTTTGGTCGGACTGGCCATTTGAGTTTATATATGAGTGAATTGATTTTAATAAGAAGCTATCTGTATGTGTATATATATGTGTATCAATGAGGGGTGTTGTCTACTTTGATGTTAAGATAAATCTTTTTGACTTATTTTTTATTTTTATTATTAGGTTAATTATACTTGCTCCACAATTAATGAAATTGTAACATCATACAAACAGTCAAGAAACTTTACCTTAACTCGATAGAAAAAGAAAATGAAACACCAACCTAACTTGCACCAACTAAAGGTATATATACATTGCTTTCAATGAGCTAAAAATTAAATGGATTATTCTCTTAGTGGATAAAAATAGTTGAGTTTTTATTTTGATTTTATTTATCTAACAACATAGCTTTTTCGGAAATTAGAAAACTCAATCTCCTTTAGTTGTGAAGATCGAATGTTTCGACTTCTCAACAAGCAAATACATTAAAGTACGACATTGGATATATTTAGAACGATGACACAATTATTAGGTAAAAGAAGACTTTGAGAAATATAAAGTATTGCATATATAATACAATTGGTTATAACCATGGTTCTCATCTACTTACCACTTTGTAAAATGTTGTTTGAACAAATAGTGTTTTACTACCTTGAGAAAACCAACCCTATGGCTATGATGAACCCTCTTTAAAGCCAAGATTTAACTTTCAAATTCCAAGGCAACCCTACACCTATGCCCACTTAGATTCTATTTATTTTTACTAAATATTAATATAAATAAATAATAATAACATTATATACTTTGTGGAATATCGTTGGAAAGTGTTTGCTAAATGAAGCAAGCTTTTTACACCTACCGGTAAGTCTTATTACACCTTTATTTAAATATCTAGTCTAAATTATATTTGACATAATTAATGTTGTAACCGAAGTATTATCTGATTATGTCTTTTATATTTTAATTTGGCTTATTGATAGTTAAACTGTCAATTTTGCCAGACGAAATAGTTATGGGGTTATTTTATTTATTTATACATCGTACTTCTGGAAATGATCGTTATTCCACTTCTCAGTTCTCCCCCTCACCTAATACCTTTTCCAAATACATATATATATATATAGAGAGAGAGAGAGAGAGAGAGCCTACGATCATCATCTTCAGAATCATATGTGCTATATTATATATAATATATATATATATATATGTGATCTATTTCAGTATTATTATCAAGTTATCGACTTTGAAAACGATTTACCACCGATTACTTCAACTCTACCAAGCCAACGTCTTGCAATATCTCGGCGAGACTTCTGTAATGTTGTAACCTTTACCTCCTTCACTTTCCAAGTGGGCACTGAAAAAAGTTTGTCTCTTGACTCTTGAGGCAATTTTCTTGGCGGATTTCCGGCGGTGCTCGCCGGGGAGTCTCCGGCTATTCGCCTGTGTGCAACTCTAAACTTTGTCGTCCCTTAACTGACCGTTGCTGACGATATGCTCAAATCAGTGCGGTGGAGAAGTACCGACAAAAACAAGCTAAAAGTTGTCTTCAAGCTGCAGTTTCATGCTTCTAAGGTGATTTCAATCTTCTTGCAGTATGAAGATTACGTTGCAGATGGGCTTTACATTTGACGATGATTTCTTCTTATTTCATGTTTGAGCTTTACGATATAATCTGGCAATAACTATTAGCATCTCCTTCCTTTACATCGTTTAACAACCATAGACTACATATAGGTCGCCCCAGCTAATGATCAGCCATTGATGATCTCCATTGTCCCATCTGATACCAATAAGCCAACCTTAAAATCAGACAAAGTTGAAGTTCGAGAAGGCGCTTGTCGCTGGGAGAATCCGCTGTACGAAACCGTAATCTTCGCCCGTGAGCCCAAATCGGGGAAGATCCACCAGAAGACGTACAGCTTTGTCGTTGGAAATGTACCGAAACATTACAGAAATACAGAAAATTTTAACCGTCTGATTCGTGAAAATGCGAAATAATTGTAGTATATATTCCAGGGCTCATCGAAATATGGAGCTATCGGCGAAGCTTCCCTCGATTTCTCAGCCTACGCCAAGGCTGAAAGTGCCTCAATGGTGTCTCTTCCTCTCAAGAACTCGAAGATGCAAGCAGTGCTGCATGTAATAAATCGATCCCTTCGTTTACGCCAGTTTTATGTTTGTGGGGTGGAATGAAAATTTGATTTGATTCTGTTTAGGTTTTGATTCAAAGGATAAGTGAGCCCAATGATCGGAGGTAGGCAGCAACTGACTATAAATACGCCATTATCGCATGCTCGATGATAACTTTTATTGTTTTGTTTGCCTGCTTCTTACAGAGAGGTGGAAGAAAGTGATAACTCCATGCTAAATCACAAAGATCACAGCTTGAGATCGCAAGGAGAAATAACAGCAAAAACCGATTCGATCGACGTGAATACTATTTTTTTTTGCATTTTCATGCTTTCGTCGCAACTTCTAGCTCTATCATTCGTCTCTTTTTCTTGTTTGCCAGGACGAGCGGTGTAAGAAGACCATTTCCGAGTTACATAGAAGCCAAAGAGGTTCGAGTACATCTGATATTACCCTATCAAGTTCAGACAGTACTTCTGGTAATGAAGTACCTTGGCTCAGAGATTCTAATTCGACGCTCGACGATCCTTCTGTTGAACTTCATCCAAAGCAGAATAGAGAAGGGTTTTTTTCGGAAATTGCTTTCGAGAAGCTAAAGTCAGATTTCGCCGACTTGTCCCGGCAAGCAGAGATGTGGGAAGTCGAACTCCACGACCTTCGTAAACAGGCAGTGGAGGAGAGCGAAAAGGGCCAAAGCTTACGCAGAGAAGTTGCTTGTCTGAAAGAGGAGAGGGATGCTTTGAAAGGGGAATGCGAGAAAAGTCGGGGCGATTGTTTGACGTTAGTCGAAGAGCTCAGACAAGAACTAAACCACGAAAAGGACATCAATACGAACCTGAGGATTCAGCTTCAGAAGACGCGCGAATCGAACTCCGAACTGATTCTTGCTGTAAGAGACCTTGAAGAAGAGATGTTGGAACAGAGGAAGGAGGCTGTAGAAGACGAACTTGCGAATGCGCATGGCGGGACGAAGGAGGGTTATATTCTAGAACAGAAGGTTTTGGACTTACAAAGCGAAGTCGAAGTATACAAACGAGACAAAGATGAGCTCATGCTGCGGATGGAGCAGCTTGCTCGGGATAACGAAACCATGAAGCAAGAAAATCACGACATCTCATGTAAGCTTGAGAAGGAATCTTACGAATCGACGGTGAGGATAAGTGGGCTCGAGGCCGAGGTCAAGAACTTAGAGGACGAACTGAAAAGGCGGTCGGTAGGGTTCGAAGCTGATCTTGAATCTATTACAAGGTCGAAAGTCGATCAAGAACAGAGTGCTGCAAAAGCAGAGGAAATGCTGAGACAAACGAGGCTGCATAACGCTAAGATGGTCGAAGGGATTCAAGAAGAGTTGAATAGGCTTACAGTTCAAATGCTGTCTTCATTCGAAGCCAACGAGAAATCGTCTGCTAAAGCTTTGGCCGAAGCAGACGAACTCCGTGCGCAGAAAACTCACTTGGAAGAGATGTTAAGACGAAAAGAGTCTCAGGACGACTCGCTGAAGGGCAAGTACGAGGTGAGAATAAATCAACTGTCTGGTAAGGTAAAAGCCATGGCGAATCAGTTAGAAGAAATGGAGCTTGAGGTTAGAGAGAGAGAGGAAGACGTCGTTTATCAGAAGAAGCACGCCGAGGAGATCGAAAGGGTCCTTACGGATGAAATCAACGAGCTTAAACGCGAGATTGAGACGCACTTTTCTGCTCGTGAAGAGATGGAACTTCTCCTGAAGCAAAGTAAGGACGAAAAAAGCGAACTTGAGAATAAGGTTTTGTCCGCTATGATCGAAAACGAAGGATCGAAGAACGAAGTGAATAAGATGAAGATTCTCCTCGAAGAAAAAGAGGCAATGGTTCGAAAGCTCAGGACGGAGCTAGATTCCATTGAAACGCAGTTTACAGAGCTAAAGCGTTCTGCGTTAGAGAACGAGTCGGAGAAAGGTAAACTGACGAAGCAAGTTTCTACGCTAAAGAGCGATCTCAAGAAGAAGGAAGATTCGATCAACGTATTGGAGAAGAAGATAAAGGACCACCGCACTGCTAATGGCCGAGGAACGACCAGCAAGGTTCATCCTCGTGGGTCGAAAGAGCTTATTACAAGTCTGAAGGACAGAATCAAGCAGCTCGAGGTACATCGAATTTATTACGCCGATCATTTAAAAACGATATAAATGTAAAATCTTCTGCGACTTTTTAGGATCAAATGAAGCTGAAGGAGATCGATCTCGAAGCATCGACCAGTAGATTCATGGAGACGGAGAAGGAGCTTCGTAGAAAAGTTGAAGAATTAGAAGAGAGGCTCGACGGAGAAGAAGTCAATGCGCTGAAGGAAAGAAACAAATCAATGGAAGACGAACTGAAGGAGATGCAAGCCAGATATTTGGAGATAAGCGTCATGTTCGCCGAGGTCGAGGGCGAACGGCAGCAGCTTGTAATGAACCTGCGGAATCTCAAGAATTCGACGACCGTGTAATAATAATTATACAAATATGTATAGGTGAAATAACATGCGTTATAGATCGTAGTAAGCATAATAGAAATTTAAATCGTTATAGCAATACAAATTATTCAAAAATGGATTCGAGCTAGAAATAAATATTGAAAAACCGAGAATATGTATAAATCAAAGCGCACGAGACTTAATGACGTCGATGCCCATCTCGCTAGGGTCCGTCGCTTGCAGCTCGACTTGAATACCGTCTAGTTCTCTCTTGAACCTATCTTTCGAGCTCGCATAGACCATCTTGCTCCTTATCTTCGAAATATCGGGAGACCTGCATTTATACAGTGGAAATCATAAAAGAATCTACAGAATGACTTAATAAATTAGTGACTAAGGATAAGGTATTCTTACCATGCAATGAAGAAGATTTTGCTCTTATGGCAGTGTTCTTCGGTAGTGAAATCAAAGTCGTAGACTGCATAGCGACATTCGTTATCCGGGAGGTTAGCGGAGAACTCGTCGTAGGTCTCGTTTGGCTGCCCGAGCTTTTCGACTACGACCCTTTGCAGTTTTTCCTCGATCTTGAAAATTATGAAGCGGTAGCTTCTCTTTGCTTTCAGCTCCATGAACCTTAGTTTGCACTCATCATCCACGGACATGCCAGATGAAGAATTCGCCTGAAAGAAAATGTCAGCTGTCTTCATCTCAAAGTATATTTACAGAAGAATCTTCATGGAAGGACGGAAAGATGTAAAAAGACATACCATGTCGATGCCCAAAGGTGCGAGATAGAGTGTCGAGTGCAAATTATGATAAACAGAGTAAAATACGTAGATGAGATGAGAAAGATATTTATAATATAGAATGTCAAAGGGAAATATATTTATGGACGCCATGAATGAGAGATTTTTCAAGCTCTATCTTCAGCTGTATTCTATTAGTTTATGTTGTCTTTGAGTTTACTTTCTTCCTCGCACGTTGTAATTTTCTTGCCATGTTCTTTGTCAAATACAACATGAAAGTTTAGTGGGAAGCAAGTTCGGACATTTATGTAATTCTTTAAACAAATGTCTTCTTCTGTCAGCGTTTAGTTCATCTTTCATTGCCTTGATAAGAAGGTTATGTCGGCCAAGCTTTCATTGATGTAAAAGCAAATACAAACCAAGAAATCCCAGAAAAATCAAATGGATTTAAATCATACACAAACCCTACTATTATTTCATCTCATGCAAGTGTGTCCATAGCACATCCAAGTCAACATTACCTCCCGAAAGTATAATCCCGATGTTATTGCAGTCTTTCCATTTCGAACCGTTCTTAAAACCGTCAGATAAAACAACGGCGAGGCCAATGGCTGCGCTGGGCTCGACCGCCACCTTCAAAATCTCGTAGCAGAGCCTCATCGCTTCTACGACCTCTTTATCCTCCACCACGATGACCTCATCGACCAAATCACGAACTACGGGCCTGCGATATAATTCATAAAAAAAGAAAAAAAAAATCTCATTCTTGCGCCTGTAATGTTATACTATCATTACAGTAAATCTTTCTGCTTTTCCTCACCATGTTAAATCACCAAGAAAGGCTCGAAGGCCGTCGCATATGGTCTTAGTTTCTGGTAAAGTTACGATCGAGCCAGCTTTCTTGGACTGATAGGCATCGTCTGCTCCTTTCGGTTCGGCAGCTAAGATTCTGATTTTAGGGTTGATGGACTTGGCTGCTAAGGCCACCCCAGAAATCAAACCTCCTCCTAAATATTCAAGAATTTATACATGCATCAGCCGTGCTAGTGAAACGTCGATGTGCAAAGAGCAAATGATATATTTTTAAGGATTCGATACCACTTATTGGAACTATTATCGTGTCGAGCTGAGGTATCTGCTCCAAGAACTCAAGAGATATCGTCCCCGTCCCACTAAAATCGTTGCAATAACGTCGATAGATAGAAAAATAAATGAAACGATACTTCACCTTAAAAACCTCAAACTTACATAGGACAGATGATCCTTTAACTAGTTCTAACAATCAGATATGATATATACCTCATGATTCGACCGTCGTTGTAAGGGTGGATTAGCACAGCGTCTGTTTCTCGTAAGACCCGAGAGCAAATCTCTTCCCGGGATTGCACTGAGGGCTCACTCCATATGATTTGACCACCGTAACGAATCACATTCTCGACTTTGCATTTCGGGGCGTTCTTAGGTATGACTATACGGGCACTTATACCACGCAGCTTCGAAGCCAAAGCAACCGCAGCAGCATGATTACCACTAACATCCCACGAGTAAGAATCAGACGCCATTTAAGTTAAAAAGAAACAAATATATTTATCGGGTTCGAATTATCAAATCCACCTGCTATGTGTTACAACCCCTCGAACCGCCTCGTCTTCGGTAAGCGAAAATATGGTATTGCAAGCCCCTCGAAACTTAAACGCCCCACTAAGAATCAACAGACAAAAAAGCTCCTAACTTGCAATGTTTTCACGACGATTCAAATGGAAATATTTAATGCCTCACCCTTTCTGAAAACATTCGCATTTGAAGTAAAGCTTCCTTCCAGAGATGGAGTTCAGAGTTTCTGAGGTCAAGACTGGCGTTTTATGAGCATACGCGGCGATTCTCTCTCGAGCTTCGCTTATCGAATCGATGTCAGCTGCATATTCCATCTAGCATAGCACAACATTGAATTCAATTAGAAGCAATCTACCAATATGATTGAATGATCAAAATAAGGCAGTATGACAACAGAATCCTAATCAAGAATCATAAAAAAAGAAAAATCACTCAAACCCATGTGTTAGAGTTTAAAAGGAGCAGAACAATAACATAGTACGAGAAGTATCATTAACATAATGTCTTGGTCTGGATCAGAAAGTAACCTTATTTGCAGGAAATGCGAGTGCTTGAATACAAAACTGTGAGACTGCTACCTACTTATATATATATATATATATATCTGTGCGTAGAGAGAGAAGCTTCAGTATGTAGAACAGTAAGACGCTTGAGAAGACAAGATCAAGAAAAGGGTTGAAACTATCCGTCCTCCATTGGTTAGGACATGGTTGGCCTATGTTAGGTTTGGGAGATTCTTGCCTCTGTTCAATCATTGGCCGTAATTTTTAAAGATTTCCTTTTTTTTTTGTTTTTTTTTTTCCTTTTCCTCTTTTCTTTATAGAAAATATCAAGAAGTATATTCATCGGATATAGTAAAGCACAAACAAGGATTCTTCATCTTTTCATTGAACAGTGAGTGCACAGCAGATAATCACAGACAACACAATCATGTAATAAGGTTTGATAAACATAAACAGACTTCCAATCTGTAGGCTCTGTGATTCATTACTTGCTGGCTTGTATCTTTAGTTGCTTCAGCTTTTCCTTAACAACTGGCATGATCGCGTGGATTTCATCGAAATACGGCGCGGTCGCCTTTTTGATATCGTCGATCCACTGCAAAATCTTCTTGTATGGGCCTAAAATGCGTTCACGGTCTTCGTCTTCAGCAACCTAAACACGACGGAAAACGAAATAAAAATTCAAACTTGGGTTGGTATTTATCGAGTATCAGACCGACGTAATCTGTTTGTTTCAGAATATTCGAAAGAAAATGGGAATCAAGAAGTATATCGTACATGAATCTGCATGACTTCACAGACTAAGGCAAGGTCAGCAATGGTAGGTTCTTTATTTCCAAGGAGAAAAGGACCGTCCCCGAGCCAATAGGACTCGATCGTTTCGAAGGCTTTCGAAAGATGCTTTTCGCCCTCTTCTGCTGCTTTGGGGTTCAATGGCTGTCCAAATGCTATCGCTATCGTACTATTGTAGTTATACGCAACTGAGATCAAAGGTTGCAAGAAACTTCTTAATAGGTAATAAGTCAAATCAAGGGGCAGCTCTGATGAGTTCGAGATGGATTTTTACCAGAAGAACGGCGTAGATTCGTGTGGTGCCAGTCGAGAACTGCGTGGACTTTAGCTCTTTTGCGCACATCAGATGGATACCTAAAAGAAAGATGGAGTAGTAAGGTTGTAATAAATGGGAAGAACATCAAATGAACAAAAAGAGATATGCTAAAACAATTTACCAGTGATCTGCAACTCCAGGAAATGCAGAAGCTAGATAAATGAGTATGGCGTGACTGAGGAAAAACACAGAGAAATTAGCGTGGAGATCTCAAGAATCGAACATCTATTTATCATATCAATATTTGATTCTAAGGGCACCTCTCAAAAAGCATGAAATCGCCATGAACAATTGCTGGGACTTGTTTCATAGGATTGATTTCTGAGGAAACAAGCCTCATATTACATTACATCCTTAAAAAGAAAAAAGAAAAAAAAGAACCATCTTGGCAATAGTTATTGATCATCGTACCTGCAAACTCAGGGGATCTGTTCTGCATCTTTGCAATCTCAATCTTAACCTCCTCAAATTCTATTCCATTCGCCCTTCATCACCACACCACACCAAAGTTACGAACGAATACATAAAAAAAAAGAACAGAGAGATCAATGAAGAGAGGAATGGGACATTACTTGCCGAAAATAAGAATCGCACGCGAGGGCTGAGACATGCGATCAACGTATACTTTCAGTTCCATCTTTCACGCAGACACGACGATCACAGAGCTCAGATGCTGTCTGACTTAGTTTGTGAAGAATCACTGATGGGCTTTTATTGCAGTCGGCGTAGTCTTGATATTTGGTGCTCCATATGTTGCAAATTGTGGACTTCTTTTTTGTGGGACTGCTATGTGGCGTCATTTTGGCCGGCGAATCTGACGTAAGATAATTATACTAGATATTTAATTACATGGCGGGCCCACTGCTTTAACGACTAATGTTCAATGTTCAACTAGTAACGCCCCGCCCCGCCATCGGGGGAATTTCCGCCCGACCCGATAAGCAAAATTTATTTTTCAATTTTATTTTCGTTTTTCTTGCTGCCAACGCTTGAGGATCGTGGCGTGCTGTATGTATGTATACGTGTAATGTTCAGAGGCACCCAAACGACTTTTAGCCGTGACGTACTCAACGTGGACAAATCTATATATACACATTTCTATGTACAACCCATTGCACAAACTGTTCTCCTAGTATATCTTGCTGGTAATTCATGTCAAGATTTCCAATTTTATGTGTTGTTTTTCATAAAGAATGGATCTTTATTGTGTTTTTATCGCTGTATGATTCGATTAACTGAAGAAAGTTCTAATCTTTTGGTTTTTATCTGTTGGGGTTTGTGGGCAGCTCAAAAGAAATGGCCAGTCAATCAAACCAGCCTCAGTCGATCCACGATTTCACCGTTAAGGTAAACAAATCATAGACCTTCACGTATATTTTGGTGGGATGATTACATTACAACTGTTAGGGCATCTGAGAAAATTTCGAGATTTCCCAGGATGCGAAGGGAAATGATGTCAACCTCAGCAAATACATGGGCAAAGTCCTTTTACTTGTCAATGTTGCGTCTCAGTGGTATGCTCTGTTCATCAATGAATGGTTTAGCCTTTCTTCACCAGCGATTTTGAGATCTAAGTTTCAACAAGATCATGGCTTAGCTGAATGATGTTCATATCAGTAACAGTATCCTCCTATCTTATGAATCTATTGCATTGCAGTGGCCTGACTGATTCAAACTATACTGAGTTGACTCAGTTGTATGGTAAATACAAGGATCAAGGTATGAGACAATTATGCATTCATTGTTCTTTTTCGTATGCTCACAGAATGCTTTATTGTTCACATTCTACCTTCTTGCATAGGATTGGAGATTCTTGCATTTCCCTGTAATCAGTTTGGCTCGCAGGAGCCCGGCACGAATGAAGAGATTCAGCAGTTTGCCTGCACTCGCTTTAAGGCCGAGTATCCTATATTCGATAAGGTAAAGATCTATCAGTAATCAGAGCAGTCGTTCGTAGATTTGATAAGGAGGTAAAGATCGAATTAGTCATCAGAGTATTGACCATTGCTGTTAAACTTCATTCCGTCTTTCAAATGCCAAGACTTAGAACTGATCTTATTCGTACCTTCTCGTTTGCTTGCGTTGAAGTAGTGCTTGGCATTTCTTACATACATTTCCCCGACAAGTCTTCTGCGCAATACTGTCGTTTATATAATACCTTTGTCCGAATTTATCAAGAGCCCATGAAATGCGATATCAGGTTGATGTTAACGGTCCCAATGCTGCTCCTATATACAAGTACATGAAATCCGTCAAAGGCAGCCTCTTCGGAGACAACATCAAGTGGAACTTTGCCAAGTTTCTCGTCGATAAAGAGGGCCATGTGGTCGACCGCTATGCTCCCACTACTTCCCCTCTGAGCTTTGAGGTATCAGCAAACTAATTCTTCAGGCTTTTCTGTCAAAACATTTATTCACCTTCTTCCTATCTGATATTGCAGAAGGATATCAAGAAACTGCTCGAAAAAGCTTAAGTTGTCGGGCTTTCGAAATAATAATCCTGCCCAGGATGTAATAGTAATTATGATAGCTAATGAACAATGTTTGATGTTTGAGATCTTTTATATGCTCCTTACTGTAAAATACCTTGTTATATATCCATGACAGTTTTTGATTATTCTAAATGATTACAACAAGCATAAGGAAGAACTGGCAGATCAAATCTTGTTTCTCGTTATTACAACAGGAAAATATTTTCAAGAAAGAAATCTCCATCAATTCTATCAGAAATCCAATGTTCTAACACATTGAGTAACCTAAGAAATACATAAATAACACCTTCCTTCTACTCCTCACAACGCATAAATCTACCCCCATTTGCTCCTACTCTTCAAGTACCACAGTGAAATTTCGATACAGATATGTCAAGTCAGCAAAAAACAACCCACAGCTCGTCGCATTTAAAGAAACGAGCATGTATAAAGAAACAAACATAGCATTCCTACTATCGGGTCAAGTCAATGCCCGTCTGAGCATTCTTAAGCCAAGTGCTTGTTCTGGGATTAGGATTCGAGGCGGTAAGATTCAGAACAGCACTGGTCAGATTCTGCTGAGCGGATTGACCGAGCGCTGTCGCGTATGTTCCACCGAGTGTTTCAGACTCGGGTTTGGTTTTTTCCTTGGAAACGTTACCATGCACAAAACTACAAGCAATCACCTGCGGATATATGGTTTGCAATGATGATGAATTTGATTCAAACGAAAGGGTAATGAATCGTTGCTGAATGATGTGTGCGTATATATTACCTGAACTGGACTTGCTGCGATGAGCCTACCACCTATCGAACCTCCAATTATGTGACCATCATGGCTGCATAAAGAAATGCTTATACCGCCAGTTCGATTGTGTGGACCATCACTTTCGGAGACCAAGTACGAACCAGACAAGCTTAGTATCTCGAAACGGCCCTGTGTAAGGAATCGTTGTTACACTCATGGACCGACATTAAAATTTGAGATGTTGGAATATGAATACCTCAAATGTGACTGTTGCACCAGAATTTGTAGGTTGGCTTAGTGTGATTGAAGAGATCGAACCGTTGGCTGACATGATGCATAGATCTCTTGGCCTCTGTTGCGCAAACGCAAGTATTTTTTCTGCAATATCCTGTCCAAAATGGATAATTATATCTCTAGCAAAACTAAAAAGACCACATTGTATGAAATAATACTTCAAACTCCGCTATGATCACCAAACTATTGCCATTGATAAGGTTAGAATAAGGCAACACATACCTCGCCGACGCCAGCATACAAAATATGCGGGGAAAAGGCTAATCCAGCAGAGCTGTTCATCCATTCACCTTATAAGAGAATATCGACGAATTTAGACACTATAAAAAGATGAAAGATTAGGCACATTCCACAGTCAAGAACCATACCAAGAGGAGCCAGCTTCTGCTTCCATCCAGTGCCAGGAGGCCGACCTCTCCGTGCCTTCTCACCAGAGCTAGTCGGCTCAGCCACCACTTTCCGTGGCGGCAGAGGTGACAACCCTAAAGCCACATTAGTCCCCTCAGGCCCGTACTTTCTAGGCCTACCTCTCTTTTTCTTGGCCCCCTCGCCACTCTGTGATGTACCGCCACCACCGCTACTTATAGCACCAGAGTTCATGACATTTGGGTAGTTAGGTGAAGGATTCTCGAACTGAAATGATGAGCCAGTAATAAAATTACCACCGCTGATCCTAACATTGGATTGAGCAGGGATAGCGTTGGGATTCGAAAGAGGCCTGAAAATAGGCGGCGTGCTTAGTCCGTTTGGCTGAGGTGTGGAAGATGAACCGCCGGTGGCGGCGTGGACGGTGGGGCTGTTGACGTTACTTGACGACCCGAATATTCCACTTCTGTTGAAGTAATAAGGAGACGAGCCTTGTAATGCCATACCTTCTCTCCCGTCCATGCAGCTAAAATTCAAGCTCAACTATCCAATTTTCCAAGAAAACACACACACACACCCACACTAACACTTTCTTCAACTCTTTTGATCCTTCAATCTGAAAATCTGATTCAAACCCTAAAGTTCGACCCAAATAAGGAAGTGGAAAGCCAAACCCACAACGCACGATTACGGAAACAAGAGGCTGAAAAAAGGTGGGATTTTGACCAAGGGTTTAACGCGGGTTTTAAAAATGGAGGTCTTAAACTGACTGGGAATCATAAAAATAAAGAAAGGGACTGCATAAAGGTTGAATCTTGATTCAGACTCAAGAGCCAACAGCAACAAAGCTAAAACTTCTTGGAAATGCAGCTTAGTTTCAGCTACCCAACTCCATAATCCGCAAGGTCAAGTTCAGCTATTGTCCATCTAGACTCAACCACATCTATGCTTAAAAAGAGGTTAAATTAAAGCTAAAAATTCAAAAGGAAAGGAAACCCTAGATTTGAACTATGGGAAAGTGAGAAAAAAGAAGCACGAGAGAAGGAAGAGGTAAGAGGGGAGTGAAGACAAAAATTGGATGAATTGAGATAGCTTTTGAATTAAAGGAAGACAAGGTTGCTTTTTTGGCTATTTGGACAACTAACTACAGACAACCTACAATTTAATGGTGTTTGTTTATGGTCAAGAAATGTATTGTGAGGATTGTGACTGATGATGATGAAGACTTTTTGATGACATTACATTACAACCATTGGAGTACAGCTAGTCCACCTATAAGACCAACTCGTCCTTATCAAGAAGCAAGCAGCAGCAAAATTGGAGCCTACCACTTCATCTTTGTACAGCATAGGCGAAATTATTACAATTAAAGCAAGTCAACATTTTCTTTTTCTTTGGGTATAAATGTTGCCAGTTAGCTGAGTTTTTGCTTCGAAAGTATTTTGTCTGTGCGCTCTTTGCACGAGAAATCAAGGATGTACATTACATTGTACTCTCCTAGAATTAATTCCAACTTCATTTATTAAGATAGTATTGGGCCACTCTTTCTACTTTAGATAACTTAAATGGGCCTATTGGTAAGAAAAAGCCCAATTATAGTAGTTCATATTTGTCTTTCAATTTACTTAGTTCAGTCGGAATCGAATTTGAATCTTACAGTCAGCTTTAGGACGACTCAAACTTCCAACGGGACTACTCCCACTGTTGTTTAGCGTCCCAAGTTCATACTGACTATAATATTCAATGAGTTCAAATGAAATCAATTACGACGACTTACCTATCTCATTGGGAACTTTGTTGACCTAACTAAGAAAAATGTTATTTTGCATAAGAAGGGAAAATGGTTAGAAAAAATTGACATGTTTAGTTTCCTCAAAGATTCACCCAAGAGAGTAATTTTTCAAATCTTAAGACGGTGTAGAAATCATTTATACCTTTTACATATATGCAGGAAAAATATCTAAAAATGGCTCAAATTAATAAATTGATGCCGATAAAAATATTAAATTATTGTTGTAACATGTTGGAATATTTGTAGCCATATATAAAAAAAAAAGTAAACGACAAATTCGGTGCTAATATTATATCAGTTTCTCACTGTTGGTGTTCAAACTTTCAAATGTGCCGTTTTGGTTCCTAAACTTTGTAAAACCTTTTATTTTTTGTTCTTTTGACCTAACGAACCGGTAAAGGAACCAAAATTGAACGGTTTTGCAAAGTTAAGGAACCAAAATGACACATTTGAAAGTTTGAACACCAACCATGAGATTTTTTTTCCCCACATAAATGTTATTGCGTAAACTTGATATAAAATTCAGATTCGATCAACATGAGATTTTCTGAACTTTTTTTTTGTTTCAAAAAGTTTTTTTTTCCGATTTTTTGTTTCAAAAGTTATTTCAACACAATCACACACAACCCGTAATTCTCACACAATTACATTACTAATCACACACACAAAGCATATACGTAATCCCCACATAAAAATTTGGAATTACTGTATGATTGTGTTGGAATAACTCTTGATTTTTAAAAAAAAGTCAAAAATTACATGTTGATCGAAGTTGAATTTTATATCAAGTTTACACAATAGAGTCTATGTGAAAAAAAAAAAAGTCTCACTGTTGGTGCTCAAACTTTGAAATGTGTCATTTTGGTTCTTCAACTTTGCAAAACCGTTTTTTTTTTGTTCCTTTACCGGTTCGTCAGGTCAAAGAACCAAAAATAAAAGGTTTTACAAAGTTTAGTAACCAAAACGGCACATTTGAAAATTTATTACACGTTATGTCGGTGGAAATTAGGAAAAAGGAAAATAAAGATTTAGAAAAAAAAAACCCCATTGGAGTAACCTTCTTCACTCCACAGTCCACACCTTCGCAACATATCTCCGAAGAACACAGTCGCACCCAGCAAGTACACTACATATCAGTGGACTACCTATTTATTATATATATATATATATATTTGTAATAAATATTTACACGTGTTTATTTATATGATAAAATCCGTCTGTACGTATTCACCTTTGAATCAGCTGTTCTTCTCCGATCTCAAAAGGGAGACTACTCTACTCGAGCCACACTAAACACTTACTACATTGAGAAACTCAAAACGCACGAGCGTTAAGATTATCGAGCGCTTTTGCTTTGTGCTTTGACCAGCTCTAGCTTAGTCAGAAACCCTCTTTAAAGGTTTCATTTTTTTTTCTTATAGTGGTTCTTCGTCGTATTTTACTGAATCTCGTACTTGGGTTTTGTTGGGATTCTTGTTTTATAAAATGGGTTTTCATTGTCGTTTGATTATCTGATTATGGGTTGTTATTCTTTTCAACTTGGCGACTCTTGGGGTTTTATTTCGACATTATAGCTGTGGATCCTGGAACATTCATTCACTTGCATAGTCTGAGTGCATTTTATATGTGTTGTGTTAGTTGATAACTTGAAAAGGCTGGAAAGGAAGACATTACGGTGCATAAAGTTGAAAGCTTTGTGGTTTTGGTCCTTAAGAGCTGACCTAGATTTGAATCTTTGATGGACTTGACGTTTTGTATATTCAAAATTGTGCTCGTTCATTGCCGACTTGTGGGTTGGGATTGACTGATGATTTTATTTCTCAGTATTTAGAGGCAAATGGGAGTTGATTTGACATTGGCGCCTTAACTTCGATTTATTAGTACTTTGACATTCATATGAATGTGTAATCTAGATTTGTTATAACTTATGGTTGAAACTTTTCATTTGAACTTTGCTTGCAGTCATTTGGAAAGTCATTTCGTCATTCATATAGATCTTGAGAATGCTACATATTCAGCTGTATTAGCTTTTGGAGACATTAAATATGTTTAAAAAGGGGCACTACAAGTGTCCAAATGGCGAGCTTTTGTATTAGGTATTCTCACACGAACCATTCGTGTGATATTCTTTCAACTAGGTTTATATCCGTAATCCTGAAATCTTTGCTTTTTGTTGCACGTCATTTGTACGTATCTTGAAGCTCAAATCCATGTTCGATAGGAGTGTGTTTTGTCTTTTCTATATCTGGAGCACGTAATAACATAAGTTAAAATCTTGAGTTTTTCAAGCTTGCTTTTATTTTGAACTGACAAGCCCAATATACCATTTAATCAAGGGAAATACTCGAAGTTTGAATCTTCGATTCTGTTTGCCTCGAAGTTGATAAATTGGAATGGGTTGTCGCTGTTCAAAGTTTGCCTTGTGTTGTTTTAGCTCAGAGCATAATGGGCCAGCTCGCGAATCTAATGCTGCCGGTTTGTACTACCTTTTTTCTATATTTATCATCAGGTTGTATCTGATTTTAAATTTAAGAGTGTTTCGGTTATTACAGAAAATGAGGAGAAAGGTGAACTCAGCGATATACCTGCATTTCGTGAATTTTCGATCGAACAACTTAGAATGGCCACATCTGGATTTGCCGTGGAAAATATTGTTTCTGAACATGGAGAAAAAGCTCCGAATGTAGTTTATAAGGGGAAGTTGGAGAATCAAAGGAGGATAGCTGTTAAACGCTTTAACAGGTCTGCTTGGCCCGATTCACGCCAGTTCTTGGTAAGACATATGCTACTTCTGAGTTAAATTCATTTATATCATGACTTTATTCTTAATTTTCTGTGTTATTTTTATTTTATATATATTCACAGTCAGTTCTTTCATTCCAATGTGTCTGTATTATTGTTTGGGACAATTCATGCCTTGACATAGTAATAGAATCTATTTGAAGTCTTTGACTTTACTTAAGAACCTGTTTAATAACTACTCCAAGTTTTTCCTCGATTAACTTTTTTCTTTTCTCCTTACTGTGTCCTCTGATCTGGGCACTAGACCACAAAGTTTCCCATTCAGTTTAATTTTTTATTAATCTGTCAAAAATTATAGGAAGAGGCAAAAGCTGTTGGTCAACTTCGTAGCCAGAGATTGGCAAATTTGCTTGGTTGCTGCTATGAAGGCGATGAAAGATTGCTTGTTGCTGAGTTCATGCCCAATGAGACCCTCGCCAAACATTTATTTCACTGTAAATCTCAAGGATCATCACTACTTGCCCACTAACTATAAATATCTGTACTATATATATCTCATTATTTAACTACCCCACCTCTAACTTCATAATATCTCTTCAGTCAACTAATATTTCGTTTCTGTTTGAAATCCAGGGGAAACACAACCTATGAAGTGGGCAATGCGGTTAAGAGTGGCTTTGTTTCTTGCACAAGCATTGGACTACTGCACGAGCAAAGGCCGTGCTCTTTATCATGATCTTAATGCATATAGAGTAGTCTTTGATGATGTAATATTTAGCGCCCTCGTTATCTTAATTATCCTTTTTCACAATATTTGCATTGTATATTACTGCTAATTCTACAATCCACACACGATGTCACTGATGCATACAGGATAGCAACCCTAGGCTTTCCTGCTTTGGTTTGATGAAGAACAGTAGAGATGGAAAAAGCTACAGCACAAACTTGGCATTTACACCCCCAGAGTATCTAAGGACTGGTATCAAATCTTTGCTTTTAACCAATAAATAAAAAATGGGAAAAAAAATGAGGTTGTTGTTGGAAGCTGCTTTGAATTTAAGATCTATTTGCTGATCTTTATTTCCTTCATCTTTTTTAGGAAGGGTTACCCCTGAAAGTGTAATTTACAGCTTTGGGACCCTTTTACTCGATCTTCTCAGTGGGAAACACATCCCACCAAGCCATGTAAGTGATTAGTATTTGCCAAGTTTATGTCGGTATTGCAATCTCAGTTTAACAGTTATAGGTGGGTATAAATACTTTACTGAACTAAGGTCTTCTTGGGAAATTGCTGTTTATCTGGTTGTATTGTTCTTTAAATTATTCGTGAATATGAGCTTATACGAACCTACATTTGACACCTAGCCTTTCTTTTTGATCTGATCTTTTTACATTGTTTGGTGCAAGGCCCTGGATTTGATAAGGGATCGTAATCTTCAGATGTTAACCGATTCTTGCTTGGAGGGTCAATTTTCCACAGACGATGGCACTGAGCTCGTACGCCTTGCTTCAAGATGTTTACAGTATGAGCCTCGTGAGAGGCCAAATACGAAGTCATTAGTGGCTTCATTGCTTCCTCTTCAGAAGGATACCGAGGTTGTTTTTGTTCCCAAGTATATCTGATTCAACGATTCAATTTTTCTTACATTTCGTAACTATTTTGCAGGTTCCCTCTCACGTGTTGATGGGAATACCTCAGGGTGGAGATACTATGTCTCTATCGCCCCTTGGTGAAGCATGCCTGAGAATGGATTTAACTGCCATACACGAAATACTAGAAAAGCTTGGATACAAAGATGATGAGGGTGCTGCAACTGAGGTCTTCTAAAAAAGAAAAGAAGAGCTCCATTCTATACAAATTTTGACCTTTTTTTTGCGTCTTCTCTAATGATCATTTACCCTGTCTCAGCTTTCATTCCAGTTGTGGACAAATCAAATGCAAGATACTTTGAACTCAAAGAAAAAAGGGGATGCAGCTTTTCGACATAAAGATTTTGGGGCTGCCATCGACTGTTACACGCAGGTTAGAATTTTTATGCCCGTCTTTTTCGATGACTTTTATGACCTCCCATTTATACTTCAAACCTGTTCTATGAAGGGCCCTTCATAAAGTTATTTATCTCTGTATGTAGTTTGAATTGTGGTCGTTCTATATGTCTCATGTATTATGCCGGGGTTTTCTGTGCAGTTTGTTGATGTTGGAACGATGGTTTCTCCTACTGTCTTTGCCCGCCGAAGCTTATCATATCTCATAAGTGATATGCCTCAAGAAGCTCTCAATGATGCAGTTCAAGCACAAGTTATATCTCCCATCTGGCATATTGCTTCATATTTGCAAGCAGCATCTCTTTTTGCTCTGGGAAGGGCGAACGAGGCACATATAGCGCTTAAAGAAGGCTCCATTCTAGAAGAAAAGAAAGGCACCACTTCGTAAAAAGATTGTATGCCTGAAGTTGCTGCTTTAACATTCCATTCCTGTGCATGAGTGGAAAGAAGTCTTATGGTCTAAGGTCAGAATGATCTAAAACTTTCTCTTCCAACTTTATAAGCATGGTCTTTTAACAGCGACACTGTCCCTGAGAAAGGTTTTACTGCCAAGGGATTCTTTTCTTTGTTTCATTGGTGGGCTGTTTTTTGTTGTCTTGGCGGATTATCGTGATTTCCATTCTCCCGACGACTTAATTTAAACAAAATTTACTGTACTCTGTAGTACATGGCTTTGCATCTAAGTTGCAGTTTTCCATTTTGTGTTAATGATTTCCTTGTTCGGACATACATACGTTCTATCGAGTCGAGTTGATCCTGGTGGACCGAGGCCGAGCCGTTCGGCTTGTGGTTGGGTTGCCTATGGCCCGGGCTTTCCCAACAGTCCAAGGAAAGGCCATGCACCACAGTTCTCTTATAGTCCAAACACAGCCTCAGCAAGTGATGATGGTAATAATAATAATGTGACGGCAAAAGCAATGACAAGCAAACTCACGTGCACTTTGCTTTATTCATTACATATTTACAGCGCATTACATAAATGCTCGAAGTTAAAAGCGTTTAGTCCTCTGAAAACCAAGTAGTTAGTCATTTACAGTAAGTTGAGGGATATTACTATACTATAAACAGTCTCCCATATGTTGAACACGATATTCAATGATCATTAGCATAATCAAGATGAATGAATGATACCTTTTCTGTAATAAAATATGCAGTTCCCAATGTAACATAAGTAAAAACCGAAAATAACCCGCGAACAAAGACCATTACATAGCTTTGTGAGGAGGGTAGTGCTGTCTTTTGATATCGGGGGCCAACCAGGGTATCGAAAGTAACGTCAAAAGATGGTCACATAACTAAACACATACATTGATGAGTCGTACATGTGGAGGAAAACAACACAAGACGAGTCAAAGGAGAAGCTTGCTTTTTTATTTCTTTCTTTTTTTTTTATTAAGGACGTGGCAGTTCTCTGTCTGTACATGTGACTTGAGTGAGATTGTATGGTGGATTAGACTAATCAAGAAAATGAGATGAGTAGATAAATCTAGACGGGAAAAGAAAAAGGGCAAAGGGAAAAGGAAATCATATTAGACATGCAAGGCAGGTTCACCTTTTTTTTTTTTTGTTTTTCTGCAGTATTATTCAACTTTACTGTGGGGAGGGCCTTGCCTTGTCTTCATTATTATTTCTCCTTTTAACTCATGTATCACCACTTTTTTCTTGAAAACAAATCTGATGTAATAAATTTTCATCGCCTACTCTTGTGACTCGTTCTTCAATGCGATATGGTTTTGTCTGAATGAGATAAAGGGTTTTCAAGGGCAATCCTTTGAGCTCAAGAGAAGAAGGCAAATGATTTCTTTACACTAATATTCTTTTGCTGGGATTTCTTTCGATACACTTCAGTGAAACTGAGATCTGAAGTGGGGTATGTCCGTTTCTGATTATTTTTAGTGGGAAAGTTTGTTCTTTTATTAGCTTCAATTGCAAGGGATTATGAAAAAATGTTTCCTTTAATTATGTTCATCTGGTAATTGTCTTGCGGTCCGTTTCAGGCATCTTTCACAAGGGGTTTCTTTGCTTGTTGTGGTAGAATCTTTATTGCCTTTGTTTCATATGGGGAAAAAATGACTTCTTTCTGAGATTATGTAAGATTTGATATACATGGAATTAGACTTCGACAAGTTCTGCGTTGTCGATGGTAGCCCCACAACTGTGCTGCCAGCTCGTCGAAACCCTTCGAAAGTTGCCGACAGAAAACCGATTTGCCGGCCAAAGCATAGCCAAGACTTTCGAGAAATCAGTTTTAACCGTTATCGCAGTGCATCTTGTAGAGATGTTCGATCCAATGTGGGGGGAAGTAGTCATAGCCATGAATTGCTAAAGAGAGGTTCAGAATATCTAAGTTCGAAAGATGTTAGCTTGCTTAGGAACAAGAATGATTTCGACATATCAGAAAGGAAGAAGATCGAGTTATCTAGAGACATAGTGTCTGAGATCTCACTTGGAATCATCGATTCATTGTGCAGCTTTGATGGAAATAGCTCAGTAGTCGAACGGGGCAGGTCCTCGGCGATGTCCCAGTCGGGACAAAGCACGAGTTCTTCGTGTAAGGACCAAAGCGAGTTCTTGTCCAAATCTGTGCTTATGCCTCACACCTCAAGGGATAAAGAGCGAGCCATCGGTCTGCACAAGTCGTTATCTGCGAAGTTAGCTTCTCAGCATTCGCTTTCTTATTCAGATGTTTCTAGCTCGGCGTCGATTGGTCCGAAGATGAGGTTTAAACCGCCCAAAAAGACGTTCGACCCATCTGTTAAGTGCAAACCTCGTAGGAGCCCGTTGAGTTCTGCCACAGCCTGCGAAGATATTGTCTGTAAATCTTGGACGAATGATGTCTCGGGAATGCCGTGTAATGAGGAGGTGATTGAACCTCGGCGTGAAACGATAACGAAACCTTGTTCGGAAGCTGAGACTTCTCCAGCTCACCTTAATGGCTTTCTCAAGGTAGATAGCAGACAAGGAGTACCCTTATTTGAGTTTTCTGTCAATACACCCGACGAATTTTACGTAGCAAAGACATGGAAGGTAGAAAACGGTCTAACTCGGGTATACACATTCCACTCGCCTCGTCGGCGAAGAAAAAGCGATGCCACCAGACGGGGTTTGCGGGATAGCCTCAAAGAGTTCCCCGTTTTAGGACAGATGCACGTTTCGTGCCGTCAGTGTACTGCGGTAAACAGAGGAGGATGTCTTGATGATAAAATGGTGACAGAGTTTGTCTTATACGATACGGTTCATTCGAGCAGGAAAAGTACTTCGTCTGAAGATAATTCCAGCTGTTTCCCAGAAGTCAAGTCGAAGATCAACTCTCCATCTAAGCATTCGTGTGAGAAAGACATTCGGAGATTATCAAATCCTCAGCCTATCCCATCTGTAGAACTGCACCCCTTTCAAGAAGTAGCTGCCATTGTCATGGAATTCTCATTAGAAAAAAGAGAAAGCCTGAAATTTAAGGCCGACGATAGATGGACGAATCGGTCCCTCCCTAGCTTGCTCGAGCTTTGTCAGATAGAGCAAGCAAGGGAGGAGGAGGGTTCCCACAAATCAAGCCGCGGGGCAGTGCACATTGTGATTTCAGCTGGGAACCATGGTTCGCCGAGCGGTGGGACCCAAGGACCTTCGCCGTTGCTAGAAAGATGGAGATCAGGCGGTGGATGTGACTGCGGTGGCTGGGACATGGCTTGTCCTCTCAGTATTCTCGGGAATTCGAGGTTTTCGATCTCTCAGGGCTCGAAACTAACGGAGGATCAAATTCCCGCTGAGATATTTCCTCTGGTATATATTTTTTTTCTTCTGCCTCGTGCTTTACATCAGTTCTAACATCTGTTTAACGTCTTCCTCTACGTAATGGACAGGGGAAAAAAGATAACCTCCCGGCGTTCGCAATGAGACGTACTGAAGACGGAAAATACACAGTAAGCTTCCACGCGCAGCTATCTTCGCTGCAAGCGTTCTCCATCTGCGTCGCCATTTTGCACTCTGCAGACACGTCCGCCTTCCTGGGGCACGACGGAGGCAAGCAAACGCTCGAAAGCGATTCCCTCAGGGTATTTCCCGAGGAAGAGATCAAGAACTTGATAGAAGACGCCTTGTCAGAAGAAGAGAAGTTGAAATCTTACAAAAGGAACGGCCAAGCCTTGCCTCAATCTTTCGTCGTCAATCCGCCATTTTCTCCAATCGCCAGAGTATGAAGGATGCCTCGCCTTTTCGTGGGATTGATCGAAAGCCCCGCCCTTGTGCAGAAAGTCTCGAGGCGTAGAAAAAAAAAAAAGAGATGGGCCAAGTTGTTTCGAAAGAGATCGATGGATACTCTCCTTGTCACAATACGATATTGGCACCATAATACCATACAGAACTGTTTATATTGGTAAGAGTTTTCCACAAGTCCCTTTGATGATTAAATTGGTTCGTTGGATATTTAATGTATTGCAAAGAAAATGGTGGGAAGTGTAGTTTACTTTAAGCAGCAAATACATACATTGTCATTCAAAGTCGTCAAGAACATCGGCGACTTTTATTTGAAAAAAATAAAAGGAAAAACAAAATTTAAAATTTTCGCCGCTGCCGGGGATCGAACCCGGGTCACCCGCGTGACAGGCGGGAATACTTACCACTATACTACAACGACTTTCTTATTATTTATACAAAGTAAGTTATATTATAATAAAGTTTAATTGTTTTTCTTTCTTAATATTCATCCATGCATGGTAAATATTAATGCGGATCCATTACCAAACTCAAGAATCATTAATGCAAAGCATGCACTGTAACGACTTGACGTCTCTTCCTCTGCAACTCAAGAAATGAATCTGCCTACCAATAAGAGAGACATTGAACTCCGTAGAACCTGAATCGTTTCATATTCTGCAACAGTAATGGTGGATTCTGTCTGAGCTGAGCTCAATCGAAATAACCCTTATATATATATTTCCTCTTCACTACACTCCATCATCAAGAAAACCATTGTTTAACTGAAAATATAGTAAATAACTATGGGTCGTCGTAGGAGAGGAGATGATGTACATTCCAATGCCTTGTCCATTGTTGATGTCTCTGATTCTTACCAAGAAGATCAAGCTGAACTTGCCGTTACTTCAGTCCATGCACCGCCGATCCTATCGTCCTACAACGAGCGCATCCGTCCTCTCTTGGACGTAGTGGACAAGCTGCGCAACCTCAAAGTCATGCAAGAAGGGATACAGCTTCCGACCATAGTCGTCGGTGGCGATCAATCTTCAGGCAAGTCAAGCGTTCTAGAGTCACTTGCGGGCATTACTTTGCCGAGAGGACAAGGGATATGCACGAGGGTTCCACTTATAATGAGGCTGCAGAATCACTACGCCCCTGAGCCTGAACTCTTCTTTGAGTACAATGGAAAGGTCGTCCCCACCGATGAGGACAGCATTTCTGATCAGATTGTTGCAGCGACCGATGAGATTGCCGGCACGGGCAAGTGCATCTCCAACGTTCCCTTGACTTTGGTTGTAAGAAAAAGGGGCGTCCCTGATCTCACGATGGTCGACCTGCCAGGAATTACTCGGGTCCCTGTCCATGGCCAGCCGGAGGATATCTACGAGCAGATTTCGAACATCATCATGGAGTTTATCACGCCGGAGGAGAGCATTATCTTGAACGTCTTATCAGCTAGCGTCGACTTCACCACTTGTGAGTCCATTAGGATGTCGCAGCGTGTGGACAAGACGGGCGAGAGGACGCTTGCTGTCGTTACGAAAGCTGATAGATCTCCAGAGGGGCTGCTCGAGAAGGTCACCGCCGATGATGTGAACATTGGCCTAGGTTACGTTTGTGTCCGAAATAGGATTGGCGATGAAACCTACGAAGAAGCTAGGGGCGAGGAAGCTAGGCTCTTCGAAAGCCATCCGCTTTTGAGGAAGATAAGCAAGTACATGGTTGGTATTCCAGTCTTGGCCGAGAGGTTGATGAAGATCCAGGCGAGTATCATCGTTAAGTGTCTGCCTCAGATAATCAGTAAGATCAATCAGAAGCTGTCTACCCACGTCGACGAACTGAACAAGATGCCTAAGAATCTTACCTCCGTTCCCGAGGCAATAACAGCTTTCATGGACATCCTAGGTTCTGCGAAAGACTCCCTCAGGAAAATCCTTGTTCTTGGAGATTTTGAAGAATACCCTGATGATCTACAGATGCATTGCACGGCTAGATTGGCGGATATGCTTAATAAGTACAAGGATGATCTACAAGTCAGCAGAAGTTACGACAAGCACACATTCTTGATCGATGAGATAGCTGTCTTGGAGGAGGCGAAATCTATTGCCCTCCCTAACTTTCTTCCCAGGTCTGTTTTTCAGACGCTTCTGAATCGAAAGATCAACGGCATCTCCGATATCCCTGCTGATTTTGTCGACAGAGTATGGAGCTACGTGGAGAACGTTCTGCTGCCAGTTATTACGAGGCATTCTGATAACTACCCGCAGCTTCTCTCCGGCGTCAGGCGAGCTGCCGGCAATCTCATAGCGATGAAGAAGCAGCAGTCCTACGATTGGGTTAAGGACATCGTCGAGATGGAGAAGTACACAGACTACACCTGCGATCAAGAGTATGTGTCTTCTTGGAACAAGCTGATGTCTCAAAGGGCTGAACTAATGGCTCTTTTAGAGGAACATAACGACGATTCTGAGATGAAGATTGAGGGATATGGCGAAGTGAGCGTTGCCCATCTCCGCCATAAGAAGGGACAAGTTCAAGAAGCTTTCGACCTGAAGATAAGAATGATTGCCTACTGGGACATAGTGCTGAAGAGGATGGTCGATAACATGGCGTTGCATCTCATGTTTGGCATCCAGAACCTCGTGAACAGAGATATGCAGCGTGAGATTATCGAAGAGCTGATAGGCCCGCAAGGGAACGGAATGGAGAGAATGCTGGAGGAGCCGCCCTCTGTGGCGGAGAAGAGGGAGAAGCTGAAGAGGAGCATCGGCTTGCTCAAGGAGTCCAAGGACGTCGTCGCCCGCGTCATGGATAGGGTTGTTACTGATTGATATGATTTTCGATTATGAAGTATGTTGTCATTGATGGGCACTTGATGTTTTCCCCAAGTTCTGTATTATCAGTGTCTTGCTCTAGTTATGAACATGTGTTTTTGAGTTGCTAATATCTGGGAAGGTTTTCTGACATCTAAGGTTCTTACCTATTGTAGATTCTTCCTATGGTAGTCACTCACTAAGCATGTACGTAAACATAAAGATGGAAGTTTAGAAACTGTTAAGCGGCCATAATCTGCTATGTTCTTTCCATGTGGTGAAATGGAATGATAAGGTAGGAGGGTCAAAGATTTGAGAGACTAAAATAAGACATGAAAAAGTAGGCAACTGCATTAGCATTGGCATGAAACTTAGAGAACATCTTCAAGACAAAAGGACAGAGATACTACATTCACATGGAGAATCAAGTAAAAATATTGCAATAAGACAGAGATACTAAATAGGCAACTACATTAGCAGTCATGAGCAGTAACGACTCGATCCATGATGCGGGCGACCACATCCTTAGACTCCTTGAGCAGCTTAATGCTCTTCTTCAGCTTCTGCCGCTTGTCCGCCACGGTAGGCGGCTCATCCAGCATCCTCTCCATTCCGTTCCCTTGCGGGCCGATCAGCTCCTCCAAGATCTCAACCTGCATTTCTTTATTCACCAGCTTCTGAATCTTGAACAGTAGATGAAGGGCCATGTTGTCCACCATGCGCTTCAGAACGACGTCCCAGTAAGCCACCATTCTCATCTTCACGTCGAAAGCTTCTTGAACTAAGCCCTTCTGGGCGCGAAGGTGATCGATCCGTACTCTACCAAATCCCTCGATCTCCATTGTAATGTGCCCCGGGATACGCTCCATCAGATTGTCCTGATAAGACATCAGATTGTTCCACGAAGACATGTACTCATGGTCGCAGGTGTAATCCGTGGTCTTCTCCATTTCGACAAGATCCTTAACCCAATCTAAAGACTGCTGCTTTTTCTCGGCGACGAGGTTCTGAGCGGCGCGCCTCATGCTAGAAAGGAGCTGAGGGTAGTTATCAGAATGCCTCATTAGAACACTTACCAACACTTTCTCCACGTAGCTCCACACATTCTCAACAAAATCACCAGGGATCATCGAAATTCCACCAACCCTCCTCTTCAACAGACTGAGAAATGCCGATCTGGGAAGAAAATTAGGTAGCCCAATCGCTTTAGCTTCCTCAAGGATCGATATCTCGTCGAGCAAGAACCTTTGGGGATCCTTAGTGTTTTGAGCATGATCTCTGCTGGCCTGCAGGTCGTCTTTGTACTTGTTGAGCATCTCTGCTAATCTCGCAGTGCAGTGCATCTGCTGATCGTCGGCGTATTCCTCGAAGTCCCCCTGCACGAGGATTTTCCTCAAAGAATCTTTGGCAGAGCCGAGGATGTCCATGAGGGCGGTCATTGCCTCGGATATGGAGGTGAGATGCTTAGGCATCTTGTTCAGTTCATCCACGTTGGTAGACAGCTTGTCGTTGATCTTCCTGATGATATCGGGCAGACACTTGGCAATGGCGCTCGCCTGAATCTTCATCAACCTCTCGGCCAAGACTGGGATCCCAACGGTGTACTTGCTGATCTTACTCAGAAGTGGATGGCTCTGAAAGAGCTTAGCTTCCGCGCTCCTAGCTTCCTCGTAAGTTTCATCGCCGACCCTATTTCTGACACAGACATAACCTAGTCCTATGTTCACATCGTCGGCCGTGACCTTCTCGAACAGCCCCTCAGGAGACTTATCCGCCTTGGTCACCACAGCAAGCGTTCTCTCGCCAGTCTTGTCCACGCGCTGAGACATCCTAATCGACTCGCAGGTAGTGAAGTCGACGCTAGCTGACAAAACATTCAAGATGATGCTCTCTTCCGGCGTGATATACTCCATGATTATGTTCGAGATCTGCTCGTAGATGTCCTCGGGCTGACCGTGAACAGGGACCCGAGTGATTCCGGGCAGATCGACCATGGTAAGGTCAGGGACGCCGGCTTTTCTCACGATCAAGGTCAGGGGGTTGTTAGAAATGCCCTTGCCCGAACCAGCCATCTCATCAGTCGCAGAAACAATATCCTCGGAGATGTGTTCCTCATCCGTGTGGACAACCTTCCCGCCGTACTCAAAGAAGAGCTCAGGCTCAGGGCTGCTATGGCTCTGCAGCCTCATTATGAGAGGAACCCTCGTGCAAATCCCTTGGCCTCTGGGCAGAGTGATGCCTGAGAGCGACTCAAGAACGCTGGACTTGCCGGAAGACTGATCGCCGACCACAACTATGGTGGGCAGCTGTATCCCTTCTTGCATGATTTTGAGGTGGCGCAGCTTGTCGACGACGTCTAAGAGGGGCCGTATGCGCTCGTTGTAGGACGAGACGATTGGTGCGCTAACTGAAGTAACAGCAGCAAGGGCTAGTTTTGAATCTGAGACGTCGACAAGAGACAGCTCACGCCGCAGCCCATTGATTGAAATCGAACGAGCCATGGTGTTGATATTTTCTTTTATTATTGTTTTAGAGGATGGTTTGTGTGTCTGAGAGATGAGGCTCACGGCGGAGGAGGAGATATATAAAGACTGAGTTTCTTCTTCAATAAGAATTGCTTTTCAGGCCATAGAATAGCAGCCGCGTTGGTTCTTTTCCAAGAAAGAATAAAAAAGAATACGATAGTACAATGATAGACTACTGCGTCAGCAATAGCACGTCACTTCGAGTCACAAATTGAAAAAGGAAGAAACATAATGTAGTCAGTAGTGACATTTTTTTTAAAAATAAATTTACACTTTATTCAAAAAAAATAAAAAAAGGAGGGTCTTTTGATGGTATGGAATTTCTGTAGTAAAATTTTAGTTACTTGCCATGCGTTATTGGCCCTTTTAAACTTTTTATTTATTGTTCAGACACGGTCAGAAAAGAAAAGAATTTAATTTAAAGGATCAAGTTTCTATAAAAATTAGAGTAAAGGACCTGAAAATATGATTTGACGAAAATACCCTTACTAAAATGTCTTTTTTTTTCCCAGCGGTTTATATAAAGAGAGAAAACGTATTGTTCATGAGTCTTATATGAAGAGGTACTTTTACTTCACTTTTCTGTTACTCAGTTACAGTATATTGTTACTTTAGAAAACATACACGTTATTTTTCAATGATATTGTGTTACTTCGCTATTTTAAAATGTTATCAATAGAAAATCTTTTTTTTTATGATCGAACTCATTTTTTTACACTGAATCGAGCACAAAAAATTCGACTGCCCCATCAACCAATCGATTTCGACGTGTCATGTTAGATTTATTATGATATTGACGACGCACAATATAGGATTTCCTTGTCTAATTAGGGTGCAAATTCGAGAATATAATGGTAAATCAAAGCTAGATTTCGACATAAATTGAAGCTAATCGATATAAATTCGAGGCACCCATGGTTTGAACGTTTACGAGATGCTATTGACGTCGAGATTTGAACGATTTTCAGCATTTTTGATTGTCATTCGCGGTTTTCCATAAAGTCTTCGACATCTCTTGCTTGTATACATGATGTGGTATTGATAAGAAATGAATCATTACTCTTATATGTTGATTTGTTATATTTTACAATACATGCGTCATATTTTCAGTAGAAAGTGTTACCCTACAAGCATGTTAATTCACAAAACAAATCAAGATTTCGCCATCTCTTGCTTGTGTTAGTAGAAAGTATTACCCTACAACACATTCGTATCTCGAAAATTTTCATCATAATCTACCATTACATTCACTTGATATAAGAATAATAATGGTATGATCATCTTCTCAAGAGAATGTATACTATGTTTCCTTGACTATTAACTCCAACATTAGAATTTAGTGCGCATAAACATGTTACTTTCATTAACATCCGCATAAACATGTATTTATCATCCAAATCATATTTTTCCATGAATTCATATCTTGTACATACGACAAAAAGTGCATTTAACAAGAAAATTAACCAAATGAGGTTGTGGTACGGAGAACCTATTATTTAGTACCAGTATGAATTAAAGTGTTTCTGTTTAGGCTTGATATGTTATTTTCAGAAAAATATTTAGTATTGTGTGTTGTTAAAGTGGTATCGTGTAACAACAGAATAGTTATATTTCCATAAAAGCCCAGAACCTTTTAGAATATTCTTGATTATTTGTTATTTATGTTGTATGATGTGTTACCATAACATGTTCGTGTAGTATTCAAAATTTCTTTGGAAAAACAGTATTGTTGTTCAATTAATCATCACGATTAGCAATACGAATTCAAAAATAGTTTGAGTGATGAACAAGAAACAAAGCGTTATTGACAGGAAAAAAACGTTATTGTGTGTGTACAAAATGTGTTATTGATAGGAAATAGAGCGGTGTTTTTGAATGACGTGCTACTTCTGCAACAACATTTGTTATGTACTAAAAGACATGTGTTATTTTTGTTGTATGAAGTGTTACCCAGGTAGCATGACGTGTTACCTATGTAGCATGTTAATTAGCAAACGTTTCAATCAAATGTTGCATCTAACTTCTTCAAATAAATCATGATTAACATAAAAAAAAATTTATCGATTATGCAGAACCAGAAACAAACTGAATCGATTTCACTTTTTTCGGCCATTAAAGTAGAGATTTCACCCCGAAATTTTTAAGATTCGAGCGGTTTTCCAGTGTCGTCGCCGATTTTCAATATATTTCTCTTTGACCATTGCTTGTGTATGTGGAACAGCCGCCGCAAACTCATCTCTCCTCTCCTCTCCTCCAAAACAGCCGCCGCAAACTCATCTCCCTCCTCCCCCTCCTCCATTAATGGAGGTTGGGGGAGTAACGTCCTTATTGTTTTTTATTTTTTTCTTCTTTCTTTTCGATGTTTTTCTTGTTTTTAATCTTGTTTTCTAGTTTAAAAAAAAAAAAAAATCTCCCCATCTGCCCCATCTCAGCCACCTGCCACCGCCGCCCACCACCCGTCGACGCTACCACTGCTCGCAACCCGCCGCACCACCGCCCGCCACTCGGTCGCCGCACCACCGCCCGCCACCCCGTCGCCGCCACCTGCTACCGTCGCCCGCCACTATGTAATGTCGCCACCACTACCTTCGTGTCTCCCTATTGGGGAGTGCGTGTCTTCCGGATCGGGAGCTTTGTCTCCTTCGTGGAGCTTCTTCTTCCTTGTGGAGCCTTCTCCGATGAAGATGAGATTTTGAAGTAGAAGTCCGAAGAAAATGAAGAGTATTGTAGATTTGGCTTAATAGCCATTTTTGTGATAGGTTCTTTAGTTCTTGGGGTCTGAGACCATTGATTTTATTTTTCTGTCGGTTTTTTTTATTCTCTTTTATTGGTTTGTTGTTCTTGCTCGTCTGTGAGCCTTTATTCTCTACTGGTATCTGTTACCGGAAAGACTGTATCGGACTATTTAGCCTGAATTAGGTCTTTTTTTCTAATTTGTTTGAAAAATAGGTCCTTGTTACTAAAGCAAACTTGAATAGGGCTGAACTAAAATTAAAACATGTTAAATGGGTCTGACTCGAAATTAACCATATTTTTGGTTACTTACTTTTGTTTTGCATCGAAAGTCACCAATGAGTACTATACTATAATTCCCTTTCCTACCTTTATGATTTTTATTATTTACTTTTGTTTTTATCACCGAACTCTTGATTGAATTGAGGTCCCAACTCCCATCCCGAGATAAAATGCTATGTAGTGATTAAAAAAAAAAAAAAAAAAGACTAGTGATTGTCGTTATTCATCTTTTTCTAAAGTTACAGAAAAATGTATTTATAATTTGATGTTCTAAACGACTTTAAATAGATATTTCGAATTACAACTTTAATATTGCACCATTATAAATTGTATGATTATTAGAACATTATGAATAAAAAAATATATACTTAGTAAGTGGGCTAGTCCATTCTTGATTTTCCATGCCAAATCTTAGCCTCGCAGATTACTCAGAAAGTATGTTTTCGCAGCCTAAGGAAACTGATGAGTTAGCTTCAAGAAATAAGAAATTTCTTGTGAATGTGTCTGAAACATTTACTATGTCTGTCTAGTCCAAGAACAAAACCTTGCAGCACAAGGGCAAGTTTAAATAAAAACATTACAGTAACTTAACTCGAACTAATTCGCTTGAGCTTAAGCCCAAGTCCACGGGGCTCAATTTCCCGCAATATACGTCCATTAGCTGCGGAACTTCCACCTGGTGCTTCGAAACGAACATATCCTTGAACCTTCGATCCGTTATCGACACTAAAGTAACGATGCTGTATGGCTTCTTTACGATCCCCTTTGCCATTAAAACTTGCACAACTCTACATCTAGGCATGATTCTCTTCTCCAAGTTGTAGAAGAGCACGGTGGGAATCGAAGCAATGGCTTGAGGGTTATAGTTCATCTCGTTCGCGAGAAACTCCATGGTAGACATTATCTTCTTCTCCGACAAGCTCATGCAATAAGAATGGATCGTAAAGGCCTTAAGAATGTCAGATTCAGACCAACCCCACCTTCCGTATATCTTTTTCTTCCTTTCCCAACTCAGCTGGCTGGTGTAGTTAAGCACATCAATTGCCTGAACAAACATCAGCTTAGAAACATCTATTCCTAACCCAGCCACCTTTTCTACTAACTTAACCATCTTTTCGGGCCTCATCGCCAGTGCACTCGGACGATGCACCAGCAAGAACTTGATGTTCGATTCCCTCACCCCGCATTTCCTCAGAATCGAAAAGTTGGGAGGTATTCGATTGAATGCACCGGGGAAGTATTTGGCAGCACGCTTGTACACGGTGAATATTTTCTCATCCGAAGGCAGCACTTCCTTGAGGTAGTTATGGAATGGGATTAAGCGCCTTTTGAGGCTATGTCTTAGTATACCAGGGCACAATAAGAGAACCTCAGGAAGAAGATGAGACGACAAACCAACCGAGGCGAAAAAATCGAGTTTAGGCCGCAAGATTTTTCCGGGTTTTATTGTAAGTATTGTGGGACATTTAGCAACAAACTCAGTGATTTGGGCATCAGTAAATCCATGCTCTCTTAATAGCGTCAGCACCAAATCTGAATTTTCTGAAGATTTTAGGGTAACTTTCTTGGCAGCAACCTTAGCTGCTTCAGCATCCAAACCGCAAGAATCTATCAGATACGACCGAGTGAGGCTAACACTTCCAGGCAACGATGAGTCAACAAGGGATGAGAAAGATCTGTAATAGCAAGGTGAAAACTTTGGTAATAATCCGATGAACACTGAAGGGTTACCACAAGAAACTCGAGCATGCAAAGCTGCTACCAAAAGCCGCCTTTTGCACAACATGGGCCTCAATCTTAACAAATCTGCAAATTGAAAAGAATAATTGGGGCTTCAAGACTCGATACTTTATCAGCTACAAAGAATTAAAATACACATATAACAACGCCAAGGACAAGGAGATGAACTGAGTGCTGTACCGATAAAACATCATTCGCCGCAAGAACCCACCTTTACCCGCCGGAAGCAGCAAACCCTATTTCTGTTCTGTTTATTTCTTGGAGGACCCAAAACTTTCCTTATATTACAAACCGCTCCTTTATTTCTACGAATTTAATTTTGGGTCATACAACTTATTTGGGCCGGCCTAGGTGGGTTCACTTGTTATTTTTTTTTTTGCATTGACCTCAACTCAAACCATGGCGACAAGTTGCCCATTGAATAAAAAATAAATTAAATAAAATAAAATTTACATATACGCCATCATTGATAGATAGTGCTCATGCATATATATCAATTATCATAGTTGGCATTGGGGCCGAATGTTGGTTTGTGGGCCTTAAAATCCCATGTGATAATCCGTTAGATATGAGTTGTCTACAATGATATATATGATACGTTATGCCAAGTTTATAATACAAATATGTTTGTGACATAATGGAATGATATGGGGTTTTTGACACATGGATTATCCTTATTACCAAATACGAAGATTCGGAGCATATGCTTGAAATAACTATGATGTCCAAATAAAATTAATTATAGGGTCTCAATCGTCTTGCTTGATGAATGCACCTCAAATTTATATGCTTTTGTCTAAGAAATTGAACCATATTTTTTCTAAACTAGACATTCGTCTTCTAAATTCTATGCATTGATTGAAGAGAGTCGCTTTCCACAACGGTCACATTAACGGCTATGTTTTAAAGTCTATGGTGAAGTGAGGTTTTATTATTACACAAGGCATTTTTGTGTTTGTGTGGCTGCGATTTCATTATAGCTAAGCACTATTGACTTTAGAGTTCATTTTTCATTTGTCTTTATTTTTTATTATTATTATTGTTTTTTTTTTTGTGCTGATAGTGCTCGAACAATCATAGAGTTTGTGACGTGAGAGTTAAATTAAGATGTTCTTTAGGACATTTTTTAAGTTCCAAACCTACTTTATATTTTAAATCTTTTTGCCACTGTCTTTATGATTTAATCTGCTTAGCTGCCAAAATATTCCCATTGGATTAGGTAATATAATATTGTGGTCCAAAACCTAATCAAATTGAAGAAAAATAAATACAATTTTTTTTTTGAAAAATAGAAAATAAAAAAGATAAAGGAGATAAGAACAAACCACAAAAACAAACACATGTCACCATCTCTCTCTCCTTTCCAGAACACTCCCCGCCCACTTTCTTCTCACTTCCACATAATTTATTTCCCAACTCATCTTCAAGAAATTATTTTAATTTAAAAAAAAAAAAACGAATTAGTTTATTTAATTGCATCTCTCCAATAATTTAGAGCCTTAACTTTGTCATAATCCTCTGTGTCTAATTATTCTTTGAGGCCATGCATATTCTACATTATCTTTACAGGACTCCCTTAATGTTGTTTTATGCAATGTATTTATTCAAAAAAAATTACATATTGTGTTTTATAAAATAAATAATTCACTAATTTGCATAAACAAAAAAGGACCTCTCAACTCAGCTATAAAACGACACATCATACTCTATCCTTTCCTCCACACCTCTATACACAAGTTCCTCACTTTCTTCCACTAACATTACATCAAAGTTTCGTGACCAAAGCACGACGATGGCCGAGAACAGAGAAGAAGACGTTAGACTCGGAGCCAACAAGTTCAGAGAAACACAGCCGATAGGCACATCTGCTCAGACAGACAAAGACTACAAAGAGCCGCCGCCGGCCCCATTGTTTGAGCCCGGCGAACTAAAGTCATGGTCTTTTTACAGGGCTGGTATTGCCGAGTTCATGGCCACTTTCTTGTTCCTGTATATCACTATCTTGACCGTGATGGGGGTCAGTAGAGCACCCAACAAGTGTGCCTCTGTGGGCATTCAAGGGATTGCTTGGGCTTTTGGTGGTATGATCTTTGCTCTTGTCTACTGCACTGCTGGAATCTCAGGTTAGTTTCCTTTTTGTGTCTCTTTTTCTTTTGGTCGCTTAGTCTTGTTTATGGTGCAGTCTTTTGCTTGGGGGTGGGGTTAATTGGGTTGATGTTGAGCTATTATCCGACTAAAGGCGGGATTTTGACGGTGGAATCCTCGGACTTAATGCTTCCCCTTTCTTGAAACAGGAGGACACATCAACCCAGCAGTGACCTTTGGTCTGTTCCTTGCAAGGAAGCTCTCCCTAACCAGGGCTCTCTTCTACATGATTATGCAGTGTCTGGGCGCCATCTGTGGCGCTGGTGTGGTCAAGGGTTACATGCAGGGACCATACCAGAGGCTTGGTGGCGGTGCAAACATGGTTCAACATGGCTACACCAAGGGTGATGGCCTTGGTGCTGAGATTGTCGGCACTTTTGTCCTTGTCTACACCGTCTTCTCTGCTACTGACGCCAAGCGAAGTGCTAGAGACTCTCACGTCCCAGTATGTGTTGTCCTTTACTCTATTTTCTTCTGTTTAGCTTCATCTTTAAGGCGATGAATGAAGATTCTAATCATAAAAGTGTTACAGATTCTTGCACCTCTTCCCATCGGATTCGCCGTGTTCTTGGTCCACTTGGCCACCATTCCCATCACCGGCACGGGCATCAACCCGGCCCGTAGCCTGGGCGCAGCCATCATCTACAACAAAGATCAGGCTTGGGATGACCACGTAAGTTTGCTCAACGCTCGTTTGTAGTAATCATAACCATACGATGGTTTTATGAAAAGCAAAATATTGACTCTTCTTGTCTGTTCTTAATCTCAGTGGATTTTCTGGGTCGGACCATTCATCGGAGCTGCTCTAGCAGCAGTGTATCACCAGATTGTCATCAGGGCCATTCCTTTCAAGAGCGGCAGGGCTTAAACCATTTGATGATTGATTAGCGGAGGAATAAATAATAATAGTCTTTCTGTCTTTTGTTTTTTTTCTTTTTTGTTTTTGGTCGATCTCTTTGTGAACTTCAAGTATAATCATATCATCTCCTATGTGTGTGTTGGCTTTTGTGCGTGTAAATTATGAGGATTATGTATGTACTCTGTACCTAATTATGCTTGCTTTTTGTGCTGCTGCACCTTATCATCAATGGATATTATTAATCAGTTTCTCCTTTCTCATTGTCCCTTCAAAGCTCACGCCAAGGAACTAAAGAAGAACAAACAATATCTCTGCTAACGCTCACAATCTTGCAACATTTGAAGGGATAAATAAACCTTGGATTTTTGTCTGCCTGGTTGAAGATGTTTCATAGGCTTTGGGCTGAAAAAATTAATCATTCAACGGTATTGGGCCGGGCTTATTTCCAATGGGCTTTAGAATCATTTTCAAACGAGGCACGACTTTGGGCCGAAAAAGTAACCGACAGCTGTCTAATTGACACGTGTCCTTTCTTTCGTTCGAAAATTATAGCTAAACCTAATGACGTCCCTGACTTTATCGGGCTCGGCGCCAAGGCTGAGCGCTGTAATGACTATTTTGCCCTCAGTGAACAGAATTTAAGATTATATTAGATACAAAATTTTAGAAATGTTTGTATTGCTTTGTGTAGGGATGTCAACGGGGTGGGGCGGGGACGGGGACCTAATCCCTAGCCCCATCCCCGCGTCAATGGAAAATCTCATCCCCGTCCCCGCCAAGGAAACGGGGACAAAATCGTCCCCGTCCCCACGGGGATTCCCACCCCCACGGGGATCTCCGCCCCGCAATTTTTTAAAAAAAATAATTAATATTTATATTATAATATAAAAATTAAATATATTAGTTAAATTATATTTTAAATATTATTTATATTAGAGTAATATAAAATGAGTATAATAAATATTATTTATATTATAATAATATTGATTAGATATAATAAATATTATTTATATTATATAATATAGTATCGGGGAACGGGAACGGGAACGGGACGGGGAACCCCACGGGGCAAGATCAATCCCCGTCCCCGTCCCCGCCAACGGGGGGAGATCTCTTCCCGTCCCCGCCCCACAGAGATAAAAAATCGGGGATTTCCGCCTTGTTCGGGAAGGATCTCCGCGGGGATGGTGAATCCCCTCCCCATTGACAAGCCTAGCTTTGTGGCTTATTAGCACAATTTTTTTTAAAAAATAAATAAATTTTTAATTATTGTACTACTACTACTATTTTTTTTTTCAGGTACGCTTTTGGAAAAAATATCCTGACAAGAGGATAAGGATGACCCACACCGGCGCGGCTCAGTAGGAGAAGCCGAGCCGTTGAAACCGGTCACCGATTCAACCGGTAAGCAAATGGACAAAGAGTTAACAGCGGAGACCGTACAAGTCTACTGCGATTTAGTAGTTTCGGGTTGTATTGTCTGTCTCCCAAATCCCATTACACACATTTGCATTGCTGTTACTACTCTCTCTCTCTCTCTCTCTCTCTCTCTCTCTCTCTAGTACCGTCCCTTTCTCTTTATCTTTCTCTCTCTCACACACACAGAGCAAAAAAAAAATTCACGCACTCGACTTTCTCTATCAACAACGAGGAGAGGTAATGGCTAATGCTAACTTCGTGGATGAGCATTTTGATTCCGTTTGATTTTCAGCTCCTTTCCCTAAGTTTGCGAGTTTCGATTTTAGAAGACCCATTAGAGTATATTATTGATTGATCTGCTTGTTATTTGTTCAAAGAACTGTATGACAGACACAGTACAGTAGAATCTGGGACTGTGTGTATTTTGTGAGTTGTGTGTGTGCTGTAGAGAAATGGTGAGGAGGAGACAAAAATGGAGAGAGGTTCTATTTGTTTTGTTTCTTTATTGGTTTTATTTTGATTCATTTAATGTGATCAGATTGAGTCCGTGACAGAGATAGAGATATTGAATGCATCATATTTAAAATTCCCACAAACTATACATGCCATGCACATTAAAATGAAAAAATCTGTGGAAACTGAGGCTCATAACTTTAGTTTTAATGGCTGATGTGCATCTATGTATTCAATTTTTCTGTGTATAAACTGCTCTTTGAGTTACTCTATAGAATTTTCCTTGTCAGGTTGTTTGTTGCAGAGGTTGAAGTTTCTTGGTGCAGCTTTAATAATGGCAGTAAATGTTACGTCCTTATCTGAAGAGAGCCTGCAGAGTATTTAGGTAGTGGTGAGGAAGGATGAAGTTTGAATGTGTTTGAACTCCAATAGAGGCTTGAGATTTGGTCACACTTGGGAGAGATTCTTTTGAGTACAGTTGATTGAAATCAAGGGGTAGAAGTTAATAGTTTTTTTTTCCCCTTATAATTTGATCAAAAATGTTGGAGACTGAGTTTTGGCATTCGCGAGTTTTATCTCCTTTCCGAGAGGAGATTGGCGATGAGGAGCTGGCTATTCTCCCGAGGCACACGAAGGTTGTCGTCACTGGTAATAATCGGACAAAGAGCGTCTTGGTCGGTTTGCAAGGAGTGGTCAAGAAGGCTGTTGGGCTAGGCGGTTGGCATTGGCTGGTTAAGAATCTTTCTCTTATCTCATTATATCACAACAATACAATATTGCATATGCTTCTTTTGAATTGGATTCTTTTCGATGATTCGTGATTTATTTATGTTGTCTGGATTGTCTGTTTGAACAATCTGATTTCGAATTAAGTCCTTGATTGAGTGGCATGAATAGAATTTTGGGATGATTTATGATGATTTGATTGACATTATTTAATATAAAGGTCGGTTCTGTCTGAGGCATAACTTAGCTAAAAATATTCCGAGGCAGGTGTTGAAAAATGGTGTGGAGGTAAAGCTCCAAAGAAACGCTCTAAGCGTCTTAGAGCCTCCAACTGGCAACGAAGAAGACGATGAGTATGACTTGGATGATTCTAGCAGTGGTTCTGATGTTGGCGAGAAAGGCCATTATCGCTTCTGTAAGTATCTTCATATCGTTGCTCTTATTACATCCTTAAAGTGTGTGTGATGAGTCCTCTACTTTGTCTTTGGAAAAGACTCAAGCTTTCAGTTTGGCAAGATAAGCAGGCCACGCTTCCGACATAATAGGCCATTGTCTCCGTCTGCACCATCCGCTAAGTCGGTGAATCGTAATGCTTCTAGAGAAGGTCATCCCAAATGTCAATTGGTAAGATTCACTGGGCAATGCTTCCCGCCGAGATTGTTAAGAGTATATGCAATGTAGGAGTACTAAAGCATGTAATAAATTTCAAACCCTTGATGACAGAGAGTTAACTTGGCAAAGCTTGGAAGTAAATCATTGTGGAGATACTGGCAAAACTATCGACTCGTAAGTAGTTCATTACCCTGTTTGATAATTGCCCCTTTTCAGTTTCAACTGCTTACGAATTTCAGTGATATATCGATGTTTTATCTCGTTTGCATTCAGGACTACATCGGTCCTAACCCGACTAAGGAACAACTAATCGACACTGTCCAGCAGCATTTCTCATCTCAGGTACTCACTTGTTTTATTTTGGTATTTTCAAGAATGATTTCATTACAACGTTTTGGTTCGAATCCACAGAAGCTGGACGAGGCTCAAGTGATCATGGAATTCATCCATGCTGCCAAACGACGAGTGTAGATTCGACGATGACAATGGCTGTTTTTGACCACCACCGATGTATATGGATGTATGTGTGCTTGTAATATATTATAACCCCCTAACTTAAAAACTATGGATGGGTGTGTGTAATGTAGAGAGACAAGAGAGGCTTGAAGTTGGGAGCATTCTGATCTTACATTCTAACCTTTGTGTTCATGTTAAGAGTACCACACGCCACGCCCACCAAACGCAGTTACTCCCAGGAAAGTAAAGAACTCATTGTGGGCATGGAGTGGATATTTTATTACCTATATTAATGATGCTGACCTAATAGGGAAATGTCATAATGGCTTTGCTCACCTACTAGGAGGTTATGGCATTTATTGTTCTTTGTTCCAGCCAGGTGTCAAGAACGTAATGGTGGGGTCTCTCTATCTCCTAACTTAAAAATCTATAGTTGGCCCTACAAAAGATTTTGGATGAAACGAAAGTATTATTGTGGTGACAGATTTAGATTCGGCTACAATTTTCTCTCTTTCGTTTTTTTATATGTTTGGTTGATAATTTTCGAGCCACATAGTCATTCGTTGATGGGCTTGGTCCCATTTTTTAATATGAAAACGATGAGCCAAAGCCCATATACATTTGGAGGTCACTATCAAGAAATTGACAAGAAACATTCACTTAATATTTGACCAATGTATGTTAAAGAAAATACTAAGTTACACAAAATTCTTTTTTTTTTTTTTATGAATTTCAGAGACGATCTTAGCTTCAACAGCTACTAATCTTTTATTTTTATTTTATCTTTTTTCATTGTGGTTAAATTGATTAGTGAATTGATTCTCCACACGTATGAAGAATCATGCCATGGAAATGGATGACTAACTAAGTGGAACAATCTAGTGTTTTGACTGCTTTTTTTTATTTTTATTTTTGCAGCATTTATATTTCTTATATGTTATTCATCAGCAATGTTTTATCTATATTTATGTTGTTATTATAATAAGAAGAAGTAAGTAAGAAAATATTGGAAAATAACTCGCATGCCAATATGGTAGTGGAGACAAGAATAATTATATTATTATAAAACTATTTGCAGCAAAGTAGGCTAAGTGGACAAATGCTATAAAGTTTTATTGCAAAGTTAAGAATAATTTTACTTGATATTCTTAACCGAACAGAACCGAACCTCATTCATCATTTAAGATTTTTTTTTTCATTAAAAAACATACAAAATTAGTAATAAATTGTCTCTTCTGTTAGATTCGATTAATTTGACCAATAGTTCGGGGTAAATCTTGCTCGTTCGTAGGTTTACTTTCAAATTTATAGGAATAAATCGAGAAATTTAAAATATTATTTATTTTTTAATGTATACATATTTACATATCATGGAAAAACTAGCATTATCTCCTGTCGGCTAGGCGTAATGATAGGCAATTCTTGCTCTGCAAATTTGAAAATGAAATAAAGACAAATATTGCATAATGATATGAAATGATTAAATTAAGAAAAATATTGTGGGAACCATACAATTTCAAAGACATATATATTAAAATAGTCATAGCATTTGAAATTGAAAGAATGTAGTCAAGAACAAGTGATTTCTTCGTTTCATTTTCTATTATAGAATGGGACATAAAATCTTTTTTATATAAAATGATAGAATCGTCTAAAGAACAATGATGGAACTGCCACTAAAGTTAGCTTAGAGGTTCTTCATTTTAAAAAAGGTATTGTATGGATTTTGTTAGTATGGGAATTTCTTGTCTAAATGAATGATGAATAAGCATCTTCATTAGTACAAATTCAAGTCCATAAATGACCAAATACATCTTTTACTTGTTAGCCCAATTGAGTGAAGGATCTAGGCAAGGGTTTTATAAGATGCAATGATATTTATTTACCAAAAGAAAATTATAAGTTTGCCCAATGATTTAATCATAAAAATTACAAAAAGAAACGATTTTTACGTGCAAGCTCTTCTCATCTGGCCAGCTACTTCAGATGAACTCATCAAGAAACGATTTTTGAGATTCTGGGACTCAAAACGCCGTCGTACTGAGGCTGAGAAGCGAAATTTGAGGGATTGTTTTCGAAAGAATTGCTGCTGAGACTCCTCAGCATGAGTTTCAATACGTTTTCTTCCGCCCCATCATAGCTCCGAGGCCAAATATTATTGTGATTATTGGTGTAACCATTAGTGCTATATTCGTCGTAGCCGCCGTAGAAGCCATGGGAGTAGAGCTGAGGATGCTCTGTTTTAACAGAAACAAAGCTCTCTGCATTTCCCAGCTGGGAAATCGTTTGATGCTCGAGATGAACACACGCCGGCGGAGAAGATGAGGACAGATTGGCCTCAGCCGACGTGATTCGACCAAAAGGGTTGCCATCGTTCTCTTGGATGCTGTTTTCTTGAATTTCTTGCAGCACGTCATCGTCATCAATGGTTGCTGCTGAATCAATGAATGCAGCAAATGGATCGGAGGAGAAGGTGTTGTCGAACTCAAATAGATCAGAAGACATTGGCTCAGCGAAAGATTGAGCTTAGACTAGTTTTGATAGCTACTTACCATGGACGGAGATTGAATGAGACATTGATGGTTTATGTTTATTAATATACAGACAAGATCGTTACTGTTTAAGTCCCTGAATTTTTTTGTTATTGTGGAAAGACCCTCGGATTTTGTGCAGTTATACTTTTGGCATCACTACATTTATTTTTTCAAGTCAAACACGCTTATCTTCAACGACGCTTTTCTTTTTAATTTATTATTATTTAATTGTAATAATTATTATTGATCGACACTACAGAGAGAAGCTTCACTTCGCTAATCCCTTAATTAGCAAATATTCACAGGAAAGCTTTTTCATCATCTTCTTGGTTGGTAGTCAATTAGGGGAAAAACAATAAAAAGGTGAATAGAAGAGAAACTTCTTTCATCTGGAAATTGGGAAGAGGTTCGAAGATGTCGCAGCAGAATTTGGAGAAAATGCAGCTTCGGCAGAATTATCGTAACATGTGGCACACGGATCTTACGAGTACTATCCAGCGCGATCCTCCCTGTATGTTGTCTAAATTTGTATTTATGCGTATGAATACACTTGATTGAATCTATAGTTCGATGTTAGGGCTTTATTTGATTGGATTTGTGTGGTTTTGTTTTATGCAGATTGTTGCTTGGCGTTGTGGTGGTGAGCTGATGATATCTCTGAGTTCTTTTTATGTAATGATGTGCATATTGTTTGGATCTGATTGTGCTTGTATTTTTTGAGGAAGCTGTTACTTCTGTTAGAGGTGTTTTTGATATAGAAAAATAGCATTTCATGGTTGGGGCTTGGAAGATTGCGTTGACTTTAGATGACTCGGGGTTATTTCATTATTCTATGAACTTGTTGCTTGCTTTTATTAGTGTGTGATGCGATTTGTTGAAGTGACCTAGCATCAGTTGTTTTCTGGTTTATAAGTTTTGTAGCATCGCCGTCAATTCACTGTTGCTTTTGGAAATTATTTACACGGAGCAACTTACTGCTGAGCCTTTTTTAGCTTAATCATTCAGTAGTTTTACTCTGACTGACGTATACAGCGGGCTACGAAATGTGCTTTATCAACGGTGTTATGTCCTGCAGAAAAAGATTAGAGACAGCGTTCTCTGAAAATGATGATCAAATAAATTCTTTGTTTGAAACTTTGAGGATGAACCAGATAGCTTTCTCAATTATCAGCTTCAGTCGTGTTTGAAAGAAGGTTTTTGTTGGTTGGTTGGGTTTTAGTGTTCTTGGTGGAAGTTATGCTTATGCACCTCTTTTTATCATTCTTGGCGAACAAAGATAGTCTGTAATGTATTTATTAAAGTTTTTTTTGTCATATCGTGAGCAATGGAACTGTGGTTAGTCAGCTGTAATATTGTCTAGGAAATTCAATACACAGAGTTTAAGATTTTTTTATTAGTTTTCATTTCTTTTCAGAACACCTACTGCAAATAATTGTGACCTTTTATTGCAGACCATGTGTGTGTTTCGATTGTCATTTATGTATGCCTGTGTCTCATATTTTGATAGATTCATTGAGATTTAGATACTCGTAACACCTTGGAACTTTGAATTGCTGTGGTCCATGTGTGTCTTATATGCTCCGGAAAAGAGCACTTTACAATGACATGTCCAGGTAATAACAATTATATCCAAATTTATGGTTTGTAGTTTGATATGTGTCTAGATACTAACACTTTACTGATTGGTGCTAATAATGGCAGATATACGTGCTGCGCTGGTTATATGCCTTGCAGTGGTCGATGTGGTGAAAGTCGCTGTCCTGAATTTTGCCTCGCCACCGAGGTAACATGGAAGAACTCTGGTTATGATTTTGGAATTTGTATATTTGGCCTATGACACTTTGGTTATAATGTGCTAAGAAGCGTGCTGTGTGAATTGATCAATGTGCACGATTGATGAATGTTTCCTGGTTTTTCCCTTCTTGAAGTTGAACTAGTGATATGCATTCAGACACAGTCATAGAGCAGTTCACACCAAATTCTGTCAAGGGGAATGCAATGTTTGAGCTGAGATGGTGTCTGGGTGGTGCTCATTAGCAATAACAGTTTCTAGTTGGAAATAATTGGAACTATGTAATATATATTAGCTTTGATAAATCACTCAGGCTGGAACTATCTCGCAAGTGTGTCACTTAAGATATATTCTGTATCTCCATTCCCCAGAGCTAGAACTACCGAATATATTAGAGTTGGTACAAAAAAATTACTGGAACCATACATTATCTGTTTCTAATTGGAAAATGAATTCCAAAGTTTTCACTTCTTATCCGTATGCTTATTTTGTAAAATCACTGCAATATACTTTGTTTTTTATACTTATTTTATCTGTTGCTACTCATAAGAATCATAGCTGATATTTGGAAGTTATGATTGCAATTTCAGGTTTTTCTGTGCTTTGGGAATTCAGTAGCGTCGACCCGGTTTCTATTGCAAGATGAGTTCAACATTCAGACAACACAATGTGACAATTGCATCATTGTAAACCCTCTCTCTCTCTCTCTCTCTCTCTCTCTCTCTCTCTCTCTCTCTCTCTCTCACACACACACACACACACACGTGCGCGCACCCATACACACATGCCACACTATAATGCAGGTGTGATTATCCTTAAGCGACCAAATCTATTTCCTGTTAATTCGCCTTTTTACAGGGTTTCATGTTCTGCCTTAGCCAACTTGCTTGCATTTTCTCAATTGTCGCAATGATTGTTGGAAGTCAAGAAATATCCGAGGCTTCGCAGATTCTCAGTCTCTTGTCTGATCTGGTCTATTGCTCGTAAGCTCATTCTACTTAATTCATACTCAAACTGTCACCATTCAATCTGGTTAGTTAATATCCTACTAAACCGCTATGCACTTCGTCCGTGTTGCAGGGTCTGTGCTTGTATGCAGGTGAGTAATTTCCATTGTGTAGTACATTCATTCTTTAAAAAAAAAAACTGTAATCTGCCGTCAGTAAGAATGCCGTTGACCGACTACTGTACAAGGCAACATATTCAACATTATCATACGTATATATATATATATATATTATATATATTGTTTGCCTCTGAATATCTTTGAACTTTATATGACGTTCATGCTATATGCACAGACACAACACAAGGTTGAAATGGACAAGCGAGATGGTAAATTCGGACCTCCACAGCCAATGGCCATTCCAGCTGTCCAGCAAATGTCCCGCCTCGATCAGCCATACCCTCCTAACGTCGGGTATGCTGCTCCAGTTTATGGACAGCCCGCTTACCCTCCTCAAGCCGGCGGGTATCCACCCCATGCGGGCGGGTATCCGCCTCAGGCGGGCAGTTATCCACCCCCTGCTGGTTATCCGCCACTTGGTTATCCCAAGTGATCTATTTTTCATGATATTACTTAGGAACGTTATAGATGTGAAATTGTTTCTTGTTTAGACCTTATTTTGTTATATGTGAATTACGGAAGGTTTTGTTATATTATGACATGTTCATCTCCTTTTCTATTTTTTGTTGATTAAATAACTTCAATTGCAGGCCCTAGCCAGAGTAGACAATTCCTTTCCTTGCAATATCTAAAAATTATTCTAAAATTTAATTTCGAAGCTTCTTAAAGTTGGTATGATGGTCTCAACAGGCGGACCCAAAACATAATTTAATTGATAAAAGAAAATTAAGTTTTGGGTTCTTCTTGTCTTTTGTGGCACTGACGCTTGTATAATCTATAATAAATAGCAAGTATAATATAGGAATTTAATAGGGATAAAACCCAAAATGGTCCCTCAATATTTATCATATAGACCAATTTAGTCCTCGATGTTTTCCCTGAACCAATTTAGTTTCATGTTGTCGATTTTGGACCAATTTGGTCATTCCGTCACGATAAATGTCAATTTTAATGGAAATCTCACATCTGACCCATACTAAATAATGTATGGATTGAATTTTGGAATATTTACAGGATTTGATGGGTTCATACTGTTTTTTTCTAATGGCAATGAAGCTTCACGAAGCAGATGACCTAGAATTCATGTTTGGATTTAGAGGAAAAATTATTAGTTTCGTGCTCTAATTTTAGTAACAACTTCAATTTTATCGATCCAAACATGACTTATTGTGAGACACGTGTGAGATTTCCGTTAAATTGACGTTTATCGTGACGGAACGACCAAATTGGTCCAAAATCGACAACATTTGAGACTAAATTGGTTCATGAGAAACATCAAGAACTAAATTGATTCATAGGGTAAACATTGGGGAATATTTTGTGTTTTATCCCGAATTTAATACAAGAGGGCCGTGACAGAGGGCAAAAGTAATAGTCAAAAATCGTGAACTTGCATTGAAAAAAAAATGGTGGAAAGCATACTTGGTAAGAAAAGCAAGTGTGACTTGCAACTAATAATAGTCCAAGAGTTCGACGAAGTGCAGACCACGAGCGAATTTTATAATAATTTTATGGCCTCTCAAGCAACGCCCTTTTTGTGCACGACAAATGTTAAAGAAGCTTCTACGTAGGATCATATTCATATATATATATATATATATATTATATAACATATGGACAAAGAAAGAAGAGAAAGCACACACTTTGGAATTATTTTATCTTGGGTTAATTTAATGTCAGGCCTTCTTAAGATGTTTGTGTTAGTTTTCAGGCCTATTCATGTTTTATTTGTTGTTAAGGACCTATTTTTTGAAAATTTTAGAGAAAACTACCCATATGATGCAAAAAGTCATATTTACCCTCTATTGTTGCAAAAAATTACTAATCTTTGCCATCATCTCTTTCAAATGAACGAAGGAAAAATTCATGTTCAAATCTTATTCAATCTCGACGTTAATGACCGAATAAGGTTGAATCGACGTTAATTTCTCATGGGTCTTAGTAATTAACGAAATTTTTTACTTTAAAATGGAATAAATAATGTGTTAAACCCAATTTGCAAAATCTCTTTAAAAATGGGTGAAATATCGACTATAATTAACAAATAAGATGAAATCGATCCAATTTAATCATGGGTTTTAGTAATCAACGGGAATTGTTGATGTTCATCAAGGAATAATGAAGATTTTGATGCGAATTAAGATTGAAACGATTGCCAATAAAATGCTCGCTGAGTAACACTTAATGCATTCTGGGTAACAAATACTGCATTCTGGATAACATTTCGTGCAATGAACACATATCTTATACAACTACTGTTGACGCAAAATAACACATAATTCAACAAAAATAACAGTTCGTTTCATATTAATAACACATGTTGTAAACAAGGAAGGGACTAAGAGAAATAGATCGAAAACATCGACGATAACCAAAAAATCGCTGAAATTGCTAGGATCTCCGACGTTAGTGACCGAATAAGGTTAAATCGACCTCAATTTCTTATGGGTCTTCATAATCAACGAAAACTTTTGAAGTTTATAATGGAATAATGCTTCAAACCCAAGTCGAAATCTATTTGAAAAACGGATAAAAGAAAAGAAAGCACTTTTGAAACATTTTTGAGCTGAGTAACACTTCATGCAACTAAAATAACACATGTATATACAAAAGAAAATACTTTATTAAAACATTGTAGAAGGTTTTGGATTGTCAGAGAATATTACCACATTACCTTCAAATAATATCAAATGTCCGATAGAAAATTACAATAAAAACTCAGTTTTTAACACAATTGTAGATATTGGTACTACATAATATGTTCTCAGTACCCCATTAGTAGTTCCATTATTTTGCTCACTAATCCATTTTTTTTTCTGGATGTATAAGATTGGAATTCATGGAAATATATGAATTGATTAAATTAAAATACCAAATTCGTTTAAAAGACACGCTATGTGAGTGTTGATGTTAGTAGTCGAATTTTGAGATTATTAGTCATGTACACATATAGTCCTTATTTTCGAAAAAAAGACCATTAACTCTTTAATGAAACATAACATGTGAATCGCATCACGAAAATGTTCAAAGTTTACATTAAATCATGAATAATATTTTATAGACAATAATAAACCCTAAATCTTAAACTCCGAACCCTATACCCTAAATCCCGAACCTTAAATTTTTTTTATTGTTGTATCCTATAAATCATAAGTCGTAAATCATACTACCAAAATTTTAGGTCGTTAACCCTTAATCTTAACCCTGAAACCCTACAAGAACTTAACCTATAAACAAAATGTGTTACCAGTAGGTGTTTAAGTGTTATCAGTAAGTGTGTAAGTGTTACCGGAAGTGGTTTATCTGTAATACAATGCATTTTTTGGGTTTAGGATTTAAGGTTTCGGGGTTAAGATTAAGGATTAACGATCTAAAAATTTGGTAATATCATTTACTGCTTATGATTTATATGATACAACAATAAAAATATTTTTGGGTTCGTGGTTTAGGGTTTAGTATCTAGGGTTCACGGTTTAAGATTTAGGGTCTACGATCCATAAAATATTATTCGTTATTTAATATAAACTTTAAACACGTTTGTGATGAGATTCACATGTTATGTTTCATTGAAAGAGATAATAATCTTGGTTTTGGAAAGAATGACTATATGTTTACATGACTAATAACCTCAACCTTCGACTACAAACATCAACTCTAACATAACCCATCTTTTTAACGAATTTGGTGATTTATCTTCATCAATTCATATATTTTCATGAATTTCAATCTTATACATTCGTAGAAAAAGTGGACTTGTGAGCAAAATTAATGGAATTAGTTATCTGGTACTGAGAAGCCAGCAGTTTCAATGATTTTTTGGTGTTGTCTGCAATTTTTCGAATGTATACAAAATGTGTTTTTACAAAAACGAATTAGAAGACAAGTGTTACCCAGCAAGAAGGAAGTGTTACCCAATAAGCAAGAACTGTTACCCAGGAAGCGTGTTAATCACAGATGTTTCAAACTTTATTCCCATCAAAATTATTCAATATTCCATTATTAACATCAATAATCTCCGTCGATTACTAAGACTCATGATCAAATTGAGTCGAATCCACATTATTCGGCCATTAAAGTCGAGATTTCACCAGTTAAGGAACAATAATTTAAACTTTATGTTTCCGAAAATTTTAATTTCATTTTCGTTAACCTTGAAAGACAAACGACGGAGCCAACACGGAGGCGTGACGTAATGTCCAAGCTATGAGTCTCTCGAATTTATACATGTTAGTTGCAATTTCGGCCGAAAATATTAATCGATTGACTATTGTATTTTCTTCTTTGCTTCAAGAATTTCGAAATTTCCTACACAAATCTTACATTTGACGAAGTGAATATCAGAATAAATCCCTAAGGACACATCGAGCTAGGTTTGGTGCATGAGTGATGCTCGTGCAAATGAAAATACGGGAAATTTTGAGGTCGAAACTAAATTTTGTTCTTTTGATACCACTTATTAACCATACAGTAACACAATATTTTCGTATTGTAACAATAATATATCTGCGATAACAATATATTCTTAGTTGGTAACAGAACGGATAGGTCGATACCTTTTCTTCTAATATTTTATAGGGGTATTTTTGTCAGTGGGTACTTAACTCTAAGTTTTATGTAAAATAGGTCTTTTAAATTAATTGTTTTCCTGACAGGACCTGAATCATATTTTTAAAGTTCAAGAGAGCCTGAAACATAATTGCCCCTTTCATCTTTTACACCGTGTTTGATTTGAAGAAAGTGGCGTGGAAAAGAAAATTGGAAGAAAAATGATTTCAATAAGATTTTTTTCTTTTTTTTTCTTTTCTCTATCTATTTCTTCACTCAACCAAATATAAAAAGTAGTTTTCTATTTCCATTTCATTTTATTTTGCTTACTAATTTCCATGAATCAAACACGGCTGCTGAAAATTCGGAAAAAAAAAAAGAAAAAAAAACCATGTATTAGACCAAAATGTGGACTAGTAAGCATTTCAGCCATCTTTCAAGTCTCCAACCTCAGCTCACAATCAACAACACAGCACTTGTAGAAAACTGAAAAATGTGTAATAAAATCTTATATTTAATCATGCGCAACGTCATTTTAAGATTAAGATGAGAAAAGGAGACGAAACATTGAAGTGAAGAGTCGTAAGCAAAAATTAGCTGTGCTGTGCTGTGGTGGCCTGCAATAAACTCCAAAAAGAAAATATTCATCTATTATATATATATATATATATATATAACTTGTAAATGACTGAGAGGCGAATTATAATAATGGATTTCGTATTGATTGCTTCAAACTCTTAGAAAAAAAAAAAAGAAAAACAGTAAAGAAATGGGCGACAAGATCTGAAGTTTTATTTTTATAGAAATGTTTTATAATACCTCTCTTTCAAAAGTATGGAGGAATCTCATCTCAATTTATGTAATAATTAAACAACACAAACTGAAAAAGAAAATAGATAAGTTTTCGTTAACAAGGAAAGAAAATAATTCCTCAGAAAAAAAAAATCATTTTTCAATATCTGCAACAAACGTCTTCATATTACAACATTGCTCTCCTTTTTTTTCCCTCACCACCTTTTGCTCCCCCACCCCCAATCCGTGCAACTATTGACATCGACAGCCCCAAAGAAATCCGAAATTGCACATTTGCCCCCTAATAATCAGTCGCACTAATCTCAGAACCCAACCGCAGCTTATCCTCGAAGCTCTCCTCCATATCTTGAGGCAAGAAAAAGGTCCTACAAAGAGGACAAGTCTTCTGATCTTGATCGATCCAACGGTCCACACACGCCCTGTGGAATATGTGCCGGCAGCTGACCATCCGCCGGACCTCGTCCTCGTCCTCGAACTCGTGCAGGCACACGGCGCAGCTCTCTTGCCGACAGGCCTCGTCCAGGACCAGCTCGCCGTACGCAACCACGGGCAGGCGCTCTCTGATCAGCGCCGCCTGGGGCGAGCATGACGCTCGCTGATGGTGGTGGGGCATTGGTTCGGGTTCGGGTTCGAGCTGGAAGAAACCCAGGCCCGAAAAGGAGAGGATGGTGCGAGTTAGCTCGAGGATCATCTCCAGGAAGGTTAGGATGCGGACGAGGGTCTTAGGGAGGTACATGTCGCCGTTATCCGCCGCCGGGAAAGCCATCGTTGGAGAATGGAGGAGTACTTTGAGAGGAGATGGAAAGGTATATATATATATATATATATATATAATAGGTGGCGAGGGTTTGCTAAGATGACGACGATATATTGTGGCGGACAGGTTGGGTTGGGTTGGGTTGAGTGCCTTGCGATTATTATTTTAATGTTTTCTTAGAAACAATGTTGCTTATTATTTATTAATTAACTTAGGTTTTTGGGAACGGGCCATTATAATAACTTTGAAAAGTTTTACTTATTACATTATATTATATATCAAGGAAATGCCAAAATGGGGTAGGCGGGTGGCTACGCCACGGCCATTAATTTAAATCTCTCGTGAAAATGATTTCTATTATAAAATTTTCAGCCAAATACTATATAATATAATAGAGTTATTTAATCAAGAAAAAATAGAAAAGGTGACAAGTGCCATCAATATAGCAAACCACATGATGTCAGCCCTCACCAGGTGGCGAATAACTGATAGGCGGTGGACGCTCGGCGGCCTGAGGAGGATAACCGCCGGCTTCCAAAATGGGGATGAATGAATGATGGAAAATTGCAGCTATATTTTTCTTAATTAAGAATTAATTAACATAAAAGTAATTTGAGGCCGAAAGAGCCCAAGAGTTGTGGGCCTTGAATGTTAACTGGCTAATAGATTTCGAATAATCATTACATACCAAATGAAAAAAACAAAAACAGAAAAAAGAATCAAAAAAATAAAATCTAATCAAACGTATACCTAAGTAATAATACCATGTGTTTGATTCTTACATAAAATTCTTACATTGTTTGTCTTCAATTCTGAATTTGTTGATGCAAATAACATAGAAGCCGCATGGTTCTAAAATTACGTTTGAAGCTACTTAAATTACATTTCCTAATTTAGTTCTTTCACACCTTTTCAAAGGGCAGATTAATAAAACCCATTTAATCAAACAAACTTAGGAATCATTTTGCAATTGATTATGAAACAATAGTCAATATTAAATCTTAAAAGCTGTTCATCTACATCTACAGATTCACTTACTATTGTTCTATTTTTATTTTTTTTCAAAGGAAAGCTTGTTGTGTCATTATCACAAGAAATTACATGGGTTAAACAGTCAAAAAGGTCCTTTCGGCGACAATGAACGAACCGGTAGAGACAAAAGCTCAATCAATGGGCGACAATAAATCAAACCAAAGGTAAAACAAAATAAGCTATGGAACTACTCAAAGAAACAACAGTTAAAAACTACGAACTTCTACAGCAATCTGAACGTACAATTTCATGACATAATGGATAGTAAAAACAGAGATATTGGAGACTACGAGCATTCAACTAGAAATAGAGATATAAAAAATAAAAGCGATAGAAACCACATCTTTTCTTTCATTTTTGCGCACTCATCTTGAACTGAGAGTAGCCACATCCTATAATGAAATCGAATAACCTATTTTCGTAAGATTCAAAATCTTCCATACTCAAGGTAACCCAAAAAAAGTTTTCATAACCAATCTAGAGATGAGAACCCTTTGAAATGAGAGTCTCGAGCCATCGAGGAAGAAACACCCCAAGATGGGAAAAAAAAGTCCAAAAAATGGAAAAGAAACTCCCATGGACGAAGACGCTACCATCCCAAGTTAAGCAAGTGTTATCGTCGTCTTATAATAGACTACAAATTAGAAAATTCCAAAATATTATTTTTTTGCTGACTCTATATGATTTTTTATTGGGCAAATTCCTTATCAGTCTCGATCGAAGTTTCAAATTCCTCTTAAATATCACTTCAATTATTTCTTCATGTGCAGTACCATTTGGCGAATTTCTTCCTGTTCAGTACCTAATATGGTCTTGTCAATGTTGAAAAGACAAAAATAACCTTACTTCACATGTTTAGTACCAACAAAAATGGACATCATACCAACTGTTATCTCTATTATACCAACTATTAACACTATTATACCAATAGAATTGAATATTATACTAACTGTTATCGCTATTATATCAACTGTTAACACTATTATATCAATAAATAACGTTATTCTAATTTTATATCAACAAAACTGGATATTATACCAACTGTTATCGTTATCATACCAACTGTTATCACTATTAAATAACGTTATTCTAATTTTTTACAAATAAAATTGGGCATTATACCAACTGTTGTCACTATTATACCAACTGTTATTGTTATTATACCAATAAATAATGTTATTATAATTTTAAACTAACAAAACTGGACATTATACCAACTGTTATCGTTATTATACCAACAAATTTGAATATATACCAATTGTTATCATTATGTCCAATTTTGTTGTGAGAAATGTTATTTTCGTCATTTCACTGTTTGTGTGTATTAAACACACAACTTTTCACAGATGAGTACTGAACATGAAAACATAATTCGATAGGTACTGAACAGAAAATTTAAAATTCGATGGGTACTAAAGAAAATTTGACCTTTATTATTACGAGTGAAGAGAATAAAAGCAGTAGAGTAGAGGACATTCATTATTACGAACCATTAGAAGATGTTTTTTAGTACCTTTTCGTTATTAACTAGTTTATTTTCTAGTTCTTTAGTTGTTTTTCTTTCCTTTTGTATTGATTTTAATTTTTCTTGTAAAGCTAAAATATGATGAGTAAGCTTAGAGTTAGAGTTACTTACTTCATTTTCGTCCGCAGATGAGGAGGAGTCAGGTTCGTTGTGCTCTTCATTGTTGTCATCGCTTTCTTCAATTTTTCCCATGAGAGCTAAGTTTTCATCGTCGCTCTCAGTAGTATCTTCTAGCCAATGATCTTGTTCGGCCATAAGTGCTACACCGGCTTCTTTTTGTTTCGATAGTTGAAGTTTTTTGGTGAAGTATTGAGTATTCTTCCTTTTTGGTGCACGGCACTCATTAGCAAAGTGGCCTGCCTTACCGCAGTTGAAGCATTTTTGAATTTCAGAAGTTGTTCTTGCTTCGGAAGATTCTCCTTTGTTTCCTTTGAATTTGGAAGTAGAGGTTCGTTGGCCGTTTGATGAAGAAGGAAATTTCTTCTATAGAATTTCTTATTGACCATTTTGGTGAGAAGAGCTAGCTGTTTTTGTAGATCCTTGATTTCTGGGTCCGAATCTGAGTCTTGGTTTTCTTCTTCTGAAGAGGAAGATATGACCACCTTTTTGGAGACTTTAGATGTTTTCTTTTGTTTCTCTAAAAAGAGGGCAACAGATTCGGTTGCTTCTTCTTTCTCTCTTGCTTCCTTTTTAAGTTCATTCACATCTTCAATGTGTTGAGAGAGATTATCGAAAATTGCATGAATGTTCATGTCATCAAGGTCTTTATTTTGTCTAATGTGCGTGGCTAGCTTCTTCCATTCTGGTAGAAGAGAGGACAGAAATCGAATGTTGATCTCCATGTTGGTCTTATGAACATTAATTTTCCTCATTTCATTGATAAGGGTGACGAATCTTTGATAAGTGTCATGAATTTAAGTAGCTTGGTATATTCCTCATTTCATTGATAAGGGTGAGGAATCTTTATTTTCCTCATTTCATTAATTTTCCTCATTTCATTTCCTCATTAATTTTCCTCATTTTCAAAAGATTGGTATATTCAATTGGAGTTCGAAAACTTCGAGATCTTAAATGATGTCATCATCAGGGGGAGTAAATACGCGTTGCACTCTTTTTCCCTTCACTGAGGTTTTTCCCATATGGTTTTCCTAGTAAGGTTTTTAATGAGGCAACAATCGAAAGCGTATCTAAAAGAATCATGTACTCTTTTTCCTTCATTAGGTTTTTATCCCATTGGGTTTTTCCTAATAAGGTTTTAACGAGGCATATTCTTTGAAAACATCCAAGGGGGAGTATTATGAAATAATTAAATGTGGATGTTTTAAATATAATATTAGTTAAATTATTGATGATTTGGAAGTATTATATTAAATGATGATAAGATGATAAGATGAGGTGTTTAATTGAAGAGTTTGTATTTTAGTGTGAGGTGTATAATTCTAATTAATGTGATTAGTTGTAATAGTGAATTATTAGTAGTATAAATAGGTGATTAGAGTTCATTGTAAATCACACCAAGTATTGAAATACTTAATCTCTCTCTAATCTCTCTCTCTTTATTATTATAAGCTATATTATCATTATAATCTTAATATAAGTATAATTATAATAAAATAATCTTAATATAATATTAATCACAATTAATATTTTTATAATACGATTAAAGTTTTATGGACACAAATCAACCACATGACTTGGGTGGGACCCCTTTTTTGAAAATTTTTATGCTGCCTTTTTTTTTCTTTTCTTTTTTTACTTTAGTTGGGCAATAGTTAGGCAGTGATTTAAATGATAATCAAAGTCTTGATTCTTCTTCTCTTGGCCACCGACGCTTATAATTGTATATAGCAATTACTACAAGACGGATGTGACACTAATAATAATAATAATAATAATATTCAAAAGTCCCGCCGCCACCTTAATAATTAAATTACTATGCCTAATAATGTATAATAATGAAATCATTCATTCATAGGAAACATTGAGATGTGATGTTTGATACATAGCAGTTTTTAGAAGAAGATTAATGATTAAACAAAAGGTTCACCTTAAAAAAATTAATATTTTAATAACGTAGTGTAATACATACACTAGATAGTAGGACAATATAGGTAACTAGTAGTATAGTAGTACACTGCTCTGTTCTTTCTCACCACCTTTGTCTCCACCAATCCGTCCAACTATTGACGTCAACAGTCCCAAAGAAACCAGAAATTGCACATTGACCCCTAATATTCATTCAGCAGCAGCCAAACTAAATCTCAGAAGCCCTCCTTCACATCTCGAGGCACAAAGAAGGAGGTCCTACAAAGAGGACACGTCCTCAAACTCATGCAGGCACACGGCGCAGCTCTCTTCGGTCGACCTGCTCGACGCCTCGCCGTACCTGACCACTGGAAGGAGCTCTCGGACCATCGCTGCCGCGGGCGCGTGCTGGTTGTGGTGGTGGGGCGTTGGGTCGGGTTCGAGGAGAAAATCCAGACCCATTAAGGAGAGGACGGTGTGGGTTAGCCGGAGGATCATTTCAAGGACGGTTAGGATGCGGAGGAGAGTCTTAGGGAGGGACATGTCGGTGTAAGCCCGGGGGGTAGCCATCGGCGGAGAATGGGGAGGTAGGAGGCTAGCCTAGGCTTCAACGGCTTGTGGAGGAGTGGCTGCGTTTTGAGATGATATAACGGTATTATATAAGTGGTTGAGGTGAGGTGAGTGAGGATATTAAAATTTCATAATACACGCACGTGGGTTATATATATATAGATTGTGTATATAATAAGTATGGAGGAATTTTATGCACCTTGCGTGGGCACGCACGTGGGTTATATATATATAGATTGTGTATATAATAAGTATGGAGGAATTTTATGTACCTTACGTGGGACCTGTTGATGTGGCACTGATTCGTGACATATCAACATGCCACGTCAACATCAGATGTGATGTGGCATTGTTGACACATTTTAGGTGCAATTGATCAACATTTCCGATGCTGACATGGCATGTTAACGTGGTATATATCAATGTCATACATCGGGTGCCACATAAGGCATCAACGTGTCACATCACCATCGGAAATGTTGATCAATGGCACCTAAAATGTGTCAACTAATGTCACATCACATCTGATGTTGACGTGGCATGTTGATATGGCACGAATCAGTGCCACATCAACAGGTGCCCACAAGGTGCTCACCGCACCATATTATTTATAATTTAAAATATTTAAAAGATAGAATTATAATTTAATTATGTTTTATTTATTTAATTATGTTTTATTTTTAAATACGTAGAAAAAAATTAATTTGTAACGATATAATTATAATAAATCAAAAAATTAAACGAGAAATTGATAATTAATCAAATTAAAATAAATAAATAAAGATTGATATAGCAAATTAGATTGCAGTTACTATAATTATCTCACTGTTTATAAATAATAGTATTTTAATCACTCCTAATATATATATATATATATATATTATTTTATATTTTAAGAGTTATTATTAATTTAAAATCTTTGTTATATGAAGTTATAATTTAAATTTGATTGATTGATTTATGTTGAATAATCAAATGGGGATGAATGATGGAAAATTGTAGCTAGATTTTTTTTTTTTTTTTTTGAACCTAGTAACCTTAGTCTTTGGACCAAGTAAATCCCAGGATGATGCACAAGCACTAGCCTTCAAACTACACCAGTTAGGTAAACTACTCTATGATAAATTCATGTGTGACTGGCTCACCCAAAGTATTTTGGTAGCCAATGAAAAGATTCGAGTTTGGTTGGAATGATGGATTTAAATGATAATAGTTTTAGTTAGGTTTAGATAACGAGTGATATGAGTTTTTGTGGTGTTTGGTTAATGAGTTTAAATAATGACGTATGATTTCTTTGGTATATGAATTTAAATAGTATAAGGTTTAATTAAATTACATTACAATCTTACTCTTATTTTTATTTAAAAAATTTATAAATAAAAGATAAAATTGTCAAATATCATGGGATTAGATAAATGGATGTACTGAGGCTGATTTAATTAATACCTTATGGATGGTATTAACTAAATCATACTATTAAATAAATACTCCAATCATACACTGCATTAATTAAATTTAATCATCTAATCCTCCCTAATACCCCAAACCAAACACACGGTGAATACCTCAACTTAACCACTAAGTCGGCCTCATTGACAATTGTAGCTAAATTTTGTTAATTAAGAATTGGTTAATATTAATTTGAGGCAACATAAGCCCAACAATTATGGGCCTTGAATGTTAACGGGATAATGGGCCACTCCTCTAAAGTATTTATGAAGGCCCATTAGCCCGTTAACATATAAGTTGCCTTTTTAAATTGTCATCTCATCATCCTATTCCCAAATGAATATTAGAAAAACTCTAAAATTAGAAAAATAAACACAATCAAACATATACCATGGTGCTTACCTAACATAAATTTAATTACCACTTAATATATAAGTACATTGTTTGTCTTCATTTCTGAACTTGTTAATGCAAATAATAAAGAAGCCGCCCGCATGGTTCTATAATATAACCTTTGAAGCCACTTTAAAACGGTGGGCCGCATTGATAAAGAGGTAGAAATCTACATATCCAAATTTAGTTCGTTTACACTTTTTCAAAGGCAGATTTATAAGACCCATTTAATCAAACAAAATTAGAAATCATTGGAATTGATTATTACAGTGCCATTATTAAATATATTAAAGCTGTACATCTACATACACCACATAGATAGGCTCGCTCGATCAATAGCTATAAACACAGGCATCTCATTCCAATATCAGTTACTATTCTTCTAATTTTTTATTTTTATTTTTATTTTTTTAACTTGGGCTTTTATTAAATTATATAACAAAAAATTTAGTATTATAGGTAGGGGGTTCCATTCTTGGAAATACCTTAGGACCACTCTATATGTTATATCTTGTATGGCATGAAGACTGTTTAAACATAATAGCTTTGCATATCTGATCGTTACCAATTTCATCTCTCAAAAAGATTTTTAAATTTTTTTTTCTTTTACCTATTTTTATATTTATAATAAGATATTGTTTACGATTTTTACAGTTTTAGATGTTATGTTTGTGTTCCTACTTTTCTGGGATGGCTCATAACCTGAAAAAGAAACATAGAGTGCATTGGTATTTAACTTTTGTGCTCGCTCATATTTGTGGTTAGAATCTTCCCAAGATATTGCTCATTTAATTATTTAAAAATATTTTTGAATTGGGTTTTCTTTTTTATTATAAAAATCGACTTGATCTTTATCTTAAAATCATAATATTTGATATTTTATCTTGTGTTGAACAATATTTCAAAGTAAATTTGACTTTGAATTTTCAACTGAGCAAGTTATATATTTACCCTACCAAGAAAAATTTGACAAATAATCACAAGTCACTATCTTTTTAATCAATTAAAATTTGACAAATGATTATTACCCAAAACCTTAAAAAAAAAAATCTACCGTAAAGACACAATTTGAGCGTATTCAAGTGAATATGCTTCGGACAGTTACGTATACAACATGCAAGTTGATCGTGGGGCATCAAAGCTCGTCCTCACATGATTATATAATATATATATTTTGCATATAATCCAAAAATAAAGTAAAAAAAAATCATAACAATTGCGTAATGCAAATGCAAATGCAAATAATATTTAAATTTTATTACATTTTATTCACACGCATATTGGTTTGGGTGGTGAAGATGCTCGCCAGTTAAGCATTTGTTATCGTCTTACAATAATTACAAATCAGAAAATTCCAAAATATTATTTTTGCTGACGTCAATATTAATAAATATTCGCAGATATTATATTATTATTACGAGTGAAGAGAAGAGAAAGGGCATTAGGCTTGAGGAAGAGAGGACCACATTCTTTATTACGCACGATTATAAAATAAAGTTGTATGAACACAAATCAACCCACGTGACTCGCGCGTGATGGGCTCTCAACATCTTCTTAATGGGACCCTTTTTCTGAATTTTTTTTTTATTTTTGCATTTAAGCAGATGATCAAATGATAAGATGTATGTAATTAAATGTAAAAATGTACAATTAACATGATATCAATGATTTGATTGATCGAGCGCAAGGCAACGTAGTTTGATACAACATGTGAACTAAAAAGCTTTTTAAAAATGGCATTATATTGAAAAAAAAATAAAATAAAGAAAATATATATTAAAAAGTCTTTATGGTCCCATTTGAAAAGAAATAAAAGGTGGGACTTAATTGGAATTAGTTGGAGACTAAGGACCACCTCATCTCTTGTCCTCCACAGGGTCTAATCTAGGGAACATTGTGAACACACTGAATTAGCATCTAATTCCCTAATATTATATTTAAATAATATATATATATATACACACACACAGAGAGAGTATTGAATTTTGACAGCCCCACCACAACACAACATAGTAAATATGAACTCTCTGAAAAAGCCTGTCAAGACTTGAGTTTGCCTTCAGTTTTGGGGATTCTCACCAGAGTACAAACACATAATAGATATATATATTGTATAAAATCAATATATCTATAAAATCTTGGGTTTCATTCATTAGGTAAAAATGAGTACGTTGGTAATAAAAGTATAGCAAGTGTGGCGGCTTGTTCTTACATGGGCATATAGGTCCTTGATCTTCTGATACACAGAGTAGGCTAAGAATGATTAATGTAAAATAATGCTACATGGGCCTATAAATCAAGCAATAATAAAGTATCTTAAAAACCCTTGGATGGTTCTAATCTATATTTTAATTGCATGACTATTGAGATACATATAAATATACATGATATCTTGGAAATCTACTTTGTATGCATGTAGCATATGATTGTGGGCATCTGACCCACTTTTATAATTTTTTTTATTTTTTTTACAGAAGACACAAAGTGTGAATGGAAACATATTTACATATAATTTATATCATTAAAACACCACCTGTATAATTAGTTTATGTGAATGGTATGAATATGAGATTAAGGTCATCAAGCCATTAAATGATCTTGGAGATATCTGTATGTGTGTGTGTGTGTGTGTCAGTGCGTGTTTTTATGTTTCGTTCTTAGGTTTGAGTTCAATAAGACCGTGAAACTTTTCATGTTCGGTTATTAAGAGTACACTTCATGAGATTGAAGAACAAAAGTAAAGGTCCTAGTTGCTTCTTGTTCTTCACCTACCAATACAAACACACACATATCTCTTCTTTTTCTTTTATTTCATACATAATATCTCTCTCTCTCTCTCTCTCTCTCCAACCCATAAAGTATACTTCAAATATATATATAAAGATTCAATCTTGAAAAGTTCAGACACAGATACAAATAAGTGATGATGGGCTTCCTTCTTTAATTTGTTTTGATGGAGGGGTGGATCTTGTTCACAGTATTATTACAGCGTCTCAGGAGAAAGATTATTTTATAATTATATATATTCAGATAATATCGAGCTGCTATATAGACAGACATATACATATACATGTCTTCTTGTATGGCTGGTCCAAGTGGTGAAGAAAAGCCAGAAGATCACATATCAGCTGCAGCTTACAATTGCTTCTCAGATGTTGTTTCTTCGAGTGGAAACCATAGTAATCTACAGAATCATCTCTTGCACAGTTTCGAGCCCACACAAGAGATCTACAGCAGCCTCCCTTCAAGCAGCATGGAGACGATGATCATAGGGTTTCCACCCTCGAGGGCCAATCTTCAGGAAAACTCTTCGACATGGAAAGGTTTGTTCTTTAACAAGCCTGGGATTATTAATACTACTATCAGTCCATCGTCTTCAAAGGCTGTAATAAACAACGTTCCCACGTCGTCATCAACCGATCATCAGCTCTATCACCATGATCTGATGGCGGGCGGCGTTGCTGACTATCATCACTCAACGACAAGCGAAGCTGCTACGATGGTTCCTTGGAATAATAACCACCACCACCACCACCACCATGGTCAGAACAACAGATCCTCGCTGGTCTTGGATGATCCGTCCTTGAGATGTGTGTTCCCTTGTGAAGCCAACGAAAGGCCAAGTCAAGGTCTTTCGCTTTCTCTAAGTTCTTCTAACCCTTCGGCTATAGGTCTTCAATCTTTCGAGCTGAGAGCACAAAACGATGATTTGAGATTTGGGCCGTCGAGTTCTAGGTCTGTTGTTGACATTCAGAATCATCATCATCAATCTTCGTCTGAGTTTTTTCAAGTCGGCCAGTTTCAGATTAGGGGCTCGCAGTACCTCGGCCCAGTTCAGGAGCTTTTGAATGAGTTTTGTAGCCTTGGAACTAAGCAAACAGATGATAAAATGAAGGCTCAGAAACACAGTGAAGGAGAAGATGAAAGTTCTGGTAAAAAGGAAGCACTTTACTCACTGGACCTTATGGAACTGCAGAGAAGAAAAACCAAGCTGTTTCAAATGTTAGAAGAGGTATATATAACTATGCATTTATGTTATATTGAATTATCTACATCTTGAAACCATTTTCGTGTTCGATTCTAACAAAGCATGCACAAGTCTCACACTCATCACTGTCGTCGCATGAAATTGGTGAGTAGTAAAAAAATGGGTTTTTTACTGTAAAGGTTGTTGGCAATGGACTATATGTGTTTCTTGGATGACTTTACACCTTAGCTAACTCAGTGACTGAGGGGTCACTCTGCCATTAATGTCCACACGAAGGCAACCTTTTGGGAGTTCCATTAATTTCAAGAACCTTCTTTTTTTTCCCCCTGATCATTTCTGGGCTTGAACTCTTCTTTAATCCTTTTCACTGTTCCATTCAAGAAAATGCATATGATACTAAAGAAATGATTTTTCTTTATTTTTGGGGTTTTTTAGCTGGATAGAAGGTACAAGCACTATTGCAACCAAATGAAGGCCGTGGTATCATCGTTTGAAGCTGTTGCTGGCGAGGGATCAGCCGCAATTTACTCAGCTTTGGCTTCGAAAGCCATGTCGAGACACTTTCGATGCTTACGAGATGGTATCGTGAGCCAAATCAAGGCCACGAAGAAGGCAATGGGAGATAAAGATAGTGCTTCACCAGGCACTATTAGAGGAGAAACACCAAGGTTGAGAATTCTTGATCAAACACTAAGGCAGCAAAAGGCTATCCAACAAATGCATATGATGGAAGCTCATCCTTGGAGACCACAGCGTGGCTTACCAGAGAGATCGGTCTCAGTTCTCCGAGCATGGCTATTCGAGCACTTCTTACACCCGTAAAAATTCTTACTTTTAACCCTTATTTGCTTACTCTTCATAGCAATATCTGCGTGTATGTGTGGAAGTACAAGTGGATTAACTGATTAAAATCTTTGTGCTCTACAATAAAAGAAAAATAGAAACATCCCTCTTGTGTTTTCTTTACTACGTACTATGAGTCGGTTAGTTACTTGCATTTTCTTGTCTCAATCCTTAGTTTTGATAACCCTTGCTTGCGGTGCATTATTTTATTGCTTTGTGTTACTTTCATTATATAATTTTCTTCGTAGTTGTGTTTTGTATTTTGTGTGGATTCGATTCTTTCTTGCAACCTCCGATAGAGGAGGACCCCATCTCACTATAATAAGTCCCTCCTTGTCTTTCGTCATCCTTATATAATCTTGTACTATAATATTAAATAAAAATATATAAAAATAAAAATATTACCATACTACAATGACCTTTTTTTTTACTGCGTCGTCATGCAGGTATCCAAGTGATGTAGATAAACACATACTAGCCCGCCAAACGGGTCTCTCAAGAAGCCAAGTATGTCCCTTTCGTCCCTTCAAATTATTATATTCTTTATATATATATTATACAATCAAGAAAAGATTAAAAAGTTTGGAGTAATGGCATTATTTTCTTGTCACGTACGATCAATGCATGCCCTTTCACTTTCGTTGTTTTTTTTTTCCCAGGTATCCAATTGGTTCATCAACGCTAGAGTTAGGCTATGGAAGCCAATGGTTGAAGAAATGTATTTGGAAGAGCTCAAAGAACAAGAAGGTGATGGCGGCAATACTACACATAACATTATTGGATCATCTTCATCACACAACAACCTTGACCCATCAGAAAACCCATCTCCGAGGATCGAAGATCGAAAACCGAGCCACGACCAGCTCATGCAGCACCTCGTCGACCCGGGATGTTTATCTTCCATAATCAACCACAACCACGATAAGAACAAGAGGATATTGGACAAGAGCACTACTACATCGTCACTACGTGATCATCACGGCGGCAATGAAGAAGAACCCTATATCAGTTTTGGAAGAGTTGGAGACCATCACAACTCTTATGGTAATAATACAATGGAACTTGACTTCTCGTCGTACGGTGGCGGTGGAGGCGGCGTGTCTTTAACGTTGGGATTACATCATCAAAATGTTGTGACAAGTGGTGGCGGCGGCGGCGGCCATATGGGCTTGGCATTTCCTTCATCGTCAGCACATCAAAGCTCACTTTTTTACAGTAACCCTAGAGAAGACGATCATGAACAGCAGCACCACATGGAAGATTGTCAGGCGCAAACTGTGCAGCAGTACTCTCTCTTGGACGGTGATCAAGGGCAGACATTGCCGTATAGGAACTTGATGGGTGCACAGTTGCTTCGTGACTTGGCTGGATGATTAATTAAGGTTATTATTATTATTAAGTTTTTCTTTTCCCCCCAAAATTCAAGAAAGTATTAAAAGATATAGCTATATATGTCTCTGTCTTCTGTGGTTGGTATTAAAGTTAAAAAAAAGAACGGTGGGTTTCTTGTTTTTGTCGGCAAAGTTAGTTTTGGCCGGAGATTTCAAGGAAAAAGCAAACTAGGGTTAGCTGGTGGTGATCATGGATTTACTCATGGCCATGAATATAATATGTATATAAATTTATTGACATTAATTATGTGATGTTTATGCAAATGGTATACAAAAATTAGTGAGATGGGAAATATTTATATCTTCTGTGTTTTTTAGCAGAAGAGTATTTGTCATTGTTCTCTATGTAATTTATAATATAATTTAAATTTCTTATCCGTCATTATCTTCTTACTCACACACACACACATATATATATATATATTTATATGTGTGTGTATGTGTAATTTAAGATAATTTAGGTGTGTAGGTGTAACTATCCCTTGTTAGATTAAAGGATCAAGATTTAAATATAGGAAAAATAATCATAAGCTTAGCACCTCGAATATGCTAGTATTGATAATTGGACGAGCGTCTTATTTATTAAATGGAATAAAACGAAATTATTCTATTATTGATGGCTGGCATGTATATGTGTGTGTGGTGTAGTAGTCATGACGACATCATTAAACAAACGTAAGATAGGCGATAACTACATTTGTGGCTGCCTTGTCTATAATTAAAAACCACATTTCTTGTTTTAATATAAAGACAAATCGCATTAACTTTTGGGAGAATTCTGTTAGACCCTCAATTCAAGGATTAAGACCGATCATCTAAACTTATGAATCATCATTATCATTTTTTTTAAAAATTTAATAATTCATTTATGACAGGATTTAAATTGCTTTCGCTCTATAGTCACTATTAGTTTGCTCCCACGTTCTCGATGTAAAAGGTGTGTATTCTCCATTACCCTTTCTAAATAATAAATCATTGAGATACATTTATATATAAGTTACTACCTTTTTTCTCGTGCAATTAGAGGGGTCAAAACGGGCCGGCGGGCCGGGCCGATCCATAGCCCGCCAAAGCCCGCCATTTGACGGGCCATGAAGGCCCGCCCCGCCACGTTGGCAGGTCGCGGGCCTGGGCCGCCCAAAGTGAAAATTAAAATATAATTTTATTATTATTATTATTATTAATTAATTAAAATTTTATTTTTTAGTAATTATTCCTTAATTTATTATTAAAAACCTTAAAAATTAATTTTTTAAATGTTATTTTATTATATTATATATAAATATATTTTTAGTGTTACTTTATTATTAAAATATATATAAATATATATTTTAATATTAGGCGGGCGGCCCGCGGGCTGGCCCGCCCCGCCCCACCAAAGCCCGCAGCCCGCATGAGCTAGCCCGCCCAGGCCTGCTCACTGGCGGACCTTAAAAGCTAGCCCGCAACCCGCCCCTTTGGCGGGGCGGGGCGGGCCGCAGGCCAACCTAATAGCTCTACGTGCAATGCACGAGTTTTAATTATGTATAATATTATGAGATTTGTTTTACAATATCTGCAAATTATTCAACATCTCTTACCAAAAATAATTAATTGATTTTAACATTAATTTCATTTTTTTAATAATCGATTTTTATATGGCTCACTAAAGTATTTATTACAATAGATTTTTCTTAGAATTAATTTTAATATTAATTTTAGTATCCTTTTTATTATTATTATTATTATTATATTATTTGGTGATCTATGATTAGTTGGTAGTTATTTATTAAAGGTTTTTATAATAATAAAAATATTATTATTATTATATTAGTGGGTGATTAGCTTTGATAAATTATATCTTTTACTTTAATTAAATAAATAAATTTTGATTGGTTGGTTGGAAACACATGTCACTATAATAGACTTCTTACCTTTAAATAGTATATAAGATATATTCTATTTATAGATACTATTTAATAAAAGGCTAGGGCATTTTAATAACCATCCAATTATTATGTCCACTTTGATATGGCATGTTAAAATTATCATCCAGTTATTCTTTCCTTTTTTTTTTCTTTATTCCAATTATTTACTCGCAAACCAATTATTAAACATTTTAAATTTTAAAAAAAAAACTATTGGAATATAAAATAAAATTACACACGCAACGAATAGACTTAAAATACTAGTATATATTATCGTCGTAAAGAAATGTGGTCAAGCATGGTTGGTCTAACTAGGTTAGAGTGGGCTGGGCCTCAAAGTTACTTTAGCCTTTGGGCTACAACTTTTAGGGCCCAACATAATAGATAAAGCCTACTCTCTATTACGGTCAGGATGTCCATCTTGTCCCAACTAGGCTCATTTTTTGTTCTCTTTTTTTTTCTCTTCCTTTGTATGTCAGGAAAATAATAAAATGTCATTTAGTACTAAAGCTTTGTTTTTCTTTAGAATAAAAATACCGTGACAAGAACAAATGATACAATTACAAAGTCTCTAATGCCAACATATATGCAATGAAAACTTTTTATATATATATAAATAAATAAACCATATCAACATTTGAGATGTGTGTGTGTGGCCAACAGACTACATTGGTGGTTATTAGCGTTGGCAATCAATTATTAGAAAATAGAATATTGCTCTTGCACGGTTTGGTTTGGCTTGGTCCCATATTAGACACATCCCCTCCCACTAATCTATCTATATATATAGCCCGTGAAGGCGTGAGCATTTTTTCCATTTAATATTTTTAGTGGCCAATATAATTTTTAGAAATTTATTTGTGGGGTTGTGAAAAAAAAATTAAGTCACGGGGGGATATTATGCATCCAAATGGAGCATGAACCGTCTCACCCAAAAAGAAAAGGCTCACCCAATATGTAGGCCCCACACATATATTTATTATTGTCATAATTTGAATTGAATCTCAATTTCATTATTAGTTATTAGTTACGAGGGCTTGTGATCCTCTATTCCAGTTTTTTTATTCCACCTCGTATTCCAATCTACGAAAATCGTTACACCTTTCTCCGCCCAGTGTTAAAACACCCGTAAAAATCATACACCCATGAATATCATTACACCAAGTGTTTAAATAACAAAAAAATATCAATATATATTTTAATATATAATACTGATTTTTTCTACCGCAAAGTAGAAATATATATAATATTAACTTTTTTTGTTATTTAAACAATTGATATAATGATATTCATGGGTGTAATGATATGTATGGGTGTTTTAACACTGGACGGAGGAAGGTTTAACGATTTTCGTAGGTTGAAATACGTAGTGAAATATTAAAATTAGAATAGAGGATCTCAAGCCAGTTATGAACGACTAAGTATCCTTAAATTTGAACATGATTGTTAGTTATAGGGAAAAATGAAATTTAAACGTAGTTGTAAGCTATAGAAAAGAAGGAAACTACACATGTGGATGGATGGATCCTTCAAAGACATGACTTATGTGTCAGAAAGTCTTGTTTTTTTTTTTTTAAAGAATAATATTTATATATTTTCAAGAATCAATGAGCACATGATGGCCTTCGCTTAGAGTAACCACTTTCTTCCCCATATAAAAAGGCGCAACTAAGAGTTGGAATCGTGGAAGTTGCAATAACTTCATGGAGCTGTAACCGCCGTCGTCGCTTTGAAACCTTCTTTCTCTTTCCATGTTTTATGCTTTTTATTAGAGTAATAAATATATATTTCACCTCTCTTTTCGTTTCGTCATCAAAACCTCAGCAATACCTCACGGAGCATTTTACGTACACGACAAAGTCGTCCCACCCTTTATAAATTAAAACGTTACACTCTATGCTAACCATCCGAACAACCATGGAGCTTGCAAGAGTTATGACCAGAACTCAAGTAAGCAAGCTCAAGCTCCTTCGATGAACATTTCAAATATTTATGCATAAAATCGTCGATAATCTTTGGATAAAAATACCTCCATTTCCTTTTTTTTTTTTTTTTTCCTCAGGTGCTTTGTACAGTCTACATCCTCCTTGCCACGGTTCTGTTGAAGTCGAATGTAGTTAGATCCCGACAGTTAAGCCATTACTGGGATTACGTTGACTACTGCTCGGTGAACTGCAGGGCTCACAGTGCTTCTCTGACGGATTTCGGTGGGATCGGCGACGGAGTGACGTCGAACACGAAGGTGTTTCAGGCGGCCATCGACCACCTGAGCCAGTACGACTCCGACGGTGGGTCTTTGCTGTACGTCCCGCCTGGGAATTGGCTGACGGGGAGCTTTAATCTTACGAGCCACTTCACCTTGTATCTTCATCGAGATGCAGTTCTCCTCGCTTCCCAGGTTTTTTTTTTTTTTTTTTTTTTCTCCTCAGAACAAAATCCATTCATTCCATTCGATTCTATCGCTGAAAGAGATTCATTCTATTACAGGACGAAAGTGAGTGGGCCGTGATAGACCCTCTGCCTTCGTACGGACGAGGCCGCGACGCCGAAGGTGGCAGATACATCAGTTTGATCTTTGGAACCAACTTGACCGACGTGGTCATCACAGGTGGGTGGGTAGGGTACTGATTGATGTAGACACATTTCTTGAGAAGTTAATGCCTTTATAGCAAGAGATTAACCGCTGTAATAGCAACCCAGGCGAGAATGGGACGATAGACGGTCAGGGACAGTCATGGTGGGACAAGTTCCACAAGGGAGAGCTTCGATATACGAGGCCTTACCTCATCGAAATAATGTTCTCCGAGAACGTTCAGATATCGAACTTGACCCTCGTCAACTCCCCCTCTTGGAACGTTCATCCTGTTTATAGCAGGTAGGAAGTATGCCAAGAATGTAACTCACTGTAATAATATCATGTCGAATGATCTGAGATTCTTGATTTTCTTCTACCATTTGCAGCAATGTGCTTGTCCAAAGCCTGACGATTATCGCCCCTGTAAGATCCCCAAACACCGATGGCATAAATCCAGGTAAGTAACATACTTAGCAACTATGTAAAAAGGGACTGCCTTTATAGCTGTTACACGGCATTGTAAACGCATATTCTTGCAGATTCGTGCACTAACACAAGGATAGAGGACTGCTACATTGTGTCGGGAGATGATTGTGTAGCTGTGAAAAGTGGCTGGGATGAGTACGGAATAGCCTTTGGTATGCCCACGAAGCAGCTCTTGATAAGGCGGCTCACCTGCATTTCGCCCACGAGCGCCGTAATAGCACTGGGAAGCGAAATGTCTGGAGGAATCGAAGATGTTAGGGCCGAAGACATAACAGCCATAGACTCAGAATCTGGGGTAAGGATCAAGACAGCAGTCGGACGAGGAGGGTATGTTAAGGACATATACGTAAGAAGAATGACTATGCACACCATGAAGTGGGCTTTTTGGATCACGGGAAACTACGGGTCCCACGCGGACAACAACTACGACCCGAATGCTTACCCAGTGATTCAGAACATCAACTACCGAGACATGGTTGCTGAGAATGTGACCATGGCGGGTAACTTACAGGGGATATCGGGCGATACTTTCACTGGGATTTGCATATCTAATGTTACTATCGGGCTGGCGAAGAAGGCAAAGAAAGTACCTTGGAACTGTACGGATATCGAAGGTGTCTCGAGCGATGTGGTTCCCCGGGCTTGCGATCAGCTTCAAGATCAAGGGTCGTCGGGGCTTGTCGATGGGTGTAATTTCCCTGCGGAAGGCATGCAGATCGAGAACGTTGAAGCTCAGACATGCTCGTTTAGGAGGAAGCGTTTGTTGAATTGATGTAATCCTCACTGTGTCGAATCTAGTAATCTGTCTGAACTTGGACAAGTGAAAAAAGTGTTTCTTTCTTAAGGAGCAATGAAATGTACTTGAACAATAAAGATAAGTCACTGCTTAACTTGAATCAAAGTAACATATGGTCAAGTTACATAATCTTACAGTACTTAATCACAGACTAGTGAGATGGATCTGGGTAGAACGAAAGTGATTCCTTCCATATAAGCTCTCTAACATCTTCCTCGGTTATCAATGGCTGCTCGAAATCAAAACTGAAAGGCCTCGAGCAAATGGGCTCGTCGTTTAGGTCGTGGAGTGTGGATAGATATGGATGGAACAGAGCCTCATCAACTGCATCAGAAAATTAGTTTAAAACAATTATCAGAAACTGAGAAAGCTACAAAGAATCGAACTTTCTTTACCAGTTATACGCTGTTTGGGATCAAACACCAGCATCTTTCCCAGCAAATCAAGTGCAAGAGGAGATGCATTAGGAAACCTAGCCGAGAACTGTTGCTTTGGGAATGGAGGAAGCTGTTTTACGTATCTTCGGGCATTCTCACTTCTTAGAAACTGAAGGCTGGCTTCATTAGGTGTGCCCACAAGCTTTTAAAGAAGAAGAAGTTACACAATAGGAACCATTACTTTATACAATCATTTCAAGCCTTATCGATCAATAAAGTGATGCTTTTTATTACCTCGGTTATGAGCTTTAGCTGATGAACGTAATCTTTTCCACGAAATAAGGGTTCTCTCGTCAGTATCTCGGCGAATATGCAACCGACAGACCACACATCAATGGCAGCGGTGTACTCCGAACAGTTAAGGAGCAGCTCGGGGGCGCGATACCAGCGTGTGACGACGTACTCTGTCATAAAATCCGTCTCCGAGGTTGTCCTAGCCAGCCCGAAGTCTCCTATCTTAAGGTCGCAGTTTGCATTCACGAATAGATTCCCGGGCTTGAGGTCCCGATGCAGGACGTTTGCGGAGTGTACGTATTTCAATCCTCTCAATATCTGATATAGAAAGTACTGCAATGATGATAGTATGAAAAAAGTTATCCAGTGAATGCTGACAAACTGTAAATAATCATTCAAGAACGGAAGCCAAACGGAATAATTGGAAATAAACCTGGGCATGATCATCGTTCAGCGGTTGATCTGAACGGATGATCTGATTGAAGTCCGTGTCCATCAGTTCGTAGACTACGTAAACATCATTGAAGCCCTCCCTCTTCGGTGGCCTTATTATGTCCTTGAGGGCAATAATCTGAAGCAGACACAATCATCAAAACACACACAAAAACGCGGAAGTAAACGAAAATGTGTATAACTAACGTTTTCGTGATCCATGTGGCGTAGAATCTTGATCTCTCTCAGAGTCCGTTTGGCATCTATCGCGTTATCAAATGCATTGCCGATCTTTTTTATTGCAACTTCCTCATTTGTTTCTTTATTAACAGCTGAGCTTCATGTCCGAAAAACACAAGATTAAAAGACATGAAAAATTAGATATTTTGTTTATTTTCTGGATCTGACATTCACTCAAACAGATCAAAGGCGCGAGCTTGCTAACTTCGAAGCTCAACAAGCTACTCAAAAGCTAGGATAGGAATTAACGGCGGCTATTCGCTCCCTCTCTAGGCAAATCAAACACCACAGAGTTAAATTCATTCAAATAAAAGTATACTAACCAAACAAGGCCATAGGCTCCACGACCAAGCGGTTTAAGAGGAGGAACGTACTTGCTATCCACCTCAAACAAGTTACCGTACAGATTGTACCGAACGTATCTACCACCATGTGTCGGCACGCAGCGCAGTTTACCGTTTGAAGTCGAGGTCGAACTTGATTCTTGAGCCATGTGATGTGAATAAACAAAAAGGGGTTGTCCGAAAAAGCTAAGAAGAGCTGATAATTGCTGAGATTTTTCTCTTTTCTTCTACTTTGCTTGCAGCAGCTGACTGGGTTTTGCAGATTTTGTAGGAAGTGTTTTGAACTGGTACATAGGTTTGAAATTCAAAGTCTTTGCAAGTAGTACGGTTGAGTTTTTAAAAAACAATAAATAAATATTCCCATTTGTCCCTTTCTAGACAGAGAAAAATACTCAGATTTAACCTTATTTTTTCTTCCAATCCTCAGATTTAACCTATTCAAGAAAGAAAAATTCAGATTTGGTAGTGGTACTGCAGCGATTTAGTATTACGACTTTATCATATTTCGTACTTGCAATTGCAATTGAAAATGACGTGCCAACTAATTAACTGCTCTATGAAGGATGATTAGTATTGTTAATAGTCAATCATAAAAAATTAATTAGTCATTGAATATGTTATCAATGGGCGTTCAAGGTGTGTTTTGCATTTGATGTAGGGTTTTATTACATAATATATATACTGCGTTGCTTTGAGTGTAAATAGTTTTAATGAGACATAGAAGAAGAAGAAGAAGAAGAAGAAGAAGAAGAAGAAGAAGAAGAAGAAGAAGAAGAAGAAGAAGAAGAAGAAGAAGAAAATATATTACATATATATCTATCATTGGGAGATAAAAACCGATCAAGAAATGAAGCACAACACATTTTCCTTTTTCGCTATTCACACCAAACCTCAGTAAATCAAAAGTTAAAAATACATTATTATGTAAGAAAAATGAAAAAAAGAAAGTTCATGGAATAATAATAAATAGAAGTCCCTCACATATTATAGAAAATACATATAATTTTATGTCAGCGTCATAGAGTTGCCGGAAAATGAGAGAGCAAAGTGCTAACATTTGACGACGAAGTAGCAACTTCAATCCCATCAAACTGTACTGCAGCAGCAGCTTCTTCTTCCGTTTGCTCCCAAAAGAAATAATTCGAACACTGATGTGCATCAGCCCATGCATTCATCTCATGATTTCTCTGCAAGCAATCAAATGCTGACATGGGTCCCAGCTCCCCTGACGTCTCCATGGGCACGCCATTGATGCTCTCCATGTTGATCTCCAAGAACGGTGTTAAATAATTAGCGCTCGATTGATGATTATCCACTGTGCTTGCTAACTGAACTTGTTGATCAAAGTTCTGCTGGCTGCTGTTAGCCTGCCATGTTTCCGAACTAATCAGAAGCCCTGGATTACTTTCTTGGAAGATCATGGCGTGATGATCCATTATCTGATGCGATTTCTGATCGTTAGTGCTGGCACCTTCGAGGTTCGAAGATCCAATGTCGAACATGAATGAGGAGTTATTAATTGGTAATAAGGGAAACGAGGTGGCGTTTTGGGCCTGCAGTGTGTGCTTTGTTGGGGCTAGTTCTTGATTGTTAAATAGTTTAATTTGCTGGCTAATTGTCGTATTTGAAGATGGTGGCGCAGTGCTTGACGATAAGTTATTGGTCGAGGGTTTTCTTATCTTCTTCTTGATCCATGAGTTCCAATAGTTCTTGATCTCATTGTCTGTTCTTCCAGGTAAATGGCTGGCAATGTGAGCCCATCTAATGCAAAATTTCAGATCATTCTAAGACAAATCAAACATACATATGAAAAAAAAAATAGTTGCAGGTGAATGAGGGTTTTTCTTAGCTTCTCAACTAAAATGTGAAAGTAATAAAATGACAGATGAGCATTAGAAAGCTACACTACTAGCTACTATTAATTAAAATAATTAACACTTTGAGTCTATAGCGGTTGCATTGTGTTTTCAACACAGAATACTATTTCCATTAATATAAATGAGCTTTTTCTGACATGGGCTTCTTAACTACTTCTGAAACGTTCGTGAGTGATTTATGGCTGCTAATTACCTTGTAAGTGAAGTGAAGTACACGATGAATTTATTAATTAACTAATAGTTATATTCAACAAACACTCGCATGTTGAACTAATATGATCATTGACCATTAGAGAATTTTATCTTTCACAATTACCATATTTCTTCAAGTTTACTAATCTAATGTTTGCTTCATCACTAGAATCTACTTTCTGACGATGTATTAGGTTTTCAACTTCTTGTCTGCAACCTTCATGATCATATATGCAAATTAAATATATTGGAAAAGAAAAAAACTAAGTAAACGAACCTATTCCCAACTGCTGCATGAAGGCTGATGATTAGCTTTTCCTCCTCAGGTGTAAACCTTCCTCTTCTAATGTCTGGTCTGAGATAATTTATCCATCTCAAGCGACAGCTTTTGCCGCATCTTTGAAGCCCTATTCTCAGAATTTTCAAACACTAACTTAAATATACTTATATATACGTATAAGCAAGCATGATCTAATTACTTATACTAAAACTCAGAAACATTCATATATATAACATCTCAAAAAAGAACCTGCTTTTTCAGGGACTTCACTCCAACAACCATAGCCATAAGTGGTTATGTAACGAATGAGCTTTTCGTCTTCTTCAGGCGACCATAAGCCCCGCTTAACCTTCTGCTGATTGCAGCAAGAATGATGCCCCATATTCTTTTTCCAAAATAAAAAAATAAAAAATTAAATATATAATTAGGGGGATGATCCTAATTGCAAAGAAAGATATCTCGCTCTTCATGGAAAATCTTGAGCAATAAATATGTTGGGAGTTTAGGTGTTTCCGACATGAGTCCCCCCATTGGACCCCTGCAATAGGGTCCTCGATGTGTTTCTATCTAACACCGAAATGACAGTTTATCAACTGACTTCCACTCTGCGTAGTATTACTACAAAGTCTTTGTAATTTTTTTTTATTATTATTTTTATTCTACGTAGAAACGATGTAATACGTAAACGGATCCTCACGTAGTCTTAGTCTTTCTAAGGAGCTGGCCGACAATTATGGACGTGTATTCCAAGTCATACAATAGTTCACTAGCAGATTCTTTAAAATTAAGAAACCCTTTCTAATTTGCGATAAATCGATTAATGTTTTGAACCATGATCAGTTATTTATTGGAAAAAGGTTTCGCCTTTCGAGTTATGATGTGCATAATATAATACATCTTGAAGTATATATATTTGTCCAAAACTAGACAAAACCCTAGCTAGATATAATTACGTTGTTCAAAGCTAGACAACAACTAGCAGATCAGATCAAGATATAATAAGCATGCTTATGTACAAGTGTATCAACGTACTACATATGTATATTGCTCGATGGCATTGTAATAAAGCTTAGGCTAGAATATGTATCACATTCTTGTCGTATGAATCGTTTAAGTACATATAGTAAGTAGAAAAAAAGCATGAAGAACATATTAACTTAAGAGGGTTTATTGAAAGTGAGAGAAGGCGTTGATGCTAATCATCCACCACACTTAGATGGAAGAGAAGCTGAATTTCGAAGTAATCTGCAAATCATTCCTAGAAAAGGATACTTTAGAGGAGTGAGAATATTATTCAGAAATGTTAAGAGAATGATTACTCCTTAGCTTTAAGTGGGGGCAATGGGGTGGCATTATTGCTTTGGCCCTACCACCATAGGACAATATGCTCATATATAATTTAAAAAAAAATAGAAATAGTTTATTATTAATGTTATTAGGTTAATCGAGCCATGTTTGTTATGTAGCCCATTAAATTACCATCGTTAGTTAGCTAAATCACTATTTCCTTCATAAAGGTTTAAGCTTAAACTTTATGATAAAACTCGATATTAGGTAAGATTGCATGGTATTTAATCATAAGATATGGAGTCACATCACATCAATTGATTGATGTATCTATTTACTTGATTTAGCATACTATAATTTTCATTATTAATCATCTACAATTTATTTTTAAAAGTAAACTTAAGAGTGGAAGGAATTCGGAGCCTAGCCCAATAAGAAGCCCATATTGGACACTCAACAAAAGATTGACCTTCTCTTTGATCAATGAACCTTTGTAAGCAATCATTATTCTCTTTTTCTCTTTATCTTATACAAAAATGAAATTTATATAATATATATATATATATATATGTGAATATAGAAAACCCCCTTATCATAATGCATTCCATTTGTCAAAAACTTCCCAAATGGAATACATATTTGCCCATCTTCAAGTTCTTGCTCGAACTAGAGGCGAAGACATAGGCGAATGAGGCGAAAGCTTATTATGCGCAGCCTTCATAATCTCATCCAATCTCTTAAAAGACAAACTGATCTCAAGCTTGTTGTTGCTAATCCTTCTGCATTTCTTTTTGCCCTCGACGCCACGATTTATACTCTGATCAGCCAAGACGAACTTGTGAATCCTATCCAAAGCAACCCTCATAGTCTCATCATCCATGTTAGCGTAGCAAACCCTAAACCACCCGGGCTCGGAGCAATGAAACGAACCGCCCGGGGAAACGTTGAGCTTCACATCGTTTATGATCACTCGCCACAGCTCGAGTTCGGCCTCGAAAGTAGGTTCTTTTAGCATCCTTCTCAAATCCATCCAGCAGAATAGCCCCGCATTGCTCTTTAAACTAGATATCCCAACTCGAGCCAAGTCCTTCGCTAGGGTTTCGTGCCTCGTCCTCAATCTCTTACCACTCTCCGCCAAGAAACGGTCGACAAAGGCTTGGTCTGAGAGCATGGAAGCTAACAAGTGCTGCGTTTGCGTCGAGACCAATCCGAAGCTAGACATTTTCCTCGCGCAGTTCACGACAGAGTCGTTGTAAGAATACAATATCCCGACTCGAAATCCCGGGAAGCCCATGTCCTTCGACAGGCTGTAGATGATGTGGACGAGCTCGGGATTGAACTTTCCTTCGTTTCCTTGCAAGATTTCCGAGACGCTGATGAAATCCGGCTGGTCGAAGACCGTGGCTGAGTATATCTCGTCGCAGATTAAGTGGATTTCCTTGCTGTTTGTGAAGGTTAGCGCCTGCGTTAGGGTTTCTCTGTCTAGGACTGTGCCCAAGGGATTCGAAGGGTTGTTGAGAAGCAGCCCTTTGACTTTGATGCCCGATTCTTGGGCTTTGGCGTACGCTTCTTCGAGGGCTTTTGTCGTAATCTTGAAATTGTTGGAGCTTTCGCATATGACGGGGATGAGCTTTATCCCTGTCCTCCACGTTAAGTCTCTATCATTTCTGCAACAAGAAAAAAAACAACCTTTTACTTCTGAGAAAATAAAATCCGACCATCGAAAGTCATATGATTGAGTGTGGTTGTCATGATTGAATACGTGGTAATAATCGACTATACAATCTTACCCTGGATAATACGGTGTTGGGACCATTAATGCTTCGCCGGGATCAGCCAAACAGAAGGCTAACGTCTCTTGGGCGCCAGTTGCACCGCCACCCATTACGATACGGTTCGGGTCGAACCGAACTCGGTTTCCCCTCACTCTCTCCATGAACTTAGCAACAGACTGTTCATTTAGGAAGATTTAGTATGACAGAAATTGACATATTAATAAAGGGGTTAAGACACACAATATGTTATTACAGCAGTACATTTCTGAATTCTGGCAACCCATGGTAGTCTTGAAAAATGGCTATATCCTTGAAGTCGTTTGTGCAGATCGAAGCCTTTGGATTGTTTCTAACCCATTCTTGAATCAAATCGAAGGAAAGCTGCAGGAGCAAATGAATGAAGAAATCAAGATTAGTTTACGCATACAACAATGGATTAAGAGAGACAAAGTATATAAAGATTGATTGATTTTTGTGTTTACTTACCTGGTTTTCTGCTAAGCCCATCTGAATTACACCATTGGGATTCAACTTGGGGTGATAAGGGTCGCTATCATATGCTTTCCAACCATCAAAGAAAGCTGAGTTTTCTCCATGGCCATCATTGCTTGCAATCTTCGATAGAACATTTTGCTCTTGATCTATCATCAGCATGTGAGCCATTTCTTATATGAGAGGTTATGTAATAGTTATTGAACTAATGAAAAGGGAGAGTTTGTAAGAGTCTCTGCAAAACTTGAAGAACTATGAGAAGATTTGAGTTTTTAGTAGTACTAAGATTGAGGAAGACTTGGTGTATATATAGTTGCAAGAAAACGACTTTTAATGAAATTTCCTAAGAAGGGACATTAAAGAAAAATGTATTAATTGTACTAAAATGAGAGGACATTTATTTTATTTCAAACAAATCTTGGGAAAAGGGATGTTTTGAATATTCGAACGGACGGGCGGCTTTGGACTTTGAGTCGTAACCTTATTTTGATCAACACATTTTGTTTCTTGGCCGAAACAAATCAAATTATTACGCCAACGCTCTTTTTCTTTAAAAAGAAATAATTAAGAACGTCCTAAGTATTTTAAATTCTTGATCTATTGCATTAAAAAGGGAATAAAGATTGTCATGAATTAATGCTTAGAAGTCACCAATGGCCAATGATTCATTGAGATGCATTGTAGGCCGGTGATGTTATATATTGATTAATAATGAAAATATATAAAATCATTTCCATTTTTTGGTGTAAGCAATTTCGTTTATCTTATTCATATTTAAATTCTGAATCTTATTAAAGTTGTGAGTTTTGTTTTAGTTACGTGGAATGGAAGCAAATCTCAATTTCATTATTATCAAAATCGTTGAAAACTTATATTTTAATTTCAAAGATATAATAGAATTTTGACTCGTGATGCATTGAATAATCCATTATATGTATCCAAAGAGACTATATAATTGACTCACTTACATATATTATATTTAAGGTAAGACTTAAAGAAATCAAACGCTTGAGTCAATGTATATTTTCTCAACCTTTGACTTGATTTGATAAAAAAAAATGGTAATAATATAAAATAGAGGATTTATTCTAGAATTGTACGAATAATTTGTGTTCAAAGATATGATGTGAACGAATTAAACTAAATTAAATTAATCCGTCGAATGTCAACTATAGAAATTCTCATAACGTAAACTCGTCGTAATGTTGAATGAAATTTAGATATTACAGATAATATTACAATCCTCATATTATCACTTCATTATGACTTTCCTTTCAAAAGTCATATTGGAAGGTTGTTCATTGTTCTTACTAAACCCAAAACGATTCACGATGAAAAATGGCTTCGATGTATGCTTTTACCAAGTAACAAATAAATTACACTTTGTAACTAAGATTTTTTTTTTTTTTTTTTTTTTGTTTTCTAACAAATACATAAATGCTAATTTCATGTAAAAGAAAAAAAAAGGATGAAAGCCTCAAATTATTGAAACCAATCATTTATTCAATACAAAATATGTATTACACAATTTAACATTTTTCTTGCATGAGAACACCATCACCAATACATCGCCATCATCATCAGTAATGTAGCTAAAATACAGAATAACCAGGCAAAGACCATGATATACATACATAATAAGAATACTTATGATTTCTTCATGAGGAGAACAACGGTGTGTGCTGCTATGCTCCTATTCTCGCCGAGACTATCAACCTTCTCATGAGTCTTTGCCTTGAGGTTTACGACCGAAGGATCTGCACCGAGCAGCTCGCATAAGTTAGCCCTGATAGCCTCCTTATGGGGGCTCAACTTTGGTCTTTGGAGAATCAACGTCGCGTCCAAGTTTCCAAGTTCATAGCCCGCTTCGTGCATTAGCCGAACCTGAATACATACATATATATCAACAGAGAGTTCTAAAAGACTGTTTTCACATTAGAAACAAATCGAACAATAGATTAAATTTGTAGTAACATAAGCACTCTTACGGCTTCCTTCATGAAGACAGAAGAAGCGGCACCTTTCCATTTAGGATCTGTGTCCGGGAAAATCTGGCCTATGTCTGGGAGCCCAAGTGCACCTAATATTGCATCAACCACACAGTGGAGCAATACATCGCCTGCCAAAGGTTTAGGCTCAGCTTCAAAGACAACCTATGCAAGACTTATTCGATACGAATTGTGATATGCTATAACCATCTGGGATTATCGGGGGAGTAGGCATTTCAACAACCAAATGAAGCAAAACTGAATCTTTTGATCGCTTGCAAAGATATCATTGCCAAATTATAGCAGATTTCTCACAAATTATTTAAGTCCCAAAGAGTTTCAACCTTCTTTATCTTGAATATATTTGAGCATATATATTAGTCAAACCAATCGAGCTACCAAAAGTATGCTAAGATTTCGATTAATTTTCAGACGAAACGAGCATCAATCGATTGTAATAAAGAACATCTGACCCAAGCAACTAGCAGTCATAGCTCACAGCAACGTCATCCATATAATACTAAAAAACAATGAACTAATGGATTACCATCAGAGTGAGCCTCGCAGCCACGATCGTGAGGAATATTGACGCCGCCGATGATTAGGGGATAGCCCGGCTCGAGGCGGTGGAGGTCAAACCCGTGTCCGACACGGAAAGGAAGTGCCTTTGACTTGCCGGAGGCCGGAGCATGAGGTTCGGCGTCGACCGCAGTAGCCCTCGCTACAACGATCGAGGTGGAATTCAGCTTCAGGGATGTCAACGACGGCCTAGCGCCGGGAAGGTTGAGCTTGATTCTCTGTCCGGCGAGGGCTTTGTTTTCAGAAGAATTCGAGAAGCGAGTTGGAGTCGTGTAATAGAGTGACGAAGTCGCCATAGCCATTTCTTGATTATTTTTCTGTGTCTGTAATGGTTTTGCTCGGACGGGAAAATTCGATAGCTCGTGGAGTTCCTCCGCTATTTTTTTATAATTGGTCCTTTATTTAATTTTTGTTTTTAGTTGAGCCCCCCATGTTTGACCTTTGACCAAGATAGCCCGCTAATCTGACCCCATTTACAGCCGTTGATCACAATTCAGTTGCAATATCTCAACCGTTCATTCTTACAGCACTTTTTCTCCTACCAAAAGCAGAGCAGACGATGGCGTCGCCTGAAGCTCCACTCAGATACGTTGGAGGAGTCGACCGTAGCTCAGCTGCGTTTAGATATGTGAGGGTCTTACATTTGTAATCTAATTAGAGATATTATATTATATATATATATATATATATATATATTCTCAAGAATTTTGTCCTACTGGCAAGCACAGTTATGACCACGTAACTGTGTTTGCAAGATTTTGTTTTGAATGCCTAAGAGATCATATCCATGGCATGGGGAAGTAAAGAGCTATCAACCATTACAGAAAGCTCTTCCTTTTAACGTGAATCATATATCAGTTCAGTCCTTGTATACTTGTTATAGATATGTAATAGTAAAGGTAGAAACGTGGGTGTTGAGCTTAGAAGTCTTAACCATATCGAAGTTTAATGTCAATAATGTGAAGTAGTCCCATCGTTTTCCAAACAACCCCAACGGCATGGATATCTTGTTATCCCCTACAAGATAACTCTATGTTAGTTGTCTACTTTTTACCCTAATAAGAATTCATTCCCCATTGTCTTAACCTCTTCCCTTTATTGACTTGTCACCACCGTATATATATGCGCCTTTGTCACGTCTAGTGTAAGGGAGTTGAACAGATCAGAATGATTAGGTGAACTGTTGCCTACGACCCTCTTATCCTAGGATAGAGGAGTATTCAAAAGGAAGCCCTCTATGTGTGTGTAGTAATTAATGTATACACACACACATATATATATATATATATAATAGATTCTTTCTAGCCTAACACCCTATAAAATCCGCAAGTGTAAACTCTGAATTAATTGCAGAAACATTCCTTACTATGGAAGGCCAAAATTTTCCATACTTGTTCGAGCCATCTTCCACATTCCCAATATCAAACACATTGAATAGAAACACTGATGATTACAAGGACCCATCGACCATACTAAACCAGTCCTACCATTCGTCCGATCAGATTGATTTGTCGGGACTTCTATTCACTGGCTCCGCGTTGAACGAGCCAAACCCAAACCCGTCGAGAGTGCCAAATACTGTTAAAGCCAGGGAAGTAGAAAATAGCGTCAAGTCGAGATTAGGAAAAAGGAAGAAATATGTTCCACCAAGGGTCGCATTTCACACAAGGAGTGATGAAGATATTCTTGATGACGGATACAAGTGGAGAAAATATGGCCAGAAATCTGTTAAGGATAGTGCCCATCCCAGGTATAACATCATCTATTTGTATGCACGATGATCATCAATGAATGCATGCAAAGTATCAACATAACAATGCATACTGATTTACTGCCCATTAACACTGAGTTATTTGGCTTTTTGGCTTTCCCTTACGTGACTTAAAGGAGTTATTACCGTTGCACGCATCACACGTGCAATGTGAAGAAACAGATACAGAGGCTCTCCAAAGACACCAGCATTGTTGTGACTACCTATGAAGGAATTCATAACCATCCTTGTGAAAAGCTAATGGAAACGTTGAGCCCACTTCTCAAACAGCTTCAGTTTCTGACCAATTTCTGAAAGCTGTTGTTGGCTCATCATCTCTTGGTTATGCCAGCCCAAGAATAAGCCTAAATTACTGATTGGTTGTTGCTAAAATATGTACAGAAAACTGTAACTTAACAAAAGGTAGTAACAGATATCAAAGTGTAATGCCTTTCTAGCCTATCCTTCCCACTTATGTAAAAACTGATCTTTCATAGGCTCTCGTCCTAAAGTGCTATAAGAATCAGGCATTTCAAGTGTCAAGTTCTCAAATCTATTTAACCCCCCCAATTCAGGGTAAACCAAATATAGCATGACATTATAGTGATTAATAATGAATTGACTAAAGACAATCACCAGTGATATTATCATCTAGTAGCTTCGTAGCCAAAGTTGTGTATTTGCCTTTTGCCGTACTTACGATAATACAATATGATTCCCTCAACAAACCAAGGCATCATTTAAAGCATTCTCTATCCTAAGCTTAAAAATCCTACTGTACGGTGAAAGGCAGCAAAGAAAAGGGTCAACGTGCGATTATTCATCTCATACCGCATCTGAGAACTACAAGCAGGAATAATACAAACGACCAAGAAATTGAATCAGCTAGGAAAGTATCTCTTAGCTTTGGTTTATAAGTGTATCATATGCATTTTGCGTGTTTACTGAAACTCGAGAACTCCAAAAGTCAAAAGATACCTCAGCGATATATCTGGCAAACTCCCATTTATTTACAGCAGGAATGTGCTCAACTCATGAGAATGTTGCGTGAGCTTTAATTTTCTTTCCCCAACCCATTCAAGTCTGTAAGACATGTCAAGGTTGTGAATCAGGACCTTTAATCTGTCGATTTCACCTGATGACTTGCTTCTTTCCTACAACATAGACAATCAAAAGAATACGCAGAACAAGTCAAATCCATGATGATTGTAATAATATTGTGATCCAGTATGAATCATCATTGAATGCTGGGCACTTTAGATAATCAATACATACCAGCCAATTAACACGCGTATAAAAAAAAAAAAAAATCTGGGATTCTCACGAGGAAACATAGAACTAAACTAGAATCTGTTGAGCTGCCACCATTAATCACAAAATTTGTCTAGCTGATTGAGTTCTATCATTATTATATCTATCCACATGATCCACAGTGTTCGAGAACAGTACCAAATCATCATATGGATCGCGACCAGTTGATTAAATAATTACCAGTGAAGAGGCTTGACCATCTTCATACGATACACTAGCCATTATGCTGGACCTAGCAGAATTAGGTGAGAATCCATCCCATGGAGGAAGAAGTATCAGCTTCGTACACTGGACAGGAACCAGAGTTCGGCTTAGCTTCTCCCACCAAGCAGATCCCAATGACCACCATCTAATCATCAAACCATTCTCCGAAAACGCAACAAGGCCCTGCAAGGAAGAAGATTGGAGGATGGAAAAAAAAGCAGAATTTACCACGTATTCATGAATTTCCATTTGCAGCGGTCGCAAGGCGTTTCTATAAAATGATGAAACATGGAAGGCACCAAGGAATAATGGTCTCAAACGAATTAACATGTCCAACAAGCATGTATACCTCTCCATCTGGTGAGAAGCTTATAGCAGATATTGCAGTACTTATAGCCATTTCTGACTTCTCTCCGACCAAACTTGGGAGTCCAGGAGGTCCACTGGCGTCCAATACCTTTATCATGCTCATGCTACAACAAAGTATGTGAAGACGATATTGGCAATTTTCAGAGCAATACATGTGTTTGTTATTGGGTGATGGTGAACAAGAAAAATCAGACAATATTTGCTCAGCCTACATTCCATAAAGTGGTGTGTTAGGGTTTAAAGGCGATGAAGAACTCGAAAACTCGAAATCAAAAGACTTTTATCAATAACGAACGAACGAAGAACAAAGAGAAAGACTAATAGCCTTCCTAATAGCTAAACCGAGAGTCGAAACTCCGGCCCTCAAATTTCCACCGAGAGTAATAACTCCGGCCCTCAAGATTCCTAGACTTCAAAGACATAATCCTTATACTACTAATGATCCTCCTTTTATAGGAGAAATTAAATTCCTAGAATATCGGAACTAATAAGATACGGAATTTAAAATATATCTACCCTAAATTATCTCTACCCTAAAATATCTCAACTAAAATAATAATAATAATAATAATAATAATAATAATAATAATAATAATCGACTCCTAACATTACCAACCCCTCGAAAAACAGCCTTGTCCTCAAGGCGGATGTTCGTGAAATATTGGCATAGATGACGGCTGCCCAGGAAGAAGATTCAGCAGGTTGAACTCGTGTCCGTTCTCGTTCGGCTCACTTCCACTCTCTTCTTTCTCCTCTTCGTCCTCCCCTGCAATAATCATTCGAAATTCTCTGTTCGGGCACACATGGCTGCGCCCAAAGGGTTTTCGACAGCGAAAACAAAGCCCCTTAGCCCTTAAATCTTGAAACTCGCGGTCTGATAAGCAGTGAGAAGGTCGAGTATATGATTGTTGTTGTGGTGGTTGTGTTCGACCCACTGGTGGATCATTACGAACTAATCCTTGTTCTCCGCGATGGTCTCCCATATTCTCCTCTCTTTTTGCCCCAATTTCACCACTGATCGATGTTGTCCTAAACGGTTGATTGAAAGAGCCAACCTTAAGTGAAGACGACACCGATTCACTCTCTCTCATTGTCGCCATCTTTCGTTCAATACCCTTCGCCAACTCATAAGCATCCTCTAAACATTGCGGCTTCAAAAGTTCTAATTCCGCTCGCACTATTGGCTGCAGTCCCAACAAGAAAAAACCTAGATGTAGCGGCTTTGGTATATCGGTGAGGCAAGTTACCGTGCTAACAAACTCGAAGAAGTATTCTTGAACACGTACGGTTTGTCGAACACTCGCCAAACGCTCCAGTTGATTTCCACGATAACCTTCGTCGAAAGTAGAAAGAATCTTTCTTTTTAACACTTCCCATGAAATCCGTGGATGATCAGATAACACCCACTGCACCCACGCTTGTGCCATCCCCTCCATGCAAATCACAGCCGTTGAAACTTTCACGTTCTCCGTCGTCTGTTGAAGTGCGAAATACTGATCCGCACATGCGATCCACCCCAACGGTTCAGACCCGTCGAATATAGGAAATTCCAATTTTCGTTGCATCAGATCCTTGCCACCTCTGCCTACTCGTTCCTCTCCTTGTTCGGCTCGGCCGTCCTCCTCGTGTCGGTCCTGATTTCCCGAATCAGTTCTCTCTCCTATCTTGGTCGCTAGGTCATAGATGAGTTTATGTAAGCTTTCGAACTTGGTCTCGAACATATTCACCGCCTTCTCTAACCCCTCCGTTGTTTTCGCTAAGTTTTGTTTCACCTCTTCCAATCCGCGCTCCACAATATCCATTCGATTCTCCATCTGTAACCTCGTCGCTGGCATGAATTCAATCTCCTCGGGTGTCGATGAACAGTAATTCGACTGTGAACAGTAACTCTGCATCGGTGAACAGTAAATTCGGGCAGTGAACAGTAAATCGGGTAGCGATGAACAGTGTTCGGGCTTCTGAACAGTGATTTCGGGCAGCGATGATGGGCGGTGGTTCGTGGCAGGTCGGACCAATTTGTTAGGGTTTAAAGGCGATGAAGAACTCGAAAACTCGAAATCAAAAGACTTTTATCAATAACGAACGAACGAAGAACAAAGAGAAAGACTAATAGCCTTCCTAATAGCTAAACCGAGAGTCGAAACTCCGGCCCTCAAATTTCCACCGAGAGTAATAACTCTGGCCCTCAAGATTCCTAGACTTCAAAGACATAATCCTTATACTACTAATGATCCTCCTTTTATAGGAGAAATTAAATCCCTAGAATATCGGAACTAATAAGATACGGAATTTAAAATATATCTACCCTAAATTATCTCTACCCTAAAATATCTCAACTAAAATAATAATAATAATAATAATAATAATAATAATAATAATAATAATCGACTCCTAACATGGTGCTCTGAAATAACAGTGGACTAACCAGCTATTATGATTCTATTTTTTGAAGATGGTTTCTTTTACTTGGAAGCACCAAGTGAACATCGTTACGACATGTATGAACAATGGTTTTTAAAGGATCAATTGCTATTGAATCTGAAACCTAAGGATCGACCATATACGTACATTTCTATAATACCTTTGTGCAATTTATAATGTGTATTGGTCATGTTATAATAATATAAAATGGATGTTGCCACGGAACGGAAAAACAATATAGATGGCCTAAAGTCATTTCAAGAAGATTCTCACAAACATATGGTTGACAATAGGAAAACTAGAGTTAAGTAGCCACTTTATGATTACCTCTGCATGTCGTACACTCGAATACTAGCATTTTTAATTTCTGTGATTGCGTCCCCTACTGCCAAGCGTGTCGATGTATCATTAACTGCAACCATAGGAAATACACGCACAGCCTCTCTCAATGCCGTCATAGAACTCTGAAGGCAATTCTTGCGCATGGTTGAGTTCCCTGGATCCATTGTATGTAATATAAAACTGACCACCTGCAAACCTGTCTAGGAGTTAGAAAACATGTGCCCAAAAAAAATTCTTTTGCTAAGTAAAGGTGAAACAGCAATACTCAGTTACAAAGACGTACATTCAACAGTAATTACAGGCACACGACAAAATAGTTGTACTTACACACCTTGTCGAGATAAGGAGCCAAGTTTCTCGGAGAACCACGAATAACCCTGATTAAAGTCATGAGGGCAACAACATGAACAGGTGAGTTAGATGCAGTAGACCAAATTTGCCTTTCTATCACATGCAGAAACCCAGGTATATCGGCCATTGCTAAGCTTGGAAGGAGAACCCCAATTAAAGTTTCCCTAATGCTAAGAGACGGAGTAGTTTGTGCTGATCCACTAATTGATGAGCTGCTGACACACTCTACTTGAAAAAAAATATCCCCTATCAAGTGCGGAATCTGAGAATTAATGCACACTTTCCAAGTGCTCTCCATTCCTTCGGCTAGAATTTCTGCTGCAACAACGGAATACTTTTCGTTCATGGCCATGACAAGTTTTACCAGTTGATGAACAACCACTGTGTCAAGCCTTGGTTTGACAAGGGTTGGGTACCAAACAACCAAAGCAGCAGCGACAACTATTTGAGCTGTCATTGCGTCCTGTGTTGTGCCACCCACACAGGATATCCAGTCCTCTATTTCATATGATTCCAACCAATGTATTATTTCAGACTCTTGTTGGGTAATGTCCCATTGAGCATCTACATTGTCATCTGGTATCGAACGTACAGAAGCTGCATCATCATGCCCTTCTTTTCCTGGTCTTCGATAAAGGTATGACTCATGTTGACTTGATTTTGAATGGCACAGTGGAAGTGGAATAGCCCTTGAAGCAGCACAATGAAACAGAGAGCGAGCAGCCATTTTCACATGCTCAAACTCATTCTGCCAGAAACTTACCAAGAGCTGTGAAAAAAATAAATAAGAAATTATGATAATACCTATCATGCAACAAACCATATAAACAGTTCGGAACTAGCAAAGTTGCCGCAATTAAATACATCAGCATAAAAAATAAATAAAATTAGCCTTCCCACTATTTACAGAGTGAACATTAAATTTCCATATAGGGAGATAAGGGGAAACTCAATTTTATGAAGAAAAGAGAAAATCAGTAAAACTCCACTCATCAAGTTTCATACCCTTTTTAGTCACAGAGAGTGTTACCTGTAGTGAAGGAGGTTTCAAATCTGGATATTTCTCTGCAAATTTCCGTGTATAAAATGCTGCTAAAGCGCTGCAATTAAGATATACTATGTTAATCAACGATTAGATATCCAAACGGATTTGGTGAGTAAACACCATATAACTAGCTCATTTTCGCATTCTTGAACCCCTGGAAAAGAAGTACCAGTTTTTCCAAAACTGGTATATACAGAAAATTAGAACGTGGAAGAGTCATCATAATAGCGGAGGCTTTGGGAATATGCACATAATTTCCAGTGTATAATCGAACAAAGAAGCAAATTGCTAATCTTCCAATACGCTACAATTACGAAATTAACTCAAAATTTAATATGATGTAGCAATAGTAAAAAAAAGGCCTTTTCCGCAAATAAATAGACTGACACACTGGAGTTTCTTAAAAAAAAATTTACCTACTGGATGATGAACAAGAATGCGATAAGCTAATCAAGTGCTGGGCGAGAGACACAATTGTCAAAGATCGTAATGCAGAATACTCAGCTGACGATCTCCATAACTGTAGCATTTGGGTTAAGCATGTTTAGATAGAATCGAATATATACAGAATCCAATCAGATAAACACTACAAAAGTACCTCTAGCTTTGAACCAGAATCTGGAAATGCTAGTGTCATAGAACCCCTGTCCCCCAATATTCCCGTGGATACAATAAAAGAATCGGGCCGCTCCAACTTCATTTCAGTTGTTAGTAAGGCATCAAGATCAATATCAACATCCCACAAGTGCAGAAATGACAAGCTGAACTGAAGGAGGCATCCTTCAAGTGAGCAAATCCACTCACGGAGTTTTATTGTTGCAACAGAAGATCCAACTGAGATGGGATTGCTTTCATTAATCATCTGACCAGGATCCTGCATCCTTGGCCCCATTTCCACCATAGAAGCACTCTCCCTTAGTTGAGTATCATTTTTGACATTGTTCTTGAGATCTATATTTTCTGTAATATGCTCACCATCTTGAAGCAATTCATTCTTAGAACAAAGTGACATCAACGAAGTCAAATCAAATAACAAAGAACAAACTCCAGGGAAAGGACAACCACTAGTAATTAAGTGCTTTCCACTATTGGAGACGGCTGATACTGCCAAGCCTGCTTTTATGTCTTTCCCTTTCACCACATTGGAAGATCCAGGCGAATGCACTTGATCTTTAACTGCAAATGTTTCAGATGATTTTGGCTGAGCTTTACTTGGATTGGATGTTGTTAGAGGATTTTTATTACTTGAGGCATTTAGTTGCAGTTGTGAGGTTTTTGTTACCTCAGAAAATGCAATATTTAAAGATGATGCAGAAGTATTGCCACTCATCAAATTACTAGAGGCAACATTTTCACTAAGGACTTTAAGGAAATGGTCAAACATCGAATGCGCCGCAGATCCGCGAAGAAGTCGTTCGCGGGCACCTGTTTTCACATCCCAAATGTAAAGAATGTCAAGAGCATCAGCTTTTCCTGAATGATCCGGACACAAACACGCCACATAACCTCTTATGCCATCCCACACAACTTTTGTAGGACGGTGCAGGTGTCCAGGAAATAATCTCTCCACCCTCAGCGTGTGAAGTGAAACAAGAGCAACACATGAGTCATCCCCAACAGTCAGAAAGCAATCACTCCATGGGTGCTCAGTTTGGGATCGAGGAAGAATTATCTGACGCACTGGAGCTACATGTTGGTGCAACACTGCAATGGGGTGACCAGATTTAAGATCCCACACACGAACCGTGCAATCAATGCTTCCCGATAGCAGAACATGATTTGAATTACAATTTGCTGACCCACTGACCATTTGGTGTGACGCCAAGCATATAACAGCTCCGTTGTGCCCGGAAAGATACTGCTTTTGTCCAGGTGAATCTGTATAGAGTTCTGAACTACCAATATGAAGATTTGATGCTGTAAAGATGTGAAACTTAATGATTTCAATATCACCACTGAATAGACCATACACGATTCCATAAGGTGCCATGTCGTTTTCAGATATAACCATGGAAGAAGATACTGGATGACCACCTTGACGTGTACTTGGGTATGCAATGTATCTGTCATGAGGAGATGACTCAATATTTCGCAAACGGCTATTCCCATTGAGCTTAACAGTATCTTCATGAAGAAGACTAGCGCTTTGTCCTCCAGATGTCGAAGAAGAGCCCATATCCCAGCTGTCAAAAAGATTGCCTAGCCCCAACATTACACACTCTAGCCCGAGCTTTTTGAATTTGTCATTTTGATCAGGGACTAGCCAAATAGTTACGCTGGGAGTCCAGGACATATGTTCCTTGACATGGAAACAAACAGATTCTACACGGAGAAGATGCTTGTTTAAAGGCAAAAGGCGAAAGGACGGTCTCATACCAGCAGAATGCAATCCAGCGGGGATGATATACAGAGGATCAAACTTGAATGTTTTACTTGAGTAAGATACACTGTATATAACACCTTTACCTTTGCTATTCCATGCAAAAAATTCTAACAAGAAAACATTATCGGTAGTAAAAATATAATCTTCACGAAATAGGCCACCTATGATATACAAATCATCATCAGGAGACAGTAAATCTTCCGAGAACAGTATCTCACCTAAAACAGTTCCATTATTAGCATGCCTGAATGTGCAATATGTTCTAAACACCAAGGCCAAAACAAAACTGCACTTTGCAAAAGCCACTAGAGGTTCCTTCTCTTTAGAGCTATCCATCCACACTGTCCCTTCCAAATTTGAGGATTCCTTTGATACATGTGGTGCGTTTGATCCATTTGAGTCAAAATCATTCCCAATGGGCAAATAAACTACCTTACCAAATGAATCAATAACCATCAAAGACTGTTTCGCCATGTCATCATTGGGCAAAACAGCCATGGACTTCAAAGGTCCAATAGGTACAGTCCCATGGAGAACTGTCTGCACAATACCAAGGGTAGACGAGTCAACAATTACAACTGTACACTTTGATGGTCCAGAATTCGGCCATTCAGTGTCCCCCAAATCCTTGCCTCCTCCTTCCACTGAGTTAAGCGAATCATTATCTTGATGAAAAAAGCAGCACATAACACATATATATCTCCTATTCCCTGGCACCGTCCTAATTATGAAGGGTTTTCCAGCCCATGGGGGAATTTTCCTTCTTCGCCTACAGTGTCCACTCACCCTACTCCAAACACACAATACCCCATCATTGCAAGCACTAATTAGCGCACCATGATCGGGTGAGCTAGGACATGATGCATCACTAGAATTCCTTGTTGTCCCAATTTCAGATCCCTCGTGTGGAAAGCAAATCTCTAGATCGGAAATTGAAGATGCATGACCGCATAACATTGCAACCGGTTTAATTTCCTGATCAGCAGATATCACGTCATAAAAAAGAAAAAACAAAAGGACTAGCCGTTGCACAAACATTAGTGCTATTGACAGGAATTGACGCAATTTCTGTTGAAAATATAAACTTGACTTAGGCTTTAGCTAATTAAGTTATGGGCTTAGCATTTGGGCTTAGGAGAATTATTAGCCCAATATCTAAAGCCTATTGATAGAACTCTATAAAACCTTATAGAACTAGGTATTTATCAGAGATTATTCTAGATTATGATGTGTTGGCTAAATAGTAGCCACACATTAAGGTGGAACTAGTATAAATAGGGGTGAGGTCCTTAGTATTTGTATCAAGCAAAAATTGTAACAAGTAAGTTCTAATACAAAAGCCTTTTCCTCTAAACACTAGCATTCAATATCAAGTTCCTCCCTTTGATATAAGTTCTATTTTCCAACAAAGTGGTATCAGAGCTTGAAGATCCTCGAGCAATGGTGAGCGGCATGGTTCCCTTCCAAGTTTTGACACTCAACAAGATCAACTACGATAATTGGAGTATCAAGATGAAGGCTCTCCTTGGACCACAAGATGCATAGGACATCGTAGAGAAAGGCCACGTCGAACCAGAAAAAGAAGAAGCTATAACTCAAACTCAAAATGATAGTTTGAGAGATTTAAGAAAGAGAGATAAGAAAGCTCGCTATCTAATCTATCAAGGATTAGACGACAATGCTTTCAAAAAGATTTCAGAAGCAACGACCGCTAAAGACGCATGAGAGAAGCTTCAAACCGGGGGCGGATCCGGCAAAGAAGGTACGCCTTCAAACTTTAAGAGCCGAGTTTGGAACATTGTATATGAAACATGATGAAGGTGTGTCGGACTACTTTTCGAGAGTATTGGCAATTACTAATCAACTAAAGAGAAATGACGAGAAACTTGATGATGTTAGAATCATGGAGAAAATCATTCGCTCGTTAGATCCGAAATTGGAACATATTGTAGCTACCATAGACGAAACTAAGGATTTAGAGAAAATATCAATGGAGCAATTATTGGGTTCATTACAAGCACATGAAGAAAAGAAAAAGAATAAGGAAGGAATCCAAGAACAACTACTAAAGCTCAACGTAGAGTCCACTAAAGGAAAAAGTAATGACGGAAAATATCAAGGAAGAGGCCGCGGACGAGGTCACAGAGGAGAACGAGGAGAAGGTCATAGAGGATAATTCAACGAGAGGTCGTTGGAGAGGCAACTCAAGATCAAGGTACAAGTCAGATAGATATTATAATTGCGAGAAGTTTGGACATTGTGCTTTCAAGTGTCGAACTCCTAAAAAGAATAAAGTTGAAGAGAGGGTTGACTACGTTGAAGATAAAAATTAAGAAGAAGATATTTTATTGCTACCCCATAAGGATATTGATATAGGAGAATGGTGCATAGACACCAGTGCGGGCAATCATGTGTGAGGAAAAAGAAGCACGTTTGAGGAGCTTAATGAGCCAGTAAGTGACAACGATGAGTCTGGAGATGAGCTCAATATCGTGGACTATGTAGAAAGGTAAAGCTAACATTCTCCGTCAAAATGTGACATGCGTCGAAGAAGGAGAATGGAATGACGACACATGCAATGATATGTACAACTTCTCTCTACACTTTGAAGAAAATAGTGTGGAGCAACCAATAATAGAGCAACCAAGAGAAGAGCCAAATACTCCACTAGCTTCACCAGCTGCGAGATACGAAGAAGCCGAAAACTCAATTGAGAGAGTCCCATAGTTCAAGAGTCTACAAGAAAGATACAAGCTAATGGAAAATCAAAATAATCTAACTCTCTTTTGCCTCTTTGCGGATAATGAGCCTATGAGTTTTCAAGAAGATAAGAATTGGAAAAACGCCATAGATGAGAAAATCAAGGCTATCGATAAAATAACACACGGGCGCCAAGGACAGTTCGAGAGGGGCATAACAGAATCTACAAAGGATCGAATAATGCCAAAGAAGAAGCTAGAAGATATAAGTCAAGACTGGTGTGTAAAGGCTACAGTCAAAGAGCAAAGATCGGCTATCGCGAGGATAATTGGAGAATACACCAAATGAATGCCAAGTCTGCCTTCTAAATGGAGTTCTTGGAAAGAAAATATGCATAGAGCAACCGCAAGGATATGAAGTGGCGAAAGAAAAAAAAGTTATTCCAATCTGAGGGGGACTCAGTTCGTAAATGGCCTGAGTAACGACCTAGAAGGACGGAGGGAAGAGATCAGGTTTCACTCTTGATACTTCTTCGGGTGGCAAGCCAAAAAAAAGTTCTAAGAGAGAAAGTTCATCAAGTGTCCGTACGAGCATGCACTCGACATTAAAGTACAAGGTGGCGATATCTTGATCGTACGCTTGTATGTGGACGACTTGATTGTCACAGGTAACAACATGAGCATGTACAAGGACTTTAAGAGAGAGAAGACCAGAGAGTTCGAGATGACCGACATTGGGCTCATAGCATATTATCTTGAAATTTAACTGAAGCAAGTGGACAACAGGATTCTCATAACTCAAGAAGGTTATGCTAAGAAAATACTTAAGAAGTTCAAGATGGATGACTCGAATCCCATCGACACACCAATGGAATGTGGTACTGAGTTGAGTAAGCATGAAGAAGGAGAAAAAGTCGATCCCACACTCTTTAAGAGCTTGTATTTTCCAGCAGTTTCATGAGCTTGAATCAAGTTCCTCTTATAAAACCGTAAACTATGTTTGGATTTCGGCATTTTCTTATCAAACTGAATCAATAAGCTCTTAATTGAAAAATTATATCAAGCATCAAGTACTATGGTTCACTTTGTCAACTCTCAGGCCCAGTCACATCCAAGCATTCACTCACATACTCTAACAAACTTGCAATGCAACCCAATCTGGAATAGGAAATCTAAATTCTTAAACGAACACCTACAAAGGAAAAATATTTTCCTCTAATCTGGCACAACTTCAAAAATTGGTATTAGCAATTGAAAACATTCAGTTACCGATTTTTCTGAGGACGAAATAAAATTCCACCAGACGATGGAGCCATCGGATCCGCCGGTGTAAAGCGTCGGAGGTTCATCCAGAGCGGCAACGGCAGTTACTTGTTGAAGCGGTGGTGAATCTGACCATATGCACGCCACCGATTTACACTTCATCGGAGAATGAGTAGACCGGTCCAGACCAACTGATCAATTCAGCAGCACGAATTTCAGCCTAGCAATCGAATTCAAGAGTTTTCTCCCGCGATGACTGAGGAGGAGGAGTCGATGATCTGACACTGTAACTCGCGCGAAGCTCTAGCCAAATGCATCTATCTGCTTTCGATTAAGCGATGACCTTAAATACCTTCCGTCTTGTTTTTTGTTTTTCTTTTTTTCACAATTAAGTCCATATTCGTAAGGTTTAGGCCTTTCGGCCCAATAAAAGTAAAGTGGGCCTTAGCGAAAATGGGCCTTTTGACCCATTAAAATATTGGCCCATTGAGAGCAAATAAGGTGTCTTCTCGCAACAATTCGTCTAAGTTCAATACGAATCGAATCTAAATTTCATTATCAGCTATAGGACGACTTACGACTTTCAGCTGAGCTAATCGACAGCAATCTCAATATTGAAGTGGATGGAACTCATGAACTCTTTATAGAGTCAATATAGCTTATTATTATTATTATTATTATTATTATTATTACTTAAATAAGGTAATAAAATATAGAAGTGGATCACCCATCTTCTATTGTCTAAGGGCAGTTGAGAGGCCGATGAAGAGCAACGACTAGACTAGCTAGCCAATCTTCAAAATTTCCGGATGACCCCACAAGAATATAATTCTTCCGTGTGTATTAAAGCAAACCACAACAATACATATCCTCCATGCATTGACTTTCTCTATCAATCCTTCTCTTACTTTTGAAGTAGCAAAATGGAATATATATGGGGCGCATTTCTTACGCCAAATGATTGATAAGAATAATGGTTTTTTTTTTCCTCTATAATCCATCAATAATTCCGAATTGGGGGTTGTTGTGTGATTGACTTGAAAATTTTATTATTCGAAGCTTCTTGCGTGGGCCCATGAAAACCGTGGGCTTTGTTTGGTTTGTCCCTATAGACCTTCTAGAAGATCAATTCACCTACTCACTTAAACATAATAATAAAAATCTGAATATTGATATATTACAGATGGCTACATTACATAGTTTGTGGTGTCTAATCATTGAGCCCAAATAAAAGCTTTCTGAGCCCATTTAGTAAATGGGCCCAAACAAATAAGTCCATTTTTATTACAATACATACAACGAACAAGCACGTACTATTTGTGACACGTCACCACACACACACACACGCAGTCCATCCACACACATATTATATGTATCACCCAACATAACCACTCCTCAGTCATCATGTTTGTTCTTCTCTCTCTATCTATCTCTGCCTGTGCATTGCAACAGAGCCCTTCACCATTTTTGTTCACCAAATAATCAATCACACTTTTGAAACACAGAGAGAAAAGGAAGCTTTATTGCTTTCTTCACTTTCCATTTTGAGTTTTCTGCACCTTTACTCGCCGGTCCCATATCAGATTTGTCGTTGCATGTTGTTTTCTCTGTTCTATCAGATTCTCAACGCGTTTTTGGCCCCATTGATGTTGATTTCTCCTAAAATATCATTCCTCTGAGTTTTTGTATTACTACTAATATACCTTTCTGCTACTGCCCACTTCATAATCATCGACTGATCATGGATATTATTATGAGCTGAGAAGCGAGGAAGTTGGAACATATTGTAAAGGGATTTGCAGGGTATTATTATGAAAGGGAAGAGTGTGAATGCCCTGCGCAGATGGGGTTCGGAGACGATCCAACCGTCCAGCGAGGACGATTCCGCGCCGGGAACGGACTATCTGTCCACGTCATCATCTGCGGACCCAGTCCACGGGCCACGCGCCTCGGAGGAGGAGTTCGTGGAGGTCACCCTCGACCTCCAGGACGACGACACCATCATCCTCAGGAGCGTGGAGCCCGCCGCTGCGAACGACACCATTCTGACCTTCGAGACCACCGCCCCTAACTCCGCGTCGACCTCACGCTCCACGACAATGCGACGTAGCGGGTCGAACAGGCTGATTCAGATCTCCCAGGAGCTGAAAGCAGAGGCGTGGGCCAAGGCGAGGCAGCTGTCTCAGGAGCTCAGGAGGTTCTCTTGGAGCAGCCACGGCGGAGGCTCGGGTTCGAGGAAGCAAGCAGCAGGTTCCGGCGGAGGCGGCTTGGAGTCGGCCCTAGCCGCTCGAGCCATGCGCCGGCAGCGAGCTCAGCTGGATCGGACGAGGTCGGGCGCGCAAAGGGCGCTGCGTGGCTTGAGGTTTATCAGCAACAACAGCAAGAGTTACAACAGGGTTGAGGCTTGGAACGAAGTTAGTGAGAACTTCGAAAAGCTGGCGAAAGATGGGTATCTTCATCGCGCGGATTTCGCGCAATGCATAGGTTTGTTTAAGCTAGCAACCTTAATCATATCTCTTAATCATCCATACATCATCGGAAAAATCATGGGAAACTAAAAAAAAATATGTCCATCCATGTTGTCATAAACTGCATTAATGAGCAGGGATGAGAGATTCAAAGGAGTTCGCGCTGGAAGTATTCGATGCACTAAGCAGAAGAAGAAGATTAAAAGTCGATAAGCTCAGCAGAGAAGAGCTTCATGAGTTTTGGACACAGATTACAGATCAAAGCTTCGATTCAAGGCTCCAAATCTTCTTCGACATGTAAGTTCCATTTTCTTAATAACTATATTAACAGATCGATTGATCCGTTTGTATGTATTTATATGTATGTATAGGGTGGACAAGAACGAAGACGGTCGGATCACTGAAGAGGAAGTTAAGGAGGTTAGTATCATTAATCTTAATTAATCCCCCCCCCCCCCCCCCCCCCCCCCCCCTCCCATTTAATTAATTAATTAGTTATTAAGTTATGACTGAAAAAAAGCTGGTAGTCGTTCTTTTCATAATGGAATTTTAAATTTGATTATTTGCTGATTATGAGGTAAACCCACAGTCTGTCAGATTCCAGTGGCATTGACTTTGGATGCCACGATATTTAAATATATATTACAAGATTTTATTTATTTCGTAAATTCATTAATTGACTAATGTAATAAAGAGGTTTTTTTAAGCCAATGAATGTTTAGTTGGATAAATCTCTTATTACCAACTACTCCAATAGTATTGTATGGCTGTAATCCAACTCCTTGTCGATATATACTTACATATATACTTACACATATGTAAGATAACGGAAAACGATCATCTATGTGCCGAGAGAGAGTCAAATACGTTATGTTCCTAAAAAAATGTTAGGTGGGTTGGTGAAGGTATATTTTTTATTTAATTTAATGTTGAATATTTATGAATTTTGAGGTTATTTTGAACTTCTTATTTTATTATTTTATTCAGATTATTGCGTTGAGTGCCTCGGCAAACAAGCTGTCGAGGTTGAAAGAACAAGCTGAAGAGTATGCTGCTTTAATCATGGAGGAGTTGGATCCTGAGAGGCTTGGCTACATTGAGGTAATTATAATATATATTAACTGATTTTAGAAAATTATGAGAAATATATATTTAAATATATGCTTACCAACCGCAGCACTTAGAGATTTATTACATAGGAGATAATGAAATATATAGTTGCAACTAAAAATCATCACGTTGGACTTTGCTATAATAACTTGAGAAAAAGTCATATATATGACTAACTACGTCCTTTTATTAAAATTTTGGTTACCGTGTTGTGTCGTTCAACAATACACGTCGAGTTAATAATATAAAATGCTTACCAACTTTCATATATATTATGATTTAACTTTTTTAATATATATTTTAAATTAAAATCGGAAATTGATTGGAGTGGTTAGCTTAGAGTCATATTATTCGTTATATTCCAAGATTAAGATCACCTAATGCCCTAAATCTTGCTGTAAGCATTGCAAGATTAACTGATGATGATTGATGATTGCATGTCAAGGGTGGAATTACTTGTCATGATTATTACAAAAATTCATATATTGGTCATAACTTTTCGCCAGAAATTATTATGTCCCATGTGGACTTCCTATGTTTATCTTATCTCAATGCGTGTCTTTAGCACTCAAACCCATGGACCATATGCTTTAACGTGTATTTTCTCCAAAATTATTGTTATTATTATTATTAATATTATTATTACAATCATTCCGCATGATCTGGCTTTTCTTGTCATCTTTTATGTCATGCATGGGCTTCATTTTGAAAGTTTCCGTTTCATTATATTTTATAATAAACAATGGTTGTCACCTTGAGAAAAATATTATAATTAAATTACCCCTAGATGACTCGTTCTTTATTATTATTATTTTAATTGTGTCAAAGGTTGGTTTTTTTTTAAGACGATACTGATGATTCTATGACATTGCAGCTTTGGCAGTTGGAGACACTGCTGCTACAGAAAGACACCTACTTAAATTACAGTCAAGCGCTTAGCTACACAAGCCAAGCTCTAAGCCAGAACCTACATGGGCTCAGATACAAGAGCCCCATACAAAGAATCAGCACCAACTTTCTCTACTTCATGCAAGAGAATTGGAGGAGGATTTGGGTCCTAATGCTTTGGATTATGATCATGATCGGACTTTTTGTGTGGAAATTCTATCAGTACAAGCAGAAGAATGCTTTCAAGATCATGGGATATTGCCTTCTAACAGCTAAAGGAGCTGCCGAGACATTGAAACTCAACATGGCTCTCATACTATTGCCTGTTTGTAGGAACACGATTACTTGGCTAAGGTCATCTAGGGTGGGAGGCTTTGTGCCGTTTGATGACAACATTAACTTTCACAAGGTCAGACTTCTATCTCACAACCTTTTAGTTATTATCTCTGCATGTTTTTCATTTTCTCGTGCAAAACAAGAATGAAGTCTTGAGGCGTAAGTTTATGTTGCTTGACTTTGTGACTGAGTCAGTGATTCTTGTATATGAGGTTCTCTGAACTGGGCAGTAAAATATAGCTTTAGGGTAGATGATTCATTTTGAAAAAGTTTAACGCTTTGAGTACATCAGAGTCAATTATCTGTAAGAGATTCTGTTCTTTAAAATAATAGTACCCAAAAAAATGGAACTTTGACTTGGACGAGGTGGTAAGATTACCTTGCCAGTCAATGCATTATCTGATACATTTGCTGAGTGCATAAGGCTTTCTACACAAACGTAGAAATATTATTTGATTGTTAACCTTATAGATGTTGTGTTAACAATCTGACTTTGCGAGATTATGTTTTTAGGACAAATTTTGTTGTCTGAATAAAGGGTGAATAATGATAAAGCTAACATAGGGGGTTTAACGGTAAAAGATGTTATAATGAACTCCTTATCTGTTTCACTAAGCATTGTAATTTTTCCTGTATGTGAACAGACCATAGCAGCAGCCATAGTAATCGGAATCATTCTCCATGCTGGAAACCACTTGGCATGCGATTTTCCGAGGCTCATAGACTCGCCCGATTCCTCTTACAGCCTTTACATGACGAATGACTTTGGTAATCAAAAGCCCGAATACATAGACCTCGTTAAAGGTATCGAAGGCATCACTGGTCTCTTGATGGTGATTCTCATGTCCATCGCTTTTATATTGGCCACGAGATGGTTCAGGAGAAGCTTGATTAAACTGCCAAAGCCATTGGACAAGCTGACTGGTTATAATGCCTTCTGGTATTCGCATCATCTGTTGGTCTTCGTCTACATCTTGCTGATCATTCATGGGACGTTCCTTTATCTCGTGCACCACTGGTACAAAAAGACGGTACGTACGATTATGGTTGGTTATATGTTAACGTTCCTTAAATGTTTCCGTGAGAAAATGACATTACGTTTCTTCTTCGTCGCTTTGCTTCAGACATGGATGTATCTTGCAGTACCCGTGCTTTTATACACCGGGGAAAGAACGCTTAGATTCCTCCGGTCTGGGTCTTACAGTGTCAGGATTTTGAAGGTGATCATGAGGAAAGCAAAAGAGAGTTGTTACGAAAAAAAGAAAATCTTGATAAGTTTTGCTAATGAAATTCCATTTTGGAATGAACTCTTTTCAGGCAGCCATTTATCCGGGAAATGTCCTCACTCTGCAAATGTCGAAGCCGCCGCAGTTTAAGTACAAGAGCGGACAGTACATGTTCGTGCAGTGCCCCGCTGTTTCTCCATTTGAATGGTAAGAATAATCGACATAACTCAACGAAAATAAGACAGAAAGATTTATTTGAACAATTTCATTTTTCTCACGCATGCAGGCATCCATTTTCGATTACCTCAGCACCTGGCGACGATTATCTAAGCATTCACATAAGGCAATTAGGCGATTGGACTCGTGACCTCAAGAAAGTGTTTTCCGACGCATGCGAGCCGCCTGTTGCTGGCAAAAGCGGTTTGCTTAGAGCTGATGAAACTACAAAGAGAAGGTATGTATACGCTCATATACAAAGAGAAGTACAATCTTTGGCCCATAATGTAACAGCTAGCTCTCTTTATGCAGCTTGCCTAAGCTCTTAATAGATGGTCCCTATGGTGCACCAGCACAAGATTACAAGAAATACGACATTCTTCTACTCATCGGTCTCGGGATAGGGGCGACGCCTTTCATTAGCATCCTAAAAGATTTGCTAAACAACATTGTCAAATTGGAGGAACAGGTAATAAAATGTGATTATCTGGCAGCCTTGGCTTTATGATTGCATGGCCTTTTGATGTGCTGGTAATAAAAAACTTGAGCATATGATGCTATTTTCAGGACTCAGTTACAGATTTCAGCAGATTATCGGACCAAAGCTCGGGATCTTACGATTCGCTAACTACAACTCCTAGACGTAAGAAACCACTGAGGACTACAAACGCATACTTCTATTGGGTCACCCGAGAGCAGGGCTCGTTCGACTGGTTCAAAGGGGTGATGAACGAAGTCGCAGAACTTGATCAGAGGGTAATACATTTTAGGAATCATTCAACAAAAAGTATCAACTTTCTGATAAGCTCTTGAATATCCAACCTTACATTGGTTAAAATCTTTCTTCAGGGTGTTATTGAGATGCATAATTACCTAACTAGCGTGTACGAAGAAGGGGATGCTCGGTCGGCTCTCATAACCATGGTCCAGGCACTAAATCATGCTAAAAACGGCGTCGACATCGTATCTGGGACGAGGGTATGATCTCAAATTGGTTCTTCAGATCTTTGTCTAAATCATTTGCTATGGTTGTTGTTCATTGGATGAAACTCGACATTATCGAAATAGGTTCGAACGCACTTCGCGAGGCCGAACTGGAAGAAAGTTCTTGCCAAAGTTGGGACTAAACACGCCAATGCAAGAATAGGTCAGTACATACATATATTACAAACTAAAGTTGTTGAATTTGCTTAATATTATAGGAGGATGTTAGAAATATTGATTGATGGTTTTTCTTTGGAGCAGGTGTTTTCTATTGTGGGGTGCCTGTTTTGGCTAAAGAGCTCAGTCAGCTGTGCTACGAATACAATCAGAAAGGGTCGACCAAATTTGAGTTCCACAAAGAACACTTTTAACTAGGGAGTATGCATGCATGCTATTACCAATGGAATGGAAGCTTACATTTCAACCAAAAGTCTCTGCCTTCATAAAAAAAACCAAAGGCTACAGTGGAGAAAGGAGAGATGATGATAATAACTGTAAAGTCCTATTATTATTATTATTATTATTATTATTATTATTATTATAGGTAGGAAGAGATAGAATACGAATATACGTACGGATACAAAAGAAAGTATCTACAATACAATACAACATTGGACGCTGCCAAGTGGCAACATTCAGAAAGAAAGCTTATTACCCCATAAGAATTTAATTTATGTAATGATGCTATCCTATCTATTGCTATCAGATGGGGTGTGTTTTGTTTTGTTAGTGCGTTACAGCATAAAGGGGACATTGACTTATGCTATACACTACAACAGTGGATTTTGAAAAAGAGAAAAAGGGACATTTGTGGAAGAAAAGAGGCCGCTTGTTGTCTCTGAATTTAATGGTACGATTCGTTTTTTGCTTGGATTGGATGTATTGTTGTAATGATGATAAGTACTTCCACTAACTATCATGATGTGAAAGTGAAAGTGGGGCTTATAAGGAGAATTATCATTTATTTGTCAGATGCAAAGAAACTACGTTGAAGCGACAAAGCAAGCAATCACTTTCACTAGACATAGTCACATAGTTCTCTTAAATACGGAGCCAAATTTTGGAGCGACGTTGGCTCCGTTGGGCCTTTTAGCCCATTCATATGGGGCTTTATTCGAAACAAAATGGACCCATAATATACGACGAAGCCCATTCCATTTACATCGCCCGCCCCGCCTATGCACCAACTAGGCTTAGTTGGTCCGTGATAACCTACCACCCAAATGGGTTGAGATTGTGACATGTGTTCCAATCTAAAAAATGATACTGAGATTAACACTCTGAATGAGAAGGGTGACACGTGTCACAATAGTTTGGGAACTCTAGACTAAATTTCACTATAATACGGCGTTGTAAGAAACAACACTCACCAGACATCAATTATACATGCATGCTAAATATGGTATATGCTATGAATGTTTTCTATAAGAAGTAAGTTAGTTGTTCCTTTTCCCTCGAACCACCTTCGCCGTATAAGTCGTTCCACTGCTTCAATTCGTTCATCATGGCTCCTTGGGCTGCAAAACTTGCTGCGACCTGCGGCGCGGCATTATTGCACATTTGTAGTTTGTAAGGGATTTATTTTCTGAAAGCTGATTTTAATATTGATCATCTTTATATATATATATATATGATGAGTAAGATGGATTGAAGGACTACCTGGCTTTTGGCTTCCTTGAAATCTCCCATGTTCAGTGGCCTTATAGTGATCACTCTTTCCTTCTCATTTTCAGCCCTACGCTTCCTTTCCTGAAGTCCAAAAGAGGTCGATCAACTAATTTTCGTTACTGTAATAGAACCGAAATATAAGTATATGACTCTCTTGCTGCATTAACTCTCGAACCGGCCGGTAGGCAGCAGTGATGCACAAATTCTATTACACAAACAAAACTAACAAATTTTCAGCATTACTTTAACTCAATGCCAAGAGCAAAAAGAGTATATAAACACCACCTTCGAGTCGCTGCCACTGTATCCCTCAGTCATAGTTGCAAGCTCGATAATGCTCAATCTCTCATCAACTTTCTCTTTGGCCCGAGATCAAAAGGCCTGTTGGTGGCAGCAAGAATAAGAATCCTCTCGCCCATATCTTCCTTCGTCAACAACCCATCCCAGTGATTCATGAACTCATTCTTAATCTTCCTCATGGCCTCATGCTCCCCAGATTTATTCCTCTGCCCGAGCATGCTATCCACTTCACTTCATCCACGAATATGATATAGTAAGGAAAATGATTGATCAACTCCTCGATTATTTTAAGGTTTTAAGCTTTAGATCATGACATCCATCATATAGAATGTGTTTACTCTTGTCATCAATGTAATGAGTTGTTCTCTTAACTACAATCAACATTCTTCTTGTCACAAATAAAATAGTAAGACTTGGGACAAAGTCAAAGATCCCAACTATAGGTCAGGCATGACGTGCCTCCCTTATAAGAAGATAACCGTAGTAGCTTAAAGAAAACCACCGAAAATAACATTTAGACTTGTCGGCTCATAGACAACTAAACTAACTATAAGCAGCCATGCATGGACTTAAAACCCAATCAAATCCCACAGAAGAAACCCCTCAAACAATCCCGCGAAGAAATCGACAGACTCGAGCAGGCGAGGAAGAAGCAAGAACGCAGAGTCCAAACCCTCGTGCAAAACACAAACACCTATACTTCATCTTCCAAGCCGTCATTCTCTCCACGGTCGGGGGGGTGCGAGCTTTTGAGGCCGAAGGCTAGTTTGGTGAAGGAAGTGGAAGAGATCATATGCGGTGGGTGGCACATGTTTGTTTTCGGGATTGGTGGTCGGGTTTGATGGACGGACGGCTGCTGTAGAATGCATGTTTTTTTGCCATTCTTTGTATGTAAGGATAGAAAGTGTGTCAAGCTATGTTGATTCTGTGTTTCTTTTCTTTGTATTCATTCAATCAAACATCACCTATGTTTCGTTCTTTCTAAGAGCTATTTTATTTATTACACAAAATGTAAAAAGAAAAAAGAAAATAAAAAATAAAAATGAAAACTGCGTTTGCCGGGAGTCGAACCCGGGTCTATTGCTTGGAAGGCAATTATCCTAACCGTTGGACTACAAACGCCTTATATCTTCATACATTTATAAATTAAAACATTACATTCAAAAATGTAATATTACATGAACAAAGAAGAAAACATACATACACACAGAACCATAACCTTATTTATAGCACAACACAACAACACAGATTTACAGCAAGAATGCAAACACTTAAAATAGAATTCGAATATGTTACAACACGGCTGGTTTTCCGATTATTGACACATGGACACCACCATCCTATATCATACACAACAAACCACACTGATTTATTTTTTCTCAAACATTCCTTCGAACCACCATATCGAAACAAAATGGACGACAGCGAAACACATTAACTGCTTAGGGAGCCTGCAAAGTCGGAGGAATATGAAATATAGGCATCTTCAGATCCAAGACTGATGCACCACGAACGACCTCTCTGGCTCGGCATTGTTCGTGCTTGTAGTGAAGCTGAAACCAGAAGGGTTACCTGAAAACATAGCCAATAAATTCCCACCGTGCACTCTACCTTCTGGAAGCTTGTTGGATATTGGGTTGCCACTAGCCATCGCGAGCGCGTGTGGAGGGCCAGAATGCCGATTCCAAGAATCGACATAAGTTACAATACTGTTGCTATCCACATTTGGAACATCGACCCTCATATTTTCAATGGTCAAAGGGGGCTGCTTCATCTTATATTTGTTGTCCTTCGAAGGATCTTGGACAACAACAACTCCCGCGGTCTCACCGCCATGAACCCTTTTGTCCTGAACCAGACCACCGTGAGACGCGCAGAGTCCAGTCTTGACCCTAGCAATCGACTCACAAGGGGCATCGCCCAGCCCGAAGTCCGAACCAACATGACCCCACGAGCACCGATTACCTCCACCGTGAGCTTTGCAGAAATCTGTACTCCCCTGAGCACTTTTCCCACAGCCCTCGAACTTGCACCTCTTACCTCCACCATGGCGCACGCAGAAGTCAGTCCTGCCCCTCGCACTCCTCGTGCACTCCGGGACAGCACACCTCTTACCACCACCATGTGCCACGCAGAACAGAGTCCCTCCGTGGACACTCTTAGGACAAACTCCTCCTTCGAACGAGCATCTCTTGCCTCCACCGTGCCCCTTACAAAACGGGGTACTCCCCTCCGCCCCTTTATTGCAACCCAGGTAGGTACATCGCTTGCCTCCCCCGTGAGCCTTGCAAAACATCGTACTGCCCTGAGCTCCCTTGGAGCAGTCGGGAAACTGGCACCTCCGACCGCCTCCGTGGGAGATGCAAAGACCAGAGAGTCCCTCGGCACTTTTCGTGCAATTCTCTCTCTGGCATCTCTTGCCACCGCCGTGGCGGATGCAGAGCCCAGACCGGCCTCTGGCCGCACGGACGCAACCCTCGTGGCTGCAGCGCCGGCCACCGCCGTGCGCGATGCAGAATTCAGTTCGGCCTTCAGCGCTCTTAGTGCATCCTAGGAATTCGCACCTTCGTCCACCTCCGTGGGCTTTGCAGAACGCGGTTCGGCCTTCGGCTCCTTTGCTGCAGCCAGGACGCTGGCACCTGCGACCGCCGCCATGGGCGATGCAGAGGCCGGAGGCGCCTCTCGCTCCTTTAGTGCATCCTTGAAACTGACATTGTTTAGTACTGCTACTACGCTGCTGCTGAGACTGTGTTGTTATCCCGGAAGTACAGGTTACTGAGCTTTTTGGCATTGTTATCACGCTCGAAGAGAGACCTGGAGATGTTGACATGATCTGATCAAGGGACTGGTTTGGGAAAGAGATGTTGTCCGTGTTCTGAGCATTTATTGGTCGCAACAAAGGGTTCCTCGTTGACCCGCCACCCACATTCATAGCCCCATAAAGGCTAATCATCTCCGTAGCACTCTTTGGGACAGTGGAGTTTGAATAGATAGTCGTGATATCAGACACAGCAGAAACACTGGAAAGACTCAGCTGCAGATCGACCTCGGGTGAAGCATTCACTGGTTTCGGGTAGGAACTTGCTGATTTCTCTGAGCCTGATGATTTATCACCTCCTAGATGGAGAGAGAAGTCGAGATCCAGATCCATCGAGGACTCTTCTTCGGTTTCCTTAGCCGAAGACATTGAGGTACACACGGTAGCTGTACTTCCCTTACTATCTGACGAGCTCGAGGAATTGCCAAGTCGGAGACCTAATGATGATTCCATCTTCTGATTCAAAGGCCTGTCCCGAACACTCCACTTTCGCTTGAGTCCCTTCTGGCCATCTGTGGAAGAGTTTCCAAAACCCGGCGAATCAAGCCTTAGTGTTGTGTCCGCACAATAAAAAATTCCCCCTCCTGCTCCATTTCCTCCAATTTGAATGGAATCGCCAAGATTCTTGAATGCATTTGGTTTCGGTTTAGAAGCAAAGAGCAAATTCCAGAATCTGGCATCCATGCCCAACCAAACTACAGCACTCTCAATTGAAACAAAATAAGTTGCTAAAGAACAGTCTTTCCTGACTTCCGGGTTTAATTAGTTATCTACAACACTAAACTAGCACTAGGTTAGATGTCTCTGAACGAGCACACCCCACCTCCGCTAACAAATCCAGAAGTATCACGCCGATCCATTGGTCGTAAATAGGTCAGATGCTTCTCCAGTTAACTATAATAACACATCACGCCTTCAGATGGTTCTCAACATTCGGGAACAGTAAACATCCAGTTGCACCTGCAAAAGCTGCATGTTAGTGGGAGGCATAACCACATTACTTTGCAGCTGAGGGAAAGATAATCATATTGAAATTCACATCTTTGTTCAGAAGCTAAGTAATTGTGATTAGTATTATTATTAACCAAAATGTGACAATCATCTACTGATTTCACAGCTGCATGTTCCCAGCAGAAAGCTTCAATGGAAGAATATCTGAATGCCAGATATGATATTTTTATAAAACTGTTTTAACTATAGGTAATCTGCTGCTTATCTTGAATGATCTGACTGTGTCATAATGTGATTATACAAGGTTTAATATCGATAAAGAGATATCAAACCAACCTAATTTTACACTATAACACGGGAACCAAAAATCTAAAAAATATAGACCTCAAAATTGGCATACCCCAAATCAAATCAAGTCAAAGCATGCAGAAACGAAACCCACACGCCACAGCACATAGGATAAACTATTACTCTTTCATCTCCCCAAAGCAGACCGCACCGGAAGGGAAAGAATATATTTTGAGAATTAAACCCAGAAACCCAAATAAAGCATCAAGTTTTCGAGCTGAATTCTGAAATCCGAAGATACAATCATCATATTACCAAGAAAATAAATAAACAATTCAAAACATAATTGCAAAACCACAAACAAGTAAACCAAGTGTTTCAACAACCGATGACAGATAATTCAGATCGAAGAATGATCACCTTTCGTTTCGAGCTCTCAAACTTATCTAGGAAGGGGCTTCGCAGCTTCGAGGTATCGCGATATTAGTCGAATATTACAAAACAACCCAGAGGTCGAACGACGATGATAGAGAAAGCTAGGGCTTAGCAAGCGCCGGCAACATACAGAAGAGATGGACAGATAGATAACATACGTATGATTTCTTTTTGTGCTTTTTTCTCTTTATATTATTCATTTTACGCGTTTGAAAATACAGACTGAGGTTAAAAGAGATAATTACATAATCGCCCCAAAACAATTCACAATTCGACACAGACCTCTTAGCAACAGTAATATTGTACAATAACATCCTCTATGCACACAGCACGTGGTTTTCTGACTTTGGTAAATCTCCAAACCAATACCACTTACTTAACTATTAAAAAATATCTTTCACATTAATTAATTAATTAAAAAAAAAACAAAGAAGCGTAGACAAAAGAATTTATGATTCCTTCGCATCCTCGAAAGGGCACATAGACTTTTCTTTCTATCTTATTTTCTTACTAAGTTAATTGTTTTGCGGCAAATGGAAATTGAGTTCGCTAAGGGTCAGTAGCAACTCGCCACCGCTAGTGGTGCGTGGGGAGTGGGGCCCACTCCACGAGCATATAGCTGGAATATTCATCGGCCTAATTATGGTTGTTGAAAGCTTGACTAATATAATACCTTTCTTTTCATTAATCTATTTACTAATAAAAACGTAATGTAAATAAATAGATAGAGAAGAACGTAACTAGTGATCGAACTATAATTAAGGAATAATCAACGTGATCATATCTTGAAATGACAAAAGTTGAACAAATCTCTTTGATATAAAGAGTGGTGGTTAGTGTATATAGAAGAATCATAAGATTTATCAAGAGCTCTCTCATCTCTATCACTCTGAAGTCTTATTTCTCATGTTGGAGGCATTGTCTTAAGACCCAATAATAGTTTCGAACAAAACTTAAATGAGCCATGAAATGGCATTTTAAGAACTATTTATTTTGTGTTCAAGAATTAGGCCCACAACGAACTATATAGATTTTGGTTGGGCTTTAACTTGGATCGAGTTCACATACACACACCAAGTCAAATGGTCCATCTGCCATTTTAAGTTTTTTTTTTTTTTTTAAGGGTAGCTTAGCTTAGGTGGTGCTTATTATTGAGTCAATTATACATATTGAAAACGTGATAAAAAGATTCGGGCAAGTGGGGTCGAATTGAATATTGTAATAGATTAAGAAATTAATTTGTATTTATTTTTATTAAATTGCTTCTGCTCGTAGCCCATCCGTGGAAATAAGTGTAGAGCTACGTACGACTAGGTTTTCTAGTTATTAAGCTGATGATGGTTTTACTTTTAAGTTGGTAAAAATATTGTCTTGTATAGTCATGAATAGGAGGACACAAACGAGTTTCTATTGTCATGGCTTGATTTCATCATTAAAGGTTGTAATATCACATATATATATATATATATATATATATATTGGTCTGTACTCTTTGGTGTTCAGAAGAGAGGGCTCGAAAGTTGGCTTATATGAAGAGCCTACAAGAAGTCATATAGTGAATATTCTTGCAAAATAATATAGTGATATGATAGGAAATAAATCATTCTCAATACCAATAGAAGCAAATCACTAGAAGACGATACTAATTAAATAATACCATCCTCTTTTATTTTGTTGGCTCGAAGTATAGATTATAGTCAATAGTCTTGTGCCTTCTTGGAGCTGATGCTCGTTGACTTGTAGCAGCATCACACTCGCAAGGTTCCGATGATAAAACTCCATAAATAAAAGGAAAAAATTTCGTAAATAGTGCTCCAAAAACTAGTCCCTCAATGGACTTAGTGAAATCAAACAGCCTATGGAGCGTTGTTTTGTCTAATGTGTTGCATTATAGTTTCTTGTCCTTGAGCTATTGTTTTCTTGCACGTTGTTGTGATTTAAAATACTTTTTAACCCCATTTTTATTTACTTCTTTCAAGGGTTTTTGTAAGATCTCAGAAACACATCGATCGAAGGTTTTCATTCTCGAGTCCACTCTATTACTTGTTTTTATTTTTCTTACTTACAACATCTAAGAAGTTTATTGGTAAGAGTGTTATTTTTATAGTGTAGATAAATAATGGCATCGTAAATCATAACGTTAGTCCTGTAAGATAGGTTCACTTGCTCAAGCCTGAATTTTCGCAGATGACAAGTACATTGAAGCCTGTGTTAATATTATATATATATATATATATATATGTGTGTGTGTGTGTGTGTGTGTAGAATAATAAGCCGTAGCTTATTTTATAGTAAATTTCCTTGTATTTGGCTAGTGATATACGTTGTCCCATATTATATGTATGAATCTTCCCCCCAAAAAAATGGATTACACTTCAAAATTATTATAAATTGTAGAGTGATCTTTTAACAAGAAGACGAAATTTTATTAAAACCCTAGTGCCTTCCCCACATAACTTCCATAATCAAGATTCTCAGTACTTTTCGTCCTCAAAAGTAACTATGAAATAAAAATAAAAATAAAAATCCTTGGCCGGTTTTTGTAATATATTCTTCGTTGATAGTATTAATGAGGATGATTTTACCTTAAATTGTACATATCGAACATAGTTGTAACTAGGCGAAGTGCTCAAAGTTACTGTCCCTACGCGTTTTCACTGTTAGAATCGGCTTAGGTAATAAATTAACGATTAATTTAAGACAGCTTTAGAAACCCTTATTATAATAAAAATTAAACATTAATAAGAAGAAAAACAAATATTTAAGTATAAGATGCCCAATCATTATGCAATAATGATAAAGACAAAGTTTAGCTTTATACGTCCTACAAAGAATAACAAATAAACATGAACTGTCTGAACACAAAGTGATGAAGCATAGTCCAATTATATGTAAGTACAAATCGGCTAATAATCAAAAGTATTTTCCTATTTCGACGGTTATACATAATCATCAAATCTATAATTGAGCAATTAAACGATGAATAGTGCTACACAACTAATCATTCCTCGATATTAATTTAAATCATGAGGTTTTTGGCACAATGCTCACCACCACCTAAGTCTAAAAGGCGACGTATCATCTAACACTGAGTTTTAAAAGCACACGAATAAACCCTATCATGAAGCTATAACTGATATTTTATTTCATTTGCTCATATATGATATGAACCACTTATTGCATTTGTATTATTCTAATTCAACCCCACTTTTATAATTCCGTCACAATTTTGTTCGATACGTCGTCAAGGAATCTTTGGACCTATACGACAAGTCAACCGACCCGATACTCTTGGGCCGGACATGGTCAACGGTCGAAACAATGCATGATGATATGAAATTCAATACATATAACAATTTGGATGGATTAGCTGCAACAATGAAGTATGTGTGTTTCATTGTATGCGGACAGAAATTTTCTTTCGAGTAAATTAAGGAAAAAACAAACTAATTCTATAACAATCATGTAATATTATTCTTAGAATTATTTATTTTATGAATTGATCATAGCTTTTGTACTTTGGAAGTGGTATAAATAGCTAAAGAGAATGGGGAGACATTTACTGCTACATGTCAATAATTATTGATGGAAGACACCAAAATCTTGGTGTATACTTAATGAGCATCACTGTTGAATATTAATTACGAACACCCCAAACATCAACTCATGCAATAACTATGACTACCTAAGATTGAAGTTCATTTTTATTATACCACATATAAAGTCCTTTTCACAAATACGGAAATTTAATAGAAAATAATTCTTATATATTTATAATATATTTGGGAAGGTGCGAGGCTCGTCACGAAACGACGGACGTATTGCCTGGATTGATTCATGCATGAGGTAGAGATATGCTGGTAAATTTAGATTTTTTATATTTATTTATTTTTTCTTTTGGGAAAATCAAACTCTAATATATATATATCTATATATTAATTAAATTACTTAAATTGAAATAATCGGAATGCAGCAGCTGTATTCACAGAAAAACACAGCCTTTTATTACTTTATTAACGGTTATCAAATCCTAGGTTGCCTGCCACGTTAAACCTAGCTGTCTCACTTAAGTACAAAATAACAGACCAAATACAAACTGTTAAAACAATAAAAAGAAGATAAAATCATTTATTAATAATAAATTAAGGTCTAATAAATATTAACCATGCCGTTAAAAAACGATTTGCCGGTCAAAGATAGTCTGACGTTTATATCTATCTCTTTACTTCATTCGTTTTGACTGACCTTATTAACGGAACCGTCGCGTGTCACGTGATACCTAGTTAGTTCAAGAAAAAAAAAAAAAAAAAAAAAAAAAAAAGGAGTTGAATTACCAATTATGCCCCTGGTAGTGCTTTGGATCAGATTTTGTCCACGTGTCACGATCCCAGGTGCCCATTAGATGCGGCGGCTCGTTGAAAATATCTACTCCCTAATCTTAACCCCAACCGTTAATCTCAGATTAATTAAACGTAAGAAAAGGAAAAACCTCTTCAAGAAAACCGCCTAATATTACTGTGAGACTTTTCTTCTCCTTCTTCCTCTTTTTTTAAAAAAAAAAAACCGTTAATTTATATTTTGAGGTTTATTTGCATCCCTATAAAAGAGCGTCTACACCACTCTTATTTCCTTCTGCACCATTACATTACAGCACAACACACACACACTAAAAACACACACTTATTTCTCTATCTTCAACGTAGAACATATTAGGCACTCTTGCCCCAAGAAAAGAAGAAGAAGAAGAAGAAGACCACTCATATCCCAAACTTTCCTTGAGAAAAAGCTTTATTTTAAGAATCTCGAAGAAGGAGAGGAAAAAAGAAAAGGCAGAGGAATCATCAAAGTTTTCCATTTGGGTGATTTTGTGGTTTCTCAAATCAGCCCAGCAAAAGGCATCAACACTCTCTCCGTAGTAAAAGCAAAGCACAAAGCTTTCACTGTCTGTCTGTCTTCTCTTGCCATATTTTGATATTCCCTTCAAACTTTTTCTTGGAAATCTTTTGTGCTTTTTTTTTCCTTATCTTCCCTCATACACACACTACTGCGTGTTTTGTCTCCTCCCTCCTCGGCGCTCTGTATCTCTTCTTTTGATTGTCTTGCTTTCTTCAAAGCTTTTGTTAAAAAAAGATCATCAGTCTTTTCTCTCTTTATTTCCCTCAAGACTTCTCTTTAACGTTTGCTAGCTAGCTTTCTCTTTATTCCCTCCTGCACGCCCTCTTCATAAGCCCTTTTCTTTCGCTTTCAATGCGAATCTAGCAAAAAAACACAGCAAAGAAGAAGAAGAAGACGAAGAAATAATGTTGTCCGACCCAAGAGTCAAATACACCGAACATATGAACCTAATAACCACAGCTGTGACCAAACATACCGACGTAATCATGGCGAAGACCGTAAGGTTCACTGTCACCGACGCAGACGCCACAGACTCCTCAAGTGAAGAAGAAGAAGACAACCACTTTATTCACTGCAAACGCCGGCGGGTCAGAAAATACATCAACGAGGTTAGACTTCTAAAGAGCCGTGGTGATAGAAAATGCGAGGCCAACGTCAGCAACCCAGGCGGTCTAATGAAACGGAAGAGGAAAAACAGCAAAACGAAGGTAGATGTTAGTGTCAGAAGAAAGCGGCCAGTTAGGGAGAGCAGCTGCGGTGGCAGCAAGAAGTTTCGCGGCGTTCGCCAGAGGCCTTGGGGGAAATGGGCCGCCGAGATCAGAGATCCGATGAGACGGGTTCGGCTGTGGTTGGGTACTTACGACACCGCGGAGCAGGCGGCGATGGTGTACGACCACGCGGCTATCAAGCTTCGTGGACCCAACGCGCTGACAAATTTCTCCTCCGACAGATATGCTGCTACCGCCACTTTTGGCAACGCTGCTGCTTTAACTGATGTTTCAGCAAAGGACGCCAACAAGACAAGCTCGGACTACAACTCCCGGGAAGAGGAGCCTCCGTCGCCGTCGCCGTCGCACAGCAATGCTGTGAAGTCCCCCAAGTCCGTCCTTAGATTTACTGAACCCGAGGCGGAGATGGAGTCGACGTGCGTGTCCAACGTCTCCACACAACAAAAAGACGTCGCCGATGAAGAAAATAATCCTTTCGCCGGAGTTAGTTCGATTTTTCCGACCAACGACGGAGACTTGTTCGCCGGCTTTGAACTTGACGACTCCGTCCCCGATTTATCCGACTTGTTTGCTCAAGTAAATACTTTCCCAGATTATGACCCGTTTGGCCCGATGGGTTTGGTGAGCTGCTGCAGCAGCGATGCGCTTATCGGGTCGAAAGGGTCGGGTTCGTGGATCGGGTCAACAGCCTGGCAAGTGGACGACTTGTTTGAGGATGTAGGGGATGCTTTCGGGTCGGATCTGTTATTAGCTCTCTAATGGTTTATTATTATTATTAATATTATGTTAATTAGATGAGTATTTATTTATATATAGTATATATGTTAAAATCAGCAGATTCTGCTGATTTCTCGGCAGTTTTGTGAACGGTGGTGTTCAAATTGTGTTTCATATATTGGTAAATTAAATGTAATGCGTTGTTTAATGTCTAAATTATTTTCACCAAATTACTATAACGGCTAATGGGACGAAGTGTGGGCATCGTACGTATTTTGTCTGAATAAAATCACGTGACTTGCAATATGGCTTTGAGTTAGGTGAAAGAATATAATCGAATGACATTTAATTAAATACCCAACTTGTACCATTAATTTTGGTTTAATTAATCACAATGAAATTATTTCTACAGCGCATTTAATAACGAAGAATATGAAGTTCAAAAGCTTGTGCTATAGCTAAAGCTAAAGCTACTCTATGTTATGGCCTTGGGTGGTATATCACACTATATTAACCTATTTAATTTTATTTCGAATTGTTCCCAATGGGTCAAGTGGTCCGACACATACCTCTATTAAGTTTTTTCATGTTTAATTTAGGCTGAACTTTATTATTATAAAGATAACAATATATTTCCAACCACTAATTTATTTTCAGTGACTTTCCTTCATTGAAACCTAGCACATTAACCATCCAACTACAAACCTTTCATCTGTCAAATTTTTTTTCCTGACAATTTATTATATTGTTGGCATAACTAATGCAAAGATTTGCCTGAAGATTTCTGCCACTTGGATTGCAACTATACACGAACGACGACACAATGACTGATTATTTCCCTTTTTTTCACTATTTCCATGGACCAATTTACAAGGATGTCTCATACTTATATATTTCTTGTGATATTTTTGGCAAATAATCGTCTAAATATGATGATCAGTGGTCCTATGATGAGCTGTGAAGCTCAGAGGTAGCATAGATTCGGACAAAAATAACATACACAACTTGGCTTTATATTAAAAACCTCTGCAGGTATATCAGATGAAAAATCTCAACTTTATACCAAATTTTGTATTTATATATAGATTTGTTTCATGTATGTAACAACTACATATTTTTTGTGGTAAAAAAAAAGATGATTCTAGCAACGAACTTATAGACAGATAGGTGATGTATATATTTACATGTTGATGAATGGCAAGTATATATATGGTCTATGAATCATTATGTCTGATATCGCCACGATCCCAAGTTGCCGCATAAAGACGCGACTATGTCATTTTCCATGAAATACGTTAATATATTAACTTAAATAAAAAATATTGCTAAAGAGATATGTATAACCATGTTATTGTTGTCTATATCAGAAGTATTATTCAAGGTTGGTTGAAGAATTTATTGAAAGTAAATCTTTGCTAGATCTTCCCTGTCAGGTATCTCAATACTTGGCATATTCAATAATATTATTGCTTTGCTGCTCTATATATTTATATATAATATATTACAAATGCATGCATATATTTACGCCGCAACGAGCAGTACTGACTGCTGCAAAACTTGTACGCTGGTGATTAGATTTTTTATGGCACGTACTTTAAAAACAACTATTAATGAGAGACTATACTATGCTATGCCTTCTTCTCTTGCATGTTGGTTGACCTTTCTTCTTTCTAAAGGGGCAAACATAACCATTACGGCCGCAATGGCTTGGAAAATTGCAGTTTTATTTATGGTCCCCATTAAGATTTTGTTTTTTCTTTTCCAAGATTTTTTTCATGCCATGTATAGTAATTGTGATCTTTTTGGGTTTTTTTTTTCTTTGGAGAATTATATGGTTATCTTTCTTCAAATATTTTCTTCAAACATAACTGTTGGGCTTCAAAAGATGGGCTTTAGGAGTGGGCCTGTAGTTATCAGGCCTCATCATCAATATTTCTCACCCAGGCCCAAAAACCATCTTATTCGGAGAGTGTTTGTCTTAGCTTAGTAGTTGGGATAAAAGTAATGACTTCGTAATTTAAGTTGACTTCACAACAATACCTATAGATTATTATTATTATTTCTTTTTTTTTTCCTATGAAAAATATATTTTTTTCCACTAGGTTTATGGAGTACTAGTGAACTAGCCGTTGACTGTCCAACTACTATTACTATGTGTGTGTGTGTGTGCGTGCACCTTCAAGTTAATGATGACACTAATCAACTAAAAATGCTCATCATTATGTAATAAGTAGTTGGTTTATGATTCAACCTCACATTGAAATATATATATAATATATTAAGGAGAGTGGTTGGTTGGCTTCTTTCACCGTGTTGTTAGAATGTCCAACCATGCATATTATAATTATATATAAGTTCCTATTAGTTTAAGAGATGAGATCTTGATGTATATGCATGCTATCCCACAATTAAAATAGTATATTAAATCAATATATCTATAAATTTCATATTATCCTTATTGTATTTGAAGTTATTATTTAGACACAAATTATATATTAAGGTCAGTGAAAGCAAATCTTGTACTTTTGATGATTATAATATATTCTTCAAATAAAGTAAATCACAATTAATGCAATATTTTCTAGTCTTTTTCTTTTTCTTTCTTTCTTTTTTTTTTTTTGGAGACAATCAAGCCCGTGAGTGACTGCAATGAAAATCTTGAAACTATTATTTAAGTTGAAGCGAAGAGGGAAATGAAGACAGAAACAGCGAAGCAACAGATAGAATAAAGGAGAAGGCCAATATAATATGCACAAAAAAAGCTCCATTATTGGATAAGCAAAGACTATGAATCCCCTGCATCAGTCAACGACAGCTTATTAAAGATTAGCAGATTGCAGAGGAAATAAAGATGGCGAAGAGAATGGAGTTCAGCTTTAGATCTTTGAGCAGCCCAATGAACAAACAGTTCATCATCAAGTTGGGCTTCTCAGTTCTTTTTCTTGGTCTCGCTTTCAGGCTTCTCTGTAGTAAATCTGCTGTTTCCGACGCCCCATTTCTTGAAGACACTCAGATTTCAGACCCCTTTATTGTCTCTCGAGGAAATACAGATCAGACTCTTCCCAAAGGTGAAATCTTTATGTATCTTTTTTTCTCTCTTGTCGTCGATGGGATATGCGTGCTATTTGTCTTAGAAAGTTTGTGTTTTGTGGATGAAATGTGATTGGAGAGTGTTCGAGTAAATGTTAAGCTTACGGTTTGATTTTTATTACAAATCATATGCAGAAAATAGTACGGAGGAGACCATTGATAGGGAAGAAAAGTGCAATCTTTATCTGGGAGAATGGATTCCCAACAAATCAGGACCTTCTTACACAAACAAGAGCTGTAGCTTCATCGAAGACCATCAGAACTGCATGAAGAATGGCCGGCTCGACATGGATTATCTTCATTGGAGATGGAAGCCACATGGCTGTGAGTTGCCTCGGTTCGATCCCGACAGATTCTTACAGCGGATGAGGAATAAAAGCTGGGCATTCATAGGCGATTCGATCTCTAGAAACCATGTCCAATCGCTGCTTTGCATGCTCTCAACGGTATGGATTTCCAACCATGATGTTTGTTGCGGTATAACGTCGTTTTGTTCTCTTCTTTCAGGGTTTTTCGAATTCAGTATCTATTCGTTTTCAGGTCGAAGAGGCAGTTCAAGTTTATCACAGCTCGGATTACAGATCAAGAAGATGGATCTTCCCTTCTTACAACTTCACAGTTTCAGTCATCTGGTCGCCTTTCCTAGCGCAAGCTGCGATAAACGAAGACAACAATGGTGTTTCTACATCAGACATAGAACTCAACCTGGACATACTCGACAAGAAATGGACCGACCCATTCGAAAACGTCGACTACGCTATACTTTCGGGCGGTAAATGGTTTGTAAGAACGGCGATATACTACGAAAACAGCTCAATCCTAGGCTGCCATTTCTGCAAAAGAAACCTGACAGATATAGGCTTCGATGTCGCTTACCGAAAAGTTATAAACAGAGTCTTCGACTTCATCATCAACTCTAATCATAAAGGCATGATCTTTTACAGAACTACCACCCCCGTTCACTTTGAGAACGGAGAATGGTACGAAGGCGGGACCTGCAATAGAACGAGCCCGGCCAAAGAGGGCGAGTATCAGCAGAACGTCTTGGTCAAGATTCTTCGTGAGGTTGAACTGACGGAGTTTGAGAAGGTTTCAGCTAGAGCCCGTGACCTCGGGATTAATCTTAGTCTGTTCGACGTGAATCCTATGTCTCTGCTGAGGCCGGACGGACATCCCGGGCCTTACAGATTCTTCCAACCTTTCGCGAAGAATAAGGATGCAAAGGTCATTAGTGATTGTCTGCATTGGTGTTTGCCTGGCCCGGTCGATTCTTGGAACGATCTGTTGATGCAAATGGTGGTGAATGATCCATTGAATTAGGATGATGAGCATTAGTGCTTCACATATATTTTTTTTCCCTTTTTTTTTTGGCAATCTCCATTTGAGTTTAGTCTTTGTTGTACAATTGTCTTAAATCCAGGTATAGAATTTCAATCTTCTAAGAACTTTTGCCAGAATGAATGAATATATGGACCGCTTTTGTTGACCCAATGGGCTCTGAAAGTTTGAACTTTTGTGCCGTCGGACATGGATTAGTATAACCACAACTTCCTCGATATTTTCTATCCATCCTTATCTCATATACTCTTACAGAAAAAAATCCAAAAACAGTGAAGTTTCGTTGTCTTCTGCCCACCATGGAAGCTCAAGCTCCACAGCAACATCGTCGTCATGTAGCCATGTTAACCACGCCCGGACAAGGCCACGTCATACCCTTCCTCGAACTAGCAAGAAAGCTCATTGAGAAACACAGTTTCAAAATCACCATGATGTTGCTCAACAGCAATGTCCCATCATCATCAGCCAAAAAAGACGATGGGCTCATTCAATCCAATCCGAAGCTAAGCTTTGTCTATCTTCCTCCTGTAGATTTAGACGATCTCCCTACTGATGCAAAGCTAGAAACTCGTATCATTTTAGGAGTAGATCGTTCGATCCCATATCTTCGCAAAGTCCTCAAGGAGATTATCGAGTCTAATGGTGTTCTATCAGCGCTTGTGGTTGATGTATTCTGCACAAACACCTTCGATATGGTTCAAGAATTGGGCATTCCCAAGTATGTGTACAATCCTTCTAGCGCCATGGTACTGTCTGCCACTCTCTACTTGCCTGAGCTGGCTAAGAAATTTACTTGTGAGTTTAGGGATTTGCCCGAACCCATTAGGTTCCCGGGTTGCACCGTCCCGGTCCGCGGATCCGATTTGATGGGCTCGTTTGAGGACAGGAAAGATGAGGCATACAAACTGGCCATTCAACTTTGCAAGAAGTACTTATCAGCAGATGGGCTGATCGTTAACAACTTCTTAGAACTAGAATTCGAAACCTTTGATGCTTTGAACCAGCTGGCGCAGTCGGGCTCCATCCCGCCAGTTTACCCCGTCGGTCCGTTGATCCAAAGGGGTTCGACCCGCGAGGGCTATGATGACAGCAGCCGGCGGCGGTTCGACGAGTGCCTGAAATGGCTAGATGATCAGCCGCTCGAGTCGGTCCTCTTCGTATCGTTCGGGAGCGGAGGAACCCTGTCGAGGAAACAGCTGAACCACCTGGCTTCGGGGTTGGAAATGAGCGGTCAGAGATTCCTCCTGGTGGTCAGATGTCCGAACGACGAATCAAGAAACGCAGCATACTTCACCGACGAGAACGAAGTGGACCCTTACGAGTTTCTGCCCGGCGGGTTCAAGGAGAGGACTCAAGAAACGGGCTTTGTGTTGGCCAACTGGGCTCCCCAGATCGAGGTGTTGGCCCACGGGTCGGTGGGTGGGTTCTTATCGCACTGTGGCTGGAACTCGACGCTGGAGAGCATCGTACACGGCGTCCCGGTCATCGCATGGCCTTTATATGCAGAGCAGAAGATGAACGCCGTGTTGCTGAGTGAGGCCTTGAAGGTGGCGATTAGGGTTAAGGAGGACGATGGGGATGGAATCGTGGGCTGCGAGCAGATTTCGAAGGTCGTGAGGGATCTGATCGAAGGAGATGAAGGCGGGGAGCTGAGGAAGAGGATGAGAGGTTTGAAAGATGCTGCTCATAGGGCTTTGCAAGAAGATGGATCTTCAACTAAAGCACTTGCCCATGTAGCTGAACTGTGGATTAATCATGGAAAATAGTTGTACCTTTACTTCATTTCTTCATGCGTTATTACACAGTGAGCAAGCAGCTTTCATGGATCAAAACTAGGATCATCATGAAGAGGAGAAGAAAAAGCTCTATAAAGCAGCCTATCAAACAGATACCTATATGGATCTTCCTCTCTTTTCTTGATCAAATACTCAATGTTCTTCTCCACACTACATTTGATCTCCTTATACAGTTCCTTAGCATTGTCTTTGTCTTCTAACCACTTCTCGTTCCCTTCCGTCTCGATAGGTTTCCCAAACAGAAAATAGAACCTCCCCGTCGGAATCTTCGGGTAAAACAGAGGCACGAAGAAATCCTGGTTCGAAACCTCGCCTTTCACCGCCCGCCCTTCACGAACCCTAACCGCTCCTTGATTCTGACGTCGAATGCTGTCTTTAACCCAAGGCAGTTTGGTCAAGTCGTCGTAGTCAAGAAGCAGCTCGACGAGATCGTCCTCTCCCACGACCCCAAACGGCACTATCTTCGCCCCGAACCTCGCCGCCATCCTCACGAACTCGGGCTCCTCGTTCCAGAAAACCTTGTACGCTTCTCCTTTTCTGTGGAGAGCTTCCCTCACGCCGCCCGGATAGAGAAGGACGTGCGACTTTGCCTTGAGCAGTTTGAAGAGAATGGTCGGCGTCACGGGCAATGCGCCGAAAACTTTCATCAGATCGAAGGACGAACCGTCGGGTATTGGCCCGGTTTGCTTTGTAGTGAAGAGCTCAGGGTGGGCAATCCCGTGGACCATGATGTTCTTTTCTCGCAAGAACCCTTCGATCAAGGAGCCAATCTCCGAACCGAAAAGCATGTGGTAGCCCACTAGAAGGACCGGCCCTTGGTCGGGGACCCCTTTTAGCCCTCGTACGATTTTCCCGTCTGATAAAGTCGAAAACATAACCGGGCTGGTGGCGATATGATAGTACTTCAGGCTTCTGTCTCTCGCGCCGTGTAATTCCGACATGCTAGGAGGCAGAAAATCAGAGACGTAGTCGCGCGTTTTCGAACGGCGGTATAAGCAGGTGCCTTTTATCACGGTTAAGAGGTTGACGCCGTCTTCAAGCAGAAGGGCGTGCCCATTCTCGTGGTAGACGCGGACTCTGCAATTCTTAAGGCCGTCGGAGAGTCTCTGAGCTTCGTCTTTGCTCGGAAGTATCGAATCTTTTCCGCCTGCCAAGACTAGGACTTGCGCATTGATGCTATGGAGGCGCGAATTGGAAGACGAAGCTGCTGACTTGAGAAGCTTCAGCTTCCACGTCAGCGTTTTCTTTGGCAAGATGCTGGCTAGATCGGGGAGTTTAGACATCACGGCGAAGAGCTCTTGGGTGAGCTTGTGAAGCTGTTTGGTCAGAGGGTTGGAGAAATTGGTCGTGTTTGTTACGTTGGCCATCTTTATCGGGTCTCCTAGCGTCGGCCCGGCCAAGTAAGGAAGAACCGCGTGGAGTTCTTCGGGAAAAGCTTCGAAGATAGGTAATAAAGCTTGCACCTTTGACCTGTTAAAGGATGTTGCTGCGTAACGAAAATACTCTGAAAATCAGACTTCATTACAAGGGAAGAAAACGTTAGTTAATTCTGGGATCTTTTCTTGAACTCAAACCTGGATTGATCAGTATGAGTACTAAGTCGATCGTAGGATTGGAAGCTGCGACAGAGAGAGCGAGACATCCTCCTAGAGATTCTGCAACTATATAGATGGGCCTTTTTGGATTTGCTACATTTTCGGCCCTCGCTGTTTCTTCGACGAATCTCACGAGCCCTTCGTAAGGGGTTCGATCATAAACGGGAATATGCATACATCGTACTTCGAAAACTTTGCCGAGAGCCTTGTGATGCAAGATCAAGCCCATGCCCAAACCGTCAATCCCTGCACAGAAAATGGATGCTATATTATTACAAGTTCTTGAGTTGGTTTTCGACTTTCGACGATGAACCGATTACCTGGTAAGAAAAGAAGAAGAGGAGAATCTTTCAAAGGAGGGCCCAACTCAACGGGGCAGAACCACCGCGGAGGTCCACCGTCAGAGTGTACCATATTCTTGGAGGCTTCTAAATAGTCAATCACTGTCTGAGTTCCATATCCATCATCCCATAGAGGCTTTAACTTTCCGTGATCAACTTCATACTTGCTTTTGCCTTCTTCGCCATGTCTCGATGAGAAGATTTTGGTTATTCTTGAAATTTGCTGCGACTTCTTCGTGAATGTCGAGTTCTGAGGAGTCCCGAGGGAGGTTGGACGACATGGTTTGCTCCCTGAGTTTGGAAATAGCAGAAGAGATGTTCTTGCATGAGCTACTTGAGATGCCATGGCGGATTGCTGTAAACAATTGATCACCACTCAGAAGTGTAATACCATGACCAACATATGAAATGCTCAACTAATAGTTCGTTAGGTAATGAAGACGCATGCCATAATTTAATCAATATATACATACACACACACACACACACACACACACACACACAATGCGATGATGGATGATTAGCATGATCCAATAAAGGCCATGAATTCATGCTTGCAATTGCATTTTTTAGAGGAAAACACCAAAATAATGAAGCGACGTTAGATAGGCTCGTGGGCTTCCCCTCTCATAAAGAGATGAATGCAAAAAAGATTCTTGGTTATCAGTAAAAATGAAGTCGCAAAGAAAATAAAAAATTATATATATATATATAAACGTAATTACCAAAGGCCTATGCTATGGCTAAGTGTCCTATGGTAATAAGATCGATACCACATATAAATAAATATATAAAGAAAAAAGGAAAAGGGCGAGGGCGAAAAGAAAAGAAAAGAAAAGAAAAAACAATGTCAAGCTATCTTCTTCAAATCCAATCTCTTCCCAGAAACTCCTACGTGTGCTCTTCTTTCACCTGCGAAGATAACAGAAAATCGCAAGCAAAGCTCTTCAGCAGAGACACAGTTTGGGTTCAAATCGAACGAAGTGGTGGAAGCCCTGTAAGAACAGTTTCCAGGAGAAGAAGAGATGCCCACTGTAATGGGTCTTTGTTTCCAGTGGACCCATGGGCACCAAACGTTGATTCGCAGAGCATAGCCTCACAGCTCTTTGCCTTCTCGCTGTTTCCTTACCTGGGATTCTTGTATTTCATTACAAAGTCGAAGACTGCTCCGAGGCTCACCCTCTTTGGCTTCTACTTCTTGCTCGCCTTTGTCGGTGCTACAAGTAAAGTCGCTTCCTTTCTTGTGTAATGTCTTTTGGTCTTGAAAGATTGGACTAGCCCTCGAAATTGACACTCTTTTTTTCAACTATTTGCAGTACCAGCTGGAATATACGGTACCCTTTTGTCTCTGTAACAAATTACCCCATTCTCTTACCATTTTGATGACTTTCTACGTTGAATTCTTCAAACAGCAAAGGTGCATTATGGGACGTCCTTGTCCAATGTCGACTGGTTACATGGTGGAGCTGAGTCGCTGCTTACTCTCACTAACATATTCATCGTGTTAGGCCTCAGAGGAGCTCTTCGAAAAGCAGACGATGGTAGTGAAAACACTTCTGAAGCTAAAAATGAGGAGAAGAATCCTTCAATCTGAGTGATAAGTTCAAATCTTTCCGTTTCTGTAAGTGCCTCCATCTTCGTAATGTACTGATTAGATGGAATCGTTTTCTACTGCAATCTTGGAACTAGCTCTGAATAGAAAGCAAAGAAATGCTTGTAGATCATGTCATCAAACGATAAACCAACATAGTTGTGATAATGTCCTAATGTAGGAAACTCATTTAGATATTGGTCATGGTATTACACTTTGTAAAGGATCGAATAATCCCCGAACCTCCCCAACCCTATAAGCCCGTGTGGTTCCACTCTTAAACCAATTGGTAATAGATGGAGTAGGCCACAAGCTTATAAACATCTTTCAAACTTATTATCTAACCAACGTGGGACTTTTGTTTGATATGATAATGTCCTAATTTAGGAAACTCATTTAGATGTAAGATTACCTTATGAAACCCATGGATTTCCCAGCCAATAAATTCGACCTCACCATGAAATTCGACCTACTACTACGCTTTTCCCCAGCAATATCTGCCGCCAATTGATTGAAAAAAAAAAAAACCCATTAAACAATTTGCGTCAAAGCCTAAAATCGAAACATAACAACAAACACAACAGCAAATACAATACAATACAACCACCTGACCTGTGGATGATCTTCATTTTTGGTTCCGAGACAGTCGACCATTGATCTTCGCGTCAATTCGAAATCGTGCTATATATAATAATGCAGGCCCATATAGATATTGGGCTTATTTCATCGAATATTTTGGTACGATAAATAAAAAGAAAAAAAAAAGCGACGGTCGATTTAATTAGATATATTGGGATATGTTATCTTTCAATTTTATTATTGTTCAGCACCTTAAAGTAACTGCTTAATTGATTTGGTATGTCATATTTTTTTTTTCAATTTTACCCTTCAATTGTAAGTTTATTCTAATTTTATCCTTTAATTAAAATTTCATCAATTAAACATTTTAATTTAAGAAAATTTTAACATATAAAATATTATATATTTTTTATTGCGCACGCATTGAGCGTGCGTAAAATACTAGTAATTATTATGAATCATTAGGCATTATGGTCTAAGCTAAGCTTACATACACACGTGATGTCATAGCTGTATCTGACCCGTTCGTGGGCTTTGCTTTACGGTGCATATATTATAATACATACTAGTACTTTGACGCACACTCGATGTATGTGCTAAATATATCAATATATATAATATAACTATAATTTAAAATATTTAGTAGATGGAATTATAATTTAAATTTTAATTATCTATTATTTTTTATATTTAAAAAGATTAAATTGATTTTTAAGGATATAATTATAATAAATGTAAAATTTGAAGGGGTAGTTTTTGAATTAAAATATGGGTAAAATAGTAATTGACAAATGATTTAAAATTAAAATTGACACACCAAAACAGTTATTATGAGGTGTTCACCAATAATAAAATAGAAAGATGCGTATTTGACTTTAATCAATAATTTATATTTAAGTTATAGATCATCGTATATAATATTTAAACTTTTATTAATAGGGTGGCTAGGCTAGGCTAGGCTAGGCTAAGCCAACAAGTGTAAGCAGTCCGTGAAAAATATTTTAAAAATATAAGCTGTCGGATGCGCACGAGCGCATGCACACGTATGCAATAACGTAAAACTAACTTAACAAATAACAAGTGCAACTAATTACCTTAATCAAACAATTTATAGTAATAAACGAGAAAATAATTGCAGTCGAAAACTCTTGGCCAATGCAATAATTGTAAGAGTGATTTTAAACAGTTGGAGTGTGACGTAAGTGTCATCCATCAGCTTTTGTGTTTTTCAACCTTTGTTGAAAAATGGCAAAAGAGAGCGATGTGTCTTTCTTTGCTCAGCCATTGCATTGTTTCCTTAACTAGCATCAGTAGATATATGTCATGTGGTTGTGGTGGAATCTTTCAAACATATGTGACAACCATTTGATTAAGTACCGTGTATGTATGTAATAAAATATGTGATAATATATTAATGCATTATTACAAACAAAGCAGCAATACATCATCGATCCATAAGAACACTAATCATTAGCATGAAATGAAATACATAGTTTATATATATCTATAACGATCTAGAAATAACTCAGATGGATCACAGAAGAAGCATATGGATGTGTTCTTCCTTCGCCAGCCACATAAATGGTCAAGATAGTTCTTGATTTTTCTCCACAATCCTCACTTCTTTTGCAGATCTAAGCGCATTGGCCTGACAGATATGAAAACGATTGTAGATATCATCCTAGCAAATCCATTTATTACATAGAATTCACATATATATACACGAACCTGATGATCTGTGATTTCGACAGCAAATCCGTCGACGATCATCAAGGAAAGGGTTTTGTTGTAGGAACCTAATTCCAGGGTTTTCGCCAGAAGGTCGTCATGTTTCCTACTCAAGTACAGATCAAGCTCATGCGAGCCTCTCTTTGTTCTTAGATAAGAGGTATATATACAAGAAAATCAAGCTGATGAGTTTTGAATATATATATATATATATATATATATATATATGTATGCTTTTTATTACAAGCCAGCCACACATTGATGATTAAAAATAATTGTATATGGTACATATAATAGTTGAAGATAGATCACTAACCTTTTAGATCGAAGCCTCTCATATTCGGGATCGTACTTCATGAACACATAATAAAGCTCGGCCTTCGATTCATCCATTTTTTTTTCTTTCTCTATACCAACGGATGTAAATGGATGATGCCTAACACTATTTATTTTTTTCTCTAAGATAAAAAGTTCAATTATTACCTTATTTGTTATATATATATATATAGTTGTTTGGATATATTTATATTATAAATATTTATATAGGTAGCACGATTGGATCATGCTGGTTAAGGCTAGACCTATCATGTTTTTAACAACTCTTTTTTTCATTATTTCTTTCCTAGGGTTTTGTAAAGTTATAAGTCAATATATTATTGCTAGCTAATAGATAATCAAGTAAACGCATTGGTGCCGTTAAGGTCAAAACCAACCGCCGATTAATTAAAAAGCTTAAACAATATTTTTCAATCATCATTAATTATTACAATCTTAATAATAATAATATGCTTACATCAATTCTCACAAGGAAGAACAAACACCCCACTGCTGTCCGCAACGAAGCTCCACACACGGCCAAGGACTGACCTGCACGGCCACTCCGCTCACGTCGGAGCACTGCCACGGCAAATCCCGCCGCCGGCCAAACCCTCCCTTGAGATTTATGTTCGAAAGGCAAATCCTCGCAAACGGCTTATCCCTTATCCCGCGTATCAAACCGGCCTGCTGAACCCTCTCGCCCCATACGTCCTTGATCGTCACGTCCCTAAGGACGGGAAGGGCGTTCCTGTCGTAAGAATCGTCGGGGTGGTCGCCCACGTTGCCCGATATCTTGATCCCCTTCCCCGCGTCCTCCACATAGACGTTCGAGACCGTGATGTTCCTTATCACCCCGCCCCGCCCCGTGTTCGTCTTGACGTGGATCCCCACACCCACCCCGAAGAGGTTCACGTGCTCCGCGAGGACGTTTGAGATCCCGCCGGAGGTCTCGCTCCCTATGGCGATTCCGGCGAAGGGGGAGGAGCCGGAGATTCGCCGGATTGTGATGTCGTGGCTCGGGCGGTTGTAGGCTATTCCGTACTCGTCCCAGCCGGACTTCACGGCAACCAGGTCGTCCCCCGTCGAGATGTACGAGTCTTCGATGCACACGTGCGAGCTCGAGTCTGCGTGGGATTGGAAATGCGAATAATTAAATACGGCGAAGTATGCGATTTTGTTTACTACCGTTGGAAATAAAATACATAAAATTAAAATATGATGCGCTCCATGACTGCCATTTAGAACAAGGTATCATACATCAGGTCAAGATATGTTGAAAATAAAGTATATTAAATTAAAAATATGATACATTTCCTTAAAACTTGAACTTTTCAGTTGGGCTCTATCTCAGATCTCACGCCATAATAGGTCATGTGTACGAATACTCACGACTATCCATTTAAAAAAAAAAAAGATTACACGTCTAAAGTTAAATAAGAAAGAAATTAACTTATAAAGGTAAGAAAGACTTGGAAATAGAGTACATAAAATTTGAATATGATACACTCTTCCGACTGAAGCCTTACCTGGATCGATTCCGTCGGTGTTGGGGGAATCGGCGGGGGCGAGGATTGTTACATGGTGTATCACTACATTGCTGCAATAAAATGTTTTGAGGGGCTCAAAGTTTAAACCTTTTTACAGCAAAACAACAGAGGAGAATTCAGCACAGCATAGTATTACCTGCAATAGACTGGGTGGATGTTCCAAAAGGGAGAGTTCTTGAAAACAACGTTGGAGATCATTACATCTCTTGAGTTCATCAGCTCGATAAGGTTTGGTCTGGTGAACTGAAGAGTTCTCTGCCTCCACATGTTCCACCAAACGCCGCCCTGCCCGTCGATGGTCCCATTTTCGCCTGCATTGCATTATGAAAGCAAAGAACCAAATGTAATTCATTCTCTGGCAATTTCAAGAATTGAAGAACCTGCCTGTGATTATGACGTCGTGTAGCCCATCTCCATGGATGAAACTCATATATCGTCCTCCGGGCAGTTCTCGCCCTCTACCGTACGATGGTAGTGGAGCTATTAGCGGCCATCTATTAGTCTCCTGAGAAATGAGCCTCAATGATGATCAAGCATTAGTAGTACAAAAGGGATATAAAGATGTAATGACAATATAAAAGCTCATTCCTCAGTGGGCTTAAGATGGTAATAAGGTAAGCATGGGTTCAACATAGAGATTGAACTAGCATAACTTAACTACCACACAAAACCTAAGACAAAAAAATGGTAAGAAATTCAAGATTGTATACCGTTGTAGCTTTAATAACAGCGCCTCCAGCCAAGTATAGAGTCATGTGGCTAGTAAGGTTAAAGGGCTCGGTTAAATACTCTCCCGGCGGAATATAAAGCAGAGTTCCACCTCGCCGTCTCAAGTGCTCGATTCTGTATATCGCCGCTCTAAAGGCTTTAGTGTTCAACGTCACGCCGTCACCAACGCCGCCGTAGTCGGTTATAGATATCTTATCGTTGCGGTATCTCATGGGAACGGCGTTCGAACATGTTTCCCCCTCGCCACTGGCCAATGAAGCGTTGTTCATTATTACAAGAAGTAGTAGTGTAGTTGCAGCAGCAAAGCAGAGCATATTTTGACTGCCATAGGAGTTCATCTTTTGATAAAGGTTGAATCTTTAGTCCAACTCGAACAAGTACGAGGATAAGGGTTGGTGAGATTTTCAAGATCTGATTAAGCCTGAGAATGGTTCAAGAAGAAAACTCCAAATATGGATCTTCGACAATGATGATGGAAGGAAGCTGCATTATTACAAACGAAGAGAAATATTTAATATATACTATGTTCTTAAAGTAAAACAACGACATAGAAGCTCAATCATTGCAATAAAGAGGACGACAATACAATCAGACAACAGCAAACGTAAAGATCAAGAGCTTCTATGAGTTACCTTAACCTTTATAGCCTTAATACATCTCGCGTTTGTCTGTAAGCGATTGTCTCAGCAGAGGAGAAGGCGAGAGAAAGAGAGAAACTATTGAAGAAATATAGAAAAATGTGAGTGAGAATTTCTAAGCGGAATGTGTCTTTAATAAATAATAATATCTTATCAGCGGAGCTGTAGCTGAAAATATAATAAACAACGGATAGTTTTGCAGCATTTATGTTTGCTTCATCTGTTTCCAGGTTTTTAGTATTACTAAATATTCCACTTATTTTCTTTTTCTTTTTTTCTGCCACTCATTTCTAATATTAGATTATTGTTTTTCTTGGATTCTGTATTTTGCTATCTTAAATATCGAATTTCTTACAAAAGCTGCAATGCATTAAGGTTTGGGTGGTATTATTGCATAGAGATGGCATGTGACTGATAGCCCACATAAGAAACAATAGTCAGTTTTCAGCTGAGAAGAAATTAAAACTGAATATTCATAATAATGATAGTAAAGCCAATGCATGTGGTCTCCAAGTTGTCGCATTAATCACATGCCAGTTCACTCACAGCCTTCTTCCATCATCGATTTGTTACTTCACTACCACCATTAATGACAACAATCCTATACAAAATGTATTATATAAGATGATAAAGACTTGAATATTGAAAGCGAAGTTGGATAAAGAAAGAGAGGAAATAAGCTTATATAATACTGTGAATCTTCGAGCAGAATGATTAAACCAACAAGAGGATAGACTTCAATCTAGAAATCAAGAAATGGTAACTTTCATGTCGATAAATCAAGAAAGCATTTTTATTTCAAACAATAACAAGAAAATACTCTCAAAACGAGGGAAGGTCTCTCTCCATTATTACACCAAGCTTTATTACCATGTCCTACCCTAGGATGATAATATGTACAATCAACCACAAGCACAAGCTCAAAAGCAAGAAAGAAAACAAAGTTTTTGTCACCCACTCAAGAAACAGTTGGCCGAACCACTAAGTACATAAAAATGGCAGCAAAGAAATAAATAAATTATAGTTGCAAACTTGTCTAGTTCTTCCACAGAAGCCCAACTGAGTTTCTTCACAGTTTACCAAATTCTCACAAGGCGGGACAGCTCCGAGTCTCAGACTCGATCAATAGGTTCTGTTCGTCCTTGCAAAGCTAGGCGTTCAGATACATCGGCAAGAGATTTAAGGTTGCATTGGATCAAAGCTTTGACGAAGTAGCATGTTTCGTCCGTTGTGTTTCCTTCAGGCACATCAACTACGAACGATTCTACTACCAGAGTCCCAGGTCTACCATCGATGACCTCAGGATGAACAGTGATGATCGAAGAATAGTTCTGCAAAAGAACGGATAAGTTTATAAGGCTATTACTCTCCAAATCAACGTCGAGAAAGCAAGGATGAAAAAAAAACCCCCCCAAAAAAATCAAGTTTTATAACTCATGAGATAGTGCAATGTGATACCTTTAACCTATGATCACCACCAACAATTCTCATTTTAAAAATATGCTCTTCGTCATCCAAAAACTCTAGTCTCTCCTTGCTCGTCGTGGCTGGGAGCCCAGACTTTACATTCACTTCTCTTACAGTCCCAATCCTTAAATCACCTTCCATTGTGCATCTACTCACAAATGGTTTGTAGCTCTGTGGCTGATCAAATCTCCTAACCAAAGACCACACCTGCAAATACGAAGAGTGAAGTAAGATTTGCAATAATCATGACTGAATCATCATGTCTTGTTAATATGATAAAATTATCTGACAAACAAACTCATACAAATATCGATTAAGGATGATTGAATACGTTTCAGTAACAAATCGAACCATATAGGGAAACTCTTTTTTGGGTCCACAAAATCTGAAGCTTAGCTCATCCTCAATGTTAAAAGCAGCAAAAATATACATTGTCAAATAATACCTAAATGTTAAAGCCCCTTCGAGGTACAATAAACCTGAAAGGATCGGCAAGTGATCATAATCTAAATCGACCCAATCAACACAACGTCACACAGAAATTTACTAACAAACACCACAAGAGTTCAAGCAACCACAGATCCGATATTCGAAAACCGATCATCACAATCCAAGACTCAATTCAACAAAAGGCGACATCAAACAAACAAAACAAAAAAACAACTCACGAGAGGCAAAGGAGCTTTGATGTGCTTAGTCAAAGAAGACGAGCACTGATTCTCTCCAACATCATGCTTGTGGTGCCTCCTGATGAAATCCTCCTCCTCAGGACCTCCTTTGCACCTCTCACCGTCCACTACTACGCTGACCATTTATCCACTTGATCGAGTAAACTGAAAGCTCAGATCAGATCCTTCTCGCTTGAGCTTCGTAGACGAGATTGGGAGTAACGATTGAGAATCGAAGTCAAAGCTTATCCACAAAAGTCCAAAACAAACACATTCGATGCGAACGAATGCAATGGTCCTTCCTTCCTTATTAGACGGCATGTTGCGCGAACAGTGACGGGGAAGAGTAACAGTTTGATCCTTAAGATTAACTAAATTACAAATTGGCGCCTTATTGTTGGATAATTACGGATATGAGATAATCTCGAATATGCATCGTCTTTTTTTTCTTTTTGTGTGTGGTTTGTTTTCACTTCCAAAATTCACTTGCTTTACGTATTATTATGTAGAGAAATTTTATGGCGCTCACCTCACGTGACACCTTGCGTGAGCACCTGTTGATGTGGCACTGATTCATACCATATCAACATGCCACATCAACATCGAAAATGTCGATCAATGGACCCTAAAATGTGTCAAATAATGCCACATCACATCTGATGTTGACGTGACATGATATGGCACGAATCAGTGACACATCAACAGGTGCCCACACAAGGTGCTCACGTGAAGTGACCACCATAAAATTCCTCTACATATACATTTTTTTAAGTGATTTCTGAACCTTATCTTTAGGTTTCTGAAATTATGGTCCCTAATCTAATTGTCTTGGAGTGAGGAATCAGTCAAATGCTTCACATATTTTTCGCACGTTATTATTTATTTATTTTCATTACAAAGAAGAAGAACCATACAATAGTCGGGTCGGGTCTGACCATAGTGGGTGATACTATATTTGGGCCACTGTCCACCTAAAGGCCCAATTGAAGGATAATATACAATTAAGTCAGCTGAGACATCGTTGACCCTTTTCTCCCTGACCAAAGTTCAGATTTTTGCGCCTTCTTTGATGCTTCGTATCAAATTACTCTCAGCTCTCCACACTTGGCAGCTTACCCAGCGCTTGATTTGTGGGCTAATTTAAAATAAGGGATTAAAAGAGTTGGAAATTAAAAAAAAGGGACCTTGACTTTTTTTATTAAAAATAAGGGATTGGACTTGATTATAGTTAAATCCCTACTTAATTAATGATTATATTAATACTTTAAAATATATCTTTATTATATTCGAACGTGGTTGGTCGACTCAATCGTTCTCCTCCAAATCGCTAGCTTTTTTCTCGTTTTAACACCAATCCAACACACATTGACATGGGTTTTGAGTCTCCATCATGTATTGGGCGCAAACATCTCCAGATCGAGAAAATTTGATGAAAAACTCATTTCAATTTCGCTTTTCGATTTTGAATTCGAATTCGAATAGTATTAGAATACTATTCGAATTCGAATACACGACTTTGAATTTATTATTCGAGTATCAATTCGATTTTAAATTCGAATTCGAATATTATTAGAATATTATTCGAAGTCGAATAGCGTATTCTAATTCGAATAGAATACAAATCAAGCTTATTCGAATTCGAATCAGACTTATTCGAAGTCGAAAAGGCTTATTCGAAATCGAATAAGACTTATTCGAATTAGAATAAGAGTTATTCGAAATCGAAAAGGTCTTATTCGAATTCGAATAGCGTATTCTAATTCGAATAAGGCTTATTCGAATTCTATTAAGCCTTATTAGAATTAGAATAATTTTGTTATTACGAATTCGAAATATCAATTAGAACTTTATAATCATTATGGTAAAACTTATTAAAATCATTAATTATAATTCAAAACAAAGATTAAACTTGATTCACGTTATCACAACTCATTGACACAAGTCCTTATAGCAACTCATTGACATCTTTCATTAAACATTTATCCAACTTATTAGACATCTTTATTAAACATTGATATAATCATCATAGCAATTCATTGACATAACTCATTACACGATTGACCCACCTAAGACTAATATTAAACTTGATTCAAGATTAAGATTAAACATTATACAAGAAGTTATTGAAAATTTGTGTATCACGTTAGTTATAGAAAAACTAACTTAGCTTATACAATAAGCTCGTGTTATTTTGTGTATCACAATATAGACTAAGGCTTTAGTATTTGTGATTCATGCATTAGTGAACGACCATATACATTAAATTCAACGACAAACAAAAGCCCTCAATCGATTTTAAGAAATTTGTTCCTATATGAAAGTAATTTTGAATTTTGTGACATATGAGAATTATTGAATGATTGTAATTTTATATTCTCATTTATAAATTCGAAATATTAATTAGGATTTTGTAATTACTACGGTAATAATTATAAAAACTAATTGATATCTCGAATTCGTAATAACAAAATTAATATTCTAATTCTAATAAGGCTTAATTGATTCGAATAAGCCTTATTCGAATTAGTATACGCAATTCGAATTCGAATAAAACCTTTTCGATTTCGAATAACTCTTATTCTAATTCGAATAAGTCTTATTCGATTTCGAATAAGCCTTTTCGACTTCGAATAACTCTTATTCTAATTCGAATAAGTCTTATTCGATTTCGAATAAGCCTTTTCGACTTCGAATAATGCTGATTCGAATTTGAATAAGCTTGAGTTGTAGTATTCTCAAGATACAAGTCATGCTATAATATAAAATGATTACAAAATCATTTACTTCGATTATGAACAAAAACCAACGAAATAAATAAATATCATGCAAAAATAATAGTAATAATCGAATTCTAATAAGACGTATTTGAATTCTAATAGTCTTTATATTTGAATTCAAATAAACTTATTTGGGTTAGAATAAGCCTTATTTGAACAATAAAAACTTTATTCGAGTTCTAATAAGCCCTATTTGAATTCAAATAACCTTATTCGAGTTAGAATAAGGCTTATTTGAGCTCGAATAAAGACTTTATTCGAGTTCAAATAAGGCTTATTTGAGCTCGAATAACCTTATTCGAGTTCTAATAAGCCTTCTTTGAACTCGAATAACCTTATTCGAGTTCTAATAAGGCTTACTTAAATCAAGTTTAATATGATCAGTGAGATTAAAACTAATGATTTTTTAATATTTACCGTAATAATTATAAAATTACGATTAAGATTTGGAATTTTCAAAAATAATAGTAATATTCGAATTCTAATAAGACTTATTCGAATTCTAAGAGTCCTTATTTGAATCCAAATAACCTTACTCGAGTTAGAATAAGCCTTATTCGAACCCGAATAAAGTCTTTATTCGAGTTCTAATAAGCCCTATTTGAATTCAAATAACCTTATTCGAGCTTGAATAAGCCTTATTCGAACTCAAATAAAGTTCCAGTACTTAATAATGTGTTAAATGAGTCCGTCCCAATAATTAGATATGTTTAACGATTTTTCAGTAAGGATATTTTAGTCATTTTCATTCCACTCCCTCCTCTTTAATTCTTTTATATCTCAATCCCTTTTATCAAAATATCCCCTTGATTTGTACCCTTTGGTTGATTAAATATTGTTTCGTGGAAAAAAACTTTTTTTTTTAATTTTTTTTTTCTGGGGGGATATGCAGCTGAGTTATGCGTATGTGATTGTAATTGGGCTGTCACTCATTGCTAGTGTGGCGTCAGCAGATCCAGCGTTGAAGCATATTGAAAAGACGGGCCTATTGAATGAGACAGTTAATATACTGGAGATGAGAAAGGTTGGTGGGAGTAACTCAGTGAGAGATGATTTGGGTGAGGAGTCAAAATCTGTTACGGTAGAAGATGGTGGAATAAAATTGAATGATGATGTTGTAAGAGCTGAATCTAACGAGAGCAAAGGGTTGAGTTCTGAATCAAAGAATGCGTTGGACGTGATAAAGTCTGCTGAAGTGAAAGAAATATGTGATTCATCGTCAAATAGTTGCACAGATGATGATAAAAGCTTGCTTGCTTGCTTGACAGTTCCTGGAAATGGTACGATTCTTTTACATAATATCATATATGTTGTGGATGGTTTCCTTTTTTAGCATATTCTATGCATTACCTTAGTTGCTGATTTCATTCATGCTATAATTTGGGCTTTGAGTGCAATGAATCATTTTTAACTCTTTGTGTGCCAGAATCTCCAGATCTTTCTCTCTTGATTCAGAATAGAGGAAATGGCTCCCTATCCATTACAGTTTCAGCTCCTGATTTGGTTCAACTGGAGAAGAAACAGTTTGAACTTAAAGAGAAGGAAGATACTGAGGTATTCTTCAATGATCTCATGTATAATAGTTAGTATTAATATAGGGTATTATTCAGTTTGAAGCTGATAGCTTGATAGTTTGTCATGAAGCTGATGTCATTTAGGTCCATGTTTTATTGGATTGGATCATATGATCAAAAAAAAAAAATCCATCTTTCTTCGATTCTCCAGCTTAATCAATCCTCGTCGTTAAACTACGGATATATTATCTTGCCTCCTTTACTGATTCCCCTGTGTTTCTTGATCTTGATGTTAGACACTATTAAGTAAGTGCTGATCAATGAAGCCTAATATTATCAGGTGAAAGTTTCCATAAAAGATATGAACGACGACCACTTCATCATCCTCAACGCGGGGCACGGAAATTGCAACCTCGATTTCAAAACTTTTGCCAGCAAGAGAAAAGATGATCCCACGAATGACTCCTCAAACATAGATCCCTCGGGTACTAATTCATCAACAGGGCTCTTTCTTTTCTATGCAACTCTCGTTCTTTTATCAGTTTTGATGTGTATCAAGTTTGGGACGAGGTATTTGAGAAGAAGGGCTGTAAAATACAAGAACCTCGTTGACATGGAGCTGCCTATCTCACATGGTAGCAAGCTCGAGGCTGGTGAAATTGAGGGCTGGGATAATAGTTGGACTTGGGGTGATAATTGGGACGACGAAGAAGCACTTAAAGATGGCGCCGATGCCCAGCATTTGAAGCCTTTCATCAAGAAAAGCTAGTCAAGACTGATTCACTACATCAGAAAGAAAGCTGACATAGCAATTGCATATGATTAATATAGACAGGCCAAGATGGTTTCACATGAGGAAGTAACTGATTATACACTATTGTGATGCTGCTTAAGTGATGCAGCCATGTCTGATTCAGTTAAGAGAATGTCACATTTTGTATGTAGAGGAATTCTGAAGCATATGTACGCTATAAGACGGCATTCATTTGATTTCTAACTGTTGAATGTGTGACAAAAATCAATGCATATATAATAGGGTTTATCAATGTGTGACAGATTCAATAAATGTTCGATCAATCATATGATGTGATCATTTTATTGTAACACATTCCTCACCTAACAGATCATCCAAAACTATGATATCATACGATGAAGAAATACAAAATTTGGTTTGGATGTATATGTGAGTGCTATAAAATTTTGTAGAAGTGACAACAGAGCTCTCTCATTCGAAAGAGTTGGCGACGGACAAACTCATCTTACGGTTCTTTTCTTGGATTTCTTCCTACCCTTCACTTCTTTCTCTAAGCTTTTAATCCTCTGATTAAGAACTGATGAGGAAGGTATTCGTTGATTCGTAGGGTTTGAGGATTCATCAGCAGGAGGTGATAAAGACTGTCGTTGCTGTTGGAGTTTTTGAGCAACTGCATACTTCTTTAGTGTTTCGAAAAACGAAAGGCCGGGTTTTTGATTAGCTGAAGTCGAAGGTGGTGCCACTGGTATGATTGGTATGCCTAAGATTTTCTTCACCTTGTGGTTCTTTATCACTGAGAAAAATCAAGCAAAGACAAAAGCGCAAGTAAATGTGTGATCTCCTATCATCAATTAGTGTTAAGAACAGTTAGATTTAAGACAGTGGCTCACCTAGACCATAAGCCAGTGAGAACATATTTGAGGTGATCCAATAACAGAATATGGCCTGTGAGAGAAAGAACATCCAAGTTTAAAATTTTCCACCATGAATGTTATCATATAAGTTCAATACTTCAACAGAAAATCATTCATCCAATACATGGGCACGCTAGTTGAAGAAAAGAGGAATCATGATCGCATAAGAATTAGATCCCATGTCACCCATGTCATTCAGTATTAGCATATGTTTATGTTTTGCGAGAATTAACTAATGCAACTAGACATCAATTAGTACCTTGGGAAAACTCGCAGTGAAAGGTACAGTTAGTACGGCAAAGCCCCTCGAAACATTCTTGATGGTGCCGGCAGTTGGGTTACCTTCTAATCCTTCTTGAGCATTCAACTGTTATCGTGTTAATTAAAGATTAGTTCATGGAAAGAAAAAAAAAACAAAACATTAGACGGATAATGCACTAGCACCTATGTCGATTGCTCAAAAAAGAGAACCACAAACAAATTGCTTATAGTTTCTATCACTTTATTTACCTGAATGGTGATGGTTAAATATAATTTGACACGATTTAGAAAAGATGAATTCTTGTGTGTAGCAAAACTTTGATGTTTCTAAGGGTAGGCATGGGGGTCAAGGAGAAACGTAGCTATTGTAAAAGGGATGTTAGTGTAATTATCCTTTAAATTTATGGAGCGCAAAAAAGAACACAGTGATAGTAGGTGGCTGACCTCCACCGTAATCCAAAATGTCAATGCTGCCAGAACGGGAAAAATATACATGGTATCCGGGGTGGTGAGATCAGTAAACCAGAAAGCTCCACCTTCTTTAAAAGACGGGACTTTCTCAACCATGTTCCTAATCTGTATATAAAGATGTTGGGATACAACAGAATGGTGAAAATGACAGGCAATGAGAGATTGAGATGGTGAAGTGTATCATTATATAGTTAAGCTATGAGGGAGAAATCTTACAGCAAAGAAGAAGCTGCAGAAAACAGGCCCTGTTATCAAAATTCCCTTCAAGGGCGTGAAAGGAGTAACACCATATCTGCAACATCATGATGAAACCACGCGCCCCATGTAACATTTCTTTAATTGCAAGTTAACATCTTACGAAATGAACAGGTAAATATACTAATCACCTTTTTAATAACATTTCCTTAACTATTTTGATAAAATAAACCGGGAAAACTAATAAACGGTTACATACTCTGTGAATAGTTGTTTCATCTGTGCTTGACCTTCAGCAACAGCAGCAGGACTCATGTCCTGTGAATCATTATGTCATTCATCACAATAGAAAGTCATGTATGTAAACAAGACCACTCAGCTTAGGGTACCAGCTCGTGATCAACTTGATTCTTAACGATGAATTAAACAGAAGAAAAAAGTGGAAAAAAATCATACCCTATTGTGCATTTCTTCCTTAATAGCCTCCAACTTTGGCCTCAAAAGCTGCAGAAAATTTTGAAAAAATGCATAATAATTCATTTTATTCAGAGATAAGGCAAGTTACAGTACAATCATGCCTAGATAAAAATGCAGGAATCAGACAACACGACACAAAAGAGAAAACTGAGTAACTTGATCTGAAAATTTTTCTAGACTGCCTCATAAGTAAAAAACGTGTTTGATGTTGAGCTTTCAGAATAATGCAGAATTGATAAACACTCAAATTGAACTGGGAATGAAAACTATAGTATGAAAGGCAATAACTTACAGTAAATTTGCTAGTTGCTTTTAGCTGATTAATAATAAGAGGAAGCTGAAGTCCACGAATCAACAGTGTTGTCAAAGCAATAGCCACCCACCTACAGACAAAGAACACCAGCAATTTCCCATTAATTTCCAAACCTAAAGGACAAGGTATTCCTCACAAATCTCTGATTCATACCATTCAGACCCTGTATAAACGTGCACGTAATCTATCAAGTACTGCAATGCAGCCACGGGGAAGAATGAATCTGCCGCAGCGACCGCGACCTCACTAACCACAGGCGATGCTTGGGTCGCAACGTCAGCAACCTTATCAACAAACACATCATTCAAGATATCGATTTTATCAGCTGCAGCTCCTTCTCCAACACTCCCACTTGAAAAATTCCTGGCATACGCCATTCCACCACTCCATGGAATCACAAATCTCCTACCCACATTTGTTCTCATACCATGAAAAGCATTCAACTTATTTCCGGCAGTGAAGTACTGATTCTGAAAATATCTATTCACATCACTGTTTCTGATATTGGGACTTGTACCCAATTGTTGCTCATCAGTATCATCATGGCGAGAGTGTGACACTGAAGGAATCACTGGGTGGTGCTGTTGATACAAATACTTAGCTCTAGCAGCGATGCTTCGTCTATAGGCCATTTAAACCCAAAACCCTACGCAGAAAAAGGATCCAATATCAGAATCATACACAGTTACTGTATCTTTAATTCCAATCTTTAAAAGGGTAACTCAATAAATTGAAGACATTTTTGCTGAATTAACTGAAAAATTACCTCGTGATGATTTGGGAGAGAGTGTCAAAAGACGCAAGGGTTTTGATTTCTGCAGCTCGAAGTTCTTCCCGAGACCAAGACCACCATGAAAACAAGCTATTACAGCAGTCGATGATTGGGCTTGCAGTCTTTTGTCCAGTTAATGGACCCAATAGAGTGGTAACTGTTGGTCTAAAAAATGGGCCTTTTATAAATAAATAACGTTTTGATCCCAAACGGTGTTGTAGACTTGTAGCTGAAGCTATTCGGAGAGAAGTTTGCTCGTTAGATTCGTGGAAAATCGGCTGATTAGGGACGATGACGAGAATTCCGCGCATAAAATTCCCGCAGAGGCATCTCACATCTTCTGGTATTTCAGTTTACACTCGCAGCTTTGACCATGCGTTTTAAATTAAAATTTCAATTTGTCTGATTTATTCAGCTAATGGGTGTGACTTGATAACTCCTCGTTGTTCTTCTTCTTATCGTTGATAATCGAGCCAAGTCAATTGTTTTCATGGATATGGCACCAGCTGAAATTTTTTGGGGTTTGCGAGAAGAAAAGGGTAACATTTTAGCTGGGCATGTGATGAGAATATGACCCCATGGCTAATTAATTTGAATACATAAGTATCCTTTTGTTCCCATTGTTCATCGTGTTAGATGTGGAAATTTGGATAATTTTGATGTTTTCTTTCTTACCAGAAGACAGAAGCTTCTCTAACTACAGTTTGTGACCAACCCAAGATTAGAATAGTTGTGGCTTGTCTGGCGTTGATATGAATTACCACCATTAAGGCTTGATGACTTGATATTGTTATGTTCATATCCATGGATAAGAGTACAACTATGTTCGTAAATGTTGAACGTATTTGATCCAATTTCTTCGATAATTAGAAAAAAATACATATATGTTTTTCAGGTTCTACTAAAGTTAAGACTGAAGCAGCAAAAGAAAGTGGCGATGTCGAAAAGTTCTTCTCCAGGCGTCCATCTAGTACGTCTACGGGAGGAAAGGCTTCTGATCAGCCAAAAAGGACTCCAGTGACTCAAGAGGAGATTGATGCTGTCATGGTACGTAACACATCTTGGGAAATGAGTTTATTAGTCATTCGTTCCCTCGTGTTAAAACAGAGATTTAGGGTAAAGGAGTAGTCACGAAAAATGTTTTACTGTGTGCCTGCTACTTTGTGAATAATCATTCCCCATCTTTTCTTCTATCGCCTATGTCTGTGTTTAGTGCAGCGATGATTATGCTTCTTATTTTATCCATGGATGCCTTTTAGGTGTTGAACAATTAGCATCATCGTTATATGTTGTACTCAAACTCGGTTTCTGGTTTATTATTGACAGTTGGGTGGATGTATCTGAGCTCTGATCCAATCCTTGAAAAGAGAAGGATCAAACATGCTATTCAACAAGGTCTCTTATATTTTCTGTGAGTTGGAATTTTGTGTTACAATAAATGCCTTTTGATTGTTTTGATAAATTTCAAGGCACTACAAGTTCTTATTATCAGTTGAACTCAAATGTGTGTGTTGAAATTATTTATAATGGCTCCACAGAAACTTAACACCATCTCCATAGACAAAAGCTTGGATCTTGATTTATCTACATTCATGTTATGAAAAGCCACCAGACATAAATGCAAAAGACCAAACTCAAGAACTCTTCTTCACCATTTCTTCGAAAATAGCAGACCTAGGATTCACCATAGGCGGCCCCTTTTCGCGACGCTCGAGTTCTTCAAGCCTGAAAGTCACGAGCCTATCCCAGTTCCCACCTTCGAAAAGCACACCAGCCTTTCCATCAGTAATCCTCTGCACAATCCCACAGTACATGTAAAACGGGTTATTAGGATTCTTAACAATGGCAATCATGCCGGGTAAAAGCAAAGGCAGCTCGGGTGGCTTCGGCTTCTTCACCGAGGTTTGATCGAATCCAACAACAGCCGAAGTTTCCTCCTTTCTCGGCGGTGGATTCTCTTCTATGAATTTCTTGAGGCCCTTCTCGCCGCCCGGAAAACCGCCGGTCAAGCCTAGCAATTCCTTTTCAAATCCATCCTCGGGTACTTCAAGAGCTAATGGCTTACTCTCTTGTTGTGATGATGTGTTTGAAGCTTGTGATTCTTCTTTCGTGACTGTTTTCTTGAGTTCTTTCTGAAGTCCCTCTTCTCCGTTGCATAGGCCTCGGCCTCCGAGGATTTCGGAGAGGTTAAATTTGGCTGTGATGAGATTATGTGTTGGGCGTTTGTGAAGAACTGCAGGAGATGATTTGTGGGTTGAGTTTGTGACATTGGCTTGTCCGAGAAAGGGTGATTTGTGTAGGAGAGGACATTGTAGAGTTTGGAGGTGGAAAGAAGTAGCCATTGCTGCTCTGTGGCTGCTCTGCTTGGTGATGAAAGATGTGATCTTTTAATTTTGGCCACAAAGAAAGATGTGATCTTTAAATTACTAATTAAAAATAAAATATAATCAATTACTATTAAAATTGTACTCTTGGTTGAATCGAATTTTTGAATTATTTAATCATTTGGTAGTTAAATTCTGTAATTTATAATTATTTTATTGGTATATTTACAGCAAAAAATGTTTGCATTGTATTGTAGCTTCCCTACCTCTCGTTTCTCATCCTCTATAGTCATCACTAATATTCACAGCTGCTTCAGCCTTCCTCCGTTTACTCTCTCTGATGTCGTCTGGTCAATGATAAAAATTCGATCTTGATGACTAGTCTGAGCTCCTTCACCGCCTGTCCACTCCTGCCGGCGCGTTCACTCGGTTTACTGTGCCCCACCCAGACGTCGTCGTTTCCACCTCCCCAAAGCTTCAACAACGCCGCCGGCATCACCGTCACTACTGTCCTTTTCGCAGCCTCCAAGAACCAAGTTTCGTCCTCTTCCTCTTCCGAAGAAAGTAGGCTCTTGTCTCCTTCTTCTTCGTCGTCGTCGGGGCTCTTGGACGATGAGCTTCTGGGACGCGTCTCAGCCGCGAAAGAAGCCTCGGAAGTGTTACTTCTAATAGCTGAATATCGCGGGGTGGATGGAGGAGTCGTGGGAAGTGAGGATTGTTGTAGCATCATATCTGCCGCGCTCGATCGTGGCAATGCTGACCTTGCTCTATCCGTCTTCTCCGCTATGAGGACTAGTTTCGATTCAGGTACGTCTAACTAGTAGAAAAATTTTAATGCTGGGCTTATGGGAGTTTTGGCTGCGCGGATCATTGTTCTGCATACTGTGCGTTTTTGGGTTCTAATTATTCATGTACAAATAGCTAGAAAAGTTACAAAAATGGAAATGAATAGCTCAACTATTCTGGGAATATGGGAATTATATGGTTGGACTTGGTGGCGAAGGTGATTTGTTTTGTAAACATAGTGTGTTTCTCTTGGTTTGTTAGAGAGAGACTTCTTGACCTATTTTGTGTGAAGTGTGTTGACTTCATCTGACTGTAGTGGTGAACTAGGATAAATCAGAGAAATGCATATTCACTGATCTTATATCTCCATTTTGAATATTGGAAATTCATTATATAGCCCCAGGACGGATTGAGAACGCCATTACAGTCGAAAGATGGAAGTGGTCAAGGCCAGATGTCAATACCTATACGCTGTTGATCGGGGGTCTTGCTGCATCATTGAGGGTTTCAGATGCTCTTAGAATGATCGATTGTGTCTGTCGAGTGGGTGTTTCTCCTGGTGAAGAGGTATTTGAGTCCAAATACATTCTTGTACCATAACTTCATTACCCAATGTGATAGCAATCATTTGTTTTCTTGTTTTCTGACAATGATAAGAACACTTTCAGGTCCCTTTCGGTAAGGTTGTGCGATGCCCAAGTTGTATGATACCCATTGCTGTTGCTCAACCACAACAAGGCGTTCAGGTAGTTATCATTCAACCTTTGCTCCACATCGCAGTTCATTAGGACTATCTTTTATCTAACACTGCACTTTCAGATTGTATCTTGCTCAAAGTGCCGTTACAAATATGAACTGATATCTGGCAAAATCCTCACCATTCAGTCAGAAGATATAAGGTAGCTACCTTCTTTTCCAATTTTGTTCATCTGTCCAGTTTTTAGTCCCACTTAAAACTTTCTGCACAGTGACTTTGGTTTTAGCACACAAGTCATTTAGAGAGTATAAACACACAAGAGTTGATCCTGGATATCCACTTTTTCTAAGGATCTCCCTCCTGACGAACGCAGCGTGGACGTTCCCGCTTGGAAACGAGGGCTTCAATACTTGCAAATCGTGAAACAAAATATTCCAGCTGCAGTTCACTCAGTTATTGTACGTGTCCTAACCTATCTATTTGTTCATGTAGTGTTATCAATTTAACTCCATTTCCTTTGGGGTTTTTACTTTTGACTACCTCTTTTCTCTCTGTAGGTGGAGACCCCATCTGGCACGGCTCGAACCCATAGGTTTGCCACAGAAACAGTAGACCTCCCCGCGCAAGAAGGGGAGAGAGTTACTATAGCAGCAGCAGCTCCTTTAAACGCTTACAGAAACTTTGGCCCTTTAAAGTTAAGCCCGAGAACTCCCAGCTTTTACCCTGGGGAGCCCATGTCCCTGACAAATCATAGAGATGGCTGTGAATCTCGATTGTTAAGAGCACCTTCGAATGATTCTAGCTCATCCTTGCTAAATACGTCCATATTACTTCCTTTTCTTGCAATTTTTGCCACCGGCGATGTTGCTTCTGGCATATTGGATCCTAGCCTTCCGCAGTTAATCGCAGCTGTAGCTGTTTCCTCAGTAGCAGCTGGTGTTACTTTCAACAACGTCGTACTTCCACAAATTAACAAGGCAGGTCGATGATGTGGGGGATTGTGATTGTCTCTTATGCGTATCATCATATTCGTTTGTATATTCTTTAGAGAACAAAAAAAAACATAATTTCTGTTGGTGAATGTTTTCCTTACTCTGTTTCTTATTACAGCTTCCTCAAAGATCAGTGGATGTTACTGCGATCAGGCAGCAGCTTTTGTCTCAGTATGATATGCTTCAATCTCGCATCAAGGAGTTAAAGAAGGCTGCTGAAAATGAGGTTCGACCCTGGAAAGATGACTGTTTATTCGTTTAGCATATCCCTGGACCAATTCTATTTATTTGAATTCGCGATCGCTATGATGATAAACTAGTCGATCAACATTTAGGTTTGGATGCTTGCTCGTATGTGCCAACTGGAAAATAAAATTTACGCTGTTGGTGATTCTTCTTATCGGTACAAACCCTATATGCAGTTTTGTATCGTCTTTCATTTTGATCTATGTTAACTTATAAATAAGCCAAAAGCTCATTGTTCACTATTTATCTGGCTTTGGTATTACCTCTGTTTTTAGCTCTCGAAGAAGTAAGGTCAAAAGAGTACGTGAAAGCTTGCAGAATTCCCTCAAGACCCGAATTGAACTTATCGAAAGCTTTGCTAGAGTATGCATCTAAGCCATATACAAAAAAAGAAGCTCATTGTTATTAGTCAATAAATAATGCATGCTTCTGCTTTACAATCTCAGATATCTTCGATGATCGAAATCGAGGTTGAACTGGACTCGGACGTTGTTGCAGCTGAAGCTGTTAGCAGTTCGGTATGTCTGTAAACCATGTACAAGAATCCCATAATGGCTTAGAAACAGATCTTTATTGTTTCATTCGTGAGGATTGTTCTGTCCACAGGAAAATGTTGCAGAACAGATCAAGCAAATCATGGAGATTGAGAATATTGAGGAGGTGGGTTTTTCTTTCACTTTTACACTCCATGGAAAGATAAGACTGTAATATAAGAAAGAAAAAGTCTCGAGCTTTGGTAAAGAATGAGCGAGACGTTTTCGTTTATCTCACAGAAATGGAGACTCCAAGCCGAAGCAAACGATGAAGCTGAAAGACTTCTTAGTTCGAATCCTCAATCAACTGAGGATATGTTTGATGATACGTAGTTGTTCAAGATTCAAGTTCAGGCATAACATGTCATAAATCTCGAACTATCTTGTCATTTATGAAAGAACAGAAGATAGTTTTCTATTGCTGCTATATCTCATGCATCTGAAGAAGCCACCACCAAGATTATGAATGTTCTAACATTACCTCTTCAGTGTTGCGTGATGTAATCAATATCCGAGTGCTGATGCATTATTACTCAAGACGGTCAATGAGGTCAAAAGTTGGGTCCAAAAGTGTTGAATTATTACAATCTGAATTGACTACTGCCGACCTGGCCAGACTTTTGGATTCTCATTTTATGTATTATTTTCTCTCGGCGGTGGAAAAGATTCCATGCATGAATATGATAAAGAAAAACGACAAAGCCCAGAAAGATAAAAAGAAAATTATAACAGTAAATTGATTTGTGCTCTCTCTGTCGTTCTTTCCTCTGGGTGGAGTAGATCTCGTGGCTACTGTGCTCTATTTAGCTCCGATCGCGAAAAACGATGCCGTTTAATATTCTTGTGACGGGCGGTGCTGGCTATATCGGAAGCCACACGGTTCTTCAGCTGCTCTTGGGAGGGTACAAGGCCGTCGTGGTGGACAACTTGGACAATTCGTCGGAAATCGCCTTGAAGAGGGTGAAAGACCTCGCCGGCGAACATGGGTCCAATCTTGGCTTTCACAAGGTTAGTGGGTTCTTGAATTCTGTTCGTCATAATCTTACCTTTGTTAGCTGTTTAGTTGTTGATCTCTCAATTTCATCATATGAGATGTATTTGTGTTCGACGAAGATGTTGCAATAGCCACTTTACTCAATTGATCTCTCATTGATTGCAGCTTGATCTTCGAGATAAACCTGCGCTTGACAAGCTTTTCGCCTCCGAAAAGTAAGTTAATTCGCTATAAATCCGATGCTAATTAGCCTCGTCTGAGTTCATATTCTGTCAACAAATGTAGTTCTAAAAGAAGAAGAAACTTAATATATATTCGATTATTGCAGGTTTGACGCTGTTATCCACTTCGCTGGATTAAAAGCGGTCGGAGAAAGTGTGGCGAAACCCTTGTTATACTACGACAATAACCTCATCGGTACAATATACCTTCTCGAAGTCATGGCCAACCACGGATGTAAAAATGTAAATTTTTTCTGCTAGGATCTCTTGCATACATATACTTTGTCATTGCCATGGTTTAACGGAAGTCATATGTATTACATTCCAGCTGGTTTTTTCATCATCTGCTACCGTTTATGGTTGGCCGAAGGTGGTTCCTTGCAACGAGGAGTCTCCCATATGTGCTATGAATCCCTATGGACGGACAAAGGTGGGTCAACATAGGCCAATTGTGTAAACCTGCCTTAATTTAAAGGCCGGCTGATACACACTTGTTTCTAACGATACAAAATTCTTGCAGCTGTTCATCGAAGAGATATGCCGGGACATATACCAATCGGACAAGTCGTGGAAAATCATTCTTTTAAGGTACTTCAACCCAGTCGGCGCACATCCCAGCGGGCTCATCGGCGAAGATCCTCGTGGAATCCCAAACAATCTAATGCCATTCGTACAGCAAGTTGCTGTTGGAAGGAGGCCCGAACTAACGGTTTACGGTACCGACTATGGAACAAAAGATGGAACGGGGGTAAGTAAGTGAGTTTTTCGAGTCTTGAGAATAACGTGTAGGGTTGGTTTTTTAACTACTCCATGGTTTCGATTTGTTTAAAAATTTCAGGTCCGTGATTATATCCATGTCGTTGATTTAGCAGACGGGCACATCGCTGCTGTGAATAAGCTCGATGATCCTTCCGTAGGTAGGCTAACTACACTACCATTAAAGCGTCATGAACAGCCCGCCTCACCTTCTTAGTTAACTAGCTTGTCTATTCTTAGCTTCTTCTGCTGAATTGCAAATGAACGATGCAGGGTGTGAGGTTTACAATCTGGGGACGGGGAAAGGCACCTCCGTCTTAGAAATGGTGGCAGCATTCGAAAAAGCTTCGGGCAAGGTAGTGTTCTTGAAGTCCACTTTTTAATAATCGGTCGGTGAACTAAAATTATACATTATTTCCTCTGTTTTTTCGTCTTGTATATATAGAAAATCCCTCTGAAAATGGCTGGCCGGCGACCTGGCGATGCCGAGGTTGTCTATGCTGCAACGGACAAAGCTGAACGTGAATTGAACTGGAAGTAAAGTCCTTTCTTCGAACATCAACTCATGTTCATGTTAAAACTCAGTCCAGGCTCTCACCATCTCTCTCTCTCTCTCTCTCTCTCTCTCTCTCAGGGCAAAGTATGGCGTGGATGAGATGTGCAGAGACCAATGGAACTGGGCTAGTAAGAACCCTTATGGGTACGAGCCTCAAGAATCATCTACCTAATGAAGAGCCCAGCCATATCATAGATATCTATCCTTACAATAAGTTTCTGGCCATATATTATGATGGATGTCTGCACTTTCCAGAAATTATGACAGGAAACAGAAGAGTGTAATAAATAAACAAGAACGAAGGGTAATGCCATTTTCTTTCTTGGATTATATGGTTTGGATTTTCAAGCATTTTTTTCACATCTTTTCTGCTAATAAAATCTCATATGATTGAGATAATAAAGAAAAGTTGCTGAATCCCAAGAAAGTCACACACCTCATTTGTCCTTTTTCTTTTGCTCCTCGAAGAACACCATTGATGCATAAAATCTCATATGACTGATGCATTTCATGGATGTTACATTATCACCAAAACTATTGAATTCAAATCTTACTGCAAATTAGGAAGGCTACATCAAAGATTACAATTCCATAAATAAATGAAAACTAAACTTACCTTACAGCAATCCCATGTTACCCTTGATGTTACATAGTTAAGAAAAAAAAAAAACGGAAGTATTACGTGATATTATATGATACGATGATACACTAAATTAACCGCAGTAACGATGATTAACTACTATTAACTAACAGTGAACGTCCAACACAGTCCCATCTCTCACACCTACCACCACCCTACACTCCATCCTCCCCACGACCCTCCAGCTGAAGACCCGAACCACTCTGACCCGACCCATCATCTCCAATCGGATCTCCAACTCGAAACCCGACCCAAACCCGCCAGCAGCAACTCCCAGCCCGCCGACCCTAAACGTAGCAGCTATGTACTGGCTCCTCCCGGGCCCGATCTTGGCCGCCGGCACAAACAGCAACCCGACGCGAGAACCCATGTAGAGCAGCTCGAGAGAGCTGTCGTAGTGGGTGAAGACGGCGTGGTTGGGGTTGTTAACGGCTGCGTAGACGGAGAGGGTGAAGTTAACGGCGTTATTACCGTTCGAACTGTTGTTGCCGTTGAGGAGGGAGAATGTGGGGAGCGTCACGGCGGAGACGGAGAGCTTAGGGTCGTGGGGCTTTAGAAGAGTGAAGTAGAGGATGAGGGCTATGGCTATGATGAGTATTAGGAAGATGGTGGCGAGGAGACAAGAGGATATGGTTGTCTTAGCGTGGGACTTGCTCATTTCTTGGCTTTTGGATCTTTTCTAACACTAGTGTGTGATACTGTGTGTGTTTGTGGGAGATGAGTAAGCATCTGTGGATTTGATGGTTGAATAATATAATTTAATTATATAGGAAAATATAAATGAAACTTTAGGTTAGTATAGAGATATCTGCAATGGCTATGTGTTTTTACAGCATATTAATTAATTTTCAAGAACCAATAAGAACCATATTTAGGGGCATTTTCGGTATTTCACTTCCAACCGTTTCTAATCTCTGTTACCCCGCCAGCCACTAACACTCTCCGATCACCACTAACGAACTCCTCTACTCTGCGATGGAATTCTTGATGCTTCTTCTGATCTCAGCCGCGCTCATCGACCCCATGACATCCCTAGAATACCCTCAAGAGCTCATCGCCAACGAGCCCACCAGCAATGCCACGTCAGCACCGCCACCGAGGGAAACGAACCCTCAGCCGACGCCTTCGGCTCCGGCGTTATTCGTGATCGGGGACTCATCCGTGGACTGCGGAACCAACAATTTCCTCGGAACTTTCGCGCGCGCCGATAGGTTACCCTACGGCAGAGACTTCGATACTCACAGGCCCACTGGTCGATTCTGCAATGGGAGAATCCCCGTCGATTTCCTCGGTAATGCTCTTCGTTTCTTGATTCTTTCTTGGAAATAAGTTTTTCCCTTTTTCTTGATGAAAAGGTTGGGCTTTGAGCAGCTTCGCGCCTGGGACTGCCGCTCGTGCCGAACTATCTGGGGCAAACCAGCTCGGTCAACGACATGATTCGCGGGGTCAACTACGCTTCCGCCGGGGCGGGCATCATCTTCTCGAGCGGGTCCGAGCTGGTTAGGCCAAGCCCATAATATCTGCAATAACGCCATGATTGGATTGCACTAGCAGCGTTTGTCCTAATGATTGGTTTCGGAAAATTTAACAGGGCCAGCACATCTCCCTCACTCAGCAGATACAGCAGGTCATGGACACAGTTCAGCTCTTCATTCTCACCATGGGAGAGGAATCTGCCAACGACCTTATTTCGCACTCTGTTTTCTATATTTCGATCGGCAGCAACGACTACATTCACTACTATCTCAGAAACGTTTCGAGCGTCCAGTCTCTGTTTCTTCCTTGGAGTTTCAATCAGCTCCTAGCACAGACGATGAAGCAGGAGATCGAGGTTGTTTATTCTTGCAAGAAAAAAGGCGTATTGCTGCTGTTCTTTTCGTCTTATATTGTTTACCTTTGTATTTGCAGAATTTGTACAATGCCAACGTGAGAAACGTGGTGGTGATGGGCCTTGCGCCGTTAGGATGTGCGCCTTATTACCTTTGGTTGTACCAAAGCAGCGAAGGGGAATGCATAGAGGATATAAACAACATGATACTCGAGTTCAACTACGCTATGAGATTCATGGTTGAGGAGCTCAACAGCCAGCTCCCCGAGGCCAACTTGATCTTCTGCGATGCGTACGAAGGGTCGATGGACATTATCAAGAATCACAATCGTTACGGTGAGAATTTCACTCGGCACTTCAAGAAGAACGAAAAAAAGATTTTTCTGACTGGTTCGAATTTTTTTAGGATTTAATGTCACGACTGATGCGTGCTGCGGGTTGGGAAACTATCGGGGATGGATTATGTGCATTTCTCCCGAAATGGCCTGTGAAAGTGCTTCGAATCACCTATGGTGGGATCAGTTTCATCCGACGGATGCTGTTAATGAGATTCTCGCAGACAACGTTTACTCCGATTTGCACACGAAGATGTGTTATCCCATGAACGTGAGGGATATGATATCTCGGAATTATGATCGAAAGGCATGAAAATGGCTTTGTAATGACAGCTAGATATCGTTCTTTGTTTTTGTGCATACATTTTGGACAGAATATACAGGCAAGTAATCTGATGTTCTAAAGGGTGATGATGTCTTCTTTTTCTGATCTGACCGCAAAGCTCGGAAAGGATGCCATGTCCCTGAAAGACGTAAATAGCATAGGATTTACGTTCGGGTCTGAGAATTAGCATGTTTTGTAGAGAAAAAGAATGTTATTACTTGAGCTGAGGTATGGTCATGTTCCTTAACACTGATGGCTTCTTGTCTGCAAACTCTTTCCACTCTTCCATGTCTATCTTGCCATCTTTTCTTGAATCTGCTTCTTCGAATGTCTTAACGATCGCACGCAATAATACGACATTAGCAGACGAAAACTGTGCGACATGATTTTATCGAACAGTATTTACCAGCAGACCTTATCTATGATTATCTCGATAATTTCGTCGGGTAAGTTCAAATCTGATTCAGTTAGAAGCTCTGCGATCATCTCCTTGACCTTGAAGAACATCAATGATCACCCTCACGACGTACACCGAAGAAGTATGCATTGAAGTTTGATGAAACTGCTTACCTCTTCTTTTTCGATGAAGCCCGTCTGATATTTACTGTGCAGTTTAAACGCAACTGCATGGTCGGAAACATGAATATTTTTACGAAACTAACTTCAGACAGAGTGAGAGAGAGACAATATTTGTATCCATACAAGTGATTTTCTCGACTTGAGGTGTTTCGGGATGGAACACACTGAGTGATCTCACGAGCTCGCCGAAATCGAGCACCCCGTCATGCTTCGAATCGAATAAATCAAACATCTGATAATAAGCAAATAAAAAATTTACGATGATTTATACGTTCGACTGGTAAGAAAAATCTACGTGAAAGAAGACTGATGTAAAAAAAAATAAAAATGAGACCCGATCGGCGAATAGAGACTGCCTCTTGCCATCCCCGAACAAGCCGAGCTTGAACTCCTCCTGGAACGAAGAAAAATGCCTCAAACGGTGAATTCAAAAGTTACAACAGAGTAATAACCTCTGCAGAATGGTTAAAACTTACCCTGCTTATGAAACCATCCTCAGTTATGGTGCTGCCCAGCTTCCTGAATAGCTCATGCAGCTGCTTGACCTCTTTCACAGTAACTGAATTTGAAAAAAGAAGCCATCTTTATTAGAATTATGACAGCCTTAAAACAATAGACAGTTGCAGAGGAAGAGTTAAGTGCATACATCTTGTCTGCGAAGCAAGAATGGAATGGTCTTCGAACACACGCTTAGGCTTCGAGTGCAAGCAGCCCATGTTACTTACTTACGTGTCGATGGTAATATCGAAACGATAGAAAAAAAAGGGGTCCAATTTATAGCGGCTGGGAAATACGGTACGAGGTTTATTATTTGGTATGCCAGAAAATCTTGATGGTTTGGTTCCATTATATGTCAAATCTGAGCTGAGTGGCTTTGACTGATGCCTGATGCACTCACTATAAATAGTTGGGGAGTTAGCTAAGGATAAAAGCTGTCTCCTTAACCACACATTGTCTTAGGGGAAAGGAAAGTAGGAATTTATGTTGTAACATGACAGCACTTGACTGGACTGCACATGAGAGATTGGAGATTTTACTATCTTCCTTTTGCAAGACCTTCTATTCCTTTTCAAGAATATCAACCATAAAAAACCTAATGATCAGTGGACATCTTTAATCCATTCCATACACTTGGAAAATGGATGGACATATATGTTCAGCATGGGACACTCAAAAAGTATTGGCTCTCGGCCTCTCTCTTTGCTCGTCCCCCCGCGCCATTAGTTGTCGGGTTTTCGGAATCTGGGACCTCGGATTTGGTAAGAAAACTTGGACATGGCAGAGTTGTTTCCCTGGAATGCCTCAGATAAAGAGAAAGATATTTTGCAACCAATGTGTAATAATGTCCCCCTCATTCATAAACCTTTAATTTTTCCTCAGTTGAACAGAAGAACACAATTAGTTGCTTCAGTTTAAAGAGTGTTGACATGTAAGTGTATCTGAGCTCTCAAGTTCTTCATATAGGTGACATCATCGTTTTGGCATTCCAAGAGTTATCATAGGATGTTTGCTTTCAGCTTGAAGGCATGAGCAGAGAGAGGCAGACAAAAGCTGATCTGATGCATGTTATAGTATAACTCAATTCATTGGATAGTACCATAATATAACCTATAAGAGAGACATGATTAAGGTTGACATTGCTCCATTACAGAGATTAATGGTTATAAAATGGTAGGTAACTAAAGTTAAAACGAAATGGATTGCATCATTAGATTTGCATTAACTCTACAAGATAAACTTACTTATCGCAAGAAATGTGGAAAAAGGTAATGGGATGACGACATCCCTATGGATTGACTACATAAGAGCTTTAATTTCTATCTTTATATTTTTAAATATATAATCTTTTTTTATCTATTAGATCTAATTGAGTGTATTTGAAGTGCAATAATACTATTGAAATGCACAATAAGAAGATAACCTATCTTGGGCCAAGGCTTAAGGTTTTTTGATGGGCCTATTTTGGGCTCATTTGGGCCACTAATTTGGAAGGAAAGATAAATAAAATTAAAAAAAAGGAAAAAATGAAAATTCCCATGATGCACGTGGGCAGTGTTCAAGGCTCTGCACTTTGGGGAAACAATGTCTCTATAGATTGTTTGCAGACGATTACACACGCAAAGCATAGCACGCACGCACGGAAGAGTCGTTGATTTGGCGTCGAGGAGAAATCTACAGATGTTTGAGAAATGAATAAACCCGACGACGGTGAGCCAGCGCCTGAATTAAAGCGGAGGAGCGGAAAAAACGTTAACTGTGGCGGGAAATTAGCGAGCAGAAGCTTCCGTGAGCTGCCTGTTCGTTTCTGGTTGTCGTTTTTCTGTGTTATTGTTCTGTTACATGCGTGTATTAGCCCGGCACACGGAGTTACTGAAGGTACACTTCGTTTCGTTTCATGTTGCCTTGTTAGGTTTGTGGCTAACGTATGAGTTCCAGCTATTTGGTTTGCAGTTTTGGTGGAATGTTAACTGTCTTCTTTCGATATCTTTTCGCTGTCTGTTTATGATAAGATGATCAAAGCAGTTCATTTATGTTGTTTTTTCAAATAATTAATGCTAGCAAAAGCCATATTATCATGGTGAAGTTTCTTTTATTTATTTTTTTTTGTTTATGGAAAAGTGATGATTTCTTATCCAAATTGAAGTTTGTTGAGTAAAAGTTTACCATAGTTAGATTCAAGTGAAATCTCTCAGTATCTGATATTTAGTTCTGGTAATATGCTACAATTGGTATGGAATGATGATGATGAGTCTTGGCTGTTACTTATTTCTAGGGGATTTGCATGTCTATGAAGGGAGCGAAAATGATTCTAAACCTCGTGATGAGAATATCCACGAACAACCTGTTCTTGTTATTCACAATGCATATGAGACAAGGGATGTTGTGACTGAACCAGATGTGCTTGTAATCGAGAATGATTACACTCAACACGTACGCTATCCAAAAATCGAAGATTCGTCTAGAGGAATTTGTGGGTTAGATGAAGATTCGGTGTTAGCTGTGTTAGGTTATGATCCGTCCATGTGTCATGTTCGAGAAGAAGAGTATAATAGAGAGACCGAACCCGAACAGAAACAGAATGGGAAAATCCAGCTGTCTACTTATCCCAATTTGGATGAGTTCAAGAATATTTCCAGGCTAGGTAAAGATGTGAGTCCACCTAGCCAACTTGCTAACATCACGCACAGGCTTGAACCTGATGGAACTCCTTATAACTATGCCTCAGCTGAAAAAGGTGCTAAATTGGTTGCTCACAATAAGGAAGCGAAGGGAGCTGGCAACGTACTTGGCAAGGATCATGATAAGTACCTGAGGAATCCTTGCTCTGTTAATGGCAAGTTCGTCATCATCGAGCTTCTCGATGAGACTTTGATCGATGCTGTGAAGATTGCTAATTTTGAGCATTACTCCTCTAATTTTAAAGATTTCGAACTGTACGGTAGCTTGGTTTATCCGACAGAGTCGTGGGATTTTCTGGGTTCTTTTGTTGCCGCAAACGTAAAGCATAAACAGTGCTTTAAGTTGCCCGAGCCAAAATGGGTTCGGTACTTGAAAGTGAACCTACTAAGCCATTATGGTTCGGAGTTCTACTGTACGTTAAGTGTTGTGGAGGTTTTCGGAGTTGATGCTATCGAACAGATGCTTGAGGATCTTATTGTCACTTCTGGGGAGTCTTCTACTAATGCATTGCCCAGCCCAAACACGACTGTAGTGCCTGTAATAATGGCAGAACAGATTGTGCAAAAATCTGACATAAACGATGCTGCTCGTAGTTTTGTCGAGACTGTAGATAAGGAGGTTGGTGTTGTGAATGAGGAGAGCCAAAAGCAAGTTTCCGATTCTCCACAAAGATCCGGGCCTAAAATTAGTATTAAGGAGCCCGAGTCAAAACCTAGAAAGCAACCTAGTAGTAGGGTGCATGGCGATGCTGCCCTGAAAGTGGTTTTACAGAAGATCAGATCACTTGAGTTGAATTTATCTGTGCTGGAGGAGTACATTAAAGAACTTAACAAGAGACAAGGAGATGCTTTGCCAGAGCTTGAGAAAGAATTATCGAAGTTTTCTGATCTTTTGGAGAAGAGGAAACTCGAAATGGATAATCTCTTGGAATGGAAGGAACTAATGGTTTGTATAATATTTTTTTTTCTTCACTTTCTGACTAAAATCCTTATCCTTGATGCATGGACCTTCGTTTTTGGTTAACCAGGAAAAAGAGATTTCTGAACTCGAGTCGCATAAAGCCATTGTCTCGACAAAGATGGATCTCTTAGTCACACAAAACAACTTACTGAGGTTCGTATAAGCCATTAGCTTTACTTTACAGCTGACCAAGTTTCATGCAAAGCCATTGACTATTAAATTGAGAAATCAATCCCTGAGTTTCGTAAAAAAATCTGGATTCAATTCTTCCTTTTTATGGTACTACCAATTATCATCGTCCCATATGCTATAAAAGCAACTATCACATGCATCACATTATCTACAAACTTATATAACAATCTCCTCATTCTTCACACTTACTTTTCTTGAACTTCTTTGCAGATTAGAAGTTGAGAAGGTTTCTCAGGACCAAGTCCAGTTGGAAAACAAAGAGATCGCCATGCTTTCGCTGAGCATCTGCTTCGGTTGCCTCGCCATTTGCATGTTAGTCGTAAACAAGATCGTAAGATTCTTTCGCAGCTCCGAACTTGGAGATGTGTCTTCTTCATCAAGTAAGGGATGGATTTTAATTCTCATCTTCTGTAGCTTGACAATGCTCATTCCAATACTCTTTGGATAGAGAAGAGTCCCTTGACAGCAGCTATTCTTTAGACACACCTCTAACCCTGCCTGCCCAACTTTTTAATAACCCACGGCGATGATATTTGAGCAGATTCGGAGTATTTTTTGTCCGTTCTTTGTTCGAAACATTCATGACTGTAAGAATTTAATGTTATACAAAGTTCAAGCCCACGAATGAGTTTACAAAAATTTTATTAGGATAAAACCTTTTCATTATGCGAGCTTGAATCGCCCGAACGACCAAACCTCAGTTCTACATAAACATAAGCCCCGACGACGCACAAAAAAACAAAGAAAACGTGAACAAAGATCTGAAAGTTAGCCAGCAGCTCTCCCCGAACCTCATGTTCTTTCGAACGACATGTAATATCATTGCCAAGCAGCCTACAGCCATCAGGCATCATCGAACCGTACAGCGTAAAAGCTGTCTGATAAAACCAAAGGCCTTGGAGGGTTATGGCAATGCCACTGCTTAGATCGGCAGGGAAGCTTGAGGGCATTAACGCTCCTGCAATGGTCGATAGTATGCAGAGACCGATGAGGAGGACGAGGATCCAATGGTAATATCCTTCGAGGCCCTTGTGCATGGTGGAGTGGAAGTAGAATAAGAGGTACTCTGCTGTGAATGCTGCCGAAGCGATGAAGCATAGAGCTCCTTGTGGTAATGGAAGAAAGCTGAGTAACAGTTCAGACAATATAGCTAGCTTCAGACTAAAGTCAAATCTTACATGTAGTACTGAGGTATTAAGGGTGTGAACTAACCTCGTCTTCTCCGAGAAAAGCATGATCAAACCGAAGAGAAAGAACATTAGAAGCATCCCAGAATGCTCAAAGTTGTTCATATGAGAAGGGTTCAATGCTCCATGATCAAAGATCCTAAGATGCGTCGAATATAGAAACTCTATGCACAGATCAATGAAGCCTCCAATTGTAATCACATAGAGCTCCAAGTACTTGAGCTTCCCACCAAATCCAGGAACTGGGCTCCAAACTCTAACCCGAAATGATTTAGGGTTCGACACGAATCGAACTATCGAACACCATGTGTGCCATATTCCGATGACAAGAAATAATGTCCCAGGAAGCAGATGGCCCTTGAAAGAACCCATACTTTCCCAGAAGTACTGAACAAAGGGACGTAAAAGGCAAGAGCTAGCACTCAATATCTTGATTAGTTACCACAAAAAGAAAGGTAAATAACAGAAGTATGAGGTTCCCTCCTTGATGAGGTCACAGCTAAACCATATGCAGAATATCTATCTCCATTGAACACAATGTATATCTATCATATATAGAAGAAGAGTTTCTAAGCTATATTAGGCTATAATTGCGTAATCTCTACGACCATCAATGGTATGATTACGTAATCCCTATAATCAAGCAAGCAAACTTCCTATTTTACAATAAAAGAATCTCTAACAGAGCAGCCAAGTATTCAACGCAAAGGACAGACCTTTGCTTACGAACAGAGTCTTTTAAGCTCAGTATTATCAGGAACTTGACGAACGACCAAACTATCCCACATCTCTTTCAATACGTATGGCTGTTTCTTGGTAAATAATGGTCAAGATTATTGATGATAAAAAGATAGCCGATATACCTAGCTAGGTGAACAACACAACGAACTCTTCTTCCCTTTCTTCTATACTGTGTTTGGAGCCAATACCAGTGGATAAAAAATAAGAAAGAAAAGACAAATAGTTGCAGAGAAAGAATATTTATGGCGCTGGGATCGGAGAAAGAAGGGTCAAAATCGAGAAAAGGGTGAAAAAGAAAAGTAAGTTTTGATACAAAAAGACAGCAATTATAAATAAATCATTGAATGTTAGAACTGTACTTCATCGTGATCAACGAAACACATGGCGTGGTAGTGATGCTGTTCGTGTCTTACGTGGCATGCAAATGAGCCCAATTGAAATTGAGAACCCAAATGAACAGAGAAAAAAAAAAAAAAGTAAAGGCAAGAATTGAACTAACAAGAAAGTCAAAGGACTAATAGAAACATATATAGAGGCTTTTCAAAGGTTGTTTGGAAGCCACATTTTACTGAAGAACTCAATATATTTGAACAAGTTAAGGTTAGAGGCTACAATGCAAGGAGGAAGCAAAGACATTAATTTTTGTTATTTATTTATTCTAAAGTTATGTGGGATCATACAAAGATTCATTTTTTATGCCTAGTTTAGATCACTGATACTAGCGTTGTTCAGATCGAGTTCACCCGAGGAAGGCCCTTCGACATCTCTTTCTCGGAAATTGATATCTGAAACATTAACGAAATCTGAAATGCCATCAGTATTGCCCAGATGGTCTCCGTTTATGGTGCGCATAAAGCTCGATAAGGCCATGTTAAAGTCTGTCAACTGAGCCTTAGTATGTTCGAGAAACTCGGGATGGTTCGTTTGGTCCGAAAGGCTCCTTGTAGCTTTTTCTAGTATTGATTGTAAGTACTTCCCTTGAGCTTCTATCCTCATCTGCAGCTTCTTCTGTACCTGTAAGAACGGTCAGATTTAACTTAAAATGGTTTATGAATCATAGAGAGGGCTTCATGGTTAACCTCAAGCTGTTCTTTAAGTCTTTTCTGCACGTCGATTTGGCACCGTAGATCTTCAGCAGTATGAATCCCTCTGTACATCAGTTGAATAACTCAATATCATATTGATTTATCAGACAAACAATATAAAGACTAATAGGATCGATATATCTGAGAAATGCACACCCTTGTTCGCTGTTAATGCTAGGCGAATTACAGCTCGTGCCTGCAGCGATGTTCATATTATGATGTCCGTATGAACTATCTGCTTAAACAAAGCAGATTCACTCGACCTTTGAATTGATAAAGACCCTTTAAGGTGATGAGATCAAGCGAAACAGCAAACATGAAAAAGATCTCTCTTCTGCAATAATCGTTTTAAATTTTCTTACCGCTGTTTTCTTTGCAATGATGCCCGAGTGCCATGTTTTTCTTGCCCTGTTGTGGTTGCTGTCCAAGTCTATACTTCTGCACATTAGCATAAAAAAACTTGAAGACATTGCTAGAAAAAAATTATCCTAAACAGTAGAGAGAAACAATGTTCTAGAATCTGAAACTAATACCTGCAGATGGCTCTTTAAGTGATACAAGGTTAGGCCCTTTAATCCCATTACCCTTAGCACTGATTTAGGTGTGGCCTCTGCAGATTCAAGATTAACATAGTATTGTAAATGAGACAATCTGGACATTATTACATAGATTCAATCTTTGATCCTAAAATTCACATCAAAAAAAAAAAAAGAAAAAGAACTGACAAAAGAGAAGAGAAAGAGGGAAAGTACTCACTATCAGGACCACCTAGCTTAGTGACAGCATCGACAAAGCGATCATGGAGATCAGCTGTCCACCTCAGCCTCGGCTTAGGATCTCTAGTCATCACCACCCCATCGCCGCCACTGCCACCACTATCTCCGCCGTAGATTCTCTCCATCTTTATATACTCCACAAGAGAAGAAGAAAGAATTTTGACTCTATCCTCTTTTTTTACGTCTGTGAAGAAAAAGAAAAGGAAATGGAGTCGTGTGATTCTTGTTATTGTTTTATCTGAATCGTAGTATAAAGAATTTGGGTAGTTTAGTTTAACTCGGTGAGTAAAAACTAGATTTTTTTATCCATCTCCAATGATGTCGTACGAGGAAAAGGAAGTAAGAGTTTTTACTTCGTGAATAATTGTCACGATCATTACATGCAATGCAAGCATGGAGACCATGAATGTAACTATCGAAGAAAGAAGTAATTAAACGAAGGTGATAAATAGTATTAGAATAATATAATAGCAACATAAAAGACAAAAGTTCTTGAATATATAATATTATATGAGAATGATAAATAAATGAAGTTTCGTTTTCATATTGATGGGAGGAAACATCGGCGACGAATCAGAAGCAGCTTGATTGCCGAACAAAAGAATCAAATTGACCTGGTGAGCTCTAAACCGTTGGATCTTTCTGGTTCGTTGACTTATAACCGATCGGACGGTTGACATTTAAGGAATAAGATGAGGGTGTGTCGCATGGGAACAAAGCTAAGGACACGTGTCAGTCAGCGCGGGATATTAGCCGGTGGGTATGGGGACAGAGAATATTCGCGGCACGCACGTGCCACGTCGATTCAACTGAGGACGGCCATTGGTTGATATGATGTACCATCAATTTCGTCTTTTGTTTTCTTTTTTTTTTAATGGCAGTCGAAAAGAATATTCTTCGCGTACGCTTCCCACCGAATTCCTCATTAAAACCATCAAATTGCTTTCTATTATTCCCTCTTTTGGCATTTCTAAATTTTTTTCTTCTAAAATTCATTTAAATTTGAGAAAAAATAAATAAATTATGGTCTGTCATAATATTCAGATACCTCCAGTGACATCAACACGAACACTGACAATTTCAATAATAAAAAATAAAATTCGAAAGCCTAATTATTTGAACTAGTATTTCCCGCATGTGGTTAAAATATAAACAAAATATAAAATTATTTTTATAAGATGAAATTATAATATTAATTTTAATTGAAAAAATATGTTTTATAAATTAAAAATATGATATTTGGAGTATAATTGGAATAAATTTGAAGATTAAAGGTAAAATAATAATTAACAATGTCATACCAAATCAATTTGAATTTGAGACGGAAAAGCCCGACAAAGTCCCCATATACAAAAGCTGTCTCTTATTCCCTAAGCCCGCACTCCCAAAGGCCACGACCCACGAACCCATCTGCATGGCCTAAAACGGCCGCAAAATAAGCCACCGTTGTAAGTTAACCGCCAAATACCGAACCCACCCAAAACCCCCCGGCCCGAATCGCGTGGAAACAAGTCTTGAAATGACCGGGCTTGCTTCTCAGCAGGACACGTCGGGCAGCAATGGGAGGTGATGCATGTCCACCGCCGATCGACGGCGGCGGCGGCGGCGGCGTTGAGAACGTTTTTATGGGTGGATTGGTGTCGACAAGTTTTAATTATATGTTCATTATTATTTTGTTTCGTACTTGATTTCTTGAGTTGGTGGGGATGTTGATTTCAAAGCTATATGCGCATGGCGGACACTTCAGACTAAGTCGGGCGTTTGTAGTTTAGTTACTAGACAAGATCATCGTATCTAAGACAACGATTCGATAGCTTTAAGAACAAAGATGGCGATGGGCAACTAAAGCCTTGAAACTGATGAGATGTTCCTAAGCTCCCTTCTGAGTAATTTTCCAGACGCTGATCTTGGAATTGAGCTGCAAAAGTAGACCTTTCTCAGCTTCTTGTAAGGTGCAACCTGCAGAAACACATACGGAAGGTGTAAGAATATACTATCATACATAAAAGAAAAGAAGAAATGGCCAAGACACACCTACCTGACTAGCTACAAAGTCCTTGATTGCAGCCTCAGCCACTGTACTCTTATCCTTTCGAACTACGAATGCCACTGGAATATCGCCAGCTTCTTCGTCTTTCTCGCTGTTTTCATTGCACGGTACGTTTGATAATTTAAGGTTTTTTGTCTCTTCTTCTGGCCCTGGCATTGAATGGACAATGTGTGTTCATGTAAAAAATTACCTCGTTACTGCGGCGTCGAGCACCTCTGGATGACTGACCAGCACTGCCTCTAAATCAGCCGGGGAAATCTAATACAAGGCAGAAGTTTCAGTTGACAAAAGGGTTGCGTAAGAAATCGCAAAATCTTGATAACAGCAAGTGTACCTGGAAGCCCTTGTACTTGATCACCTCTTTCAGACGATCGATTACGTACAAGTATCCATCTTCGTCGAACTTAACAATGTCCCCAGTATGAAGCCAGCCATCTTCGTCTATTGCAGCCATAGTTCCCTCGGTATCGTTCAAGTACCCTATACGTCGTAAAGATTCGATTTTTCAATGCTACAAATGAATTCTAAAGGGAAAATTCACAGTCTTGATTACCTTTCATGTTGCCAGGTGAGCTCAGCCACAGCTCACCATTAGATCCCGGGGGCATACAAAAGCCAGTAGAAGGGTCGACCACTTTGGCCCGCACGTTCGGCGAGAGGAGTCCCACCGAAGTATATTTCCGAAATTTCGCAGTATTGTAGCCACGAGCTGCTATTGCAGTCGACTCTGTCATGCCATAACCCTGGAAAAGGAACTAGATGTCAGAAAAAAGAAAATGCATCTATGTAATAGTTTAGATGGAAAGCATAAGGAGCACCTGAATGAGATCGACGTGATGGAAAGCCTCAATGAAGTTATTTATGCAGCCCTCACTCAACGGAGCAGCCCCGCAAGAAACCTGCTTCAGGCTTTTAAAGCTGCCAAGGCCGGCGAGTTCCTTGGCTTTCCTAGTCAGGGCCATTACAATCGGTGGCACAGCTGGTAGATGAGTAACGCCGTACCTATCGATAGCTCTCACCATCTCATCAGCATGGAATCTCTTCATCGTCACGACGGTGCTACCTAGAGACAGCAGCCCCATGACGAATAGAGACAGACCGTATACATGGAACATAGGCACGGCGGCTAAGTAAACGTTCTCTGCACCTGGGTAATCGTAGAGAGATGCTTCGAATCTAACGAAGAGCTCCATCATAGCTATGAAATTCCCATGTGTCAGCATTACTCCTTTCGACTTACTAGTGGTGCCCGAGGAATACAGTATTGCTGCGGTGTCTTGCTGGGCAATTTTAGGACTCGGTGCCAACCTAGGATCGCTGGAAATAAGCCTATCGAAATGGTTAGAATCGTTGCTAGGCGTTAAACTGAACGTCTCGGGCACGCCAATCACCCGACACCCTCCCAACGCAAAGGCCAAGCCATCAACTCTATCACAGCCAGCAAAGACAACACTTACATTTGTATCAAGAACTTGCTTTTTGATCTCCATCATACTGCTCAGAGGATTCATTGGAGTAACTACCGCGCCAAAGCTTAGAGCACCCAAGAAAACAATCGGGAAATATATAGAGTTATGCAGCAGAATGAGTACCACATCACCTTGCTTCACGCGCCTGAGGTGAAGGCCAGAGGCCATGGCTTTGACCAGGGAGAAAAGCTGAGAGTGAGTGACTGACAGCCCAGTGGCAGCATCAACAAGGGCGTTGATCCCATCGTGCTTCTTGGAGAAAATAAAGGAGACAACGTCGAGGAAAGGGTCACGAGGCAGGTCGATGGCAGGGTATTTGCTGCGGTATATTCCTGTCTCAGGAGAATACCAAGACATTGTTTCTTCTTGCAGCCTGCCACGCCGTCCTTGAGTTGATTTTCTTGCATGGCCCTTCAAGAATGCTTCCATGGTAATCTTTTAGGGCAGGCAGGTTGGTAGGTAAGAACTAAAAGCTACTAATGGTTAAGATTCTTTTGACTTCTTATCAAGAAGAGAAGAGAACCCCACCCTACATATACCATGCAGAGTAAATAGGTTTTAATACAGAGAGAATCAATAAGGTAGAACGAATCGAACCACACAAGTATGGGCCCACAAAAGTCTTTCTGAAGCAGGGCTCTTTTCTCTTACCACATGTCTGAAAACAGTAGGGAACTACATCAACGAAAAACACCAAGATTGCTTGAAAAGGTGTAGGGAAGAGTGATATATTTTGAAGGCATACTGCCCACACAAAGCTAATCTACCGACAAACTAATAATCATTAATTAATCGTGGTGTAAAGAACCTTAAAACAAAAACCCAGCTGAAATCGCAGACCATTCCACCAATCTTAAAGGTGAGGAGCATTAAGTAAGGCCGCAGCTGAGCTGCTGTAAAATGAATTGATTCCAACGAAGAACTGATGATAAAGTAAGGTAAAGGTGGATTATACAAAGAATAATTAATTTTGGGCATTTTACCACCAAAGTTCAAAACTTTATCATGCCTCCTCCCTCCCTTTTAATTATGTTTTTCTTTAAACTTTGGATGGATCGCTGCAATGCAATCTTGTCTAATGGGATTTATTAGACGATTTGAGTCAATAATGGGTTTTGACATGAAATTATTATAGATATTCAGGGAATGTTTCCTTGAACAACGTTGGAAAAGTTACAATCTTTAGTTGATGGAACATGTTTCATAGAGAAAAATAAAGAAAAATATTAGAGGGTTTAGAATTAATTAATATAGGATTTGGTTGGAAAATTCTTTAATTAATACCTTATTAATCAGCATTTTCTTACATTGATCAAATCTTCTTTTTTTTTTTACAAATTTATTTTTTATTTATAAAATTTTTAAATTGGAAATAAGGGTAATATTACAATTTAATTTAATTAAACATAATATCATAACTCTACTATCAAAGACTCTAAAAACTCTTATCCTCCATTATCTAAATCGAACTAAAACTAATATAATCTAAAACCATCATCCCAATTAAACAGTGTTTGAGAGTAATTAATTTTAAACAACTATGGATGTCCTCATTCTTAGTTTAATCAAGTCCACACAAATTTCTCCACCTCCCATTCACTTAAGGAAAATTATTAATTTTAAACAATTATGGATGTCCCCATTCTTAGTTTATTCAAGCCCACACAAAAATCTTACGCTTCCCATTCAATAATTCAAAATAATCTTATATATATATATATATATATATATATATATATATATATATATTAAGAGAGATTGAGAGCAGATAAAATAAAATAGTCAGTTTGTGAGTTGTTTTTCTCCCGTAATAAAGAGAGATTGCGATGATTTTCTCTATAAAGAAATTATTTTTCCTTATTCTTCTTTTTCCTTATTCTTGTTGGGGGGATTTTTCTATCTTTATTTGTTCAAATATTTGGTAAGGTGTTTGGACAATATACTTACTCTATTTTTCCAAGACAGATACAAATAAATACATAATTGTCCAAGTTTAGCATATGTATTACAGATAATTTTTCCCCTGCTGCTGAGAGAACTCAAATGAAACACAGTTGATATGAAGAAGACAAAGAAGAAATAAGCCATCTTTCTCAATTTCAGGCCTTTGCAGCTTCCAAAGAAGCGCCAGCTCTGCTCGCGACGATCTGCTCGTAAAGGTCTCTTATCTTGAGACCAACGATTGTCTGAAACAGACCAGTCCCATTGTTGCTACCTGGGAAATCAGCATGCTTCAACATCTGCTGCGTCACTTCCCCGTAGAACTTGGTCGAAAGGCTGCTCAGATGGCTTTCCACGTAGATAAGCTCGTCTAATCTATCGAACTGCCCGTCCATTTCCAGCACTGAAACCTTCACAAAAAAAGAAAGAACAATTGTCATTCCTTGATATATAATTATCAAGAAGTATGATATTACAGTCTTTGAGTACCTACCTCGTGGCCATAGTAAGTGTCGGGACTATAGGCGAATTTGATGCCAGGGTAAGAACAAGTCAGCTTCCTTCCGCAGGGTATCCACGAGATTGTCGAGCCTTCGTCGAACAAGTAAACGGGGCTAAAGTGCTTAACGCCTTCTTTCATGATCAGTCGGACCCTCAAGACCTTTCCTTCATTATCGTCTGGTATGAGTTGAGTCGGCAAGACTTCGATCACCGCATCTGCATATTGCTTCTGAGGATCTGATCATGTCATAAGCAAGCAACTCCTCAGTGTTAATTAGGTTGCAATTCGTAATTTTTTTCAAGACACGAAATATTAGTGAAAGAAGATCTTTTTTTTTTTTTACCAATGTAAGCATCGAAATCTGGCTTGCGGGCCTCGATACTTGCTTTGATGCTCTCAAGGCTGTGCCCTCTTTCAGCCATGTCTCTCTAATCACCATGAAACAAGAAAAAATCAGATAAGCTCAAATATTTATGACATGCTTAGTAGCAGAGTGTAATATGAACTACTAAATAGTTAAACCTGGATTTTCCATGCAAACTTGACTTCATTGCTGATGTCAAGGTAGATACTGAAATCCAAGAGATCTCTAACACGCTCGTCGTACCTATCGAACGTTGCAAGAAAAGAATTCGAAAAGTGCTCGATGAATATGTTATATTAAGAGTTAAAACTGCAAATATATATTGTGTAGCACTTAATCATAATGAGCAGAAGAGATAGAGACAATAAGGACTGCATGGCCTATTCTATAATCTTCAACCATACATTTTAAGAACATTTATCTTCACTTACATTGGATGCAAGCCTTCAATAACAAGAATCTTCGGTGGCTTGATCAGCTCCGCGGGATCGAGCAAGCCCGTGACGTGATTATAAATCGGCTTATCCACGGCTTTACCTTCCTTAAGCGCCTTAACCTGCTCATACATAAGATCGAAATCGTTGGCCCTCGGGTCTAGAGCAGTAACGCCCTTCTCTTTTCTCCCCGTCCTGTCCAAGGAATGGTAGTCATCCAAGCATATCACGGTGGTCATGTCGCTGATCAACGTGTTAGAGTCGGGATTGCCTCCCTTGGGTGGCTCGGCCGCCCCGCCAAAGACGCTCGTGAGCCTCCTCATGAACGTGCTTTTGCCACATCCCGAGTCAGCGGCTAGGCCGATGACCACCGTCTTGGTGTCGTCGGACGAGCACGTGATGTGGGCCGAGTGCTGTTTCTTGGTGGTGTAGGCCGCGGTTCTCTTGAAGAAGACGAGCTTGCCCTGGTTGAAGCCCAAAGAAGGTGTGGAGGTTGAGCTGAGGGACTGAACTGTGTAGACAGTTGAAAGTGCCATTTTTGGTCTCTCTCACTCTTACTCTCACTCTTTGGCTTAGTTAGAGGAAGAAGAGAGTGGTGGTGGTGTTCTTACAAGGAGATGCTAAATGGATTTGGTACATATGAAACACAAGTGGGCTGTGGTTGATTTTTTTTTTCTGTAAATATATTACATGAATGAGAAAAATGCTGATGAAGATGATGTTTGTGATAGATATAAGCATGGGAAAGTCTTGGTGCTCATTTGCTGAAGTTTGGATATTTGAATGACACGTGGCATTAGGAGGAAGCTTGCCAAGAGATTAGGGGTATGAGGAGCAGAATTGAGCAGCAGAGAGTGACTCAAAGATAGTATGAATTGAAACTCAAAACAAAAGAACAATGAACTGTTCAATGATCACTTACGACTGTTGCATAAATGTAATGAATCTCATGATATCACCTAATCGAAGCCTCATTCTGAGGAACAAGATCAGGCAGGTCAGAATTCACAGAGAACCTTAGCCACTTCTTCCTCTCAGAATATCTAAGACAAGGCTGCAATAACAGCCCAAGCATCACAGCCCCAACACTGATCCCCAGGACTTTAAGAGACGAAAAAGCCAACACACCGCACAGCGTAACGGTCGGAGGAACGCACATCAGAACAGCACCGACCGTCCCCACGGGTATCTTATAAGGCCGAGGGGCGTCGGGCTCTTTCACCCGCAACCTCACGAACGCTGCAAACTCCAGCACCATCCCGAAACAGTACATGAAGTTCTCGGCAGCCACGATCTCCTGGAAGCTCAGCCACGAGAGCATCAGAACCCCCGAGGCCGAAAACAGTATCCCGACGAGGGGCGTTCCGTGCCGCGACCTCCTGGCGAAGACCTCGGGGATCATGCCCCTCTCGGCCATCCCGAGGAGCTGGAAGGAATCTCCGCTCATCTCCGCCAAGAACATGCCCATGTTGGACACGGCGGCGGCTCCCTGGACCCACGTCCTGAGCCAGACGCCGCCTATGATCTTGGCGAGGTCGGAGAAGTAGCCGTCGGTCCACGAGCCACGGTCCAGGGGGATCGAACCAGTGCCGGTGAGTAGAGGGAAGAAGTACCCAAAGACGACGAGGATCAGCGCGTAGAACAGGGCTTTGGGCAGGGTTTTCTTCGGGTTTTCGACTTCGCCCGCGAGCGTGCTTATGGAGTCCCAGTAGTTGAGGTTCCAGAACAGAGTGTTGAGGTAGAGGTTCCAGTCTATGCTGTGAGTATCAACAACCAACCATCGCTCGGGCCTTAACTTGGGGATCGAGACGAATCCCATTACTAGAAACGGAAGGATCGTAAAGACCCCGAGCAGCACGGAGGCCCACCCGACTATGGTCAGACCTCTATAGTTCATGTAAGTCAAGGCGACGGTCAGAGCCAGCACAGCAATGATACGAGGCGCACCGCCGCCTAATGCGGGTATGCTCGACTTTAGGTAATCGAGAAAGAGTACGGGGTAAAGGGCATTGTCAACAACGCCGCCTAGCCACTTCGTCCAACCTAGTAGGAACCCCCAAGATGGGCCTAGAGCAGAAGAAACCCAAACTACGTAGCCACCGTTTTCTGGGAACATCGTGGCCAATTCTGCTGTGATCAAAGCTTCTGGGACACTCCATAGTAATGGGAATACTAGGAAGCCGGAGAGGGCGAGCAGTGGACCGGCGGCTTTCACGCTATCCTCGACGCCAAAGGGTCCTCCCGATACTTCATAGAATATGAGGAAAATGAGGGGTAGAAAGGATATCTTCTTACAGCTGTTGCCTGCTCTAGGTGATTCAGCTTCGTTGACTGCTGTGTACTGAGGAGCGTTGAGCACTCCCATTGAAATAGAAGCTTGCTTGCTTATTGATTCTCTCAGTCTCTGCATTTTATTTCACAACAATCAACTATGGATGGATCAGCCCAGTAAAAACGCAGATTGACTAGTATACATCCATTCCATATGTAGACAATCAAAGAAGTAAGAACACAGCTAAGTGGAAAGAAAACGTCTGAAATCAACTAATTTCATTGCAACATAGGATAATTACAAACTATAAGGGGGAAAGAGGCAATCTTGCGAAGTAAACAGATTTAATCCGCTCTCATAATGGATTTTATCAGACATTCGACTAACAAACTATGAAGATTGCAAGAAATGCAAATGCAGTCTTGCAAGCTCGAAATTCAGATGAAATGTGAACAGTGCATCGATGTCACCGCCGACAGAGAGCTAAAGCAGCCTGCTATTTATCTATCTGATTTATTATTTGCGCGTAAATAAATATTCCTTCTTTTATTACAAAAAAAAAAAACAAAAGAAAAAAAAAAGAAAAAAGTTACCGGCAGCGCAAAGCCCAGCCCACGTATATATTCCATTATGGGCCTTCTTGAAGTTGGATCAAAATATTTGGGCCTATCAAATATGAGGCCCGTCGTCTGGCTAATTTTACAACCCACCAAAAATTATATTATTAAATAATAAACAAATATATATATATATATATATATATATATATAAATCATCAAAGAGCTGCTATTAGGAAAAAGATTATAATAAGATGCGTCGGTTTGTTTTATCCTTCTGCTAAATAAATAGATTACTAATCTTATTGATTTGAATGCTAGTGTGAATTGTAATATATAGCATTGAGTGCTTTCGAGAAATAAAATAGAATAATAACACCAACTTGATTGAATTTGTATACTCTACAACATGGGAAACTGTAGTTTTAAAATATATCTATCAGTTTTTACCAAAGATCTTTAGAGATACTTTGTTACAGACCACATATCAAAGTCTTGACAAGCAGCAGTATTATTATTCACAAATTTACCGACAGAAAATCCATAGTAGTAGGAAGGAATATTTTTTACTAACATAAGAAGAAGAAAATGATGAATGTTTTATTACCTCGTCTAGTTCTGTCTCTGCTGGGCTTTCCTTGTGAGTAACTACTTCGGCTCGTACTGTGGGATTTGAGCTTATTACATCACTCACTTCGATGGTTATCATCTCCATGGAGGAAGAAGAAGAAGAAGAAGAAGGTCTTATTTCTGACTTAGCAATATCCGATGTTCTGCTTGCCATATTTTTTAACGACTTAGTTTAAGTTTAGCAAGAAAAGGTTGAGAGAGAGAGAGAGACTGTCGATGTGTCTGTATATAGACATATTTTAATATAGATATATTATGCAATAAACAAGATCAAGTTGTTAATTTTATTTGTGGGGTTAAATTCTAATTACAGAGAAATGTGAGGTTAGAAACATAAAAAACAACAAGGATATATATAGTGTTATAAGCAAAAAAGCCCTTTCATCGCAGTCGATGAAAAAAAAAACCTAAGGCCTCTCAAGGCGCAAATCCACCACTGTAATTTGAGGCATCACAGCCACAGTCCTCCTCCGTCGTCATCTACGTATTGCGGGTTAGCAGATATTTAGGTGGCTATTTCAATCAGAGTCAATTAGCGTTAACGATTGGTTTTTTTTTTTGCCTTGATTATCGTTCTTTCGTTGTAATTTCCTTGCATCGGTTTTGGGTATTGATAGATATGAGTCGATCGCTGAAAAGCCCAGGCCAAAGACCCGATTCAGATCCAATTGGTCTGAATGACGCCGATCGCAAAGTACTCAGCGCCATTAGGAGCAAAGGAGATTTAGGCATATGGTTGCGAGACATCAAAGTGGAGACAAAGCTGGTCGACCCAATGGTGCACAAGTCACTCAAGTCATTGATTTCTAAAAATTTAATCAAGGACGTTGTCAACATCAAGAACAAGGGCAAGAAACACTACATGGCTGCTGAATTCGAACCTTCTAGTGAATTAACGGGAGGAGAGTGGTATTCCGATGGAAGACTAGATGAAAATTACATCAATGGGCTTAAAAAGCTTTGCTTGATGTATCTGAGGGTAGACAAGGTGGTTACTGTAGAAGGCGTTTGCAGCTGGATCAATAGGTCGGGGGCTTTGGCCGAGGAGCTAAGTAGCCAGAAGATTGGTGAGATACTCAATTTGATGGTTTTGGAGAATGATATTATAGAGCTCAAGAGCACGGGTTTGGGAGATTATCGTTCGATTCCTATCGGGGCGGTCTGTTATAGAGCTGCGGGTGGTATTGGCGTTGCAAAGGGCGCCGGGGCAGGTGCGTTTGCTTCGATACCTTGCGGTGCTTGTCCTAGGGTTAGTATGTGTGCTCCTGATGGGATCATCTCTCCGAGTAATTGTGTTTATTACAAGAAATGGTTGGGCCTTGACTTTTGAAGTCGTCCCTATTCATTGCTTAGGTTGAGTTTTGCCTTCAGTTGTGTTAATAAATTCTCTAGTTCTTATTTCTGGCTTAAGTTTTTGTTGGACAAGATTTAGTTGTCTGATCTTGGGATTCACATGGTTTTAAGACATGGAAGTTATAATATAAACATCATTCATTTCATACATATATGTTGCAAATACTTCCAGTTTCGTTTTATCTGCAAGATTTGCAAAAACAAACAACGATCTTTCTTGTGAGACTCCAAATGTGTAAAGAAAGCAATTTTCGAGTATGGGTCTGTTTTATTCGGGAACTATTTGAACTTCGATCTCTGATGCCTCTCTCTTCTTGGCCCTTTCTTTCTCGAGCAAGTAGATTCTGTCAGCTTCAGGCATCGCAGACACAATTGTCTGAAGCTTGGAGTTCAACTCTTCAATCTTCTCCATCAATCTATCGTTGGTGAACATTCCAAGCAGAACGTCTTGGATTGTCTCCCAGCTTTCGTATAATGGCAAAGCTATGATAACAGCCGAACCCACCGTGCCCCATGCGATAGCTATTACAGCCCAGAATGTGAAATATCCCTTGCTAAATTGCCCTGCACCAGCCCGGAAAAGCGTTCAACGAAAAAAAAAAAACATAAAAACAGTCTTCATCATTACTGCTTCATATTCATTTATTTACCTGCTGGGAGTGTAAGAATAGGCCAAAGCACCACAATTAGCAGAGTAAATCCAACACCCCATCTAATTATCCATCTTCTCGCATTTTTTAGCTTTTCCTCTTTGTACTCCTCTGCCGAGACGTCGCTCTGTTCTTTCTCAACCACTGTGATCTGCCTAGTGGTCTCCCAATCGTAGTTCTGAGGCCACTTAAAGCTGCAGATTGCATGAATGGCCCCACCGACTAGGATCGAAACTAGGTTTCCCGCCAGCATCGGTGCGTTTCGACCCGTGGTGTCTAGATTAACCCGGCCATACTCAACTTTAGTTACAGTCAGCCATGTAATGATCCCCAAGACACATCCCGTGATAGCCCCAAGAATTGCCCCCGTGGAATTGGCTTTTTTCCACAGAAGCATGAAAGCTATGGGTAGAACAGCTGAGCCAATGAAGACTCCCATGGCTAAGTACATCCAACCTAGTGAAACCCCAGCCTTGTTTAAGATCACAGCCAAGATCCCCATGAAGCACCCAAACCCTAGAACGACACTTCTCGATACTTTTAGGATCTGTTTTCCCGTGGCTTCTGGGTTGATATATGTTCGGTAGATGTCATAGGTGCAAAGCGATGACACGGCGATAAGCTCTGAGGAGCCTGCTGACGTCACAGCCCTGATCCACATTTTTTTTATGCATGTTTTCATCAGATCTTGATCAACTTTTCGATAAAGAAGAGAAAGTAGTATGTATAGCTTACATGAAAAGCATGGTAAGGAGGAGAACTGATCCTCCTTTTCCCATCAAAGCAATTGCTGTAGCTGGCGGGACGAGTCCATGGCTCGCCTCGCTCGTTGTGATAGGCAAATCGAGGGCTAAAGCTCCTAAGCCAAGGGACGTGGCCAAAGAAAATGGCACAGCGAACCAAACTAGCCCTCCCAGTAAATACCCCTTGTGTGTTGATGAGGGCCTTGCAGCTATAGCACTCATCCAATATCCCTACGTTGACATTTTATTTTTTTGGGATCAAACTCTTTAAGATACAGTCGATACTAACAGGGTAAATCCGTTTGTGTTGTTGACACTTACATTATCAACAAAAACTGTTCCAAAATTCCCGACAATATTGATGATGCCAAAGATAAGACCACCTGAGCTCAGCATAGTGATGTAAGATCCTTTGTAGTTGCCACTCACAGGTCCACAAGATTGTCCCGAATGAGAAATGGGATCTTGGCAAGTTCTTGCCTTGCTAGCAACTTCCAGCAAATGCTTATAAACGACACTCGGGCTCCCGAGTTTGCTGCTGGCCACGTAGACCAAGAACACGAAAATGACTAGTGCGATATGTACTGCAGTGAAGAACAGCAGTCATTAAATTCGTGTAAGAAGAAAACCAATAACTGAGATCTTTACCACTTTCTGTCCAGTTTTGATCTTACAGACCTATTGCCGAATGAATGTAGCTCGCCAGGAAAGTGGCTTTGAGGCCTCCTGCTAACGTGTAGACTATGACACCGAGAGGTATGAGAAAGCTCGCAGCGTAAATGTTCACTCCAGTTAGTGCATTTACTACTGCAGATCCTCCGAGGAGCAGCATAGCAGTCACGATGATGTTCGTCATGAAGCAGAAGGTTAGAAAAACGATGTGGGCTGAAGTACCCCATCTGGGTAAGACGAAAAAAACTCAGTGTTTATGCAGATATAATCGAAAAAATCGAACGAAGTTGCGGGAGTAATTTAGTAATGGACAGCATGCCTTGCTTTCACGATTTCGCAGAGAGTGTGAGCATGAGGAGCTTTTCTTTTGATCTCAATGGCCATGACACCAAACAAGAGCACCTGCTTGTCACACACAGCTAAACTTAGAGCATATGATGTTACAACGTTTGATTTGATGTAAGAAGAAAACATGCCTGTATTGTAGCTCCACTTGCATACCAGAAAGGACCGCTGATTCCATATTCCCAAGCTACGTTAGAACTTTGCAAGATTGTAGCAGCCCAAGTCCACTGCACGTTTACTTACAACGGTTATAACTTGTAAGAACTAAAACAAGAAGCAGCTGAGTTTAAATGATCGAAACCTGCGAAACGATCACGCTGGCAATGAGCCCGGTTTTAACGTTTCGACCCGCCGTATTGAACCATTCCGACGTGTGGCGAGAGCCCACGTACCTCTTTTCGAGCCAAACCTAGAACAAAACACAGCCCACCAAATTCAGAAAACCTGACAAAAACTGCAGCTTTTTACAAAGGTATGAACAAATTCAAAGTACCAAAAAAGAAGTAAACACAGCAAAAAACGCCCCAAATCCAAGAATCACGGAGTATCCAACTCCTTGGTTGAGCACTGGCTTTCCACCAAAGAAACTGCTCTGTCTCACGCAAGTGCCGCCATCTCCGTTGTAGTAATACTTGGCCGAGAATTCAAATGGTGGGCAGTTTGTAAGAGAAGAGGCCATTGGTGCTACTCTTTTTATTATGCCAAGTGATAACTACACTACACACTCCTTCCCTTCTGCTCAAACTGTTTGTAATTAGTGGGAATTTATACTCAGGAGGAGCTTTCTTGGACGGAATATACTATAAATGTAAATAACAAAGTCAAACTATGCACAGCTCTTCTCAAGCTCATTAGATAATAATAATAATGGATGGATCTCTCTCTTAGATGGTGGTGATTGATTTAATCATTCTTTGCTAAGTAGACCTTTCTTTGGAGTTTGGAATTTGTCTACCCAATCGATAGCCTTTGGCTTATCCTTTTGACTTTAGTATATTCCAAATCGTTCGTCCGTAGAGCTTTGAAGATACCATCTACACGCAAAGATTCAGTAATCAAGATATTTTATGCAATTTATTACATCAAGCTGTTTTATTCCCAAACACGTTCCATCACAAGCTCACTACCAGTTGAAGAGATAAAAACTCCGAATGACTCCATACATGACATCACTGCCAAAAATGGTCAGAAGATAATGGGAAGAAGTGATAAGTTAGAATTTTACATAGTTTCTATAACCGTAAATTTACATTTTCGATTGTTATCTATCCATAATACTTCGAATATCCTATGTTTACTTTTATATTTCTTATTTTGACAGATATCGAAGAAAAAGGGACCAAAAATGGGAAACTATTATCATTTTTGAAGTTTTTAGTCTTGAGGGATCTATTTGCAAATTTCAACAATCTCAGGAGCAACTATGCAATTTAGCAGATTTTAAATATTAAAAAGACGTGGATGAGAGGGAGGTTGAGATATTTTCTCAATCATAACTGAGATATATACGCAAGATACACTCAACAAAAAGAGGGGAGGAATTTTCTATATAAAGCCGAACGATTCAAGAGTCAAAGAGGGCATGGAGGATACACTTCACCAATCTGCCATCTCTCACTCACGAAGCCTTCTCACAACTCTCAGCCATCTTCACCACCTAACGCCGCCTTCTAAAACCAAGCAGACACCTCTCCCTCACATACTCACGCTCAAAGATCCTAAGGCCCACATCCTGCGCACACCACTTTCGGCCAGAATCTCACAAGCACGGCTGGGGAGATCATTGACGACTGAGATCACCCACGAGCAGAATTCAGACGACACACGACTGTGAGACAGATCGTACTCTAGTCACGTCGGGAAGCGATAAAGAGACACGTGACGATTTGGGCATCGTGAAGGGACAATTTCTATCTTTTTAATATTCCGTTTTCAATAATGTTTTCTCTTAATTCGTTGTTGATTTCGTTTATTAATATGCTAGCGTAATTTTCTATGTGATTAAGACCGTGTTAGGCCAAATTATGACTACGTATTAATGCTATTCATATTTTATTTAACCGTATGAGTCATGTTACGTGTTCTTTGTTTGAGTTTAATGCTTGTGTGTGTCTGATCAACATATGCATGATATTTGATTGGTTTATGAGACGGACAAAGTGATTAGACCGGTTAGAACAATAAGCATCGAACACCACTACGTCAAACCGACCAGACATGGAACTCGGTTTCGTATGTGTGGTTTCCGAGATCTTAGGCGCCGAAAGCGTTTAAACTCGGAGAATTTCATAGATATTTAATACATGCGTAGAAACTACAATCATATAGACATATAGTGATTGATTTTCTATTGCATAGGATCGCTATTGCGGGACAAACGAGTAGTGATTATATTAGGAAATTCTACCTTGACTTAGATTCGTACTGATTAAATAGGATTGATTGCATGAGGGCGTATGAATAATTTGTGCCGAGCATGTGTCTTGATCACGTTTTCATTAATTGATTTAAAACTATTATCTTTATCTGCTTTTAATTTCTTATTTGCGTCTTTATTTATTTCATTAAAAACCAATCTTTAAAAAATCATAAAAATATCTTTAATCTAAATTAAATTAGGAAGAAAATCTTAGAATTTAATCGAGCTGTCTTCGTGGATCGATACTCGGACTTCGTCCGTTTTACTACTTGCACGACCTAGTACACTTGCTAGTATTCGAGCGTGTCAAGAAGCTATTTCAAGTTGCAATTTTTCGTTTCTTCAAGTACTTGGCTGATAGAGAATCTTCCATTTTTTAATCTTAGAAGAGATTTGAGTTTCTAATTTTGGAAAACTTCAACTGGTTGGAGATGGCGAAATGAGTTTTCTTTTATTGCAACTGTATTAGTTGCTCTATGCAATACATCAGGCAAGCAAGAGGATGAGTCACTGTGATAGATTAATCGTAGTTTGCCTTTGATGCCAGCTGACATTGATGTGGGCTCGCTTATGAGAACAACGTTATTACATATGAGCTGAAGGGCCTAAAATGGTTTGATCACAGCGTTAATGCAGTCCCAAGACTTCATCTTTCACGAAAGGAAGTAATCAAATTCATATATGATCATTCTCATGAAGTGTTTTGTGTCCAAGGAAGTCATAACATCATGAACCCTTTTCATTTCCATGTATAAAAGTAACCATATAGCATTAACAGAAGACAAGAATCATTTTCTAGTGTAAACCATTAATCCACGATCTTTGTCAAAGAAGTCGAAGAGCCGGAGAAAATCTGCCCGAGTTGGTAAGAAATTTTACTTGTCGGAGAGTCTATGCCGATGAGCGGTTCGGATGACCGAGTGGGCGAGAATTGTTTTACTCTATGCGATGCCCAAGTCACCATATAAAGTCCCGATATAATGAGTCCTCCTCCCAACACACTGTTTCGAATATCACAGAATAATATCAGCAATCTTTTGATCTGAAGTTGGGATAAGTATTATATTGCAGCACTGATTTATGTAAGAAAGAGACTGCAAAATTTGAGAGTTTTATCAAAGCAGATTACAGAAAAACCAGAATTTGGACAGATAAAGAGAGTTAACCTTCCGAGGTATATGGGGCTTCCGAGGAAAACTCTAGATAAAAAAGCCGTAGCAGCCGGTTGGAGTGGATTGTAAAGAGCAACCAAGGAAGGACCGAGAATCTTATTCGACCATGTAAGAAGTCCATAGTTTAGTGCTGATGCTACAACGCCCTGAAAAAGGGATACAATCAACGAGGTTTCAAATATTCCCATCTCAACATAAAAGTAATTAAGGAAAGAATACTGAGAGTGAACTGAAAGATGCTCTTACAGCATATAAGACAGCAAAAGCCTCAGATTGTGTAAGATTCCAATCTGTAGATTCATTCGTCATAAAAAACGCAGCTATAAGCATAAACAAAGCACCGAATGAGTATGAATACGCCGTGACTGATATGCTCGCTGGATATTTAGCTAAAATTGGAGCCTGAAACATGCGTAAAAATTCCTTGGAATCGATCACTCGCATAAAAGAATTACTTCAAAATAGGCATGCATGAAAATTAGACATCAAGAACGATAAATCTGTTGCACCTGAATGGCGAGATAAGTCGCCATGCACATGCAATTTCCTACCAGGCATAAGATTCCCAAATGCCAACTATCGAGTCCCAAGTCGACAAAAGTAGAGATCAACCAACCAACGGGCTCGGGCTGACCCTTGGCACTTATCTCATTATGGGCTGCAAAATCTGATTCCTTGTAGCCTAAGATAGCTGGACCACGGAACATTGCCATCAGAATGGCGCCAGAAACACAAACAAGGGTACCTCCGATCTTTGCTTGACCTTCGGTTTTTCCTAGATTCACTGTTTCTGTGCTGCACGCAAACACATATAAAAGTTCAAATGTGTGTCTGTGTGTGTGCGTGAGAAAGAGAGAGAGAGAGAGAGAGGGCGGGAGGGAGCGGACCCCATCAATACAGATAGTATGAAAGTAAAGACTGGAATAGCAGGTTGTATGGCAGCAGCATAAGTTGGACTTGTGTAGCCAAGGCCGAGAAGAAACAAAAGCTGGTTGCCAAAAATTCTGAATAAACCGACGATTAGGTTGAAGAGCTCGAGAAATAAACTCCGGCTAAAAGAAAAATGAAAACAACACACTTACCCGGTTAAACCAAGAAAGAAGAACCCTATTACCAACTGTCGATTCAACGGCACTCTTACCCTTCTGTAAAGAATTGAAATCGAATCAACAAAATGGGCATAATATGTGATTGTTACACTATCAAAACCACGTAAGGTTCCATTTTCGAGCAATCTTAAAGTTGGCATTCATTAGCCTCCAGAGCTACATGAAATGATGGTGTTATGTTCCTAAATGAAGGATTCATGTAGGAAACCAAATGCATCACTTTGCATACACCGGCTAAGATAAGATGTAAATATACACGATCCAAGATTAATTGTCATCGGAAATAAGATGAGCATTAGCATCTAATGCGAGCAGTACTCCGATCGAACAAGTTCATTTCTATCTTTTTTCTTTTCACGAAATATTATTACTTGCCAAACAAATCCCTGTCTGTCATAAAGATCCAACGATCTCAAGTCAGAAGACATTCCGATCTCAACAAAGAGCTCAATCTCAACAGCAAGTCCAGACATTTCACACATACATTTGACCTTACCTATCCCTATAATACTATACTTCACCTTAAATCAGCTCAACAAAAACCAAAAGCAAACATTCGCTCAGCAAAACAGAGCACTTATTCATCGAGAGGCATCGATTAAGAAACCCAAAGAGAAACACAAAGCAATGAATAAAAATAATAAGAAAGGATCAAAGACACCAACTTTTCACGAAAATAGGCGACTGGCGCGAGGATTGACAGTGCGAGAAGATCACGAAACACACAGAAGACGAGCTGATTGACGCCGACGTTGAGTGCGACCTTGGTGACGACGTGGTATCCACCGCTGAACACCTGCACGGCCGCCAATGCCACGTGGGCCTTGTACGGGTCAGCACCACTGGCCATTGCAAACGAAACCCTCCTCATAGGATCATCAAATATCACCGACTAGCGTCTCATTTAAAGCGCGGGATGGTGATGTTTGGCGTGCTGGGGACAAAGGGGTCGTTGATGTCGTGTGAGCTAAGCGAGGTAATTAAGGAAGTTGGTAAAATAGTATGACTCAAAAAAAGGCTCCTTTTTCCATTTTTTTTCTCCCTTAAACATTGTAATGGTTACGACCTGGTGGTCGGAGTTACTGCAGTCAATGGGTAAAGAAAAAAAGTGAGTGTCTAATGTTGGAGGAGAATTAAGGGCATAGTTAACCCGTCATTAATGTTTGATTGGAATTCATTAATAGCCTAATAACATAACATTCAGTACAGTCCACATTCATGGTCTCAACTAACATGTTGTCCAAAGATCTTCTTTACCCATTGACTGCAGTAAATATCATTGGCTGAAAAGCTTTGAAACATCGGATTATTTGCTTCGTAGAAGACTCCAAAGAAGAAGACTTGGATGAATATTCCGAAGCTGAAAGCAAATCACAGTGTAACATACAAAATCTAGACGACAGTACCAAGAACATTACCAAAGCTATATTCATTCTACATAATATATGTCATCATCATCTTCCATGAAGAAAAAAAAAAAAAGATTTTTTAACTGAATATAGTTCGAATTAAGCAGTTTTAGCTTTTCATTTGATTTGTTATAATTGAGTTGAGTGGTGATTCTGTGTGCGCACGCTGTATTATTATATCTAAAGCATATAAAATAAGAAGATACTCTTTATGATTTTTCCCAGACACAAAATCATGCCTATGCCACTCACTTCACTACAACCTACGAGCAGGAAGTTCTAGCTTTTATTAATTTTATGTCCGTAAGCTAATAAAGCAACGTATGCATAATCTATGGAGATCATCAAAACATCCTAATCCCATATCATTAAACTGTTGTAACTATTAAATATTTAACCTTTCATATACTTTGATTATTAACAGCAGTATCTTTCAGAAACAGTACCATGTATGTCATGTTACCATAGTTCTTGATGGAGATTCTTGCGATATATGTTCTTTGTAAATGGTGTCGAATCATCTGATCATTGAGGTGAATTACGTCCTCACATTGCCCTCCTTGTAATTCCATGCATGGAGCAAAATCATTACTAAATGAGGAAGCATTCCACTTGAACACGCTTGTCGGAATATTTACATGCTCATTAATAGGGAATTTGATTGAAACTATTTGAGGATGTGGAGAATTCTCTATTTAGATAAGATTTGTACAGATATATATACATATTTATATATATATATATATATATATATATATACTTGATTTATCCATCTTATTTCCTTTCATGTTTATTCTCTTTTATTTAGTTAATCAATGGGGGTCTAATAATGCATATAAACTCCCAATAAATCCACCCTAAACGACTTGATTGAAATCTTGAAAGAAATGAAGGCTTAAAATCGACATGCATCCCCATTGATATAATAAAAATAAATAAATAATAAAAGAGTTATAATTACGACATTGGTTAAGGTACATATTATGGTAGTGGTCTCTATATTATGTTAGGATCGCACGATGTAGTAGTGAAGATCATTCAATCGCATCAAGGCTACATATATAGAGTCAGCATGTCACAAAACAATATAATAGTCAAATATGTTGTCAAATTAAATATTTGTGGATTTCTAACATACAAATAAGTAAGTATCATTTCATGTCTCCCGCAAGGCATGCATTGCATGCACGTCTATCGTGCCTTATGGATCGAATTTCCATATATCACATCAACTTATCTTGTATATATAAATATAGTCAAAGGAAGCAATAAATCAATGCTGATATTTATTTGATATTGACAGAAAAAAGAAAAAAAAAAGTTTCAATTAAGTATCATGATGACATTAAAGTTCCTAAGCCAAGTTAGTGTCCAAATCATATTGCATAAGCTTATATAGCTTTAAAGGAGTCGCATTAATAAGGTCGTTAATAAGCGTCACTAATTGAGCCCCTACGAAAGAGATTAACTTAAGAAAGTGGAAAGAAAACACATTATTAGGAGAGAATTGTAATAAAAGGAGTCTTTTAAGTCCCATCTGATTAAATAATTAAAGAGATAATGTGTGAGTAGGGACACCACCCCACATCCACAATCTCCACGAAAGTGAGTTTTTCTACGTTTTGTGATAATATAATATAGCATTTCATTTTACATGAAAAAGGATATTATAGTCAAGAAATGATATTAAATTTAAAGCTTTGAGTGCTTGCCACGTGGCTGTTTACTAACTGCATTACTTAAAACTCAAAAACGACAACGATGCTCCTCGCATAATTATTTCTAAGCTAAGTCATTAACCAAACATGAGTGGAACCTAACATTCGAGGTTAAGCATCCACTTCTGACTTAAATATAATTCCACATACTCTTGTAATAAAAATATATAAAAGCTTTGAAGCTAAAATATGATTAAATATACGTAAAAACTCTGAAATTTAATATTCTACAAGTGGAGGAAAAAAGGTTAATAATGAATAAAGCATGTTGGTATTACGAGGATTTGCAAAAGGAAAAGAGTTTAGATTCAAGGGCTAATAGTTTTGTAGCAACATCATCATCATCATTATCACAAACTGATAATGCGATTCCCTTTGTCACGCTATATATTTCCTTATTATTATAAAATAATAATAGGAAATTGAATCTACAATAACTTGATAATCTCTTTATCTTTAAGTAAGAACAAATATCAGACAATATCTTATTGGGCTTTTTTAATTAAATAAATGATTTTTTATTTTTTTATTTATAAAATAAATTAAAAATAATATTTATTAATAAAATAAATATTTTCGTAATTCGAAAATGCGAATTATAACTCTGAAAGATACGAGTTACTCAACTTTATAAAGATACGAGTTACTCAACTTTATAAAAAAATGGTTGGACCCCACATGAAAATACTTTTTGATACATATTTCACCAAATCATTAAATCATCGTTAATTTATGCGATTTATGTTATAAAAACAAATAAACACATCTAATTTATTATTTATTTCATGACGGTCAAATTGATATCCATATCTAATATTTTTCGATATTCATAAGAATAGTATTTTTCGATATTCATAAGCTTGTATTGTATCAATATCCACTCCCTTCCAAATTTAACATAGATCTTATGTAGACATTTTCATACGGTTCCAAATTTATAATTTTTTTATTTCAAAACCGGACATTTTTTTTTATAAATTTTATAAACCGACGGTTTGAACCGCCGGTTATAACCGGATTTGCAAACTGCTGGTTTCGGTTTTAAAAAAACAGAAACCGAAACTGAACCATTTTAATTTATTCATTGTTTCATTACGGTCACATTGATTTCCATATCTTAGACATGTTCATACGCTTTTAAAAACCGAAACCGAACCGGAATCGAACCGATGGCCAACGGTTCCGATTAAAATCGAAACCGAAACCGAACTGTTATTTAAAACGGTTCACTTTCAGTTTTTGGTTTTTGAAAATCGAAAGCAGCGGTTTGTAAACCCGGTTATAACCGGCGGTTCAAACCGTCGGTTTATAAAATTTATAAAAAAAAATTATGGTTTTGAAAAAAAAAATTATAAATTTGGAACCGTATGAACATGTCTACCTGAGATCTATGTTAAATTTGGAAGGGAGTGGATATTGATATAATACAAGCTTATGAATATCGAAAAATATTAGATATGGATATCAATTTGATCGTCATGAAACAAATAATAAATTAGATGTGTTTATTTGTTTTTATAACATAAATCGCATAAATTAACGATGATTTAATGATTTAGTGAAATATGTAATAAAAAGTATATTTATGTGGGGTCCAACACTTTTTTTATAAAGTTGAGTAACTCTTATCTTTAAGATACGAGTTATAATTCGTATTTTCTAATTACGAAAATATTTATTTTATTAATAAGTATTATTTTTCATTTATTTTATAAATAAAAAATAAAAAATCAATTATTTAATTAAAAAAGCCAACTTTTAAATATTATTTTTTAATATTGTGTTCTTTCATTTTGAGTTTGCTTTGGCTATTATGATCGTCTTAAATTATATGCTTTTATGCTACTTTTCTACTTTATTTAGAATCTTGATTAGCAGCACGAGGTATTCATTAAAGAGAGAAAAAAAATAATCATAAATGCTCACATAATTTTATTTATTTCTTCCTTTTTATATTATTTTAAAGTAATTTCAAGTCAAAATGTTATTTTCCCTTGGATACTTTAGTTATTCCGTTTTCCGTACATTAAATCATTTAAAAAAAATATGCCGTTTTGATTCCAATATGTCCAACATATCATTTTTGGATTCTTTTTTTAACATATTATTTTGGAAAACACGTCATTACCATCATGAAGAAAAATTGTAATGACTCATCAACTCACATCTCATCATCCATCAATAGTTCCAAACTCTTAACATCCATTTTAGTTTTTTTTTAATGTCTCGATGTATCCCAACTCGACGTGGCTATAGGCTAGTCCCTAAATACCGGCGTGAACTTTGCGCCACAGACTCCAGTGGTGAGACTAATCCTCGGGGTCAGATGAATACGTCCCAAACCCACCTAACAACGATAGTCATGGAAAATAAATCCCATTGGAACTACTCAAGAAACTGTGAGAGGATGAATTCGATCTCACGACCTAATTCACAAATTCTTAAAGTCTCCTCCTTCACCACTAGACCAAGGCCTCATTGGCCATTTTAGTTACAATATATGGTTTCTAGCTTTTACAATCAGTGTACTAAAAATCAAACATAACAAAGCAAGCTGTTTCATATAATTCCATTCCTTTTCCACTTGCTGTGTTGAGAGAGAGAGAGAGAAAGAGAAATAAATGACTAATCTTGATCAGTGTAAGATTACAAAGGGTAAGATCCCACTATGAGAGGCAAAGACAACATCATGAAGAACTTTATAGTGTGAGAAATCTTTTACCTCTTTGCTTATAAATATTCCAATTCCAAAGATCACTTTGGAACCATCACTTAGAAGAAAAAAGAAAGCATAACTAAAACTTACTCCCCGGCCACTAACTAACCCTGGAATCCATCGACCATATCTCGGCCATGCTTTTCTGCTCTGTGGCGCCAAAGCCGTACGCAGACGGCACGGAGCTGTCGAATACATCTTCTGAGTCCAAGTCGTATTTACAAAGTGTTTTGCATCCTATAACTCTCAAGGTTTTGCTTCTCTCTATTTCTGCGTAAAAGAGATCATAGGTTATATAATCATGTCATTCTAATGTTATGTATCTGTGTTTCAGTTTGAAGAAATAGTTTACAAAGTAAGTTGCGAAGAGAAGGGGAGTACCTCATGTTGCACGGAGACGTCATCGAATTCTAAAGAAAAGACTATACTCAATGGGATCACGGGCATGGTCTCTCCCGGCGAAATATTAGCCATGTTGGGGCCGTCAGGCAGCGGAAAAACCACCCTCCTCACCGCTCTTGGGGGGCGTCTTTCCGGTAAACTATCGGGGAAGATTACTTACAACGGCCAGCCGTTCTCGGGATCCATCAAACGTAGGACGGGATTTGTAAGCCAAGAAGATGTTCTATATCCTCATCTCACTGTGTTTGAGACTCTCTTATTCACAGCGCTGCTCAGGCTACCCAAGACCCTTACTAGAGACGAAAAGGCCAGCCACGTCGAGCATGTCATGGCAGAGTTGGGGTTGAATCGGGTTTGTAACAGTATGATCGGCGGTCCACTTTTCAGAGGGATCTCAGGCGGAGAGAAGAAAAGGGTCAGCATAGGTCAAGAAATGCTCATAAATCCGAGCCTGCTGCTGTTGGACGAGCCGACCTCGGGGCTCGACTCGACCACAGCTCAGAGAATCTTGAATACGGTCAAGAGGTTGGCCAGTGGTGGTCGAACGGTTATTACCACAATCCATCAGCCTTCGAGCAGGCTCTACCATATGTTCGATAAGGTTGTTCTGCTTTCCGAAGGTTGTCCCATCTATTACGGTCTTGGAACGGCGGCTTTGGACTACTTCTCTTCCATCGGATTTTCCTCTTCTGTCACCGTGAATCCTGCTGATCTGTTACTTGACCTGGCTAATGGTAAGTCGTAAAAAAAAAAAAAAAAAAAAAAAGAGAGAGAAAGACCATCGTGTACTTTTCTTACACAGGAATGTCACTTGGCATCACTCATAAGTGTTGGCCATGATCACAATCTTAATGGAGTCTTCATTGCTTTTGCATGACCCCACCTCTCTTATTGCTCTGCACTTATCAATAAGATCATCATTCCCAGCTGATATTGATCCCATGTAAACCTATTTGCAGGAATTAGACCAGATATCCTCCGTAACACTGACCACAGCAACGATTCTCAGCAAGATCCACAGTTTGTTAGAGAATTTCTTATCTCATGCTATGACAAGAACATCTCGACAACGCTAAAAGCTGAGCTGTACAGCTCAGAAGTTAACGGCTATAACGACAAAAAGGATACCTCTGTCAGTAAGTACCTTCGTTAACAATCACGGTCATCTCCCAGACGCAAATCCATCTCTTGCTTCACAGTGATCAATCAGTAAAGGTTGCTTTGTTATATCTCCCAATGATGCAGGGAACAAGCCTACATCAGAGCAATGGTGCACAACTTGGTGGTATCAATTTAAGATCCTACTCATACGGGGGCTCCGCGAGCGTAGATTCGAAGCCTTCAACAAGTTAAGAATTTTCCAAGTCATAAGTGTAGCTTTTCTTGGCGGGCTTTTATGGTGGCACACTCCGGCTTCCCATATTGACGACAGAGTAAGTCATTTTCTTCCCATAAACAAACTATACGATGGATTTGACTAAGACTTTAAGTTCAAATGCAGACTGCCATGCTATTCTTTTTCTCGGTATTCTGGGGCTTCTACCCGCTATACAACGCGGTGTTTACGTTTCCCCAGGAGCGGCGAATGCTGATAAAAGAGAGATCTTCGGGCATGTACCGTCTATCCTCGTACTTCCTTGCAAGAATGGTCGGTGATCTTCCCCTCGAACTAGCACTGCCCACAGCATTCACGTTCATCTTTTATTGGATGGGTGGGCTTAAATCAGACCCTATCACATTTCTTCTCTCCCTCCTCATCGTTCTCTTAAGCGTCCTTGTTTCACAAGGGCTTGGAATGGCATTTGGAGCAATACTGATGGACGTCAAACAAGCTGCTACATTAGCCTCGGTCACGACTATGGTCTTTCTTATCGCAGGAGGATACTATGTTAGACACATCCCACCTTTCATCGCCTGGATGAAGTACCTAAGCTATAGCTACTACTGCTACAAACTTCTTCTCGGAGTCCAATACAGCGAAAATGACTTCTATGAGTGCGGAAAAGGAGTCTACTGCAAAGTTGTGGATTACACACCGATTAAGTCCGTGGGATTAAGACATCTGTGGATGGACATGTTGGCCATGATGCTGATGCTTGTGGCATACCGTTTTATCGCATATTTAGCTCTCCGTAGGGTTCGGTAAAGACGAGCAATGGAACAATGGTCCAGCTGAGGAAAGACGTGTAAAACAAGTATAGCTATATTTCACAGAAGAGCAATAATGTAATGTCTCAGTCCATCGGCAAAATCCCGTTGCCAGGTTTTGATTCATGGGCACGTGTTTTACTGTTAAATAAGCAAATAGATATGGAGCGCCTATTCGATTTTCAAATCATCGAAAAAGACCTTAGTTCTCAAAGCAAATAGCTTTCTGCAGAAGGATAAGTATGCATGTGATCAATCCCTTTGATGTGGGACACCATTGAAATCTTTAACATCACTCCAGATAAACCAATCCTGCCTGAAAATGAGCCTACAAAGAGCCATGAAAACGAATGATCGAAAGTCGCACGATAATGATGCAGAGTACAAGCAATCAACTCAATTCTTGAAATAAAGGTGCAAATCACTTTTAATGCACAATTAATCACGACAAATCCAATCTTAAAGATCAAACCTTTTTCAGTTCAACAGCTCGGACATTCTCTGGGTCAACGCAAAAAAAGAACAAACAAAGCAAAACTAGAAGACCAGCTCGCCTGCAATATTCAAGATACTATTGCCACTGTACTGTAGACATGAAAGGGAAATAACATCCATGAAATCCTTGTCATTTTTCCAACTTTCAATTATGGTGCATCCACGATTCGAATACTTTCTATCAAGAATAAGCAGAAAGCGACAAGCACATGGCAAATGTTGTCTCTATCACCTTTCGGTTTTCGCATAGGTAACAGATGAAGAAAATAAAAATGGCTGCTATCGTTTGGATGGATGTATCCATTGTCCTGATGGGGCCGAGACAATAACACCAACTACCAGACTATGAGGTTGACGATTCACCATTGTTTTTGAAACAGTTCTGTCTACAATGTGACAACTCGTGGGACGTACTTTGAATAAAATTCTCGAATCGATCAACAATTAAAAGTGAAATCTAGAAAGCAGTACTTTCGAGCCACCGGCCAACGTGCAAAGAGAATCAAACGTCAGGCATACCTTAGCTTGAATGGAAGTGTCGCCTCTTATTCACCAAGATCCTAAAAAAAAAAAGAGAAAAAAATAAATAAAGAGGATGTAAAAGGCTTTTTTAATTAAATAAATGATTTTTTATTTTTTATTTATAAAATAAATTAAAAATAATATTTAGTAATAAAATAAATATTTTCGTAATTCGAAAATACGAATTATACCTCGTATTTTAAAGATACGAGTTACTCAACTTTATAAAAAAAAGGATTGGACTCCACATGAATAAACTTTTTGTTACATATTTCACCAAATCATTAAATCATCGTTACTTTATCCGATTTATGTTATAAAAACAAATAAACACATCTAATTTATTATTTGTTTCATGACGGTCAAATTGATATCCATATCTATTTGGAAGGGAGTGGATATTGATACAATACAAGCTTATGAATATCGAAAAATAATAATCTTATGAATATAAAAAAATATTAGATATGGATATCAATTTGACCGTCATGAAACAAATAATAAATTAGATGTGTTTATTTGTTTTTATAACATAAATCGCATAAATTAACGATGATTTAATGATTTGGTAAAATATGTAATAAAAAGTATTTTTTATGTGGGGTCCAACCTTTTTTTTATAAAGTGGAGTAACTCGTATCTTTAAGATACGAGTTATAATTCGTATTTTCTAATAACGAAAATATTTATTTTATTAATAAGTATTATTTTTCATTTATTTTATAAATAAAAAATAAAAAATTAATTATTTAATTAAAAAAGCCGGATGTAAAAAGTTATAAATGGCTTTTTTAATTAAATAATCACTTTTTTAATTTTTATTTATAAAATAAGTGAAAAAAAATACTTCTTAATAAAATAAGTATTTTCGTAAGTTTTACATACGAGTTATAACTCGTATGTCGGGAATACGAGTACGAGTTATAACTCGTATGTTCAAGATACGAGTTATATTACTCGTATTTCCAACATACGAGTTAGATCTACCGACACCGACAAACTCTGCAACCAACAAACTCTGACAAAAACTCTGCTAACTCGTATCTTGAAGATACGAGTTACTCTTTCTCGTATATTTCAAGTACGAGTGCATATAACTCGTATCTCAAAGGTACGAGTAATATCCCTATAAATTCACCCATTTCAAACGAAATATTATATCAAACACATCACTGATCACTCACATCACATACAGAAATGGTGTCCAATAATATACAAGTGTTAGTTTATTTCGGTGGTGAAATTATTCACACATCTAATTCAACCATCAAATACAGTATTGATCCTATAGGGTACCGGCGAATTCGTCGTTCTACCAATTTTTCCGAATTTCTGTCATTGTTGTTTGAAATTACGGGTGCTGATAGCAGTTCTTGTTCGTTGATTGTTTATGGCAAGAATGAATACTTTCAACATTCTCGCATATTTCATCAACTACTATAGATTTCCAACGACAGCGACTTATCATTCTTCATACACCCTGATTCCGAATTCAACCATTTTGAGGTTTTTGTTGAAAAAAATGAATACGGGAATTTTGATCTCAATGAAGATTCTCATCCAAATTTTGAAGACAAAAGTGGGTTTCAGCAATTTGAATTTGGTTCATCGAGTCATGCTTGTCTGATATAGTCACAGTTACAAGAGGGTTCGAAAATGTGTCAATTGATGTTCCTATATTAGACGTGCCGGAAGCCCAGCAGGAAGATGAGCCAGAAGGCGAGCAAGAAGTCGAGCCAGAAGTCGATGTCAGTGATTCTGAAGCAGACGATGAAAATCTATTGTCCGAGTTTCCAGATCCCAACGATCCTGAAGCTGTCAACGACGATGAGAATCCACCTGATGCCACTGCACCAGTAGATGGTCCCCGAGCAATGTACCAGTCTGTTTCCTTTAATCATACATATCAAATGCCACCTCCCGATGTTGATGAGTACGGTGGATGCGGGGACTTTTATGATCAAGAAACTCCCACATTTTGTCGAGGTATAATTTTTCAAAGTAAAGAAGATTTACAACATGCTATAGAAGATTATTCGATCAGGGTAGTTAAGCGCGAGTATCATGTTAAAGAAAGCAGCAACACCGTTTGGAGTGTCCAATGCAATCACAGCAACGAATGCCCTTGGAGACTTAGAGCCAGCTTGAAGCGTAAAGAAGGTTACTGAAAAGTGACAAAATATGGAGAGCCACACGCATGCTACATGACTGAGTTGTCCACTACTCATCGAAATATTTCTCGGAACGTGATTGCGGAGAAGCTTGTTGGCGTTGTAAAGACAGACCCTCACTTCCTACCCAAAAATGTACAACAGCTCATAAAAGATAAATTTGGCTATGATATCTCGTACATACAAGCCTGACATGGACTCAAAAGAGCTATGGAAAATGTTTATGGCACGTGGAAAGATTCTGTAAAGAAGCTTCCCATTTTTATGAAAGCGTTACAACATTACAATCCAGGAACAATCGTGAAGTGGCTGCACATTCGCACGAACACGCCTGGAGAACATAAGCTTGGGTACGTTTTTTGGGCATTTAAACCAAGTGTTGACGGTTTTCGACATTGCCGTAAAGTTGTTTGTGTTGATGGTACGCATTTATACTAAAAATATCAACACAAAATGTTGATTGCTACATCACTCGACGCCAATCAGAAAGTCTTCCCCCTAGCCTTCTCCATTGTCACCGAAGAAAGTGAACATTCTTGGAAATGGTTTCTTAACAATCTAAATACACATGTTCTGCAGAACCAGTCTGTTTGCCTTATTTCCGATCGTCATCCAGGTTTGTCTTTCACCAAGTTACTCAGATAAAGATTATATGTATATTTAGTTGTATAAATTTTATTTATAATTTGTAAATATCGTCTTGTAGGTCTTATGGCTGCAGTAAGAGCGACGACTGCTTTTAGGCCCCCACATGGAGTATATCGTTTCTGTCTGCGGCATATAAAATCTTGGGATCATGATGTCTATCAATTTGATGTCCGACAACATACGGCCGAAGTTGTAACATCTGGCGTTCATGCACAAACACATGTAGTGAATATTAGCGCTGGAACATGTTCGTGTGGAAATTGGAGCATGTACAAGATCCCCTGCTCTCACGCACAAGCGGCATGTCGTCATTGGCAACTCCAATCCGGTCAATATGTCGCGCCATATTACAGCAAAGTCTCGTATTCAACCACATATCAGGGTGTTTTCGAGCCACTACGCGACGAATGTTATTGGGCTGAAGCAGATTTTAATCTTACTCATAACGAGGCACGTCGAGCAAGAACAGGACCAGGAAGATATCGGAGAACTCGTATTCACAATGAGATGGATAGGGGTGAAACTCGTGCTAGGCAGCGTGGAAGACACTGATACGTTTACCCACATTATGTATTGTTTGAGTCCTATTGTTTTATTTTGTTTTATATAATTAATTAAAGACGAGATTCATAATAAGAATAAGTCAGTACAAATTACAAAAGACGTCTAATCTACTATCCATGATGAAAAAAATGAGAACCAGTCCCACAACGTCTAGGCCTACGTACTCTACTTCCTCGTCGGATATCAGCCTGATCTTCATCATCTGGACTTCTCGAGCGTCGTGTATGTGGTGAAGGGGTCATAAACACCTGAAATATAATCCCAAATAATAATAGTAATAATAATAATAAAATATATTATAATAATAATAATAATAATAATAATAATAATAATAATAATAATAAAATATTTAATAATATAATGACAACAATAATAAAATAATAATAAAACAAATAATAATAATAATAATAATAATAAATTTACCGTGTTTAGATCTATATCATCGAAGAACGATGAGTGTGGAGCGTCGTGCACCTGAGATGTCCCGACCTCGTACGGCTGAGATGGTCCCGACTCATATCGATGAGATGGCCCGACCTCGTACGGCTGAGATGGCCCCGACTCATATCGATGAGATGGCCCGACCTCGTACGGCTGAGATGACCCCACATCTGGTTCACGTTCTCGTCTTGGCTGCTGACGTCTGCCAATAAACATATTCTCCATCTGAATCGTCAGACGCCGTGCTTCTTCAAAATTATCGTCTCTAAAATAATCTACTTGACGAGATATGTGACGTTCCTATAATTTACAATGCAAAATATAAGTTTAAATATGATAAATACAAAACAAGTATAAGTTAATATATAAATAAAACTCACAATCGTCGATAAGAATACGGCATCACCCATCTGAAAGCCCCGTGGCATCTGCCTAGCATTCGGAGAGATGTAGCGCCATGTAATGCTATAGTACCAGTCGTAGTAACCATCATGGACCGATACCTGTGGAGTAAAAGACGGACCACTCACGACCGTGTCCTCCCGTTCCGCCCATCTCTGTATCCACTCCGCATGAACTGTGGTCCAATCCATTCCTGCGCGCACACGACGTTCGAACGAATGGAGATTCTGTTCGCGGTACCTAGGCTCAGCGGGGATGCCTTGGATAATCCCAAATTGACGGAGAACCCGCTCTGGATAATGTAGTTCGACGATATTGAAAAAGATCAAAGGGCACGTCGAACGACAACCTAATGGCAGACAGTCGGGAGGTAACGACTCAATCTCCGGTAAAGAAAAGTCGTACGGGGACCACACAAATTGCGACATCTGCATCATATCGAGCACCTCGCGCATAGTGCGTATATTCGAACGCGTCGAACTTGTATGATCCAATCGAGCATTCCACCTACGAAACAATAATAATTTACTAGTGTTCGATAAAATAAATAATTTACTACATGTATATATAAGTATATATAATAAATTAAGTCTAATACCTTGCAGCATTTGGTGGCATCGGCAGCTCAAACCCGTCAATAACTTGGGGCGACATATGGATGCGCTCCACTACACGAACGGGCTGTAAAGGCAAGATTCTCATCCACGCCCACACCTGCAAAAAAATATTACATTATGATTACGAAAATATAAAATTTAAATTTATTTGAATTTTATAAATTATTACCTGCAACAGCCGTAGAGGTCCGCCTATATTAAGCTTTTTCGGCTGACATGCCGAACAAAGCTCTCTATACAAAAAGGCGAGTACTGCACTGCCCCAACTATAAGTGCGCACGTCATCGATGTTCTCCAATAACTGGAGGAATGTGAGCGAGACGGTGCTGGCGCTACAATCGGGGAACATAACTGCACCAAATAACAACATCGCATATCCACGTGCAGCTTGCTCGACTTGTACTTCCTCGCTGTGATCTGTGACTGGATTGGCTATATACCAATCCGCTAGAGCCCTCATCGCTAACGCCGTCCCCTTAAGTTTGTCTTGTGGTGGTCGATATCCAAGCAACCGCTCACACTCGTCCTACCACTGCGACGTCGTCCTGGACTCGATCACACCCGAAACGCACTCACCATCTATCGGCAACCTCCATAGAATACCGACGTCTGCTAGCGTAACAGTCGCCTCCCCAACAAAAAAGTGAAACGTATGCGTCTCTTTTCTCCATCGCTCTACTAACGCCGTAATCAAGTGGGGGTCTACCTTATGCGACATGCAGCTGTATACGCCGTACAATCCCATCTCATCCAACTTCTTCAGCAAACGGCCGTGTAGAATTATAGGCTGCTCTTTCGTATCCCATACAACGTTTTCTAACGATCTAATCTTGATCGTTTTATCGATCACGTCCGCATCCAGCAGGACATCACAAGATCGATGATTCGACTGCGTCGTCAACACCGAATCATCGAAAGGGCCGTACAAAGTCGCGTCATCATCCTAGGAAGAACAACACAATATAACGCAAACGAACGACAAAAACATCAACAAAAATACGAATACATCCAAACGCATTGAATACGAACGAAAAAAACACGCGTTAATCCCAACACAAATATTCTTAATTCTACAAATAATTCAACAAAAATTATCCTCAACCCTAAACAAACAATCATCAATTCTTCAAAATCAATAAATAATCTCCCAACAATTTCATACAAAATCAACAAACGAACGAAAAAATCACGTGGTAATCACAAAAAAAAATAACTCGTACCTCTAAGCTACGAAATACCTTCGTGTCGTCTCCTCGCGCCGCCGCCGTCACCGTCGTCGTCGTCGTCGTCGTCGTTCGTCATCTGTCTTTTCCTTCGTGCGCTGTTCGTATATCAGATCTAACTCGTATCTCTAAGATACGAGTTATAACTCGTACGTTAGAGTTCCGAGTTAGATCTCGTATCTTTATCATACGAGTTATAAATCGTAACTTTAGAGTACGATTTATAACTCGTATGATATAAATACGAAAATACTTATTTTATTAATAAGTATTTTTTTAACTTATTTTATAAATAAAAATTTAAAAACTAATTATTTAATTAAAAAAGCCGTTATAAATTGCATGGTTTGGGCTCAAAGCCCATAACTTGATTTAAGTTGGGCCTTTTGCAATATCTGTGTCTAAGTTGACCCGACCCGGAAGCAAAATTGGGACCCGTCTCCGAAAATTATTCTCAAATCTCTCTCATCTTCCTCACGTCTTCCGCAAATAAATCAACGGCTCAGATTCACCGACGTCCCCCACCTTAAATCGCCGTCGATTGGAGCTCTTCTGGTACCATACCTCGTTGATGCTTCGGCATATGCTGTATTATTGATTATCCTTTGATATTATTTTTTTTTTGTTTTTTGAGTTTTTAGGTAAATTATGGCTTCCGATGATGAAGATGAACAACTTGCTCAATTCCTCGAAGCGGAGGTCCTCGCCGAAGACGACAATCAGGTATGTGTATTTTTCTTCAGAATTTTTTGCCTCTATGCATGCGTGTTTTTTTAGCTTATTTTTGCTGAGCAGAATGTTTCTTAATTTATCTGAAGCAGATATATTTCGTGCTTGAGTAATCATCAGTGTAAAATCATCATCTTTGTGATCATCTATGTGTTTGCCCTTTTTTTTCTTTTCTTTTTTCTTCTAAATTAAACTTTTTTAAGCATGTAGTATATATTCCTGATGATGGTTTGTTTCAGGATGATGAGGACAAACTGGAAGAGGTAGTTGGAAGCGAAGAGGTGGGAGGAGCTAATGGAAAGAGATCACGCGTTGACGGCAGTGAGCTAAGTGAGCTTGATGAAAAGGGACAGCGGGAACCTAAGAAAATTCGAATTGATGATGATCGGTCGAGGGCTGTGAAATCTGTTTCAACATCCTCATCCATGCCAGTTCTTGAAGCTGAAGTAGAAGTTGAGAATAGTGAGGTTGTTGCGTGCAACAACAACGACAAAGGGAAACTTATTGTTGGAAGTAGGCCAATGCCTAGGAGGATTGAGACAGGGGCTTTCAGTCAGATCCCTCCTGAATTGTTGTTTCACATTCTCAAATTTCTCTCTTCTGAGGTGTGAAGAATTTTCCAATTTGCGTGTGATGCGGTTTCACAATGTTTTTTGTTCGATCAACGTTTTTAGGTAATAAGGCAAGACATGACCTTCTCTGATATCGAACTGCAGGATCTTACTTCTTGCTCTGCGGTATGTCGATTCCTAAGTTTTGCTGCATCAGATGAATCATTGTGGCGTCGCCTGTTAGTACCTCTTTCATCTCTCTCTTCTAACACCAATCCCCCCACCTAAAGGAAAACAGGGCCTGGTCCTTGGTGGGACTTGGTAATCAAATTTTTATTATTTAATAATACTCATGGCTAATCACTCTTGACCTTTGATGGTTGTGATCTGAATGTTCTTTGAATCCTTGTATTTAGATATGCAAACATTAATAGTTTAACTAGTGAATTAGATCCATCTAGTCTGCTGCATTGGTTTGAACAATGATAATATTTAATGCTTACCTTCTAGATATTGTATGCGCTGGGGTCTATTGTCTCCTAAGAAGCCACGAGAATGTGCTTGGAAGAAGCTCTATATTCAGGTGATTTAATAGTTTCATAGGCATAACGTCGTCACTTATCACCGGTTCAGTTTGTTGCTCATTATGTATGTATTTCTGTTAACCATATTCCCTTATTTTCTTAACTTGATATGTGAGAAAAATCTTGCTCGTGAATTACAGCTTTCCTTGTGTAACTTTCTATATATCATTCTTAAAATTTAACTATATTCACAGCGTGACGAAGAAGATATGGCAGACTTTGTGCGCAACTGCCCTCGTGAATTTAAAGAGTATTACATCCAAATGCAGGTTGCAAAGAGAAGCCAAGCACCTAATCCTTCTCAGGTCATAATTTACGATGCTTAACATTATCTACTGCATATTTATTAACAAATTAAATAAGGTGGGAGGCTAACGATTCTAGAATACGTTTTTGTTTATTATGCTTAGGTGAATGACGATAGCATAATTCTTGACAAGACGCTGGCTGATCAAGTCTCCATATGGAAGAGTAGTAGAGGCCTTTCTGATACAATGGTGATCAATCACGCATGTTCGGGAGAAAGCTGTACTTACTATCAAATCGGTGATGTTTTCGTTTGTGAAAACACTGGGAATGTTCATGGTAAGCTTTTTCTGGCACGCGAGATCTTAAATACAATACATGAAAAATGAGATTATATATGTTTCTTTTCGCCCTTATTCTGTAGTGTGTGACGACACATGTAAAGAAGTGATAATGGATCCTGCAAACGAACTATTGGTCTGCACCATATCAGGACGTTGTTTCGATAGATTACTCTCACCCTCTGAAGAAGCCGATGCTGTAAGAAAACATTTTATCCTTTGTCCGTATACCATCTGCCTCTTCTGTCATTTTTTTAAAACCGTTCCATTTTCTTGTTTAATTGAAGATTCAAGAACAGCAAGGTGGCGCTACAGATGAACCAGAGCCTTTCATGGGATCTGGACGTTTTGGTAAGAACCATTTTTCTGTCTCGTTGGCAATAAAGTTACGTACGTCAATCGTAATAAACTTGTTCGTGTAACAGCTCGAGCTTATCTACTTGGATATAATTGCGAGGATGAGAAGGAGCTCGAAGCTGCTTTAAGGTTCTGCTAGGCTGACCGAGTTTCGTCTGCCTCGGTATTTTCTGCCAAAATCTGAAACCAGCCAAGCCAGCCTTTGATATCAAATATTTACTACTTGTAGTTTATGGAGCTAAGGTTACGTTCATCTTTGGTAATGATGATTAGAGATTACTCTTCTGTACTATTGTGTCATCGTCCAATTGATAAGAATATAAAGAGGAGAATCCAATTCGAGATATAAAGTAATGTCGCAGCTCAATTTCCCATTAACTTTTGCTTGCAGAATATATACATTCTCACGAGATAACTTATTCTTTTCCTAGAGTATTCTTTTTCTCTTGCTGAGTTTGATATTACATTCATCTCATTGAATGACCATGTGTTTGTCAATTCCTATCCTAATGTATGTGAAAAAGCTTGCTGCTGTACTAAAGTACAAAGATGCGTCCAAGAAACGCATGGAATCGAAGCGAAAAAGAGTGGGTCGTAGTCATTAGAAAACGAACGGATGAGATAATATCATGGAATTATTAGATAAAAGACGACGACCCGAACGAAGCTATATAAGTATCGGTTCCTCTGGCATTCTCTAAAGCTAAAACTTTTCAAGGTACTAAGTAATCAGAGAAGATGGGAGGTGGTAAGGACAAAGAGACACATCAAGAGAAAGGCATTTTCTCAGAGGGCTACTATGGTGGTGGATATCCACCATATCAGGGACAATGTTATCCTCCACCAGCCGCTGGTGGATACAACCACCACCACCAGCCTCCTTACGGTGGTTATCCACCGGCGGGATCATACCCTCAGCATGGATACCCTCCCTCGGGATATCCCGGTTCGACTGGTATGCACAACGGCGGTACGTTTTAGCGCTGGCCTTTTTTTTTTATGAATAATGCTTTATATATGTGTCGTTACTTTGTTTTAATTAATAGTGTCTCGGCAGGAGGCTCTGGCATAGGAGCCATGCTGGCTGGTGCAGCTGCAGGCTATGGAGCGTCCCATTTGGCTCATGGCGGCGCACAGTATGGCCATGGTCATGGTTACGGTGGTGTTGGCATGGGCCATTACGGTCATGGTAAATTTGGAAAGCATGGCAAGTTTGGGAAGCATAAGGGCCATGGAATGTATGGATACGGAGGAGGCAAGTTCAAGAAGTGGAAGTGATGTCATTAAGACCATAATGACTATGTTGCCTGATTTAGCTCAATATGTTATGGTTAATAAATCTTCGTTTCTATACCGTTTACATTTATAATCGTGATTGTACGAGCGTCGTTTCAACACCTTGATACTATATTACAGACGATATTTCCATTGCAATAATCACAAAACTAGTCTTTAACTCACTTCAGCCAAGGCTGTTTATTACAGACTGCACAAACAAAGAAGGTAAACACATGAGATTGAGCTCATCAAGACAAACAAACACACATATGACATCCTCAGCAAGAATAATGTCTTGATTATTTCAGGGACACTTGGGAGTTCCCTGAGAGCTCATCTTGTCTCTATAACACGGGCACGTATCCTTGTTTCCATACGTACCAGGCGGCACACAGTAGCATTCTCTGCAGCACAGCCCACAGTACTTCAGGCAAAGCTTTGGCCTCCCAGATTCCGAGCACCTCACAGCGCACTTGGGGTCGCAGAACCCTGTTTATATATGTCGAACGGACAAAGTTTTATGTATTATTACAAGGGATAATCGTGTTAAGACAGTGAGTGCAATATATACCTGAGATATCTTCAACTACTGCATCAGTTGATTCTAGGAAAGTGGAGCTGAGAATCACTGCCACAAGTAGCAAAGCACCAATCCAAGCGGCCTTATTCATGGTTATAAGATTCACGAAAATACGTTAAAGAAGATGAATCGAAGTGAATTGAATACGTAGATAAGCATCCATTGCATGCAACAGGCCGGTATTTATATACGCTCGTTTGCGGAGGTGGTTGGTGGGTTTTGGTCATAGCACTCCATTTGTTCAAATAATTTGTTCTGAAGATATATATGCATTTGGTGGAGGTAGGGATAAAGGCTGAGGGATAACATATATCTGTACTAAAAGCCATCTTCTTACAGACTGTCAAGGTTGTAGCTTTATCTTGGGATGTCTGATGATGAATGATTACTTCCTTGTTTTTCTTTTGTTGAGTTAGGCTCTGCTTTGCATGGTTATATACCTTCTTTTGGTCGCTAGGTTTATTCTAGATGTTTTGCATGAACATTGACAACTGTATATCATATCATATTTAATTTCAAGACGTTGACCCTTTGGACATTATTACACATAAAATATATATGTCCATAAAATGTGTAGTTATGCAGTTATTTAGACAACATTATCTAAAACTAACATCAATAGAACTATAACCAGCTTGTTTTTTCTGCTGTTTCTCATCTATCACAGTTCTCAACCCCACAGCTTCCTCCCATCTCTCAGCAGCAACATACATATTGCACAAACACACGTAGTAACTAACATTTTCGGGTTCTAAACGAAAGAGAATATCCGCAACTTTTCTTCCCATATCAAGGTCGACATGATACCCGCAAGAACTCAACAACGCCCCCCATATCTCAGGTTCGGGTTTACCAGGAAGTTTAAGGATGAAATCGTAAGCATCTTCCAGCTTTCCAGACCTTCCAAGCATATCGACAATACAGACTTGATGTTCTACGGTTTGCTGGGAGTGGAATTTCTCGGATATGTAGCTGTAATAATTGAGTCCTGTCGGAACCATCCCCGTGTGGCTGCAAGCTTGGAGAAGGCTCGTGAAGGACCCGTTCGTCGGGCTGATTCCAGACTCAATCATCTCTTGGAATGTTTGCACGGCTTTTAGACCGAAGTTATGGAAACCGTATGCTGATATTAAGGAATTCCAAGAAGTAACCGACTTGGCTTGGGATGTCAGGAAAACTAGTTCTGCAATGTCCAAGCTTCCACAGTTGCTGTACAGATCGATAAGAGCTGCTGATATAAAAGGGTTTTTGTGTAAATGGAACCTGAAGATGCGGCCATGGATTTGTTTCCCGCAGCTCATAGCCCCGAGCTGGGTACAAGCCGAGAGAACCGTACAAATGGTGATCTCGTCGGGTATGAATTCAAGCGAACGAAACAACTCCAAAGCTTGTTTAGCATCTTCATTTTGAGACATTGCAGATATGACGCAGTTCCATGAACATAGATTGTGATCGTCGTTAAGGTTGAATGCCAAACTAGCACTCTTGGCATCACCTAACCTTCCATACATTGTTACTACAGAGTTCTGCACTCGTAAATTCGTACCCGTCCCACTTTTTAGAGCTAGGCTGTGCATTAGCTTCCCTTGTAAATGCAAGCCATGGTTTCCACAAGCTGATATAACGCTGGTTATGGTAATGGGATCACAAAGGACTTTGGATGACTTCCTCATTGAGTCGAAATAATGTAACGCTTCAGCAAAATGACCTTTCTGTGTGCATCCAGCAATGAGAGTGTTCCAAGTAGTAACATCAGCCCTAGTGGAGATACTACCAAACAATCGAAAGGCATCGAGCAGAACACCACAGTTAATATACATGTGAATGAGGGCGTTCGAAGCATATATCTGGCGTGAGAATCCCAATTTGATGCTCCAACTATGAACTGATTTTCCGAATTGAAGTGACTCCGGGGAATCAGAAGACTGGGTAATAGCCAATAGTGTCGACAAGCTCCACAATGAGAAACAGCCCATCATCTTCTTGAACAACGTTTGAGCTTCATGTGATCGCCCGTTTAGAGAATATCCAGCTATCATAGTATTCCATGCGATCAAATCTTTACTTCGCAGGGTAGAGAATAAATATTCAGCTATGTCAACCTTACCACATTTTGAATACATGTTAATGAGACTGTTGGTAACTGATAATTCTGATGACATCTCTCTCCTAATCGTAAATCCGTGGGCAGCTTTTCCTTGGCGCAACAGTGTTAGTTCAGCACAGAATGGGATCAGAGTAACTAAAGTGGCAATATCGGGCCCGATCTTCTGCGCAAACTGCATATCATGAAGGAGACGAAATGCTTGCACGATTTCTCCATTTAAAAGAAAACCCTTAATCATGGCATTCCATGAAATCACATTTTTTGAAAACATATCTGCAAAGACACATTCAGCAGCAGAAGTATCATAGCATTGAGAATAGAATGAAATAAGAGAGTTATCAACCGAAGCATAGTTGCTCTCTGCATAACCTAGTTTGATTCCCTGGCCATGAATTGCAAAACCGAGATCAACCTCGTTCAAAGTACTACAAGCTGATATCGCACAAGAGATGCCCACATGGTCGACTTTATTTTCGCTGCAAGACAAGCGTTTGAAGTAACTCAGTGACTTCTCTGGACGGCCATTATAAAAACAACCAGTGATAATAGAATTCCATGAAATAAGATCTCTGCATTCTAGTTCTGAAAATATAGTACCCGAAGAGTTCAAATCACCACACTTGGCATACATATCAATCAAAGCATTACCCAACATGGTGTCTCCAACAATCCCTGCCCTTGCACTCAATCCATGAACACACCGGCCTAGGTAGACGCTCTTAGAATTGGATGATGCCGAAACCATGATAACAAGGCTAGTGGCATCAAATTCATTATCCTCAAAAACCATTCTTTTAAACAAAACGATCGCATTGCTGAAACTCTTATGCTCAACACAAGCACTTACCATTGCATTCCACAACACGACGTCTCTATCAAGGACTTCATCAAACAGTGCCACCGAGGATTCACACTCATCTGCTCTCGAGTAAAGAGTGAGTAGCAACGTCGCGGTAGGCAAATCCGTTAGAGCTCCACTTTTAACTACCAGAGAGTGCACGATCCCTATGTTTCTTGAATTCGTTAAAGGGACGACAGATTGTACGGTCTTGAAAACATCGCACAAAAGAATGTGATCAGACCTTTTATGTTGTTGTTTAAGTCTCTGAGGCATTTCAGCAAGTAACTCTGATGCATGAGGATATGTTGCATGGTTTCTTGAAGTAAAAGGCAACCTTTTTATCGATAAAAGGGATAGGGAGGGCAGCTTCCAACCATGAAGTGAGGCCGCCGTCCATGCCGAGTGGCAAGCGAGACTGAGCTGAGAGCTCTTGGTTGAAGAAGAGAGATGGAATAGCTTTATGAAAACAATGGAGGCGCGTGATGATCGAACTGATTTTGGGAATCTTGTCTGATATCTCCATCTAAACATGGCCTGCTGCTAAATTTACGTTAGCATGAATAGATTAGTACATTTTCTACTGCGATCTTATGGTAAGGAAAATACACATTGCGATCGCATGTAATGTAATGTAATTATCCCACAAGAGAATATTATATTTAGTACAAAAAAACAAACAAACAAACAAAATGAAAATAGAAGAGGGCTTTTAGGGTGCCGTGGGCTTATACGTCTTTGTTGGGCTTTTATCTTTAGGTGTTTTCATAAGCTATTTATTTTTTTATAAATTTCCCGAAAATATATATATATATTGAGGAATTTTATGGTGCTCACCGCCACTCACATAACCATAATTAATGTATGCTGATATTATATATATATATATATATATACTTAGAGAAGTTTGTAATATTCGAATTAATTAAATTAGCATCAAATTTAAATAATCATAATAATATGCTTTTACATTTTTTCATTCAAACACCTGAGATTGCTTGATATTTGAAGTAAGCTTCGGTGACTTTTAAGTTGATTATCTACAAGTCAATGCGTTGGAAATTAATATTTATCTATTTCATGATCGTCCTAAATAATAATTATAATGCAAATTCAGTCAAATCATAGATATACTTACGTTCTTCAAGATCTGATTCAACTCCTCTAATAATAATAATAATAATAATACCTTGCGTGGACGGGGATATGTATTATTATTTTAGTAATATTCTTAATATTGATAATTATATTTTATTCGAGTTTTGTCGACTTGATTCAAAGCACCAATCTCGTAATTAGAGACTGTGAATAAATTATATATATATATTTAATATGCGCATGCATGTCTATTTACATATGTTCTCATTTTCTTATAACACCCTTGCTATAAAAAAAAAAATCTTTTTGTTTTCCGTAAAGTGGAATTTACTTTTGCCTTGTGGAGACTAATAAGTTACGTAACAGACATGAACATGCATTGATTATTATTATTATTATTATTATTATTATTATTATTATTATTATTATTATTATTATTATTATTATTATTATTATTATTATTATTATTATTATTATATTATTATTGTTGTTGTTATTATTATTTTATTAGTGTTGTTGTTGTAAAAAAACTATTTATATAGTAAAAATTTCGAAAATATTTCATAATTACTTGGGAAATGAAAACCCTATTTTGGAATTGATTTTTTTCCCTGTTAGAATTTAAGAAGGAAAGTGAGATTTTTACGAAGGAAAAAGAATATTAAAAAGAAAACATACAATAGTGGCCAATGAAAAGTAAGAGCCAACTGGATTTTGATTAGCTAAATAATATTGACTTTAGAAAATATTATTATTATTATTATTTTGTCATCATCCCTTTAAGGTCTAAATAAGCGAACTGGCCAGCCTTGATTATTTTTTCATAGGTTCCTTCCATGAAACCCTCATGCCATTTCTTAATCTTTATAAAAACAATATATTTTTTTAATTATTACTTATATACAAATATCTTTACATGCACATCAGTGCCCCCTGTGCCCATTGCATCTGCACTGACATTAGAAAATTTTTATATCAAAATACCAATTTATTTATTTATTTAAATAAATTTCACTATTAGAACCTTTACATTCTTAAAAAAAGAAGATTATCTGCTTAATGACGCTACTGATTACAAATTCCTAGCTTGGCCTCTCTCTATATATGAGTGAGCACGTGTCTGTATTTGCATGCCTACCGTCATTAATATAATATAATAATATACTTCTATAAACCACTTTAATTATTAGCAAAATATTTAATTCGGATGGAGTATAATTTAAGGTAAGTGAGAGTTTGCCATGTGGAGGGATATTATAAGACCAGCCAAATATCATCTGTAAAGTCGAAGTATGAATTGGAGGGAAGGAAGTGACTTTCTTAATCAGATAATAAATATGAAAACTAAAAAAAGCAAATTAAAGATAATAAATCAAAACCCTCTTCAAACAAACTATTGATGTAGCACTTTCAAATCAAAAGATTTTATGATACAATAAATTAATTACAAAGGTTCATATATATGTAAGAAAACACTACTGCTTTGCTTGTAATATCGAATACTGACCCAACAACTCCTTAGTGGATTTAAAACGTTTAATTAAGAGTTATTTAACTAGAAAATAAATGGGATTAGCTAGCTCTTGCGAGTAACCTACGGCCAAGTGCATTTAACTAACTCAATCATAAAAATTAAAAAAAAAATTATTTTATTCATGGTTCATTGGATTTGATAGCATTATTAGGAAAAAAAAAAAAAGTTTTATTTTATACATGATCATGAGTGGTTTCCAACGCGCAACTTGGACAGCCTCAAAAAATAACTTATAAATATATAAATTGTGGGGCATGAAAATTTTTAGTTATATATTTGTACACTGATATTTGCAGACAAAGAGGCACATTATGTGTATATAAGCAAGAAAGAGGTAAAATGATGTAATTTGTCCTGATTAGAGGGGGGGGAAATATCAGGGCTTTTTTTTTTTTTTTTTTTTTCGCAACAATTTATATTAAAAAAATGATATAAAAATAGAGAAAAATGGTTTTCACAAACAGCTGACTTGAGAGATCACTGGTATAGCCCGGCACATAGTATTGACTTAGTGGTACTATTTTATAGTAATTTCTAAAGTCATCCCACAATATTAATTAATTAATAATATAATATAATAATAATATGAATTTCTATCATCACATCAAAGTTTGGGTGATATATAATTATATCATATATAACGCATGCTTTTCAGATTAATTTACTAATTATTGGTCTCAAGCACGTAGTATATAGTTTAAAGAAAAAAAGGTATGAATTTAATATATATAATGAAGGGTTCTCTTCTTTTGGATCTTTGTACGTCCATCAATTAATATTACAAAGCTATTCGGAAAAAAAAGTTTTGAATTTACAACCTCACAAAAATATCGTATATAGTTTAAAGAAAAAAATATTATTATTATTGTCTCACAAAAAGGACAAGTGATAGTTTGTGGCCTAAGTACGTAACTAAATGCCAATCAAATTTCAGTTTCATGATTTTAGTAATTTTCACTGATATATACGCATCATATCTAATAGCTGTAACCACGTTCCTATTAAAAAGTTATATCTAGTAAGAAAAATAATATAAATAAATAAATAAATTTTGATGAACAGCTAAAGCCGTTTTACTATTCATATATTGCTTTATAGATATTTTTTTGTAAAAAGTTAATATTATCAAAATATGGGTGGCTCTAAGTTCTGACAAGTTTACAAGTTTCCGTAATGAGGAATAGAGTCCGAGTATATCAAAGATTATATATATAGGTTGATATATATTGGTTCTATAATTCATTATCATATAGTCCTATATAAAAAATAAATAAATAAATGCAAATAGTCATATTATATATCTATAATCATTAACGCGTCTGTTAGAGTTTCTATTCAGAATTAATAGCCTAAAAAGGCAACGTTTGGGTTTTTGTAAAGAAAAGGACATCATGCATGCCTTTAATACATGATTGGATTGGATAATGTTCAAACTATAAAAATCTACTACAATCTTCCATCATGTTCTTCTATATACATATTTATAAATTTAATAGAAATTTAATTATGATAGCATTTGGACCATATGTTCAGGTTAGCTTTAATGACTACAAGAAATAATATGTAAATATATTCAATGCTTCTAAAAGTTATCATTAATTGCAGAAGGGCCTACCCAGTTGTTCTTGAAAGGCATCCCCCTAACATAAATTTGTGAAGTCATTTAATTTATTACCAATATGTGTCCTAGTTATTTTTGTGTCCAAACGGTGTTTTTTTTTTTTTTTGTATTATTAACTTACATTAGTTAGTAATGAAAATCTTCAATTATCAAGTTTATCAAACTACACCAAGAGTTAATTGATTTTGTATCTTCTCTCTATATATACATTGATTAAAATAATATTTTGACTTAGGTCAATGGATCTTATTAAATCATATTGATTGAATTAAAAATGTGTTGGAAGCGTGGGAAGTTAATGAAACGCGACATGTCAACATATATATATATATATATATAAAGTCAATATATATATATATATATATATATATATATATTAGTGTCATTTCCTTGTCAAACATCTAATTGAGCTACCAATGGCCCTACGTTCATTAATATGTAAAGTTGCTCAATAATAGATACATTGACATATATAATAAAAACAAACATTTCTTCTATGTTTTTTTTTTGTTGAAAATTTTATCTAACAAAATACTATGTTTTGTTCACATAATAAAATTATACCACTTGATTATTATAATTATTTTATTTTATGATTGAAGTTGATATAATACATACATGGCTCATGTTCATGAAAGCTTCACCTCTAAGTTCTCTTTTGCTCCGATGAAGTAATTTAATTGTAATTTCAAGTACGACCCTTTTCAATAAAATAAACGTATTCTATTTTTAGACCCTTTTTTTTTTCAATAATCCACACATATATAGATCGATGATGTGCAAAAAAGATGGAATTGCACGTACTCATTCTATATATAGGGAATTGATGTATGACATTATAAATCTAATAATATTGAGATTGTAATCTTGAAAAAAGAAGCTTTGTTTCACTTCAAAATTAAATGATTTTATTACCAATAATAAGAGGTAAACGTCAACGCTGCATGCGATCTTCTTACACGTAAATACTTAGCATGCGTCATTAGGTGTATGTAATAGACTCTAAAATATGGCTAAATGTTTCAATATTATATAAGGGAGATACAATATGAGTGGAAGAAATATAATATATTTTCTAAATTTAGTTAAAAATATGAATTTGGTCCATCCTATTCAACAGATCATGTTCCTGGTAATTGATATCCCAAGTAGTACTGAGCATTTGTCGTCCGTTACTAAAATTAAATAAAATGACATGCTTTGAATTTTTCTAGGATAAATCAAATTTAGATATTGTTATTATTATTCATATTATTAATATTTTGGATACTAATAATAGCGAAAAGGTGAATTTGTGGTCACTCAGACTCAACTAGGCCATACTTTGTCGACCACAGACTTCCTTCCCCACACGCCCTCTACATTATTATTATCTTGAGACAACACACACACACATATATACTTACACTGATATATTATTTATTACAAAAAATCATAAATATGATTAAGACCCTCTCTCTCTCTCTCTCTCTCTTAGGGAGATTTTGTGTGCATCATCCTCAAGCTGTAAATGAGGAGGGCCAGGCCAAGGCCATTCTCTTGCACCTATATATACCCCTTTCAAACTTCAATTTCTTCACCAACAAATCATCACTCAAAGATCAAATAAAACCAAAGGAAAAAAAAAACCCCATGGAGTTCATCTCTTTCTGCATCTTGTTACTAACCTTAATCTCTTCGATCTTGTCTGTAAAGATCATCTTCCAGCTCTTCTCCTCAGGGAAAGTGAAGCTGCCACTGCCGCCGGGCACCATGGGCTGGCCTTACATCGGCGAAACCTTCCAACTTTACTCGCAGAACCCAAACATCTTCTTTGCATCCAAAGTCAAGAAGTAAGCTATACTCATGGCAACAAACCTCCCCTGTTTTTTTTTTCTTGCTGGACAGCAAAGCTAAAAACTGTGCCTTTTTTTTCCTTCACGACAGATATGGTTCTATCTTCAAGAGCCACATACTGGGCTGCCCCTGCGTGATGATCGCTAGCCCTGAGGCTGCAAAGGCCGTGCTCGTAACAAAAGCGCACCTCTTTAAGCCCACCTATCCAGCAAGCAAAGAGAGAATGCTGGGCAAACAGGCCATATTCTTCCACCAAGGAGAGTACCACGCCAAGCTAAGGAAGCTAGTCCTGCGCGCTTTCATGCCCGAGGCAATAAAAAACATCGTGCCCGACGTAGAGTCTGTGGCTCTCAGCTCGATCCAATCGTGGGAAGGCAAATCGATCACCACTTTCCAAGAAATGAAAACAGTATGTTTATTATTTTTTTTTAAAGAACAGAGCAAAACAGAGCACTCTGTTTTCCACTTGAAACTGATAACTCTAATCCTCGCGCAGTACGCATTCAACGTGGCATTGCTCTCCATATTTGGAAAGGATGAAGTTTTCTACAGAGAAGATCTGAAGAGGTGCTACTACGTTCTAGAGAAAGGATACAATTCGATGCCGATTAATGTGCCTGGGACGCTCTTCCACAAGGCAATGAAGGCTAGAAAAGAGCTGGCGCAGATCTTAGCCAAGATCCTATCACATTGGAGACAAACGAAGCAGAAACACAGTGACTTGCTGGGATCTTTCATGGGCGATGCCGAAGGATTAACAGATGAGCAAATTGCAGACAACATCATTGGTGTGATTTTTGCCGCCCGTGATACTACAGCTAGTATCATGACTTGGATACTCAAGTACCTAGCAGAAAATCCAAGTGTTCTACAAGCTGTCACTGTAAGAACCTAACTTGTGTTTATTTCCCGACAGAGTAGTAAAATAGCAGTCGATTTTATAATAATAGTTTTCTTGGAATTTTCCAGGAAGAGCAAGAGGATATAATGAAGTCTAAAGAAGACTGTGGCTCTGAGGCAAAGGGTTTGAACTGGGCTGATACAAAGAAGATGCCAATCACCACAATGGTTATTCAAGAAACACTGAGGGTTGCATCCATCTTGTCTTTTACTTTCAGAGAAGCTGTTGAAGATGTCGAATTCAATGGTACGTCTGAGAATGAAACAAAGAAAAAGATTCGATTTTTATAACTGAAAATTAATATTTTTTGATTTACAGGATATTTGATTCCAAAGGGTTGGAAGGTATTGCCCCTCTTCAGAAACATTCACCACAGCCCAGAGAATTTCTCAGATCCCCAGAGATTCGACCCTTCAAGATTTGAGGTGAATACTTGTGCCATGTAATCTCATTGACTTTTCCACTGTAATAAAAAAACAAAACAAAAAACTATGATTTTTCTTCAAATCATTATCTAAAGACAGAATCAAATCGCAGGTTGCCCCTAAGCCCAACACATTCATCCCATTTGGCAATGGGACACACGCATGTCCTGGGAATGAGCTGGCTAAGCTTGAGATCTTAGTCTTGCTCCACCATTTAACCACGAAATATAGTTGGGATTTGATGGGTCCGCAGAATGCAATTCAATACGCGCCATTCCCACTTCCCCAGAATGGCTTGCCCATAAACGTCTCTCTCAGGAGGACATAACAGTAGCACCGCCGGCTAGCTGAGCTTCCAAAGAAAACACTTGGGAAAACTGACGAGCTGCTTCGGCGCAAAGGGCCAGAATAAGGGCTTCTGATGGGAGAGGAAAAAGGAGCTTCCAAAACAAGGACGCAGAGTTTGAATCCAAGAAATGGGAGTAAATGAGCATAGGCAAAAAAAAATTTTTTTTTTCTAGTGTAGCTTGTTTGTGTTCATATGTAAGAAAGTCCGCAAGGCAAATCTAATGGAAGTAAAGTAATTTACTACCTTCAATTTCGATCGTTAAATCTAATGGCATGTGAAGAAGTACTCAAGAAACTGTCGTTTCAGACAATCTGCACGTGGTACTTGAATGAGCAGAAAAGAAAGTGACCGTTATTGCCCATGATACTTGGTGCATGCTATTCTATTGCTAAGCTTTGGATGGGAACGTCTATTATGATTAAAAAGAATATATGGACACTTAGTCCCTCCACATTGGGGAAGAATACAAATGTCAAGGTTGAAGTAAATGGTAATTAACTAGAATAAACTTGATGAAGGTCAATGAAGTTGATTAAAGCCATAAAGATACCACAATATAGAGGGGTTTTTTAATTTAATATTGTTATTTTTTTTATTCATTAATAAAATAGGATTATTTTGAAAAATATTAATAAAATAGGGCAAAACGCTGGTAATGAAAGCGACGTCGCCTCCAATGGAAGTGACGAATAGGTGGGCTTGTGAAATGGGCCGACCCTAGGGTTTTGGTCCATTAAAAGCAACGTCGCTTCCAATGGATGCGTCGTCGCGTTTAATGGACCCGACGCCGCGATATAAAAGCCATCGCCTCCTCTTCTTCTTCTTTCTTCCTTTCTCTTCCTTTCTTTCTCCTTACTCAGCATCGCCGTCCGCCGTGACCGCCGTGTCTTCTCCGTCGTCGCCGCCGCGCCTGCCCGTCTTCGCCGGCCATCTCCGTCGTTGCCCGTCTTCGCCGGCCATCTCCGTCGTTGCCCGTCTTTGCTGGCCGTGTCCGCTGCCCATCTTCTCTACCCGGATCTGCCCTTAGCCGCTGCCCCGTAGCCGCTGCCCCGTCGTCGTTGCCTGCCCGTAGCCACTGCCCGTCGCTGCCCGTTGCCGCTGCCCGTAGCCGCTGCCACACGTACACCACTCCCTTTTCTTATTGAAGGTATATTAATTAGCAAGCTATGATGAATATTTGTAACTGTTAAAGTTGTTATTCATCATTGGGGGTTTTGAATTTTAACTCGATGTCGTTCGATTTAGGATGGATACGAATGAATTTTACGGTCCCGTCGATCGGTCGTTATTGATATTTCAGGATAGTCATCGTTGTAACGATGTGCTATCTAATGCGGATGGTGCGTTAGATACTCCGTTGACCGTGAGAGGTTTGGAAGGCGTAGTATGGGGTAAGCCTTCACGACCGGTGCGCTTGCATGGTCGTGTTTTGGAAAAGTTGGATACAATGTCATTTTATGGCGTATATAGTTGTGGATCTCAGAAATTAGATCCACACTTAATTACGGCGCTAGTAGAAAGATGGAGAAAGGAAACGCACACGTTTCACTTACCGATGGGGGAGGCGACCGTTACTTTAGAGGACGTCGGTGTTCTTTGGGCACTCCCAGTCGATGGTGTTTCTGTTAGCGGAGTGATCCATCGTAAGTCGACGGAGCAGTGAATAGATTACTGTGAGGCGTTGACTGGCTACAGACCTGAGGAGGGCACGTACCACGGGACCAAAGTATCTTTGAGAAAATTGGCTGACTGGTTAGAAGCCAATCCGATCGACGATGAGAGTGTCGATGATGTAGTAGATCAGCATGCACGTGCATATGCACTATTACTCATTGGATCAGTTATGTTTCCCGATTCGAGCGGAAGTACTACGTCGATGACGTACCTTCCGTTGCTCGAGAATATCGATGAGGTCTTACAGTTGGGGCAGTGCTGTTCTAGCTTTCATGTACAGAGAGCTATGTACATCATGTCAAAAGCAAAAGATGAACATTGGTGGAGCATTGCGTTTGCTTCAGGTACTAATTTATCTTAATATATTTTTTTTCGTTATTATGTCGTAAATAGAATAACCGATTTAATTAAATCTTGTATAGGTATGGACGTGGATGCGTATATTACCCGTGCAGCCCATTATTATCCATCCTCGAGTGGAGATGCTACCCGCCGTTGTCGATGGAATTCAGCTTCCCATTCCGCCGCATGCGGCAAGGTACTGTGGAATTATTTTTTTAATTTCTTATGATTTTGTAATATTATTACTTTTTCTATAAACTTTGTTTATTTTATTAAGGTGGAATGCACTGTTGAATCATATCACCTCCGCAAATTCTAATTTACGTGCCATACGAGAGTCGTTCGATAGCATGTCGATGGAGCAGTTTGTGTGGACTCCGTATGATGATAATGCACCGGAGATTATGGCGTTGAGACCTGAATGCCGACCAGCTTGTTATCGTTCGTCGTGTCCACTGATATGTTATAACATTATTGAGTGGCACTACCCCGACCGTGTGGTCCGACAGTTCGGAATGGTACAGTCGATCCCGGACGCTCCTCGATATTTACATCGAAATCTATATCGGTTCAATCTTCGCAATATCGCGGGAAGAGACTGGAGATTGCATCACGTAGAATATGAAGCGTATTGGTTAGCTCGATACGAGTCGATAGTTGATGCAATGGAGATAGGTGATGGGGCGCCGTGCACTGCAGATTATTTTACATGGTATCGATCTGTCACCCGTCGCTATATATCTCCGTCTACAATTCACATGGAGCGAGGTTTTCAGATGGGAGATAGTGCATTTATCGACGTGATGGTATGTTGCAATTTAACTCAGATTTATATTAGTTGTTAAGATGTTGCATGCAATAATTTTAATTATATAATAGGCACAATGTGTCGATGAGACCGAGAACATATTACGCCGGGGGGATATAGATGGGGGCTTAGATGTTATACATCGAATGCAGCGACTTGTTATTGACAGGCGTCAGCGACAACAGATAGAGTTCACCGATATTCCTCCGACACAAGGTCCGGGTCCGTCATCTTCACGTCGTACGATGCCGGACCCTGGTCCGTCGTCTTCACGTATTACACCGGGATTATACGAAGATGTTGGATATGTGACGCCGACACCTCACGGCTACGAAGACGACGACGAGACTCCGCCATACCATCCATATACACAGCACTCACCACCTCGGCAGCAGCCACGACGTCGTCCACAGCAGCACGACGCCCCTATTGATCGCGGTCATTTGCGTAGAGATCGACGACCCCGTAGATGTGGCACCGGATCTCATTACATGCCATAGTGGTTAATTTTTCATGTGTTTTTCTTATTAGCGGATGTGATTTTTATTTTACTTATGTTTATGTTACGTTTATTATTTTATTTATGTTTCTTTGTTGGTTGCAGCTTTAATCATCATCACGACCTTTAATAAAAAAAATGAATAAATTAATACTAATAAGCTTTAATAATAATAATAATAATAATCATTACCATAATAATAATAATAATAATAATAATAATAATAATAATAATAATAATAACTTTACTGAATAAATTAAAATTCGACAATAATAATAATAATAATAATAATAATAATAATAACTTTACTGAATAAATTAAAATTCGCCAATAATAATAATAAAAATATAAATTTACAGTAGTCATGTTAAATCATATACAACTTTAATCAGGTCCAGTACGTCAGCTTTAATCAACATCATCATCTTTAATAAAAAATAAATAAACTGACACTTGTTAGCTTTAATTATGTACATCTTTAATGAATATCACATGCTTTAATCATGTACATCTTTAATAAACTGAATAAATTAAAATTCGCCAATAATAATAATAAAAATAAACTGACAATTGTCAGCTTTAATCATCTACAACATCACATGCTTTAATAAAAAAAATGAATAAATAAGAATATGAAGCTACGACTTCGAACGTCTATAAAATAGAATGATATTAATTAACATACTCAACATCACAAACACGATGCATCCATTCAATAGAGATCCGCGCCTTAATCGGTTCACTGGGAAGCCAATGAATCAAGGTCATCCAATATTTGAAAATCTGAAGGTACTCGGGGATTATTTCTATGATGATCTGTGGACATACAATATGGAATCAACCTTCGTTAATCATGTGTGGTGTGAAATGCATCGTGGAAATCTAACAAATGAAAATCTAGAGGATGGTCTCCATTATATTGCTCATCTGATAAATGGAATATATGGAAGGAATTTCATGGTACCATTTCTAATGGTGAAACTCGGTCATCTTAAGCGTCGTTACTTTTTATGGAAGAAGCTACGCTCAGAGATGGGAGATTGGGGAGAATATGACAGGGGTTGGATTCATGCAGACACTACGCAATGGCTTAAGTGGTTTGAAGTAATTATTCTATTCTGTATTTTATTTATTTGAAAGTATATTTGTAACAAAAAAAAATTGTTTTCTTTTGCAGGAGGATCCTCTTTCAACGATTTATTTTTATGAATGCGAGCCTTTTGATAATCGTCTTTATGCAATTTTTGAGAAATTTATCAATCCCGCTATTGTTCCAGACATTGACGTGCTTGCAATTGAGAAGAATGAAAGACCAACACAACCTATTCGGATTGTAGCCCATACTAACGTCATTGAACTAGTCGTGGACAAGCCTCCGAAAGGAAAACATAACGGTATGTCCCGAATGGTTAGAAACAAAGGTAAAAAAATGGCCGTCTCCAGTTCGAGCGTCAATGAGGACATTAGTGATGACGATTATAAACAAAGGTAAAAAAGCGGCTGTCTCTAGTTCGAGCGTCAAAGATGACAGTAGTGATGACGATTTCGTCGAGAAGCCCCCGAAAGGAAAACAAAACAGTATGTCCCGAATGGTTAGAAACAAAGGCAAAAAACATGTCGTCTCTAGTTCGAGAATCAAAGAGGATACTAGTGATGATGACTTCGTTGACAAGCTTCCAAAAGGATGGAAAGAATATTAATTAGCAACTATGATGTATTTCTTGCAAGTGTGGTATGTTTTTAGTAGTTTTGTTTGTGTTTCTAGCAGTTAGTGTGTTCCTAGCTATAATGAGGTGTTTAAAGCAAATGTATTTGTGTTTTTAAATTGCATTAAATACTTCAAATAGCATAAACTAAAACTTACATCCAACATAATAACATAAAAACAGAAGCTAATGCGATTCAACGTCTTCCACGACCTCTTTGACTTGATCTCCCTATTGATCCACCTCGATCCATTTCATTCTGGATACGAGTAGTGCGATATCTTCCCGGTCCTCTTCGGCCACGTCGAGCTTCATTATGTATAAGAGAAAAATCAGCAGGCTCCCAGTAGCGCTCATCGTACAGTGGATAGAAAAACCCCTCGTATGTTCTAAGGTACGATTGTTTGCTGTAGAAAGGAGCAATATGTTGCATGCTATGAACATTCCACATACGGCAAGCTGCTTGAGCATGAGAACATGGAATGAAATACATGTCCCATTTTCCGCAAGTGCACGTCTTTCCTTGAACGTTTACCACATGTTTTCTTTGATTTACCGCAGAAGTAAATACCACGGCTGTTTGAAAACGCGGGTCGAATCGATATACGACATGACTAAATGAGTGATCCGTCCAAGTATTGAACATCTTCCAAGCATAAGGCGACCATTGGCTTTCGGAATTATCGATCGCGGCAGAGCACTCTTGAAATCGATCATGAAAGTATTGAACGCATCGATGGAAGCTAAAGTCGACTATTGCTTTCGGCGGCAAACAACGAGCCCCTTTGAACTCCCCATTAAGGGCCTCTGAGATATTAGTGGTCATTACACCACATCGAAGTCCCCCATCATGAGAAAACGTCCATTTTTCTTTGTCAATTTTGTCCAACCACGCCCACGCTTCTTCCTTGATATCTTTGATGTGCTCCATAATCCGATTAAACTTTTCCAGTGTGTGCGCCATCCCAGCTCTATGGCATAATTGTTTCAAATCCTTGTCTTTGAATTCTGTGTTGAAGTTTGAAACCACGTGGCGTAGACAAAAACAATGTTGTCCATTTGGTGGCCTAAAAGCTTCGAGCTCTCTTACAGCAGCCAGTATACCTGCATTATAGATTGTAAGTAACAAAATTTATCATCAATAAAAAAAGATATAAGAAAATCAAATGAAATATATCAAAATACCTGGATGTCGATCTGAAATAAGGCATACAGCTTGATTCTCCAACACGTGGACACTAAGTAAGTTCAAGAACCATTTCCAAGAATGTGTGCTTTCGGTTGTAACAATGGAAAAAGCAAGTGGAAAAATATTTTGATTGGCATCGATTGCTGATGCAATCAACATTTTATGTTCGTATTTTGAATATAAGTGCGTACCGTCAACACAGACGACTCTACGACAGTGCTTAAAGCCATCAATACAAGGTTTGAATGCCCAGAAAACATACCCCAGTTTCTTTAGTCCAGGCATATTAGTTGGAAGATGCAACCACTTTACAACAGTCTCGGGATTGTAACGTTGCAACGCTTTCATGAAGATGGGAAGTTGTTGGACTGAAGTTTCCCAGGTGCCATAAACGTTTTCTTTGGCTCGTTTAAGTCCATGCCACGCTTGAATGTATGAGATGTCGTACCCAAATGTATCCTTTACGAGCTGTTGGACGTTTTTGGGAAGATACTGAGGGTCGGTAGTCACTGTTCCGATTAACTTACGCGCAATTACGTTTCGTGACATGTTACGATGTGTGCTCGCCAACTCGTTCGTGTAGCATGTGTGTGGTCCTCCATATCTTGTTATCTTCCAAAATCCCTTTTTTGGTTTGAAGCAAGCTCGTAATCTCCAATGGCATTCGTCGTTGTGATTGCATTTCACGCTCCATGCGGTTTTCTTACTTTCAACAACGTGAAACTCGCGCCTAACAACCCTCAAAGAGTAATCTTCAACAGCACTTTTCAAATGATATTTACTATTAAAAGTCATACCTTCCGCAAACGCTGGATTGTCTCTATCGTAAAAATCACCCCCGTCTTCGTCCCCTTCTGAGGGAGCCATTTGATATGTTGAATTAAACGGCACTGTCTGATAAAGAGCTGGAGTATCATCTTCTTGCATCGAAATATCATTTTCTGGAAGATTGTTATTGCCATCATCATCATCACCACCTTCGTCTTCTGCGGGATCTGGAAAATCATCTAGTGCACCACCTTCATCATCGGCTTCAGAATCGCTAACGTCACTGTTGTGCTCGACTTCATGCACGATCTCAGGTTCCGCCACTGTTGAAATATTAGGAAAACTCCGGCTACTTGAAGGAATATCTTCATGAGGAGCGTGGAACGAAACGTTACTCATTCCTTGAGTAACTGCTGAGATATTACGAACTGAGTAACTCGATACAAGATTGGTGAATTCTTCAGGAGCCTCTTCATTAAGATCAAAATGAACATTTTCATTTGTCTCGACAAACACCTCAATTAAATTTAGCTCGGCGTCTGCATCCAAGAAGTATGCGAGCTCAGCATCGTTTGAAATGTTTAAGAGCCTTTGATAAAGTCGAGAATGCTGAAAGTATTCATTCTTCACACGAACGGTTAAAGAGGAAGAAGCGCTATCGACGCAAGTCATCTCGTACAGTATGCTCAAAAATTGAGAAAAACTGGTATCGCGATGAATTCGTCGAAAACCAATCGATTGAAGACTATATTGAATGGTGTTTGATTCGTATATAATTTCACCACCAAAATACACAACGACTTGAATTTTACGAGAGGTCATACTGAGAATCTTAAGAGATATTCTGAACTTTGAAAAATATGAAGAATATGAATTCGTTATATAATGGATTTCGTCGTGCTTAATACCCACGATGGCGTGCCTATTACCCACGACGACAACAGTTACACAGTGTCTCAGCCTTTTCATAAATCAGACATTGCTTCAGCCTTTTCAGAAGTCATTGCTTCAGCCTTTTCAGAATTCAGCCTTTTCAGAAGTCATTGCTTCAGCCTTTTCAGAGTTCAGCATTTTCAGAAGTCATTGCAGCCTTTTCAGAAGCAGAGATATAAATGGAGAATATCCATTGGACACGGCGTCGCATCCATTGGACACGACGTCGCATCCAATGGACCCGACGAAGGCCCATTTTGGAATATGCGGCCAGTATACTCGTCGCTGCCATTGGACACGACGTCGCATCCAATGGACCCGACGAAGGCCCATTTTGGAATATGCGGCCCGTATACTCGTCGCTGCCATTGGAAGCGACGTCGCGTTTAATGGACGCGACGTCGCTTTCATTAGCCGCGTTTTGTCCTATTTTATTAATACATTTCAAAATAATCCTATTTAATTAATGAATAAAAAAAATAGCAATATTAAATTAAAAAAGCCCAATATAGAGTCAGTTGAGCCACTTGAAAGGGACGTTTTTCTCTTTAGAAATACATAAAGCTGACTTTAAACCAGAAAGTATATATCTGACAGAGCACAAACTCCTTTATACCTCAGGTGGGGCTGCTATATACATAAAGAAACCTTAAATAAAAAGTTGTCAGAAGGAAGGTTCATTGCATAGTCTCTGTACAATATTCTAATGGCTGTAGAGGTACTAGATATTGTCCTAAGTTTCGAAATTAATAATTAAGGTATCAATGATATCAACAAACAAATGACATGTCAAATGATGCTCTTTAAGACGGCAACAAACTGAAAAAAAATAATATGGTTTTTCTCAAAGTCAGCAGCTATAAACTATGCATGTCGAGACAAGAAGTGTGCTAGCACTTCCATCACTATGTTAACACGTAGCTATTAACAGAGCAAAAGCATTATGTGTAGTGTACCACATGGATGTTGATTAGGTTTAGGGCATAGATTCAATGGACCAAATATAATAACAAAGTCAAATTGTTTTAGGACAAGTTCTAATCTAACCATATCAGTGACACAGCATAGATGGTAAACAAACATGAGACTTTCTTTTGTCAACTGCTTTTCAGATTTAATAAGAGCATCCACAGAGTTTGAGGACGTCTGCAACAGCTAAGTCAACTACAGCAGAGCAGAATATGGTTGTACTGAAAATAATATAGAGAGTAAATAATTGGCAAGTCAACATGTTCATGAGTTTTACTAACGTTTAAAGTATGTCTACTACTTGAAAGGGTCTTATGCTTCTCTTCTACTGCCATCAATCAGTAAAATAGGGAAAAATAAAGGCAATGTGTGTAAGAAATCAGAAAGAAAGAAGGTTTTCCCATTTCAATCCAAACTGAAAAGATAAATATTTTACACCTTTTCATTAAATTTTCTTATTTATGCTAAATATTGGCATTACAAGGGAAGTAAGCATGTTATGTGACACTTAGCAGATTCCAATATAGCGAATATGAACACCTATTATCTCCCAAGAGCCTCAAGAACATACCTTGATGTACAATAAGCAATAGCCTGAACAGTGACCATAGGATTCACGCCCAAAGCGGTTGGAAAAACGCTGGAGTCCGCAACAAAGAGCCCTTCGACTTCCCAAGTCTCGCCTTTAGGGCTCAAGACCGACCCTTTCGGATCGATACCCATCCTACAGGTTCCCATTTGATGGGCCGAACCTATCGGGCTCGAAAGATTCTTCAATGGCCTTAAACTCTCTTCTCTCACAAACTTCTCAAACTCCTCTTCACTGGCCTCTTTCACCCTCAAGATTCTACCTTCTCTGTGGTGTGTGCCTATTTCTTCTGCCCCTGAAGCAGCTAGTATCCTCAAGAGTCTTTCGATTCCTTTGCTCAGATTTTCTTGATCGAAATCTGATAGTTCGTAACTTATGCTGCTCGGAGAGGTTACCGTTCCCGACCCTTTGTCTCTTGCTAGAGCGAGTAATGTGGCTGTTCTTGAAAACTTGAGCATTCTTTTGCGAATGTCCTCACCCGAGAGCCAAGGTGTTAGGACGGAGAACATCCCGGGATGTAATGCCGGCGACTGAATTATCGTGCCGTAGCCTGAGGAGTCGAAATTTGAGACAACTTTGGACATAGCTGTCATCAAAGAGCCTTCGTAGCTTTTCATGTCTGGTTCAGGCCAGGTTTTAGACGGCAAGCCCGTGTCTGGAAAATATCCCCACGCGCATGCAACGGGATGAACGTGCAAATTCTTTCCGATGTTTCGATTTTTCAGACCACTTTTTCTCAGCAAAGGAGGCGTGCATATTGCTCCACAGGCCACAACGGTCACTCTTGACTCTACATGGGCAGTTTCTTTTACCCCTTGTTCATTCTTGAACTCGAATGTTACGCCGTAAGCCCTTTTCTTACCGTCCCTTTTTCGGGTCATCACCTTTAAGGCTTCGCATTCGGGTAGAATGATCCCATTGCCCGTTTCAACCAAGTCCACGAGCCAAGTTTCTGAAGTGCCCTTTTTCTTACCATCTTTACAACCTAGGCAGCACCAACCGCAGTAATGATCGGGAGGTGCGTTCCTCGGGATGTTCTCGACGGGATACCCTAAATTTTCACACCCTTTTCTCAAAACCATGCTGTTGAACCCTTCTTGCTCTATCTCGACTTGAACGCCCATCTTCCGGCAGACCACGTCCAATGCCTTGTCATAAACTTCGCTGTCGAAGACTCCCAACTCGTACTTTTCGCTCCATTCTTTCCTTACATGGTCTGGAGTTTTAATCGACGCACACCAGTTAACCGTCGATCCACCACCTACAGTTGACCCTGCAAGAAAGAAAACATCCATGTTTTCACTGCTAGTCACTCCGTTTCCTAAGTACATCCGATCGATGGCTTCGCCTTCGAGCAGCGACAGATTGCTTCTAGCCAAGTAGCTTCCTTTTTCTAGTACAAGGACTTTGTGACCGGCATTTGCAAGAACGCCAGCCACTACCCCACCGCCCGAGCCCGAGCCAACTACAACTGCATCACATTGGATGGTGAAAGACGGATTTAAAGAGTCGTCGCTCCCTGGGTTTGATATGAAAACGGGGAAGCCTTGGTTTTTGAGCTTGGAAAATGCCGTTTTCTTCGATCGATTCAAGTCGACGATTCCTTCGTACAAGGGTCCAAATAGTTGCTCGTCGCTCTCTTCTTGAGTCTTCTTCTTCTGCATTTCATCATACTCCTCGAGTGCATTGTTTTTCCTCGACTTTCGGTGCTTGTGGCCGGGGTCGGGTCCGCAATAGCCTATTGCTTTCCATGAGACGTTCTCAGATTTCTCATCATCCACCTATCGATTGTTCATTTTCAGAATTCAGACCATGAATTTGTTTTTAAGCTAATTATACTAAACAAATATATATATGTATATACATATATATGTATTTCATGTACGCCGTTATTACCTGAGTGAAGTATACGAGGAGAGTAAACATCTTAAGGCCAACGTAAAGTATCCTCAAGAGAGTGAAATAACTATTAGCCCATGAATGCATTATCTCCTCTCTCTTCTCCAGGGAGACCTTCGAAAATCTCTCTACATAAGGAAAATGGCTCGACAAGCTTTTCCTCCCACATAGTATTACAGTTCCCATCCTTGTCGACAGCATTGAAAGACCAAGACTGGTCAAGTAAACCTTTGGGTGCTTTATTTTCATTCCCAGCAACAAAGCAAGCTGCGCGCACACACACACTTACATTATACGTTATTATATATTCTCTATATATAGTTAATGTAATGATATGGTATAATCCCTTACATGTTGGGGTGTTCTGGCCATGGAAGCTGATGTCTGAAAGAAGCTAATAACGGAAGAATCCTCATCGTGAATAGCTTGATCTTTGGAAACAGTACTATCAATGGCGGGCAAGAATGTGTCGCATATCGCACTAAGAGCTTCCATCTGACCTCGAGAATAAGGGACATCGTTTTTGTTCTCAACGTTTTTCTCTGCCATTGTCGATGAATTCACGAGTTTTCGAAGCAACACAAAGGCGTTACGCTCCATAATATTTATAAAGGCAAGTTGAAAGAAGAACCAAAGATAAACAATAATAGAAATTTTACAAGTCTAAGACGCAGCCGCCTTGCCTTAGCATGCAGAAGTATTTGACAATATATATATATATAAATATATATCGAATTGAAAAGTATTTCTTTATCGAAGGAGGAACTTATTAACGACTTGATTTTCTGAACTTGAATGCGTTGTTTATCAATCTACGCAACAACAAGAATGGTATGCATTAATTAACTGCTTTCTTCTTAATGATCTCCATTAGTCTCCAATTGGGTCGTTGTTGTTATTACACAAGCATTTATATATATATAAGCACACACGCAATAATGAAAGATGCTTTTATGACGTACCCCTAATAATTGTTTATCGAAATACAAATAAGAAAGAATGGGTTAAAAGTCAACATTAGGTATATAATATCGTGATTAGACTATTACAATTGCGTGAATCATATATAGTCATTGTTCGTCGTATGATTTTATCATGTAATAATGGAACATATTAGTGGGCATTAAGCATTGACCCATATTCATTTAAACCCAACTTTTATAAACTGGCCCTCCAATATAAAAGTATCGTCGTTTACTTGGCGTAATAATTGATAACCACTCATCCCATAATTAACAAAAACTATCAAATGTGTGGTGAGGACCGTCGTCGAACTTTAAAGACAGTTATTATCGAAAGAGAAAATGTCGGCGGACCGTCGGACATATGAAGGCTATGTGTCTGCACGTATATTTATATAGGATCACCCAAAAAAAAAAAAATTACTCCCCAATCCATTTATTGGCGATCGACCAATATACGTGGTTCGGAAGATATATATTCTGGTGATCCAACTATTGTTCCTTTTTTTAATTTATTATTATTAATATATTTTTTCGTATCATTATAACTCCTACTAAAGAATGGAGAAATACATATATACATGCAATGCATGCAGGCCATGGCTGATCGTCGTCAACACTACAATTGCCCTTATTTAAGGGTTTTTGTACTATATATCATTATTCCCATCTTCCTCGTCGTCAACGCCAAAGACCAAAAAGTGGAAACGTTAAAGATTACACTTCTTGGTGAGAAAGCCGTCTCCGAAGGAGCAGGTCCGTACAGAAGAAGAGCCATGCATTTAGTAGATAGTCATATGATATGATGTAATAATCATAATTAATTTTATTGCTTGCATTGCATTGCAGTTTGCTTGGATGGGAGCCCAGCAGGTTATTATCATGCCAAGGGATTTGGAGAGGGTGCAAACAACTGGATGGTTTATTTATGGGTAATTAAATTAATCATTTGATTATCGACAATTCTTTTAATCATCTTATTATTTATTATAATTATATAACCTAAGCCATAATATATATATAGGGTGGTGGATGGTGTGGATCACCAAAGAGGTGCCAAGAAAGATTCAATACGTTAGTTGGCAGCACAGTCAACTTCTCATCACAGAACCTTTCTGGGATTCAAATCAATGATCAAACCATCAATCCTGGTAAATTATCATTATTAATATTATATTAATTATGCCATAATGCATATGTTATATAATATATATATATATATATATATTATATTTCAGATTTCTACAACTGGAATATAGTCACGGTTCAATACTGCGACGGTGGATCGTTTTTGGGAGACGTCGAAGAAGTTGATCCTGTAAGCAAGCATCGTATGGAATATCAATTCATATTTATTAATTGGCGCTCAAAAATATAATTTTGATTTGCATTCTCGGTTTTTTTCTTCTCTTTTAGAATAAGAAAATATATTACAGAGGTGCAAGGATTTTCAAGGCCGCCATTGAAGACTTGCTAGATAAAGGAATGAAATATGCAGAAAATGTAATAATATTTTCTCCTATTTATCGTCCCACTCGAATATACCAATTATTACCATTTCAATATATAAATGTCATTATATATATATATATATATATATATATATTGATATATAGGCGATGCTGGCCGGGAATTCAGCCGGCGGAGTAGCAACAATAATGCACTGTGATCGTTTTCGAGATTACTTACCGAATGCTAAGAGAGTCAAATGCGTATCGGATTCTGGTTTCTTTCTTCGGGGGTACCTACTTATGTTTTTATTTATTTAATTTATAACGTGCCTATAAATATATATATATGTATATATGTATCCTATTTATATTTATATAATCTTGTGTTTTTTTCATGGACAATACAGAAAAGGCCTTCCTGGAGCTTTTGAGTACAGAGAAGACTTCTTTGCCAAACTGATTTCATTTCATGTACGTACTAATTTGCAAATATTGCCAACATCTCATAATTAATCATGATCACTTTATTGAAAGAAAAATCATATAATATATTTATTTTATTCATAAGATTAATGTAATTACATTGCAGGGAATGGCCAAGAATCTGCCCAAGTCATGCACGTCGAAAATGGACCCTAAGTTGGTAAATAATATTTCAACAAATTAAAATTAAAGTTGTACAATTATTTTCAAAAAAGGGTAATTCATATATTAATATGTTATTATTTTATTTTTTTGCAGTGTTTTTTCCCGGAAAACGTCGTCGGCGACATGAAAACACCACTGTTTATTCACCATTCTGCATTTGACTTATATCAGGTATATACGCATGGTTAGATCATTGATTTTAAACCATGGTTAGATCATGGTTAGATCATTGATTTTTAAACCATGGTTAGATCATTGATTTTTATTTTAAACCATTCTCGCCGAAAATTAATCGAAATCGAAATTTTAAACCATGGTTAGATCATTGATTTTTATTTTGATGTGGTTATTTCAGATAAAATCAAATTTCAAGCCTTCTCAAGCATTAGCTGACTCAATCAATTGGGTAAACTGCACTCGCAACCTGGCTTTGTGCGGACCAGAGAGTATTAAGATAATGCAAAGTATTATATGTCAATATTCAAAATAAATATATAATATCTATCGGATTTATGACAAAAGCAACACGTCATCATCGTCTTGTCTGATGATGTCAGGTTTTCGAACTTCGTTGCTAGAGACGTTGCAAGGGCTTGGACAGTGTTCGTCGAGAGGAGAGTTCATCAACTCTTGCTATGCTCATGATTTCATTTACTGGAATGATATATATAATAATGGGAAGGGATCACCTTATACTCTGCAAAATATGGTATTCTCTATTTCTTTTTTACTTTCAAATCATTTTTTCATTTTTTTTTTCTTTTTTATTTATTTTTGTTTGTTAATTATGCAGACGGTTGCTCAGGCCATCGGCGATTGGTACTTTGATCGGCGTGCTGTCCATTTGATAGATACTGTCAATGACTATCCGTTGAATTGTACTGCTATATAAGAATCTTTGCGTTCATATGTATGACAAAAATGATATATATATATGTAACACGATTGTCATTGCATTATTGATTTCAAGATCTTACTACATCTTCAGTCGAATAATACTATATAAAACATCACAAAGCAAGACGCTATATGTTTGCAAGAAAATTGAGCGAACAAATAATATAGGAAAAGAAAGAATGCGACAAAAGGTGGCCGTTTTTAGAATGTCTTAATACCCATTAATGTCACGAAGGCCAATTGCCAAACTATACATTAATAGAAAAAAAAAAATGAATCCCTCGAGTAGTTTTTTAATAAAACATAATATTAGGACCATTATATGATTAAATGAACAACTTGATCAATTTCCTACCTTAGACAAAAACAAGAACCACCGCAAAATATACCATATATATAAATATATATATCATCGATATACAATTATACATGTGTATGTGTGCTATATTATTATTTAATAAATCTACATGCCTATGTGCCACTGACATGAACTGATAAACGTCATGTCAAGTCACGAGAGCACAAAGTATTGTATTGCAATCTCTTTGATAATGACCTAAATTTAGAATTCATCTAGGTGACAATGGCGACTCACATTAAGGAATCGAAAAATTCATTTTCAAATCCAAAATACAGTAACTATCACATCAAACAGTAATTATTCTCCAACCATTAAACTCATACTTAAACTCAAAAGAATATTCTCAAAATATTCTCTTTCACACCAACTTTTATAACTTTTTAATACAACCCATATATTTTATAACATTACAAATTAGCCAGCAATATTATTTTAAATTTGATTGATAAAATATTTAATAAAATTACTTTCAAAATTTGATGTATGATGTATTTGTATTTTATGTACGATTTATCAGCTTTTCTTATATTTATATTCAAAAACACTTGCAATCTCAACAAAAATAAGACAAGAAATAATATAATTTTAAAGCCTCAAAAAATTCAAACGTGTACTGCAAAGGCAGAATAATAAAAAATTAGTTAAATCATCATTAAATATTAGTTGTAACTCGTATCAGGGCAGAATAATAAAAAATTTAGTTAATTGGTCCAAAAAACAAATATTAGTTTTAAGAGGGGTCACTTTGTATAAGTTGAAAAGTTATAAGTATATGAACAATAAAAACCCAAATATGCGTTGTGTATAGGTGAGAGAAATTGAGAATAAACCTATTTTGGGTATGTGAATGGGTGTGGGTTGGAGCAAATTTTGGTGTTTGCGTTGAAGTATTGGTATCCACTGGAGATGGTCCAACGACAATCATCGAAGGATGTGAATGTTACCATATATTTTGATGATTATGGACATTTTTTATTATTAAAAAAATGAAGGGCCATTCATATATATTATTTATTTATTGTGTGGGTGGAGTGGAATGAAGGAATTAAGGGCCACTAATCATTTACCTACATAGTTATAGGTGCGGACATCGAATGAGGAAATATAGGCCATTGGGTTCAATATTAGGAATAATTTTTCCATCAGAAAATGGTGGAGAGCCGTAGGAGATTTTCTTATATAAATTATTCAATAGGCTTCATTGACAAGAACAAGCCATTAAGCTCATCGCAATCAATATTCCCTCTATCCCATATCATTATTTATTTTATATATATTATATATAAAAAAAAATATATATTGTTGGGGGAGACCTCTTCTTATCAAGAAGGTAATAATTCACAATTCTTCTGAACGTAACTTCTGTATGTATACATGGTAACTTCTCTTCTTCTCCATGTAATTTATCCTATGTAAAAATATGCAGAAAACAGCCATGGCGGCACCTTTAAGGTCACTTCTTCTCTTTGTGGTCGTTAATGTCCTCCTCGTGGTGAAAACTCAGCAAGCCCAATGCAGCAACAACAGCACTGCTAGGCCTATGACTACGTGGGCGAATCTAACTATTCTTCATAGTTCTGTCTCTCAAGGTGCAGGTATATATATATATATATATATATGTATATGAACGTATATCAATTTCATATATATATTTTTATATAATATTATTATGATTTTGTGTAATGTCTCTGCAGTTTGCTTGGACGGTTCTCCTCCAGGCTATCATTTTACAAAGGGTTTTGGAGATGGCGCCAAGAACTGGATAGTTTATTTATGGGTGTGGATTTATTTAATTTTTAATTAATTATACCCAAGATTTATTATAAAAATAATCATAATATAATTTTTTATTTTTTTTTGGGTGGCTAATAATATATGTAGGGTGGTGGATGGTGTCATTCAACATCGGATTGCCTTGCAAGATCCAAAGAGAAGTATGGGACCATTCACAAAACTAATAGAACTGTTGCACTTGGAGGACTACTAAGCCAAGACAAACAAATTAACCCAGGTAATTGTTATTAATATACTTTTACAAAAAAAAAAAATTAAGGATATATTATTTAATCTTTCTCTAAACTTTAGAAAAAAAATAAAACCCTAATGTGTTATTTTAGATTTCTACAACTGGAATAAAGCCGCCGTTGTTTACTGCGACGGTGGATCGTTTACGGGCGACGTCGAAGAAGTCGACCCAGTAAGTATTCGAATAATGTTTTTTTTTATATATATAATTGAAAGTATATCTATTTATGAAGATGCGTCTACAAAATACCATTATATGGCTCCATTTTAAACTTCATGCAGGAAACTAACCTTCATTACAGAGGTGCAAGGATTTTCAAGGCCGTTATACAAGACTTGATGTCCAAAGGAATGGATAATGCAGAGAATGTAATAACACTCACTTCAAATACTTTCATATATGCCTTTCTTGGTTTAATAAATATATAGTTTTGGTGAGATTGATGTAGGCCATGCTTTCGGGTACATCAGCTGGTGGGTTGGCGACGATATTGAACTGCGATCGCTTCCGAGGATTCTTACCCAATGCTAAGGTAGTCAAGTGCGTCCCAGATTCTGGCTTCTTCGTTCGAGGGTAAGTTCGAGCTCGTAAAAAAGGCGGCATTTTTATGAATAAAAATCCAATCTTGGAAGACTGTTGTTTATATTCTCCGACCATGATGTTACCATTAGGCAAAACCGTCCCGGCGCTGAAGATAGAGAAGGCTATTACTCAAAAATCGTTTCCTTGCATGTAATGTTTTTCATATTTGGTGAATATATGCTTTATATATATATATATATATATTTAAATATATGTAAATATATATACATTTCTTTCTGCTGCAGGGAATAGCAAAGAATCTGCCAGTTTCATGTACGTCCAAGATGGATGCTGGCTTGGTAATTCCTTAAAATAATTATTTTTAACAATATCTCTTATATCAATTTATTAATATTCTAATTACGTATGTAATTATTGCAGTGCTTCTTCCCCGAGTATCTTGTTAATGATGTCAAAACTCCTATGTTTCTCCTAAACACTGCATTCGACACTTATCAGGTATATATTAATCATTCGTTAAAATAATGCAAGATTATGATAAAAATAAAAAATATTGAACCCCTCCCAAATCATCATCTAATTTTAAATATAATGTCTGATATTATTTCAGATTACATATCCCTTCAAGCCTAGTGACAATTCCCCTGACGCAGTCAACTGGAAAAACTGCACCGATCACTTGAAAGAGTGCACAGACAGTCAAATTCAATTAATGAAGGGTATATTTATTTATATAGTATGCATAATATATATATATATATATATCATACTATATTATATATTGGCCGAGAGGATATAAATTAGTTACATATATTTTGCAGATTTTCATGCAACGTTTATGGAAACATTGCAAGGGCTTGGGCAACCTCCACAGTCAAGAGGAGAGTTCATCAATGGTTGCTACCTTCATGATTACCTTTACAACACTAAGAGATTCAACGTCAAAGATTCTCCCAGACTGGATAATAAGGTAACTATTATTATTAATTTTTTTTTATGTAAGAAATAATTTTATGTATTTTTTTTTTATTTTTCATTTGCAGAGTGTTGCGGAGGCTATTGGTGATTGGTACTTTGATCGGAAAGTAGTCCATTTAGTGGACACTGTCACTAATTACCCAGTGAATTGTAGCCTGACGCTTGGCTCTTAAGTGCTCTGTCATTCTTTATCAATGAAATGAAATGAGAAATGAAAGTTTATGACAAAGTTACAATTATTATATAGATGCAATTCTTATTTAAAATCATTCTATTCTATATTAAATTAAACAATATAAAAGAGAAAATATGATGGAAATATCACGGGTCGAACATTCCAATTCAATTGGGTCGAACTTTAAACCCATAAATTATTGGGCCGACTTTCGGACCAACCCATAAACTATTGGGCCGCCTTTCTGTATCTCCAAACGGCGCCGTTTAATACTTGGTGGTGGTATGGTTTGGTATTCGATGATTTTCGCGTCAACTGCCTTAGAAGAAGTCAGCATTTCCTTTTGGGCAAAGTTGAGATCAGTCATCTTTGAAACATAAATATAGGTTCAGTTCCTGTCAGTGTAAAATTTTGAATTAAAACCCTACTTTTTGCAGAACATAGTTTCTGGTCCCCGTTTCTGTATGATGACGAAAATGCCCTCACTTAATGGACTTTGATATCTCTAATACATGCACATATATCTCTAATTGACACACCATACTCATTTCGTTACATACATACCCGCTGTTGAAAAAAAAAACGAAAATAAGTTAAGAACAACAGAAACGAATATATCACAAATCAAACCCAAAAATATTTCTCTCACTAGTTCTCTTCAAATATTTCCCAAAATCACAAGAACCCTAAATACCCAATCCAAACTCTCTAACCAAATCATCCAGATTGAACCACCGAATCTCTCAGAAATGGCGTGCCCAAGCTCTGAATCATCAATTCGAGACGATTCTCGTCAACATACTGCCTCTCCGAAGAAATGCCTCCACGAACTTGCTGCAGATTTGCTCACTTCGAAAACAGATTTAAACCCCGGAAGAAGATTTTTTCGGTGCCGCCTACGAAATGTAAGTAATGCTCAACGTTCGTAATTAATTTTCAGGTATAGTACTATTATTAAAATGGTGAAATTGGAAATTTATGTTCTGCAAGGTGCGAATTTTTGGTATGAAATATCACTGAATGTTTCTGTTTTTCCGATTAGACCGACGATTGTGGATATTTCAAATGGTTTGACGATGAAATGCCTAGTTCCCAAAAGAATTATTTCCTCGCGATGAAGGGAGAACGCGATCGATTGCATGGAGAGTTGTTGAATGAAAAACTTCGTATGAGGCAAAGCACGATAGAAGATCTGAGGTCGCTAATCGCTAATTTAGAAAGCAGAATTGATGATATGAAGGTGAACAAAGGACATTTGGTGGACAATATCCGAACTTTAAAGAAAGAGTTGAGTGCATGGAAATTTGTATGTAAATTGTTAGTTGTCATCCTTGTTTGCGTCATGTTGTCTATGTTCTTTAGCAAATAGGATGTTCATGGTGGTATCTCGATGAAAAATAGAATGTTAAATTAGGTTAAATGTAGTTTGATTATGTATGTTTTTGCGGCTTTATGTTCAATGTTATTTTCCACGCTACTTGTGTGTTTGCTGTTGTATTAGGTCGTTTCACTAGTATTTTAATGTACCATTTATTTGTACGCATAATTAATCGCATATGGTTCGTTTTCTATATTTAAAAGCTAATGCATAAATTTTGATATCTGTATCTATAAACACATACCCATATATGTTTTACAGTACTTGCATACATTGTTAAAAACCTATATGTATAAACACATACCCATGATGTTTTACAGTATTTGTACCATAATATTGACAAAAACCTGTATATATAACCACATACCCATAGATATTTTACAGTTCTTGTTCACATAACATTAACACAAAAAGAGCTACATAAGTATGGTATACAAATGACATGTATAGCTTTACAAAAGATATTGACAAAATATATCTTTTAGTAAGAAAGATATATTATGTCAATATACAGCTTCCAAAGATTCACTAAAGCGACAAAAAGTTGATATACCGATTATCTATGCTATCGGTTCTTTACACGATCTTCGATTGTGTCCATACCGATGACATCGTCCACACTTGAGAGGACGCGTTTGAACTTGCGACGGAATTCTCTTGGTGCGTCGACGACCTGGCGGACGAAGCACATCCGGTGCAACAATTTCCTCGGTCGCCAAAGGTGTGGCGGCATCATAAGTAGGAATCGGATTTAGGATACAGACGTAAGACTCTCGAAATTTTTCCGATGTAAAGTACGGATCGCAGAACTCATATGGCACCAAATGTAATTCTAAAATACATGAACAAGCATGTTTGCAAGGAATACCTTCCAACTGAAAGTACTTCGAAACATGCTGACTGGTTTCCAAATACACAGATAGTCAACATGCCAAAATCTGTCCCGAGGTTGTTTGCATCCATTATATAAGGGGATTTACATTAACTGAGGTTCTAAGACATATTACTGTGGTAAGCAGACCTTTGTTGATGTCAAATAACGTTTTTGGAGGCAATCTGTAAGATGAAATTATTTAGAGCGGGAAATTTTCGCGGTATCAGAATGTAGTTATGGGTATCTTAACGTCTTTACGAGTATATATATAAAAAATTAGGTATACTTGGTAAAAAATGAATATAATAATTAACCACACAATATCCAAAATAATAAGCGGAAAAACGACCAGGGAAAAATTCTAATCTACTGTCTGAATATGGGTATAAACGGTACGAACCGGATACAGTATTCAGAATACAGCTATAAAACGCCAAATATATTGTATAGAAATCATATTTTAGATATTATTGTTAAAATATAGGTTTGGGTTTAGGGTTTAGAGTTTACGGTATAGGGATTAGGGGTTAGGGTTTATGGTGTAGGGTTTAGGGTTTACGGTATAGGGTTTGGGAAGGATGACAAGTTTAGGATCACAAGTTTATGAAGGATCACAAATTTATGAAGGATCACAAATTTAGGAAGGATGACTAGTTTAGGAAGGATCACAAGTTTAGGATCACCAAGATATTGGAAGGATCACAAATATATTACTAGGATCACCATGTATCATTATGACAACCTACATTATATTATATTAGTAGGAACACCAACTTACATTAATATATTTATGGTTAGGATCACAAACTTATTTCACTATGAAAAACATATCATTACGATTGCAAATGCATAATAAACATTAGATTCTGATATTTTGCTCCGAATATATTTCACGTATTACTTTCATTTTCCAGGTATTAATTTAATTTTCCATGTATATAACCAAATAAATAAGTATAAGATATACTGTGTTCATCATAAACAGAAAACAGATCATTGTTCATCATTTTTCCAGGTATATATCTCAATAAACAGGTTTAAGACAAGCTAAAAAAAATCAAATCTTCTTCTCAGAACACAGGATGAAACATGCTAATTGCTAATAAAATCTTAAAAAACAAGATATCATTATCAGCAATAAAACCCAACCGAGTTCATTGACAACGAGTTCAAATATGATACTAGAGCCAAAATACATAACATCATCAGCAATAAAACCCAACCGAGATAAAAAGTTGATTTATTATAGTCAAAAACCGACACCAACTAAAGTTCATTCATGCGAGCCAAATAACAACAGTTCAGTGACAATGCGGGCTCGAAATTCACTCGTCGGAACGTTCTTATCCTCAACATGTGCCGAGAACAGCGCATCATCTCTCCGCAGGACTTCAGCGAATATGCAACTCCAAATTCCGCAATCGAGCGACCTCGAATCCTGTTTTCGACAGCTTGTCCTTTCGAACTCCATTTCGTGCATCACCAACTTCTTCTCAATCCTTAGATAACAATCAAGTGCTCGAGCCTGAAAAAGAAAAAAAAAAAACCAAAAAACAGAGCACGGTATGTCATAGGCCACTACACGACGATGAAAAAACATCACCACGAATCCAGACAACTTACACATTTGACTGCCTCGATAACATCAACCTCATTATTCCTCGGGTTCATATGGATATATTTTTTACTTGATATATCATAAGCCACTATGTGCCAATGAAAATCGTGGTTCACCGGCATCACAATGTAATTACACGACCCGAACACGTCTTCGTCTACCTTTCCCAATTCTGAGACGACGGATTTAGAGAGCTTCGACATAGTTATCTCCCACTCCTGACTATTTTTCTTGGGCAGGACACTCAAAAAATTGGCCTGCAAAAAAGTATATGCGTAATCGGCTTTTCACAAATATAAGATCACAAGCGAACAAACACATACCGCTACATAGGTGCTGAGGAAAAAAGTCTTCGCATTGGGGGAGTATTTTCTCTCGTACGACGTCGACGTCAGATAACGCATCCATGCGTTAACTACTTGTTCTCCCATAGCCCTTTCAGCGAGTACGTCGAGCAGATCTCGAGCAGGTAAAGTGAAGGTACTATCCCGCCAAATTATTCTCCTGACATTAGAAGAAAAAAAGCATTAGATATTATTCAAAATACACACAAATTAGGGACGTAATAAATTTCAATCTCTCAAAACGGGTTGCACTTACATGGACAGATTCTCTCAAAACGGGTTGCACTTTTCGCCTCGATAGTCTTCGTGCACAAAATATGTCTTCCTCTTCCGAGTCGATTTCAATCTCTGTTGGAACTTCGGCTGGATGGAGGTTTGAGAGCTCGTCTTCTAATTTATTCTTCCAGGGCCTCGAATGTGGATCTCCCCATTTCAGGAATCTCGGAATCGCCTTGATTGACTCTGATTTACCTAACTGCTCTACGTGCTCGTACACCCAAATAAACAACCCGTATGTACACCCATCTACATACTTATGATTTAACTTAATCGAATCAACTAAATACATGTAAACCGCTTGACCACACGCCCAATCGTCTATGTTTTCTAACGACTCGATATAGGGAATTAAAAATCTAGGAAGGTACATGCTAGCAGTAGGAAACAAAATACAAGAAAATACCAATGAGATGTACATCCTACTAAAATCAGTCAAGCTCACATCATCGTCCTTTGTGGACAGATTCTTTAAAACCTCAATAATGTCTGATCTAAAAATTTTCCCGTCGCCCAATTCGGGAAAACATCGACGAACAAATGGGTAATCCATCGTCGAATCGTGGGAGCGGTATACAAACGACCCACTACACCTTAAACCCAAAAACACCGAAAATTCTCTAACCCCAAAAGGTACAAGCTTATCTGTCCCGAACCTAAATGTAGTTACATCAGCAGAAAGTCGTGAGAGAAATACCTCAAGTCTCCTACAAGTTATGTCGCATCTCTTTAACTCCAAATACGAACTGAAGGGCGTCGCCATTACATCTCGTTTGTGCGACGCACTTGCCACTCTCATAATACCATCCATAATCTCCCTGAAGAGCGTGGGCTGGCACCTCGATTTTCGCACTTTCTCTGAATCAGAACCATTTTTCGCAACGGCCTTCTTTGAATGAGAGGTTCCTTCGCCGCCCGTCATCGTCTTCGTCTGTTTCGGCTCAACACCCGTCGTCGTCTGTTTCTTCTTCGCAGCGGGTTTCTTTGACGAAGATACGGCCTCCACTTTGTGCCTTTTACCAGAACGATTCTTCAACGTATCGTCAGATGAGCTCCGATTTCGCTTCATTGTTCACAAATCGGGATAAATCTCCGATGAAATCAGGTGAAATCGGAACGAATGTACGGCCGATTCGAATGAACTGTGAAAATCGGCCCTATTTTCCTTAAATCAATGGGGTAATAATGCAAATTCATAGTTATTTTGGACTGAAAATATAATTTACATTCGTAGGTTTTGGCCGATGTGGGTATTGTATAACGTTTACAAGTATGAGATAGAATATATGTATATCCATTGGGCTTTGTGGATTTATGGAGGTAAAAACGAGTATATTCTATCTTTTATAGATATATTACCTTGTCGTTAGGAATCGGACACCTCAGAAATTTCTTCAAAATCGAAAGTCATATCATACCTAATCGAATCAATGGGTGAAACATATAAACAACCCATCATCTTATTCATCAATTTCGACCACAATCACGGCTTAAAAATTACAGTTTCCATAGATTTAATAATTATTCTGTTTTCGCTAATAAATAATAAGAGTTTCTTATTTCAAAAATACCCATTTGAAATGCTCGAATATTATTTGCTAATAGGATATTAAATTAATATGTAAGTTTTAAAATCGATAATAACAATCTTGCTCAGCTCAGCTCAACTCAGCGTCGATCGTTGGTTTCAGGAGGATGAAGAAGATGGTTTGAGAATGTAATATGGTGTTGATTTAAGGGTATTTCGGACATTTCGCAGGTTTTGGGGAGTGCAGAAATTTGTTTTGAAAAACTAGGTACCATATCCTAACTTTAAATATGTTAGGGACTGACTGCAACTTATAGTTTGAATTTAGGTACTGAACACTAATTTGCTCTTTCCTTTTTACTAGCTAGCTAGCTAGCACAGTGTTCTATTGCAGGTCTGTGGATCTAAGTGGAACCGTCGATCGTTGATTATTCTCCTCCGATTACCACCGTAAGCAGCCTGAAATCGCATTGTTAGCTTGATCTATTATCCCCATGAATTTTGGGGGAATCTTCTTTTGACGATCTTTTGTACGTTTAGGGCTTCAGTTCCGATTTTGTTAATTCAATGAACTTTTTTTTTTTTTTTTTCAATTTCCCTCGTACATGGCTTGTGTGAAACGTGTCATTTGAGCTACGGTTCAGCACTTTGTCTTCTGCAAATAGACCGTTGTTGTGTTTTCATCGCTGTATGGATTTTTTCAATGTTTAGAATGAGGCAATTGAGTATTAGGGTGATGGATACTGCTGAAAGTCACTCCTTTTTCTGTACATACAATACGTACATCTTTAGCTTTGTGCTGCCTGATGGTATTTGGAAGATGAGAGATGATCTTGAAGTAAATCTTTTGATATGTATGCATATTACTGAAATCTTTTTTTTTTTGTTTATTGGCATGTTTTACTACTCATCATCAGATGATCGATGATCAGGACTTGGGCTTCTTCGCCAACTTTCTCGGCATCTTCATATTCGTCCTCGTGATTGCTTATCATTATGTGACGGCGGATCCCAAGTATGAGGGAAACTGATGAAACTGCTCTGTTAAAAACCTACTACAGTGGTTCGTCCCAAGTAATAATAACCTGCATTTTGCTGACTTTTCTATCTATGAATGAGGATATGTATATCTTACTCTATAGGTTGTTTATTCAGAGAAATGATGTTTTCTTGATCCTTTGATTATCCTGGAAATGTTACTATTCCGAATGTGTGTGTGTATTATCCTCTTCAAATGATTATTATCTCAGGCAACAACAGTCATGAATCATGAGTTTATGTATTAAATGGACAGCAAAGTATACATAGGATTAATCATGAATAAGGTCACGAGCATTTTATATTAGCACAATTCAATACCATAAAGGAAAAATCATCTAAAACTTAGGTAAATTATTCTCATCATCATATCCCAGCTCGTCTTCATCGATCCCAGAAACATCAAACCGAGCAGAAGCTTGTTTGGCCCACCTAACAATCTTCTCAGCCTCTTTGCATATCTCTTCCTCTTCCTTCATAGCCTTCTTCATCATCTTCATATGGTTCTTGGACGACAAATTACTGTGATCGGATAAAAACCCATCATTCTTTCCCATATATAAAGCATTTTTCTCTCTACTCTTCTTCCTAGACGCATTCTTTGGCGAGCACAGAAAACAGCCGCTCTTCGCAGGCGGTGAAACTGACCTACTCGACAGATCATCCCAAGGGTATTTCGGACTTCTCTTTTGCGGTGAAAGTATGCTCCTCTCTTTGTCAGATGACTTGCACTTGCTGGGCAATTGTGGGCTTTCCTTGAATGGTTCAAAATCAAGTGATTTTTTTAGCAGCTCTTCAGCAGGCGGAGGTTTTTCGGGGCTTTCTTTGGAGAAAGAAGTTTGCTTTGTAGCTGAAATTGGCAAAGATTTGAGCTTTTGAAAGCGTTTCTCGACGTGAGATGGGAGAACAGCGTCTTCCAACCCAGCAACGTTAATCGCTGCAACTTGTTCGAGAACGACCATGTCTTTGGCCTGAGACAGAATTTCTTCCACTGCTTTATCATCGTCGCTGTCCGTAAAGAAATCAGCCATTTATGTCTCTTTTTTTCCTCGAAGAGGGTTTTTGTGGCTTTTGTGGGAGGGAGAATTGAGGGCTTATTTATTCTGTCGTCTTCTTCAAAGAGCGTGCGTCAGTGATCTTTGGATTTCCAACGGCTAAAACTCATGAAATTGGCGTTTCGCCATCATTCATGATACAAAAATGTCAAATTTGTGGGACCCACCAGGACAGGACCAAAACTCAGTCGGAAATATTAAAATTGGAGAACACAAAGTTTAACGTGGAAAACCCTCTGTTAACGAAGAGGAAAAAAATACTCGGGCAAAAATGCCGTAGAAAATCCACTATGTGAAAAATTACAATCACACAATTCTTCTACGCTCGCCTACACTCAAACCCACAACCAGAAAGTAATTCTACCCGCTAATCCAAACTCTCATCACAAGGGTTAATTGTTAACACAAATTAACTTTCTATTGGGTTGGTGTATGTAAACTCAAGGTATAACCCTCCTTATATAGGAGATGGAACCCCCATGCATTTCTTTCCCAACAGATGTGGGATAGAAAACAAAGGCACAAATGGGCCTAACCCCAACAACTTTCCTTGGGTCGGGCCACATAACTGCTATCTAATCTTTACTTCCTTGGGTCGGGCAAATGGGCCGGGTTTCACGGGTTGATTTCAACCAAGAAATGGTATTGCAAATCTCAAAGCCGACAACAACAATTCTATACAGCAGAAACCATACAGCTCAAAGTAAACTCCATGGACAAGCTGTGCATGAATGAGTTCGATCGATCAATAAGGAGTCTAACTACTATGCTCTTTCCCATTGGTAATCTCAGCTCTGGCGGATGCTCGTGGATACTGTTTGAGTTCGTTCAGTATCGATTCGCCGCCGTCGCTGAAACGACCCGCGTGAGGCGTGATCTCCATTTCTTCGAGAGCAACGGCGGATGCTAATAAATACTTCACAAACTCCATTTCGGGTTCGATCCCAGAAAACAGCTGCATCTTAACTGTTCTAAGGTGGGATAAAGATCCAGACGTTGATTGTGATCGTAGGAAGTCTGCAACTGAGTCCACTACGTCCAAGGTGAAAGCCTGGAGAGATGAACAAAAATGGAAGATTTGAGTTGATTAAACATATCCAATATATATACTGAAGAATTTGACGTGTATAAGGTGAACTTACTGTGATTTTAAGCCTCTGTAGATTGGGACAGCTTCGGATTAAGGAAATGGCGCATGATGTCTCCTCGATCTTCTCAAAGTACATGTCGGAAAGATGGAGATGTTTAAGTGAATTCAATGAGATGGGTAGTTGGTTCGGAGCGCCATGTTCAACGAGGTCCTGCAAAAATTTGAAATTGTGAATGTTGAAGTTACATAATAAGATATAATTCTGTAATATCGATCGTCTCGCTCGACTTACCTCCAAGGCATAAGCTTGCAATTGCAGCTCCTCGAGCGAGGGAATGCAGCTCAGGGAATTGATCAATTCAAAGGAAAATCTGTTTCCACCCTTAAAATCCATGGAGGAGAAGGTCAGCTTCACATCTTTCAGAACAGGGCAGTAGGCAAAAGCAACAGACTTGAAGACACCATGGAACTCGAAGCACGCCAATTTCGGACCAGTGATTTCGAGACAATCAAAGCTTGTGCAATGAATCATCCTCAGCCTTTCCAGAGAAGGGCACGAAGCGGTGAACTCTGCAAAAGATTCGCAACCAAGGGCGACGTTTTGGAGATCGAGGTTTACAAGTTTGCTGAATCCATTGAACCCCGAGGCAGCGTCCAGCACACAGTTGTAAAGCTTCAAGTTTCTAAGTTGCTGGAAAGTGAAGAGATGAGAAGTTAACTTGTGAATCTCTCCCCTCGAGACATGGAGAGTCAAATCTTGCAAACTATTGTTCGGAAGAATCTGAACCCACTGATCAATCTCAGGGCTGCTTTTGAGATCGGGGACTTGAAGTGCAAGCTTAAGCAAAGGTCCCTTGTGGAGTTTCAAGATTTGGCGAACGATTGGCTCCAATTTGTGTTCTCCGAGAAACATTTGGTCGAACCAGAAGTCGAATACTAGTTCTGGACAAGACATCCATTTGTACCTCCATTCTCTTGATAGAATGCTTGTTCTAACAATGTCTCGAAGGGGTAAGCATCCGAGGATGTTGTCTATGATGTTGTTTGGCAGATTGCTGATAAAATCGGCATCAGAGCTTATAGGAACCTCCATCTTTAAGAACCCTTGTACAAAAATGGAAAGAAAACAATAAGGAACAGATTCAGGAGATCATCTCTAATATATTGCAATGAACAAGCAAGAAAAAGGCAATAAATAGCGAACCAACAATACAACAGATGTTTCCAACGCCGTGAAGAAGGCTATTAGGTAGGACCTCAAGATTAACATGAACAAAGAAAATTCATACCAATACTTGGCCAAGTCCTAAATTTCACCTACCAGTGAGAAGATCTCCTATGATACTCATTAAGCTTACCCTTACCAATTTTTTGCTAAAGTTTCTTGATTTTTTATTTCCAAGAGGAAGTATAGCATTAAAACAAGTAAGGGGAAAAATAATAGCGATGTCAAAGTCTCAACTACCACTTACTAATATATAATGAAGTAGCTCACTTCAATAATCAATTAGAAGTGGTACAACACAAAAACTTTGCTCAATGCTACAATATAGATTTGAAGTTAAAAAAATCATTTTAAGTCAGCATTTGATGTTCTTCAAAGAATATATATTCTTGAAATAGTAGATTAATAATGTCATTTAAAGGCTAGATGATTTACAAGGCTAACAAAAGACTAATAAAATAGAAAAGGGCATACGAAGAAAGTCAGACTGATTCACAGGCTGCTCACCCACACACTTCAAGACAAATACCTTAATGAACTAGTTTTTACTTTTTCTAGAACTCGAGCAAGGACAGCAAATATGGAAATAGGATTGCATCTATTCACGGGAATTTTTATCAAACAGTTTGAAAGCCTTACGTACTAGGTGGAAGTGGAAGATGATTTCTTGGACCACTTTGCTATGAAGATCATCATTTTAGATTAATTCGATAGAACCGTGTTCGAGTAATTATATAAGAAATCTCTGCATCACAATATGCTAAACAAAAACCATTTATTTAGCAGCCAAAAAAGAAAATAGCAGGCAAACCAGACATAATATACACAAGAACTAAACATAATTTGCATAACCTTTGCTTACCAAGAAAAATGAATCGATCAGCACTTCCTCTGAATCTTTCAGCTGATAACTGAACTCAACAAAGGGATGGCGGGATATCTTACACTTCCCAGAGAAAAGAGCAGCAAATTAGGACTGGGCTTTGCCGAACTCCATCAAGAACGTTCCCATTATTATTATTTTTTGTTTTTCAACGGAGCCATGCGGGCTCGTTTGGAGAGTAATCCCCACTCGGATTCATGATAAGAACAGAACGAACTGTATATCTTAACTATGAACTATTTGCAAAAACAAAAAAGTCAAATCCAATAATGTTCTTACATAGCGAACTCAGTTCAATTAGAGTATTTCCATCGTATTCTTAGTTTTTGCGCCAGCAACGATTCAACCATGGCACGTGCCACGTTCAGATAAATTCTTGACCTTTTTTTTTTTGTAAAAAAATTATCTTTTTGATACAAGCCCAATTTCGGGAAAAGGAATAAAATCGACAATGAGAACCGTTAGCAAAAGAAACACAGCTCTGATAGATCAATTTTTAAACATAGAGAGAAGGGAAAGGACAAAGTTCGTTGTACTGCCAGGTAATTTCTAAAAATAGAAAATGAAATAACAGCATATATAAGGATATAAAACGCTTAGCAGGAGCTTGCGACTTCGGGCTTGTGGCTCGTCTTCATAATTAAGCTAAAATCGTCGTACTCCCCAGCGTTTTATTCTAAATGATATCAATCCCTCCTCCTTAAAACAACTCTTGTCCTCAAGAGTTGGCAAATGATGGAAATTGCTGCTGTAATGTGAACCAGTCCTCCCAAGTATTGTCCTCCGTCGGTGCGTTGAACCACTTAACCAACACCTGAGTGACCGGTCGATTGTGCCTCTTCACCAAACGTCTTTCCAAAATAACTTCAGGTTCCAACATAACATGGTCATGTGAGTTCAAAAATGCTGGCAGCTGCGGACTAACAGGAGCCGAGCCTACCCTCATCTTGAGTTGAGAGACATGAAACGTAGGGTGTATCTTGCATCCCTCCGGTAGTTGTAGACGATAAGCAACCTGCCCCACCTTTTCCAGCACCTTGAAGGGACCAAAGAAACGAGCAGACAGCTTGTGATAGGCATGAGGCATGAGAGAAAGCTGCTTATACGGTTGTAACTTCACAAACACCCACTCATTCACCTTGAAGGATCTTTCGCTCCTCTTCTTGTCCGCCTGCACTTTCATTCTGTTTTGAGCCTTCGATCGGTGCTGCTTGATTAGCCTGATGGTAGACTCTCGGTGCACCAAGCTTTTGTCTACTAACTCGACCTTGGATCCACCTTCCAAATAGGGAATGTGGATAGGAGGCAATTGGCCGTAAACTACCTGATATGGAATAGTGCGAATAGAAGAGTGATAGCTAGTATTGTACCACCATTCTGCGAGACTGAGCCAATGCATCCACTCTCTTGGTCTGTCTCCCCACGTACATCGAAGGTAGCATTCCAAACATCTGTTCACCACTTCGGTTTGGCCATCCGTCTGAGGGTGGTATGTAGTCGAAGCCAGGAGCTGCACGCCTTGCATTTTGAAGGACTTCCAAAATTGACTCATAAATATGACATCCCTGTCTGTCACAATCGTTCGAGGAGCACCGTGTAATTTGAAAATATTATCCATGAATACTTGAGCTACAATTGCTGCAGAATAAGGATGCTTTAAACTCAAGAAGTGAGCGTACTTGCTTAGGCGATCCACCACCACCAATATAGAGTCCTTGCCATTTGAAAGAGGAAGACCATCAATGAAGTCCATTGATATATCGGACCATACCTTTTCAGGTATAGGCAACGGGTTTAATAATCCAGGAGAAGGTGCATTTTCAGTCTTGAATCTCTGGCAGATTAGACACGCCCTCACATAATTGTAAACATCCTTCTTCATGTTCTTCCAATACACCGCTCGTTTGAGTCGATGGAGGGTGTTGTCAATGCCTGAATGACCTCCCACTGCACTGTCATGAAAGGTTTCCAGCAGCTCCTTCCTGAGATCAGGGTCAGAACCCACTATTACCTTTCCCTTCCTGGTTAGAATGCCACTGTTCCATTGATAAACACCAGAATTCCCATTCTTAATTCCTTGAATGATCTTCTGAATATGATCATCCCCGTCCCATCTGCTCTTAATCCTCTCCAAGGCATCAGTGTTAACATAGCTAAGGCTAGCTATCAACCCACCAGGTTGCACCTCGAGCTCAGGTCTTCTTGAGAGGGCATCAGCAACTGTATTTTCACACCCCTTCTTATACATAATGGTATAATCATACCCCATCAATTTTGCCAACCATTTTTGCTGACTTGGTGTGGAAATCCGCTGCTCCATCAAATGCTTAAGACTCTGATGATCCGTTCTAATAATAAAGTGATTTCCTATCAAATAAGCTCTCCATTTCTGAATGGCCGTTACTATAGCTAGGATTTCCTTTTCATAGGTTGACATTGCAGCTGCCCTTGCACTTAGTGGTTTGCTCATATAGGCTATAGGTTTTCCCTGTTGAAGTAACACAGCTCCAATGGCCAAGTCTGATGCATCTGTCTCGATGATAAACTCCTTAGAAAAATCTGGAGGCTTAATACAAGAGAATCACATAGGGCCTTCTTCAGTTGTGTAGCATGCTCATTCCAGTGGAAATTGTCATTCCTTAACAGATTTGTAAGGGGCTGAGCGATCTTCCCATATCCCTTGATGAACCTTCGATAGTATCCGCAAAGGCCGATAAATTCCCTCAGCTGCTTGATTGTTTTTGGGGTTGGCCACTCCATCATGGCTTTGATCTTGGAAGGATCTGCTGAAACTCCTCCTGCAGCTATGACATGCCCCAAGTATTCCACTCGCTCGGCTCCGAAATGACATTTGCTCTGCTTGACAAACAGATAGTTCATCCTAAGGACTGCCAGAGCTGACTGCAAATGCTCCAAATGGTTGTTCCAATCCGGGCTATAAACCAAAATATCATCAAAAAACACCAAAATGAATTTTCTTAGAAAAGGTTGGAATATTTTGTTCATGAGCGCTTGGAAGGTAGAAGGAGCGTTTGTTAATCCAAAAGGCATAACCACGAATTCAAAGTGTCCATTATGAGTCCTGAAGGCAGTCTTGTAAACATCAGCATCCTTCATCCTGATCTGATGATATCCAGATCTCAAGTCTAGCTTGGAAAAAATCCTGGCATGATGAAGCTCATCTAGCAATTCTTCAATCAAAGGAATGAGAAACTTATCCTTCACAGTGTGCTTGTTGAGCTCCCTATAATCCACACACATAGGCCAAGATCCATCCTTCTTTTTAACCAATACCACATGTGAAGAAAAAGGGCTGATGCTTTCTCTGATGATACCCGCAGAAAGCATTTCTTTCACCATTCTTTCAATTTCATCCTTTTGTACCGTCGGATATCTGGAAGGTCTAACATTTACTGCTGTAGTTCCCTCTTTAAGAGTGATACCATGATCATAGGCCCTGTGAGGTGGGAGTTGAGTAGGTTCTGCAAATAGGTCTTGATATTCTTCTAACAACCTGCTCAAACCTTCTGGCCGCCTTCTCTCAGTTCCCCCTTTGTCAAGCATAAAAATCTGAGTATCAAAGAGATCAGTCTCTTGCACTACCATCACTTGCAACATAGACAGTTGGGCCGGATGAGATAGCAGCCTATTCATCTTCTTACTCGTGATCATCTTAACCCTTGCAGGTTGCATGCCTCTCAACAATACCTTCTTTCCTTCAATCTGGAACTCCATTTGAAGTTGATTAAAATTTCAGGTGATGCTTCCCAAGGTTATCAGCCACTGTACGCCCAACACCATGTCACAACCCCCCAGAGGCAGAATCATCAAATCTGCCACGAATTGAGCTCCTTGCATTCTCCATTTGAAGCCTCTGCACATCGAGGAGCTAAAGAGCTTGCTCCCATCAGCCACAACCACAGGGAAAGGACTAGTCTGATCCAACCTGCACCCAGACTTCATGGCCCAATCAATATCCAAAAAATTGTGTGTGCTTCCCGTGTCAATTAATATGTGTATGGGTTTGCCATTCACACTACCCGCAATCCTCATGGTGCTATAGTCATGCACCCCAGCCAAGGCATGCATCGACACCTGAAAATTGATCAAAGGTCCCTCATTGGTCTCAAGCATCTCATCTTTCTCCTCAAGATTTTCTGACCCACCCCCTTGATCCTCTGTTTTATCCTCTTCTTCAGATAATACTTCCATTAAGTATATTTGTCTCCTTTGGAGTGAAGGGAGTTCGTACATTAGAGGTGTTGGGTCTGATACTTCCCCCCACCGAATTCAGAGCCGAAGTCCTTCTAGATGTTAACCCATTGGCTTGTTCCTGCAACTTATCGTAAGGTCGCCAGCTGCTCATTGATGGAGGCGTTATCCTCCTTCATCTTATCGCGGATCATCTCGACTTCCTTGCGCAACTCTACCCCTCATGTTCCTTCTGCCATCTATGAGCTCTTCAGAGATCGGAGATCGACGCTCTGATACCAGTTTGATACAAGCTCAATTTCGGAAAAAGGAATAAAATCGACAATGAGAACCGTTAGCAAAAGAAACACAGCTCTGATAGATCGATTTTTTAGATATGCGTGTTACAGAATAGAGAGAGAAGGGAAAGGACAAAGTTCGTTGTACTGCCAGATAATTTCTAAAAATAGAAAATGAAATAACATCATATATAAGGATAGAAAACGCTTAGCAGGAACTTGCGACTTCGGGCTTGTCGCTCGTCTTCATAATTAAGCTAAAATCGTCGTACTCCCCAGCGTTTTATTCTAAATGATATAACTTTTTCTACATACTTAAATTCATTTTCTTTGAGTTGAATCGTGGGCTTTCTTGGTATAATTTCTTAGGATAATTTTAAAAAAAGGGATTAAGATTTTACCCAATTAAAAAAAAGGGATTTTGACTTTTTTAATTAAATAAAAGGGATTGAGTCGATTATGTTAGAATTCATTTCAATTCTCTCGATTGAATCGTTGGTTGAATGAAAAAATGTGATTTTAGATGATTTCGCAACATGTTATCGCATGAGTTCTTGAGTATTCGATGTATTAAAGCTGAATCGGGATGAATTTTCTGTTTTTGAGTCTGTAAAATCGAGAAATCTGATGAAATGAATTCGATTTATTCGAATTCGAATACAATTCGAATTGTTATTCGAATTATATTCGAATTGTATTCGAATTCGAATATAATTCGAATAACAATTCGATTTGTTATTCGAATTGTATTCGAATTCGAATAATGATTTTAAGTTGAGAGTATTTTAATAATTTTACAATCAATCCTTCCATTTAATTAAATTACATCACAATCCCTCCCTTATGTTAAAATAGCCCTAATTTCTTACGCTTTCACCGACACTTCACAGCTACTTTTCTCCCTTTTGCGTGTCTAGAACTTTACAATATTCCAAATCACCAATTACAAACGTCCCACTGGCCACTGCTCTTCAATTATTGGACTCATACAGTATTTTTGCGTTTTCTTCTCTTTTTTGGATCTCTGTCGAAGGGCATGTTGTATGCCTTGCCTAGCTAAGTTATCAAGGGAAGTCGTTTGATATTTGTGTTTTCTGGCATATATGGAGGCTATAAAGAAGCAGGCTAGTAAACTAAGGGAACAAGTGGCTAGACAACAACAGGTGGGTGTTGTTTTCTCTGTTTTTACTCAAAAGTTTGTGGTGGTTGTTCTTGAACTAGAGTATGAGCTGAAAAAATGCGATCTTGGTCATCAATCACGCTTTTTAATGGAGATGATTATTGGACAAAGGGGTGAAGTGTGTGCAGCTATACTATTTGATCATTTTGTCAATAAAAATTGATTCTTTGCAGAAGGGTCGATGACTCGATGTTATGTGGTTTTCGTGATTTTGAACTATTTTCTCGCTTTAAGTACATATGTGCGCTGTTCTTGCAGGCCATTCTTAGGCAACTGGGACAGTTGGGTCATGAAGGGATTATGTTTGAGGAATCCGATGTGCAACGCCACGAGCACCTACAAAACTTATACAAATCTACGAAAGCTGCAAAGGTATAGAATGCTTGAAGGCACATATCATTTACTTGGCAATCTTTTGCTAGTTTGTTTGTGAATCTGATGAGTATCGTTTTATCATAACTTCAGCTGTCACATTTAAGGAGGTTTTTGTTGCACAGCATTTCCAGAGGGATGTCGTTCGTGGGTTAGAAGGATACGTTTCGACCAGCAGAAAGCAAATGGAGATTGGTGTGCATAAGTCATCTTGTGATTTTCCTTTTAAAAGCTATGTTCAAAGAGTGAAAAGACATTTTTTTTTTGCTGTGTAGTTCGGAGATTGGCTGAAGATTGTTGCAAGTACGGCATTGAAAATCAAGATTCCGCTACCCCCCTCGCAAAGGCCGCCGCAGATTTTGGAACCTCGCATGCCTCGATGGAGGATCACAGAGATACTTTGCTTGGAATCTTAGGATTTCAGGTGAAGTAGTTAGTCTTTTCTTACACTCTTGACTCTTCGTTATATTCTTATGCTCCATTTCGCACTCCTTATAATGTATTATGGATAATTAGTAACCCATATTCACATAGGAAACACTTACGGCTGAATATTATAAGTTATTTTAACCATTTTAATCTAGGTATATTAACATGGTTTTAACTATCTATGAAGCAAATATACCCTCAAAACACTGTTGTTTCATGAGCAAACCACCTGACTCATTTCACGATCTCTAAGGTTTCGGAGCCACTTCGTGCGATGATCAATGGTGCTCCACTAGAAGATGCTCGACATTTGACACATCGCTATGATAGAGCTCGTCAAGAGTTTGAATCTCAGGTTTTAGCTTCCTTTCATGTTTGGGCGAAGTCTCAGTGTTGGGATTTCGATGAGTTTGCTCATACTAAGATGTCCAAACCTTTTTTACATTATAGGCAGCTGAAGTGATACGAAGACAATCAAAGGCAAGAGATGCATCAGGTGAAAGTGCTTTGAAGCTTAAAAACGCTGAAAAGAGGTTGTCTGAACTCAAGTCTTCAATGGTGGCCCTTGGAAGAGAAGCAACTTCGGCGATGTCTTCTGTAGAGAACCAGCAACAGGAAGCTACTTTACAGAGACTTCTTACCATGGTAAAGTAGCAGAGATTGGCCTTTCTTTTTCGATTTTCTTTTACTGTATGTTTAGGAGAATTTAATTGTAGAACAACACTTGCTTTGGTTTTTCAGGTAGATGCAGAGAGATCTTATCATCGGACTGTAGTTGCTATCCTGGAGAATCTACATTCTGAGGTTTGAAAAACACACACAAACACACAGAACTAAGTTCCTCTTTTGTTACCTTTCTTATCCTTTTCCCTAATATCTGAGTGACAATTTTTACTGTTAGATGATGCTGGAGGAGCAAAAGGACGAACCTAGAATGCAATCACATACTTCGCCAACGGAAGGGAACATCCCAACCCTTAATAATGAGACTGTTACTAGTATATCCAACGGTCAAGATGATGGCAGTAGAAGTGATAACTACTTTATCGCGCGGGTAACACTTTCTCTTTGTTACTTTATGTTTGGTGTTAATCTCTTGTTATCCCAAGAATAATAGTTTCAGGGCTTTAATGTTTTTCTTCATTGCGGGAGAACAAAAGTAGCACGATTTTATTCTATTTTATGACTAATCTTTATGATCTTTTTTTATGTACTTATGCTTTCTTCAGGCCGTACACTCATTTGACGCTCAAGCAGATGGCGAGCTTGGTCTTCAAGTCGACGATTACGTAGTTGTTCGACAGGTACGTAAAATACTGCCACATCTCTCTCCTTCTCTCTGTTAACACTTCGTCACGTTTCTTCTACGCTAACACTTTTGTCATCCATGGTTTTAACTTCTCCATTTGGTCGAAAATTACGCACTTTTACCGCCATTCAATTCATAGACCTCTCCCATCTCCATAATCTGCACAGCATAACGTCTAATTCATTCGTATTCATTTAGGTCTCTTCAAGTGGATGGTCTGAAGGAGAATGCAAAGGCAAATGTGGGTGGTTTCCTTCTTCGTATGTGGAAAAACAAGAAGCAATTCCAGCAGAAAAAGATATCCCAAGAAGCTAATTCATCCTGAAGACTAATGTTCCTTTTCTTCTTTTGGATGCTCCTCTTATATTTTGTCCTTATAGATAGTGTGATATATCATTGTATGAATGAGTGAACTCTGTATCATTACATCATTAGAAGCTTTCAAAGGGAAGATTTCTCTTGTATGGAAAGCAAAAAATGAGGTGTTATTGTGTTTTCAAGAAAGATACACTACACTGTTAACCATAATCTTGTAAGATCATTTCATGAGAGAATAAGATTTTATAATCTGCAATTTTAGTATAAAGTGAGAGAGAGAAGAGCAAAATTTTAGAATAAAAGCGTCAAACTTGAATAGCGACTTTGCTTTGTGTTCTTTGCAGTAAGCGACGGGCAATAGATAGATAAAGCACCCGCCATACCTCTTCCTTCCTTCTCCTCCTAGGGTTTTTCTCCAATCCAATCCAATCCAATATCCAGAAATATACAAATCAACAGGGATCATATATGCAGCCACCGTTAGGTCTCTGAACTTCTTCTTTTTTGATTTCGACCTTTTGGATTAATTTCTGGATCAGGGCGTTAATTATGGTTATATCCGTCAATCTTCGATCCTCATATGTGAAACTCAACAATCTTCGTGCTTTTGGTCCTGGTTTGAATCCCTTTGCCCCATACAACATGGCCAATCATTCCTCTCGCTAGATTTATTTTCTGTTGCTTTCTTTATTTGTTGAATTCTTTAGTATGTGAAAGAGTTTCGTTGCTGAAGAAGAAATTCTGGGAAAAATCTTTCCTTTTATGCCCAGAAACGTTTCTCCCGTGTCCTGAAAAAAAGGAGATAAATCTTCATAAATTACTTTCGTGATTTGTTCTGAGGGATTGTTGGTATACAGTCTTCGGATATTTCTGGAGAACTTACATAAGGTTGTGGTTAAAGGTGTTGAGAAACTAAGAGTTTGATTAGGGATTTTAGTTCTCCGCAGTAGCTGTCAAAAAAAAAAACTTTTATTTCTGTTGATTGGACGATGCTGGAAGTTGAGGTGGATTGGACTAGGAGGAGTCGGAGGCTTCATAAGTCCAGAGGGGATAGGGATGATCGTGGCTGGACTTTGCTTCATATTTTTGCCCGAAAAGGTGACCTTAGAGAGGTACTGGTTTGAACTTACGTTTTGGTGTTGATTATATCGGTAATCATATGTGTGTTGTTTATGGTTTGATTCTTATTTGGTTGGTGCTTATTTATCTCATGTATGGATTCTTGTTTTAGTTGATGTTTGTCGTCTTAAGTTAATTCGTGATTATGGCTCTCTTGTTTTGCATGATAGTGGCAGAAAGTTCTGCTAGTAACGATTGGAATGTTTGATGACCACCTATATTACTGGCTAATTAAGCATAGGGACTGTGTTTCACTTTAAGAACAGTTGAAGGTAGGGACATCGAAGAAAGATCTTTTAGGATGATTTTTCTCTCATAATATTGGTTGGATCTTGACTATAGTCGAAACACTGTTTTCCTTTTTTTATTTTATTTGATATTGTTATATTGGCTCTAACATTGGTTCTGACGATTCACCCCTTGTCGATGCTGCGTTGCTAATCCTAGTATGGGCAAATTGTTTAATCTGTCCATTTATCGCCCTTTGCACTGTTTTGCAGGTCAGACGTCTTCTTGACGAGGGCATGGATGTTAATGTTACCGCATGGGGACCTAAATCTCACGGTGTAACCCCTCTCCATCTTGCGGCTAAAGAAGGCCATCTTAAAGTAATGGACGAATTACTGGAGCGTGGCGCAAACATTGATGCTCGAACCAAAGGGGCATGTGGCTGTACGTATATAGTCTTACAAACACACATGGTTCCTATTTTGAGACCAATTTAGAAGCAAACTTTCTATCTCCTTTGCTCTAATATCCTATGTCATCTTCTTCCTGGATTCAGGGACCCCTCTTCACACGGCTGCAAAGGAGAGGAACAAGAAGGCGATAAGATTCTTGGTCGAAAATGGTGCTTTTTTGCCTGACAACATTAACGATACGAGGTTCAACCCACCCGTTCATTACTGTCCTGGACTCGAATGGGCTTATGAAGAGATGAAACGTCTGCAAATCGAGACCACTTCCTCTGCTGAAACCTCTAGCAGCTCTGATAATTGAGGTTTATGTTCTTCCACACAATGTCATAATATCCAGCGGAGAATAAAGCGAAGGTTCTTTCCCTGTGGGCGTCACTCGTAGTGCCTCGCCCAGGCGTTCTGCTCAGTGTTTCTCTAGTTTTCATCATCTAATGTGATTTGTGTTTTTCTTTTTCTGCAGAATGTGATTCTATGAATGTTTATTGTGGTACGTTGCTTGCTTGTGTTGAATATTATACTTCGTTTATAAATGTCGTTTTTTAGCCATTCTTGAGAGAGTATAACGACAATCATACATATGCAAAAAATGACTATATATACACGCTTAATCACTTTTAATATATATTATTTTTTTTCTGAATTATAATTGATAGTATATCTAATATTTATTACAATTAATAAGTCGGCCGATTTATCAGTCCATGATATAAATAATATAACAGAAAGTCGCAGTTTAGGACTGAAGATAAGGAGGAGACAGTTTAAATACGGCGTACGCATAAATTAGGGCTAAAAATCGAGACCTAGGGCTTTTCACTTCCCCCCAATATTTTTTTTTCCTCCTCAAGCTAACGCATTCAATCATAGCAATGGCGGCTTCGAACAGTGGCGTTCAACGAGGTGGTCGCTCGATGGATGTGGATGACTCTAAGCTCGTATTCGAGACGTCTAAAGGCGTCGAGCCTATATTGAGCTTCGACGAGATGGGAATTAAAGACGATCTGTTGAGGGGCATTTACAATTACGGGTTTGAGAAGCCTTCTGCGATTCAGCAGCGTGCCGTTCTTCCGATTATTTCCGGACGCGATGTGATTGCACAGGCGCAGAGTGGGACAGGGAAAACGTCGATGATTGCGCTCGCGGTGTGCCAGATTGTGGACACGAAATCTTCAGAGTAAGTCGTTGTTTCCGTTTTTTTCCTTGTTTCCTGTGTTTGCTGTTATAATTTTTTAATAAATATGGAGTGGCTTCTCGATTCGAAAATAATTGTTTCATTTGTTTTCAAAAATCAGAGTCCAAGCCTTGATATTGTCGCCTACAAGGGAGCTGGCTGCCCAGACAGAGAAGGTAATACTGGCAATCGGCGACTTCATCAACGTACAAGCTCACGCTTGCATTGGAGGGAAGAGTGTGGGTGAAGATATAAGGAAACTAGAACATGGAGTCCATGTGGTGTCTGGCACTCCTGGTAGAGTTTGTGATATGATCAAGAGGAGAACTTTGCGAACTAGAGCAATCAAGTTGCTAATTCTGGTGAGTTTTGAATCTTCAATTTCCATATGCAGTAGCTATTTTTGGGTCTTACGCCTCTGCTTCCTTGAACATATTCTCCTTCTCCTTTATTAATAGGATGAATCTGATGAAATGTTGAGCAGAGGGTTTAAGGACCAGATTTATGATGTTTACAGATATCTTCCGCCAGAGCTTCAGGTACACGTCTCTACTACTCATAGGTGTTCTCTAAAATCAAACTTTTTTTTCTTATGACTGTTATATTGATGAGCAGTGTAACAGAACATTTCATATATATTATGAGCCTCTACATCATATATATTTATGGCAGAACTTCTTTGAGCTAATAATAAGTTATATATGAAAATGTGATTCTAGGTTGTCTTGATATCTGCTACCCTTCCGAATGAAATACTGGAGATGACTAGCAAATTCATGACAGATCCTGTTCGGATTCTAGTCAAGCGTGATGAGTTGACCCTTGAGGTAGGTGTCCACTTAGTCTTGTCTTGCTAGGTTTGGTTGATGTCTTGTATTTCGGTGCGGAGAGAAAATAGTAATGAAAACTTACTAGTCAAAATTATATATGGTGTCTTCACTGACGCCAAATTTTCTATATTTACTTTTTCGGGACTTCCAGTCACAAACTTGAAGCATCTTACTTTGGCGTTGTCTTAGTAATGATTTGCTTCGGCATTTTCTTTTGTTGACAGGGCATCAAACAGTTCTTCGTTGCCGTCGAAAGAGAGGAATGGAAATTTGATACTCTGTGTGATTTATATGATACCCTTACAATTACCCAGGCTGTTATTTTCTGTAACACAAAAAGAAAGGTAATATATTGAATGCAGGTTTAAATATCCACTTTTTAATTGGTTTGGTTTTTTTGGATCTTGTCAATTCTCTAACATTTCAATATGCCATTTGCTAATATTATTGACAAGATGTCAGTGTCCATAGCAATAGCAACCTCTATTGCTAATATGCAGCTATGTTATTTTCCTTTTAATGTTTCAGGTTGATTGGCTAACTGCAAAAATGAGAGAAAACAACTTCACAGTCTCATCTATGCATGGAGATATGCCTCAGAAGGAGCGAGATGCCATTATGGGAGAATTTCGTTCAGGCCAGACCCGTGTTCTTATTACGACTGATGTCTGGGCTAGAGGATTGGATGTCCAACAGGTATTTCAGCATATTTCTTATCAAGTTACACCACTAAGTTGGTTGATTGGTATCTTGTTTATAACTTATTTCCTTCTTTTCATTTTGTCCTTCACCTAAATACCTTTTATTGTGATTTATACATTCACAATGAATGGTGTAATCACTGTCTTCTTAATTAATCTTGTAGGTTTCGCTGGTGATTAATTATGATCTACCCAACAACCGAGAACTTTACATTCATCGCATTGGACGTTCTGGCCGCTTTGGGAGAAAGGTAACGCACATCTTTTAGCTTTTACATTATTCTCTTTACTGCTCAAATTTATTTGTATATATAGCTATATTAAGAGTGTTCGGAATGAGAGCATGTTATTGCAAAAGCAATTTAAGGTTCTGAATCAATGTTTCACTTCCAATTACACTGGTGTTCCTGGATGTCAAAATAGTTTGAAAATTTCCAAGTCTTGATGTTTCAGTTTAAAAACATTCTCTCTTCTTACATAATGTTGTTTGTGTGATGATATGCAGGGTGTCGCCATAAATTTCGTGAAAAGCGATGACATCAAAATCCTGCGAGACATCGAGCAATACTACAGCACTCAGATTGATGAGATGCCAATGAATGTAGCCGATTTGATTTAACTTGTATGCATGCAGCTGGGCTCACTTTTGATCTTCCTCATCGATAAAGAAGTACACAGCATATGGCTGTTTGGTGAATTTCCCTTCCATCCTACTAATATAAAAGGAGATTGTGTTGGTTTTCTCTTGCTGTGCTTGGTGTGGATTTGGTGGATTGGGTTAGTGATAGTGTGTTATTATTATAACTTCAAATGTTACTCTCTCCTTTCAACTATTTAGTGTGAACTTTGTGAGGTTTTTCTCTTCGTACTTGCACGACTTGTATTTGTGGTCTTGCATGTGAAGCAATGGGTCCACAATTTTTTATTTTATTTATTCATAGTTGTGGTCTCTGTCACTGGGAAGATAGTGGGGTAATTCGCATGTAGTGGGATGTTGAACACATTATCTTACTTTATCATCCTTCAAAAGAAAGGGAAAGCAAAGTGTCATCTTATCATTTAGGTCTGGTTGTATATTATTTAATATTTATTGCTTCGTGCATAGGCGGCATATATGTACCTCGGATTTCAAGAAAGTATTAGTGCTTCCACACCTTTTGACATCAGATAGTAACAGTTCTAGCATGTCGTTTCTTTCCAATAAAATTTACATAAAAGTTCGTTTCTTTCCAATAAACTTTACATAAAAGTTTAGCACATTTACGAACCGAACTCCTCGTCGTTTGTCTCAATCTTATATATATACGTACCTATACATAATTGCCTAGTGAAAAAACAAATCATAATTCAAAGCGTAAGAACTCCATTTCTCTTTGTCTTGACGATGACGTACTTCGATATAAGATTCGTTCTCTTTGTCATCATTAACATTCTGAAATCACCACCATGGGAATGGGATCCATTTGCCATAGCTAGTGACCTCACTTGGACAAAATTATTCCTTCTCACCTCCTTCTTCTTCGTCTTCTCCTTCGTTTTCGTCGGAATCCCACTGAAGTTTACTAGAGACACGGCTTTTATTCGAGTGCAACTGCAAGTTGATAAGACTCTCTCCGCTACCCTTGCTTTGTCTTTCCTAGCTTCTTTGTTTTGCCCGCAAGTTATATTCTGGTACCTTTATCCTACAATCTTGCTGTCCTCTTTGTGCTATGACGATTGCGTTTGTCGTGTTTTAAGAAGTTTATGTCTATGGTTGCATGAGACAGCGCCCGTACTGCCCGTTTTGAATGTATTTATCGACTCAACAAATAATGACCTCCTCGAGGCGAGCAATGTTTATCAGGTGAATGTAAGGGGAAATTATAATGAACAAGAGGGAGATGACGACGATGATCTTGAAGAGGGCTCAGTGTAAGCTTAATCAACTAGCAGCTAGGCCTCCTCCCATGATAACATGTTCGTGTAATAAATAGTTAGGTTTCGTTAAACCCTATCTTCATCTTTGATCTCTCCAAGTCAATGACGATGACGGCGTTTCTACAATTATATATGCATGCTCGCTCGTCGTACTCGTCTACCTCTCATACACGATATATATATATTGATTCGAACCATCGTTTCGAAACGAAAAACCCTAAATTTGTTCTCAAATCATTGCATGGGGTTAATATATAGTATTCTAAAAGAGATACAGACGTATTTCTTGTTTTATCATCATTGTTAATCCATTTACATGCAACGAATAACAAATCATGGTAAAGACTCGAATTTGTTAAGTTGTAGAGACTCTTTGGTGGCATATATTGTTGTTCATGACATGCAAGACATTACGGTTGTTGGGAAATCATAATAACGAATGGCAGTTTATGATCTTAAATCACTTGCAAGAGCTGAGCTGAGATGTCGTCTAACAAAGTGATTTAAAGTTTGGAGTTAAGATTAATAAACATATTAATTATATATATATAAATATTTGTGATCTTATGAAGGTATAAAAATGTTCAAGATTTGTTGTCATTTTTTTCTGTGAAACCGCAGAGAATACAAGGGTGAGAGTAATAGAAAATTTCGATAATATTGTGGGGGAGAGAAAAAGAATATATATATATATATATATATATATATATATATTCTAATTTAACTAAGCAAATAAACTAAGCAGAAGTGGGCTAGCTTGCCCTTAATTTAAACTACTTAGTGGGCTTTATGTGAATTTTAATTTCTCGAATTAGGCCCAGCCCAATTCCCTCGCTTGTAATTTGTTCCCTTCACCTTCTTAATTGATCTCTTCTTCGAACGATCCCCAAATTCCAGACGCAGGGCCTTCTTCTTCTTCTTCTTCTTCACTTGCAGAGCTTCCATCTTCAGCCAAAATTCCGGCCAACTCTCGACCTTTAGCCCTCGTTCCTTCATTCTTCTCAGATGTGACATATGGCTCAACAGTCATCTCGACTTCAGCGGCTTCTCACTTTGTTGGACTGTATCCTAATCATTTTGATTTCGTTGATTAATGCTATGCGATGAAACGATTACTTTCACCTGATCTTCTTTTTTTTTTTGTACCATTTCATAATTTACCTCTTTTCAATTGCATTTATGTTGCATTTTCTGTTATCTCTTTAACAAATGCTAAGCTGGTTCAACCCAAGGGACGCGATTTTCTGCTGCTAGGCAGATAGGCGAAATTTCCAAATCCCACCCGCAGGACCTGAATGCTCTTTTAAATAAGGTGTGCTTAAGTTTTAGGATAGCTTTGTTCTCATAAAACCACTAGGCCCTTCTTATTATCGTTGTATTGTTGAATATGATTTGTCATTGAACCCAATTTCTGTTGGAGATGTGTAATTAATGATTTAATAACGTGAAAGCTAGTATGTCAGAAGTGAATAATGAATGTTTTATAGTCTCCGTATGATTGTTTTACAACTTTTTAGCTTCAGAACAGAAGTTATCTCTCTCTTTTTTTTTGTGTTTCATTTCTATTTTTTTTTGTATTTGTAATATCTGCTATTCACAAGGCTCAGTTTTCATCATCATACCTGTGTTGGGTGACTCGTGTCACCACTATCTGGATGTTGCTTCTTTTTGGGTGTCTACTAATTTCTACTCCTTACGTTTTTTTCCAACCTGGGATTGTAGCATGAATATTTCTGTCTGGTTTGCATGTTTGTCTAGGTAGCACAATATCTACACAGCAAAAAGTGGGATACACGGGTTGCTTCAGCTCATGCTGTGGGAGCTATTGCAGAGAATGTGAAACATATATCTGTGACTGAGCTTTCTAGTTCTGTTAAGATTAAGTTGTTGGAACATCAGATATCTGTTGCCTCTGACGAAGTTCAAGCTTTGCTCAACTATGCTGGAAATGAATCAGACACGTCATTCCGAAGGTTCTCTTTCTCTTAACTTTTAAATGTGTTCTGATATTTCATTACAGTTTGTAATGCATATCTTGATCCTGTCATCTTTTTCAAATAATTTATGTTGCTTGTGTTTTGTTATTATAATAAAAGCTTTGTACGTTGCAGTTTTGATCTAAACAAGGTGTTGGAATTTGGGGCGCTGGTGGCATCTTGGGGCCAGGTACTACTCCCTTACTGTACATTTGGAGGTGCAAAATAGCAAATTTGACCAGCTTAAGTTCATATGGGGAGCATTATGTGGTTGTTTGCAAATTATGTATATGTCCTGTTCCTGTCTCCTTTTTTTATGTTTTCATCTGTAAGTTTTGTCAGAAATTGGAATAGCTATGCTGTCAGTCTGAGGGAAGCAGTGATTATGATATGCATATTGGCTACATCTTGTGATTCCAGGGATCATTTACTCAGTTAGAGATAACATGTAGTTGACATCAGTTTAAGTAGAAAATAGAGTTATTTCTTTGGTGTTTTGTTGCTATTAAACTCAGTTGCAACAGTTTTATCTTAAGTATGCAAATTAATAGTATGAATAGCGAATGTATTACCGTCCAATACTTTATCTATATATTTGTGGGTGAGAACGTTGCTGAACTTTGTTGACTAAAATTTCAGGAATATGATATTGCTATTGATAATAGTAAGAATCCCAAGGAACGGCTGGCCCGCCAGAAGCAAAATCTGAAGCGTCGTTTAGGTCAGTACTACCGCAATGATGATTTTGCTTTTATACAGTTATCATTATTTTTGTTATTGTTGTAACACAATACGTTGTTATTCCTCTTATTTCCTCCCTGTTGCTTTATTTTTCTTTATGTCATGAAATATTGTCTGACTAGTATTGTTATTCTATGCCAATATTTTTATTGCCAATTCCCTTGGTCAATGACTTTGTATGTGGTCCAAATGCTGACAAATCATTTATTGTTAAAGTTGTTATACCTACTCTTAATTCAGGTTTGGATGTATGCGAGCAGTTCATGGATGTTAATGAAGTGATAAGAGACGAGGACCTTATGATGGCGAGATCTCATTTTCCTGGAAATGGAGTTGGATCTCAGTATTTTTCAGCACAACCTTCACGTAATATACAGCAGCTTGTAACAAGGATAGTGCCAACTTCCAGATCTAGGAGGCCCAGTGCTAGAGAACTAAATCTCCTGAAGCGGAAGGCAAAAAATAATTCAAAAGACCAACACAAGGTTTGGGCTAAAGACGGTGAAAATGAAGTGGCTAAGCAATCGCATGATATTGTTTCAGTGAAAAACAGTTCTGCAGAGTCATCAAATTCGTATAAGGTTAGTAAGATATAGATGTTGAAAAATTGGCCTTGATTGGTGTTCCTCTAGCATCTACATTTGCTAGCTGAGCTAAACTAAGTACTAGATAGAACATAATTTTGTCTTGGTAGAGTCGTGGATTGGTATCTTATATGACTGGTTCCAGCTGCTATAATTCTGAACTAATTATCTATGTTCTACTGGAGATCATATGTTTTTCTTGGGTAAATGGATCTTTTTTTCACTTTATTGCTGGAAACTTGGTGGTTCGAACTTTAATATATTGATTGCAATTTTATACTTACTTTTCTCTTTCAAAATTATGATTGAGAAGTCTATATCTTTCTCCCACAATTCGCTCGTCACATTTCCTCTCAGTCCATGTGAATTGTAATAAAGCCGCTGGTTTCCTCATGCAGCAATTAACAGATACAATTTCCGACGACGAGACTCCTGAAAATGATGGAGATGGTGGTTGGCCTTTCCAGAGCTTTGTTGATCAACTCCTAGTCGACATGTTTGATCCTGGTAATGACTTTATAGTCACAACATTTTGAGTTTTTTTTTGCTGGAACATGTAACAATTATATGATTTGCAATGTGTTCTCAGTTTGGGAAGTTCGTCATGGCAGTATAATGGCTCTCAGAGAGATATTAACCTATCAAGGAGATTGCGCTGGGGTCTTTACACCTGATATCGGTAAAAATGGTGCATCAACTTTTAATTTGAAAGAAGACGATGAATCCATCATGAATAGAGAGAGGAAAATTGATTTGAATACGGATTCTTCACCTGTTGAACCGGAGCCTCTTTTGAAAAAGCAAAAGGTCGTACTGGAAGCTTATTCAGCTATTGGCTCAAGCAATGGAGATCAACAATTATGCATACAAGTTGAAAATGATGGAGGAAGAGCTCTTTCAATGCATGCAAACGGAGAAGGTGACGTTAGTCATGTGCAAATGGAACCTTGGCTAGCTGCTGCTTCCACAGAAGTAAAGGACTATTCTGAAGTCAAGGAGTCTGTGGAGAAGTTGGATGTACTTAAAAATGTTTCTCTACAACCCGAACTGGCAGCCTTGGTCAAAGATGCAAGGACTTCTTGGCTGAGAAATTGTGAATTTTTGCAAGATTGCGCAATTCGCTTCTTGTGTGTTTTGGCTCTAGATCGGTATTGTTTTATTAATTTATGACCAGTCGGAAATTTTTTAAGTAATACATAGGTAGTGGGAAATAGAACTATGTTTGAGATGATAGTGATGTTTCGTTTTGCATCAGTTCTTTCGGTTTCTCTTCTTTGATTGCATATCTTATTGCAGTCATCTGGAAATTGTTATCCTATGATTCATGTATTTACATTTAACATTTAGGGTAAATTGCTTCTTTCAAAGATCAAATGTTCCATTTTTCTCTTTCCAGGTTTGGAGATTATGTCTCAGATCAAGTTGTTGCACCAGTGAGAGAAACTTGTGCTCAAGCTTTAGGTGCTGTGCTCAAGTACATGCATCAAACTTCAGTTCAAGGGACATTGCAGATTTTGTTACAGATGCAGGTAAACTATTGATTGTTGGAATTGTTTTACTCTTAACTCTATGCGACCTTGTCATTTTTGGTCTAACTTACTGTCATTTATCTGTGATATTCATTTGCTAATTATCCTTTCATCTCTTTCAGCGTAGATCAGAGTGGGAGATTCGACATGGCAGTCTTTTGGGTATTAAATATCTAGTTGCTGTGCGACAGGTATCTTTCTGTGCCATGGATGAGTTTTTCCTACGGACTTTGCAATTTTACTGCCTTGGTTTTGGCCATGTCGTGGTCATATTGGTGGGAAGTGAGATGTAGTGAGGAATCTTTGTTTGTTGCTATCTCTTCATCATTATTGCTCGACAGATGTTTACATAATAATTATAATATTTAGTCCTTTATGAAATGTGGATTGCCCCATACCATAGCTTCCTTATTCCTTATCAGAAATATTGTTTCATTGGTTGCCCTATGCCCATGTATTACCTTAGTAAAGCTCAATGAACCGAATGTTGGGGATGTAAATTTAATTTTCATCCATAACCTAATGTGCTAGGGTTTATTTGTAATAAATGTATTAGTAAGCCAGTAAAAATATCTGCAATGCAAGCATCCATAGAGTATAGACCATGCCTTTTGTTGTTGGTTCTTTATGACTTATTCTTTGCTTTTGATCTTGTTTGTTATCTACAATTTAGCTTTGTTAAGATTCTCACACTACTCCAGGATATGCTCCATAATATACTTGGTTATGTCCTTCCTGCTTGCAAAGCTGGGCTTGAAGATCCCGATGACGATGTAAGAGCAGTTGCTGCGGAGGCTCTCATACCAACCTCAGCTGCCATAGTTTCTCTAAAAAGTCCAATGTTGCATAGTGTTATTATGCTTCTGTGGGACATCTTGCTTGACCTGGATGATTTGAGTCCCTCAACCAGCAGGTACTTTCTATGAATCTCAGAATCACTGTCGTTCTTTTCGCTTGTGGGCTCTTATTATTATTGTGCTTTGAAATTCGCAAGATCAGAGTCCATTAGTCGACAAATGTGAAGTTGTTAAATGAATAAAAAAAAATTTAGGTTTCAAATCTTCGTGAGTTAAGTTATTCGTCCTCTGCAAAGCTCCTTATTTAGAAGTTTTGTATTTTTATTTTTCCTTGTAAACTTAAATGTTATGACATTCTAGAGGTTCTTTAGTTTTTCTTGATATTTGTTTGCTGTTAATGCAGTGTGATGAATCTACTAGCAGAAATTTATTCCCAGGAGGAGATGATTCCAAAGACTTTTGGAATTATGGGCTCTACAGTAAAGGAGGAACTTGACCTTAATGACCAATGTCCAACAGATGACATTGATGGAGGAGTTGGTTCTTTTGAGAACCCCTATATGCTATCAACTCTTGCACCGAGACTCTGGCCTTTTATGAGGCATAGCATTACTTCAGTTCGATTGTCTGCGATTCGCACCTTGGTATTGCATTTTTCAGTTGTATACATCACTTCTTTAGTGACCGTTCTAATTCCTCTTTGTTAACTGAATAAGCTACTTAATTTGCTTACCGTTATCTAAGAATGACTGAGTTTGTACTTATTTGCGGCGTTGGCATGTATGTAGGAACGCTTGCTTGAAGCTGGTTATAGGAGGAGCGTTACTGATGAATCTAGTTCACTATGGCCTTCTTTCATTGTTGGTGACACCTTACGAATTGTTTTCCAGAATTTACTTCTCGAGTCAAATGAGGAGATATTGCAGTGTTCAGAGAGGGTTTGGGTTCTATTACTCAAAGTACGTTTTCTGCTGGTTTCCTTCTAATTTCATTATCTTCTTCAGCGACATGTTTTGTTAGTGGCACTATATGGCGACTTGAAATTGTGACTGGCCATTTTATTATTTTTAAAGGTGTGTGATATAATCTGCCTTCTCTACTGTGTTATGAGCAGAATGGTTTGGCGAAGTATATAGGTCCGTTCTGTAAAAGCAGTTTTCATTGAGCCGAGCTGGTCTGAGGCACCTAAATTGCATGCAACCCTTGTTTTCTTTATCCTGATACATCTTACCTAATGGCTGCTGTCACAGTTCTCTTATTGTTTTCTTAAAACTAACGAATTATTTTTTGCTCCTTAGTTTTGTCATTTTGTCTTCTATACATACCTAGGTTTGGATTATTTTCGCTGTATATCATGTGTTTGTGGCATTTAATAATTGGTGGGGACAGAAACATGCTTTACCTTGAGATCATATATTCTTCCTGATGTTGGTTATTCGACTGCCACTTATGTCTGATAATCTCGTGCACTTAGGGGTGGGCAGCATCCTATTCAGTTTGTGTGTTAATCATTGAATCTTTATCTGCATTATGAGGTGTTATGCTACAGTCAATCTTATAATAGTTCTCATCTGATGAAACATATTTCCTTCTGCATCATGAGGTATAATTCTACAGTTAATCTTATTATAGTTCATCTTACGAAACATGTTTCCTTGAGAGTAGTTGGTCTTGTTGAAATACTAGCTGGTATTAATGTTGTCCGCATGATTTGATCTGTTAGATTATTTATTTATATTATACAGGTCATAAAGATAGCTTTTTATTTATTTCATTCTGTATCCTGATTGATCATTTCATATTCTTAGTGTCGGGTGGAGGACTTAGAAAGTGCTGTGAAATCTGACTTCTCTTCATGGATTGAGCTTGCAACCACTCCGTATGGCTCTCCATTGGATTCTGCTAAAATGTTTTGGCCTGTAACCGTACCACGTACAAGTCACTTCAAAGCTGCTGCGAAAATGAGAGCAGTTAAAGTTGAAAGTGAAACTATCAAAAGCATATCCTCGGAATCTTCAGAAAATGCATCAGTAGAGCAGAATGGCTATGCTTCTGCAAGCTCCGGTAAGATTATAGTTGGTGTTGATCTTGACGTCTCAATAACTTGTACAAGAGTAGTTACAGCAACAGCCATTGGTGTCCTTGCTTCGAAGTTGTCTGGTCCATCCTTGCAGTATGTGGTTAGCCCGTTATGGAATGGATTGACTTCTGTCTCTGGAGTTCAGCGGCAGGTAAATCCCATACAACATAAAATATGCTGATCCGTAAAATTGTCTTAGTTTATGCAAGTTTAATAGTACTTTTTTTATTGATTACATCAGGTGGTTGCCATGGTTCTTATGGCTTGGTTTAAAGAACTGAAAGACACTTCAAAGTCTGATGAAATTATTGCTGGCATTTCAAGTAAATTTAGGACGTGTTTGCTAGAGTTGCTCACTTGCAGTAATCCCGCATTCCCTACAAAAGATTCTCTTCTACCTTATGCTGAACTTTCGAGAACTTATGGTAAGATGCGCAATGAGGCCAGCCAGTTGATTAATGCAACATCCGAGTTGGGCTTGCACAAGGATCTGCTGTCGTCAGTTAATATTAATATTGAGAATCTTACAGCTGACGATGCTGTGAATTTCGCATCACAGTTTGTGTATATGGGTATTGTTAGTAATCCGGGAGAGGAATCCGAAGAGGTGCATTCATTTGAGGATTTGGAGTCATTAAAGCAAAAGCTTCTGACAACTGCTGGATATCTGAAATGTGTTCAGGTATGATTTATGTGTCAGGTAGAACTTCCATGTGTAGTCCACTCATTGCTGCTTGTATACTATTTTTGGGGTAATTATATGCTACCAATTTTTGGTATCAGGGATTTGGACACGTATAAAGATACTACACATATTTGTTCATGTGTCAAAATCCCAATGGAATTGGTTGATATTCAAACAATTTTGTATTGATTTGCGGAGATTATTTAGGTAGATGCCTTTTTACTCAATAATGGTGCCATGTGGAAAAGTTTAAGAGACTGACGACTTTTGCCTCTCTATCTGATTTCAGAACAATATGCATATCACTGTTTTGGCTTTACTAGCTTCTTCAGTGGTTTGGATGTCAGAGCTTCCTGCAAAACTTAACCCGATTATCTTGCCACTCATGGCATCCATTAGAAAAGAACAGGTATCGAGCCTTTTTCCACAGTTACCCAATTTTTATTTTTATTTTTTTTCGTGCAGCTGCAGTAACACGTAGCTCACTCCTGAACTGTTTTTTTGTATTTGGCATAGGAGGAGATACTGCAAAATAAGGCCGCTGAATCTCTTGCCGAGCTCATCAAACATTGTATTGAACGAAAACCTTGTCCCAATGACAAGTTGATCAAGAATCTTTTTTCTTTAGTATGCATGGATCCTCGTGAAACACCCCAGGCCGGAGACATAAATTCCGTTGAAATAGTTGAAGATCAATATCTTTTATCCTTTGGAAGCACTGGTGGCCGACAAAAATCAAAAGTTCATATGTATTCTGGCGAAGATCGATCAAAGCTTGAAGGATTCATTAGCAGGCGTGGAGCGGAACTTGCATTAAAATTTTTATGCTTGCAATTTGGGGGTTCTTTGTTTGATAAGCTCCCAAGGATCTGGCAATGTCTCGTAGAGATCCTTAAGCCTTGTAATCTTGAAGTCTTAACCCAAGAAGAGGAGAAGTTCATCGATCAAACTATTAATTCTATCAATGATCCTCAAATTTTGATTAACAATATCCAAGTAAGTATCTTAGTCTATGAAATATCTTCTCATTCTCATGCAATAATATCTGTTTAACAGCAGATTCGATCGTTCGATTTTGTTCCTTCTTGTCTGCTACCTCTATACTGAAGATGAATTTTGGGCATCTGTTTCATCATGATTCTGCTTTTTAATGGCACGGTTTCATTAGCATAATGAGAGATATTGCTTGGTTTCAATGGTTTACAGTTGAGACATACTTTCAAATTCTTTACCATTAGCGTACAAATTGCACAGCTCAATCTTTCTTAAAGACATATTTTACGATATCTCATCTGTTATTTTACGATTTGCTTGTTGCAGATGGTGCGTTCTATTGCCCCCTTTCTGGATGCATCGCTTAGACAGAAGCTGCTCACTCTTTTACCATGTATCTTCAGATGCGTGCGGCATCCTCATATTGCTGTGAGATTGTCTTCTTCAAGATGTATCACAGCAATGGCAAAATCGATGACTTTGGATGTTATGGGTGCGGTTATAGGAAATATCGTCCCTATGCTGGGTGATTCATCATCTGTACACGCTAGACAAGGAGCCGGCATGCTTGTTAGTTTGCTTGTACAAGGACTTGGCTTGGAACTTGTCCCTTATGCTCCTTTGCTGGTGGTTCCTCTTTTGAGGTGCATGAGCGACTGTGACCCTTCTGTGAGACAGAGTGTGACACATAGTTTCGCCACACTTGTACCCCTTCTTCCACTAGCTCGTGGTGTCTCTCCACCTATTGGCTTGGCGGACCGCTTGTCTAGGAGCAAAGAAGATGCACAGTTCCTGGAGCAACTAGTTGACAATTCTCATATAGAGGATTACAAGCTCCCATTTGAACTAAATGTCACACTGAGGAGGTAATTGTTTACACTGTATGTAAAATAGTGTAAAATCTGACGTATCGTAGTTGACACCCATTTCTTTTGCCATTTCTTCACATTTTCCATTTCTTTAACTTTTCTTGGCAAGCGATTGTAATATTCTCTTCCAATGTGGTTGCTTGACTGATTTTTTCTTCCACTTTTTCATACTATATTTGTCTGGTCATTGATCTTTTACTTTCTCCTCTCACTTTTAGGTATCAACAGGAAGGCATAAACTGGCTCGCGTTTTTAAAGCGGTTTAATCTTCATGGTGTCTTATGTGATGATATGGGTCTTGGTAAGACACTTCAAGCATCGGCAATTGTGGCATCTGATATAGTAGAACACATGGCTGCGGACAATGATAAGGACTTACCACCCTCGTTGATCATTTGTCCTTCAACCCTCGTTGGACATTGGGTGTATGAGATAGAGAAGTTTATAGATCCTTCTCTATTATCACCCCTTCAGTATATTGGATCTGCGCAAGAGCGGTCGTCTTTGAGGCAGCAATTTGGCCAGCATAATGCAATCGTAACATCATATGATGTTGTCCGCAAGGATATCGATTATCTGAGTCATTTTGTCTGGAATTACTGCATCCTTGATGAAGGACATATCATAAAGAACTCGAAGTCCAAAGTCACTGTTGCGGTTAAACAACTTAAAGCCCAGCACCGTCTCATATTGAGTGGGACACCAATCCAGGTATTTGATTTATCTAGTTCAAGTTTGACTTGCAATAAGAATTTTTATAGCTTATTAATGCTACTCTACTTCTGATTGCAGAACAACGTATTGGATCTTTGGTCGCTTTTTGACTTCCTCATGCCTGGATTTCTTGGAACAGACAGACAAGTATACGATCCGTTTACATTGAGATATTCTAGCTTTTTTTTTTTTTTTTTCACTATCGTTATCTATTTTATATTGACACGGGTTCGCTATATAACATATTGATTAGGACACTTAATTGTGTGGTTTTTTTAAACATGGAAAGTGATTTGTGACTTCTCTACCATTTTGCATGGCTCTTTATGTTTCGAAGAAGTTCTAATTGATTAGTGTCTCGTGTTATAAACTTACAATTTTATACATGAAGATAACAACATGTGTTCTCTCAACCTGGAGTGGGTCCTTTTATGAACAAAAATTTAATTCATCTGGCTGACAACTGTTCCTTGGTGATTTTACAGTTTCAAGCCTCTTATGGAAAACCTTTGATAGCAGCCCGCGACCCAAAATGTTCAGCAAAAGAGGCTGAAGCAGGTGTACTTGCCATGGAAGCATTACACAAACAGGTTACTTCTTTTTCAAATCTTCTATCCAGCGGCAGACGCTTATTAACATTTTCTTTCAGTCGTCTCATCTTTAAATAGCTGTCAAATGTACCATTTTAACAGGTTATGCCTTTCCTTTTACGCCGGACGAAAGATGAAGTTTTGTCGGATCTGCCCGAGAAGATCATTCAGGATAGATATTGTGACTTAAGTCCTGTACAGATGAAGTTATACGAACGGTTTTCAGGTTCGCATGTAAGGCATGAAATCTCAAACATAGTGAATAAGAGTGATGATACAGGAGGCATGCCCAAAGCATCTTCTCATGTTTTCCAGGTAACGGAAAAATAGTTGTGGTTTTAGAAACTGATGAAGGTGGAATCCAGAATTATTGAATAAGATGTATATCTTTACACAGAGAAATGTAGAGTTAACAATGCAAGGAACACGGTGTTTGATTTCTAAGATATACATAAACCTCCTGACAACTCTAATCTGAATTTAATATATCTACACATCTAATATAGTTAACATAACTTTGTGTGTTTTCTGACCTATTTATTCTGCATTTCAGGCGCTTCAATACTTATTGAAGCTTTGTAGCCATCCTTTACTCGTTCTTGGCCAAAGAATTCCCGATACCCTCATTCCTGTGTTATCTGAAGTTGTTGGGGAGAATTCTGACCTTATTTCAGAACTTCACAAGTTACATCATTCCCCAAAACTTATTGCCCTTCAAGAGATAATGGAAGAGTGCGGAATTGGTGTGGATGCTTCAAGTGCCGAAGGTGGTGGTATTAGTGTTGGGCAGCACCGACTTCTGATATTTGCTCAACATAAAGTAATGGCATTGATTTCCAAATCACTAAATAGAACTTATTTTTTCCCCCGATATGCTAAATGTTTTGACTTCGTTTATAATGCGAATGCTTGCGCAGGCCTTATTAGACATTATCGAAAAGGACCTATTCCATACTCACATGAAAAAGTATGTGGACCCTTTTGCTTTAGAATATTCCTTTTCTTGGAAGCATGCATTTATGGTGACATTTTCTGAGAAAGGAAAGATGACTTGTTTTGCTTCGCACCTCTTTAATGCAGTGTTACATATTTGCGGTTGGATGGATCAGTCGAATCAGAAAAACGCTTTGAGATTGTGAAAGCCTTCAATTCGGACCCGACAATTGATGCTTTGCTGCTTACGACGCATGGTACTCTTTTTGTTGACAAATGACAAATGCTGATCTCACCATGATGAAATAAACACGTCCTGTCTTAAAACTAAACTTGTTGGCCATTGCAGTTGGTGGGCTTGGTTTGAATTTGACGTCAGCGGACACCCTTGTTTTTATGGAGCATGACTGGAATCCCATGAGAGATCATCAGGTATTCATTCTTGATTCTCAATTGAGATTGAGTCGTTACCTCTGTAAGAAGTCAAAGGTTTATTGCCCTTTCAAGGATGAAATATCCACCTCACCGATTCAATTCCTATGCATGATTTGTCTACACATTTTAACTTACAGGCTATGGATAGAGCACACAGATTGGGTCAGCGTAAAGTTGTCAATGTCCATCGTCTTATCATGAGAGGCACTTTGGAAGAGAAAGTGATGAGCCTCCAGAAGTTCAAAGTCTCAGTAGCTAATGCTGTTATCAATGCTGATAATTCCAGCATGAACACGATGAACACAGACCAGTTACTCGATCTTTTTACTCCTGCACAAGACAAAAAGGTATACATAACATACCATCACTTCATATGGAGCCTAAGACTAATGCAGCGACTGAAGCCATAGTTTTTTATGTTCTCCTATCGTTATGTTATATTATAGGGTGGAAGAATGTCAAAATCTTCGTCAGACCCCGAAAAGCCACAAAGCAAGGGAAAGGGACTAAAATCGATTCTTGGTGGACTAGAGGAGCTATGGGACCATTCGCAATACACTGAAGAATACAATCTAAATCAATTTTTATCGAAGCTGAATGGCTAGCTCAAGAACTCCACAGTCAATCAACGTTCGTAAAAAGCATGGTGTATATTCTTCAAGTCGCAGCTTCAGTTTTGGTGGCATTTAGTAATTAGTTTATGCCTTTTTTTTTTTTTTAACTATTTTGATCTTTTCCTCCTCCAATATCTAAATATATTTTGTTAGGAGTTGCATTTTGGTTCTTGATAGATGCCGCATAGCATATGAGTTTTTAAGGCTGTGTGGCTGTGCAAAGCCAATGCCAGATATAGATAGCTCTTTAGGAAGAGGAGAATATTGAACTGTGTAAATTTTTCTTACAAACATTCTTTACTTACAGTCCAGCAAATGGAAAAGAAAAAGAACAAAAAGTCTTCGATTGATTGTGTATACAAGCAAAGTCTTAGTCACGAGCAACTTCATCACCGCAATAGACGACATAGAAACAACTTCATCGCGACAATATAGACGAAATAGAAACGTTTTTATACATTGCAAAATGAGGTCTTCATTCATTCATACACAATATATACTCATTCTACTCCAGCAGTTGCATTCAAAGTCGAATCAGAGCCATGAGCAACTTTATCATCAGATTGGTCCAAGTAATCTTCGCGAGCATTATCTGATAGCATCAGCGCGACCAGCCAGAAGAGGCAAGAATCGAGCGATAGAAATGCCCCGCCGCCTAAGAGGCCAGTCTTGGCCGTAGGGCAGCTTGCTTCAAGATTGAGATGAACGTTGTTAGATCTGTGCTGTTGTTCTTGGATTGTAGGCCACAGAAGCATCGCTGCTGCTAAACCAGTCGTGAACCTTCATTCATCGCAGAAAGGAAACGGTCAATCTAACGATGAAAGATACCATTAAGAGCATACATATCATAAATACTCACACGGCAATATTGAAGAAGAGAAGAAACCCTTTGCTTTGGAACAGAGCCGCCTTAGGAACGGATATTCCTTTATACGGATAGAACAAGGAGAAGTAGCCTGCAACAGTAGAGACTGCAAGAAACACAAAAGACAAACATCCCAGCACAACCGTTGGATCAGATGGATACTTGCAGATTACGACGCTTTTACCAGTTATGGTGGTTCCATGTTCAGGCTGCATCAATAAATTCATGAATAATAAAGATACATTATTTGGATGCCAATGACTAATAAATTCAGAAGATTTTCACAACCCTTTCAATTACTTCCGTACGTCCAAAATCAGCTTAGCTTCTTCATTCGAAGCGTCTAAGCAATGGTTTGCTAATCAAATACCTTTTTGTTCTCAGCAATAACTCCAAATATGAAGGATAGAACACCAAGAGATGCCACAATCAGGGACATATGCTTCATAGTCAACGCCATTTCTTCCAATATAAACCTGATGAAACAGATTTTCATGAGAAACGAAATAAAATAAACACCACCAAGATCGAATCTTTTTGTCGACAGTGTACTTAGTAAAGAAGCCCACTTCGCAGAACCCTAAAAAACAGCAAAACCTCTAAAAAAAATCAAAGCAACCATTTTTACAACAGTAAGTTAAGATAACAGAGAGAAGAGCGTTTTGTATACCTTAAGCCAAAAGATTAAGCGATGCTCAAAAAAATTCGACGCTTGGTAAAATAAAGTGCAGTGGATGTGAAGAGGAGTGATACGTATCTTTCATTCAAATATTTGTTAGTTCCGATTATTCTGCTATACTATCTCTTTTCAGTTAGTAGGGTATGGTTATTATATATAGGTCACGTTTGTATGATCTGAGGCATGCGTTGAGTATCAATAAAGTATAATTTTTTACTTAAACTCTCTGAATCCACCCAAGAAAAACTCTCCAGGGTTGTTCTATCTTATTCAATCCTCAGATTTTTTCATTCAATCCATCATCCCAAATTCCGATCATATCAATTGGTATCGGAGCCATCAATCCTTGGCGGGTTTTTATACCTTGGTGTATCGATATGGCTGATGGAACTCGTGCTACCGAATTGCGCAAAGATGTCGACACTTTGAAAGATCAGATGAAAACTACCCTAGAAGGGGTAGAGGAGATCCGAAACATGATGGCATTAATTTTAACTAATCAGACACAGCAGGGCTCAGGAGGGAATAACACAGACAAACATGTGAATTCGACTCAAGGTAAGGTTGATAAGGACTCGTCACTATCGACCAAGTGCACGCAGGTTGAGTTTCCACGCTTCAATGGTGACGATTTGCGAGGCTGGGTTTTCAGATGTGAACAATTCTTCGACGTAGATAATACTCCACCTGATTCTAAGGTAAAGTTAGCCTCTGTTCATATGGAAGGGAAAGCGTTGCAGTGGCATCAAGTTTATTTGAAATCCAGATTAACGCGGGAAATTCCGCACTGGGAAGATTATGTCAAGGCGTTAGAAGAGAGATTCGGGACATGCTTGTTCGAGGATCCGATGTCAGAACACATGAACTTAAAACAGGAGGGTTCCATTCAAGATTATCTTGATAAGTTTGACGAACTAATGAATAAAGTACAGTTGTCAGATACATATGTGGTCAGTTGTTTTTTAGGGGGGTTAAGAGATGATATCGCTGTTCCCGTAAGGATGTTCAAACCAAAAAATCTTCAAGAGGCTGTGGGTTTAGCACGATTGCAAGAGCGGGCAGCTTACCTTCGAAAAAACAACAATCCCTCCCCGTTCAAACATACACCATTCCTGGGGAGAAATCCGCCTTTATTACCCACTCCGAAACAAAATAATCGTGCAGCATATCAAACAGGGCAGAATAACAATCATAGACAAAACAATCTATCCAAGTGGGCGCAAAACAGTAGACGAATCACACCTCAAGAGATGGAAGAAAAAAGATCGAAGGGGATGTGCTTTTATTGCAATGAGAAATATGTCCCGGGGCATCGCTGCAATCATAGGAGACAATTATATATTATGGATACTGGGGAGGAAGAAGAGGAAGAAAAGATAGATGGGAATGTGGACGATGAAGTGGAAAACCAGACAGAAGAGATAATGACACGTGAGACACTCGAAGAATCCCACATTTCAATGCATGCATTGTCTGGAGTTCTGGATTTCAAAACAATGAGAGTAACAGGGCATGTGGGCGGCAAGAATCTTCACATCTTAATTGACACAGGGAGCACCCACAACTTCTTGGACATCGAGGCAGCTAAACGAGTTGGCTGTAAAGTGGAAAAGACTACACCTTTTCCTGTATCCGTAGCAGATGGGGGGAGGATATACAGTGAGGCAGCTTGCAAAGCTTTCAGTTGGAAGATGCAAGGAGTTTCGTTCAAGGCTGATGTCATGTTATTGCCATTGGGAGGGTGTGACATGGTGTTGGGGGTTCAATGGTTGATTCAGTTAGGCGACATCAACTGGAATTTTAAGCAGCTACGCATGGAATTTATGGAACAAGGGAAGATGGTATTGAGGGGCATGCAACCGGACAGTGTCAAAATTATCGGGAGAGATAAGATGAAGAAAGTTTTGCAAAAATCAGCACAAATTGCCATGATGCACGTAGGGCTGATTCGTTCGGGAGGTAATCAAACTGTGGAGGTAGAAGACACCATGTTTAAATTGGGACAATTTGAACCGAGAGAAGAAGTGGCAGGGCTGGACAAGTTATTAAGAGAGTACGCGGATATCTTCGTTGAACCTAAATCATTACCACCATCTCGAGGTCATGATCATAAAATAGAATTGAAGGAAGGAACAACGCCGATCAAGGTCCGACCATACAGATATCCAGTAATACAGAAAAATGAAATCGAGAAATTGGTACAAGCAATGCTAGACGAAGGGATTATTAGGGAGAGTAACAGCCCCTACTCAGCTCCAGTGGTATTAGTCAAGAAAAAGGATGGGGGTTGGAGGTTGTGCGTGGATTATCGAGAATTAAATAAGCATACCATCAAGGATAGATTCCCGATCCCGTTGATTGAAGAACTATTGGATGAACTTCATGGAGCTAAAATCTTCTCAAAACTGGACCTAAGTTCTGGATACTATCAAATACGAATGAGGGAGGATGATATACAAAAGACTGCTTTTGGTACTCATCATGGACATTTCGAATTCCTAGTAATGCCGTTCGGTTTAACTAATGCGCCATCCACTTTTCAGAGCCTAATGAACAAGGTTTTTCGGTCATTCCTCAGGAAATTTATACTGGTATTCTTTGATGACATCTTGGTGTACAACAAGGGAATGAAAGATCACTTGAATCATTTGAAGTTAACATTCGAGTTGCTACGACAGAATTCATTAGTGGTTAAAAGGAGCAAATGTCAGTTCAGCCGTTCACAAATCGAGTATTTAGGACATGTGATATCAGGAGACGGTGTTTCAGTAGACAAACAAAAGATAGAGGGAATGATACAGTGGCCAACCCCGAAAACTATCAAAGAACTTCGAGGGTTTTTGGGGCTAACGGGTTATTATCGTCGTTTTGTTAAAGGCTATGGCCAAATCGCTAAACCATTAACCAAATTGCTGAAAAAAGGAAGTTTTCAATGGAGCGCAGAAGCTACTAAGGCGTTCGAGCACCTCAAGAAGGCTATGTGTACGACCCCGGTTCTCGCACTCCCTGACTTTTCTACGGAATTCACTATAGAAACAGATGCAAGTGGAGAAGGAATAGGAGCAGTATTGCAACAACGAGGTCAACCAATAGCTTTCATGAGTAAGACGTTGGCAAAGAGACACAAGACTCTATCAGTATATGAAAAGGAAATGATGGCAATCATAGTGGCTGTACAAAAATGGAGACAGTATTTGATGGGTAGACACTTCGTGATTAAAACAGATCATCAGAGCCTCAAATACCTAATGGAACAAAAGATATCTACACCATGTCAGCAAAAGTGGATGGCAAAATTAATAGGGTATGACTATACGATCACTTATAAAAGAGGCGTAGAGAATATTGTGGCAGATGCACTATCGAGGCAACCGAAAGAAAGTGGTGGTAACCTGAATACCTTAAGCTCTACAAGTACAGATCTGATGACCCTAGTTAAAGAGAGTTGGGAAAAGGATATAAAAATCCAGCAGATAATAAAAAACGCGATCGATGATCCAAATTCCAACTCGAAATACGTATGGAAGGAAGGAATTTTGACAAAAAATGGAAAGATTGTTGTGGGAAGGGACGAAGAATTATGGCAGAAATTCCTATATCTATACCATAACAAGCAACTTTCATTAAAGAAGCACTCTTATCATAAGCTGAACCCTAAGTTCTTCGGTCCATTTGAGGTCATTCGTCGTGTCGGGAAGGTGGCATACAACCTACGTCTACCAGAAGATTGCAAAATTCATTCAACCTTCCATGTATCCCAATTAAAGAAGCACATTAGTCAGGATGCAACACCGGCAACACCGAATTTGCCGGTATCACTCACCTCACATGGGCATGTCGTTTTGGAACCCGAAGCAATACTCGACAGAAGACTGGTTCGTAGAAACAATAGACCAGCAACTCAAATATTGGTGAAATGGTTCAATTCACCGGTATATCAAATGAGACAAAGATTTCCTCAATTTTGTCCTTGAGGACAAGGACAATTCAAACGGGAGGCATTGATACGTATCTTTAATTCAAATATTTGTTAGTTCCGATTATTCTGATATACTATCTCTTTTCCGTTAGTAGGGTATGATTATTATATATAGGTCACGTTTGTATGATCTGAGGCATGCGTTGAGTATCAATAAAGTATAGTTCTTTACTTAAACTCTCTGAATCCACCCAAGAAAAACTCTCCAGGGTTGTTCCATCTTATTCAATCCTCAGATTTTTTCATTCAATCCATCATCCCAAATTCCGATCATATGAAGGAGAGTATATTTTGCTAAATCTGGCGCGAGAATCGTGGGCTATAAGGCGGCCGACTTCTCAATCAATAATAAGAGATTGCAATTGTATTATATGATATTCTTGATTATGTATTTAATATAATAATGTGATATTAGTTAATGCATATAGATTTGTCGATAATGATTCTTTTTCTATATATATATATATTTTTTTTTTTTTTCAAATATTCATTAACTAATCGATTTCAAAAGGGCCTAACAAATCGTTAATATGAGAAATGGGTGTATAGGAAAGTGGCCCTCACTTGTTTATAAAAGTAATGAAAGCAAGACTATTATTCTATTTGGAAATTCATGAAAGCAAAATAGGAACTTTCTTCCCAAAATGAGCATTCCATCATAGTCAAGATCACATGCATACTATATTTCAAAATTTAATAATCCTTTACATATGAAAAGTAATAATAATTCCACACCACTCTTATGTCGTGGTTGTAGCACTTCCACCTCATTTTCCACACACACACACACACATATATATACACATATATATTTGACTAATGAGGTCGTTTAGGAGTATTACCAAAGAATTTCCTCAACTATGTTCCTCACCTTAGAGGGAAAAAAAATTATTTTTTTTTAATGAAAACCAACTTGATTAAAATTTAATATATAAAATGGAAAATTTATGTAAGAATGATAATTTATAAAATTAGGAGAAATAGAAACACGTCGATTGGTTACCGGCCAAAAACGTCGACCGTAAGCAAAGAGAGACAAATCATACATCTAGAAGAAACGACACCGTGTTATAAAGGCCACCGATCATTTCGAGGACGATTCAGTTGTAATTTTAACGCCTCTTTCTCTCTCAGCTCAGGGCTCACTCGCGGCCTATCGTTCCTTTTTCCTGCGGGTGAGTTTGGGAAAGTGGAACATCGATGATCGTCATCATACGTGTAGTCGATTATACTACTGTACTAAATTTGTTGTTTTGTTTTTTCAGCTATATCGTGTTTTCTTGTGCATGGATTTTTCTTTTTGAATTGTAAATGGAAATCGTCGCTTTCTTGTCTATTTGGGTGGGTGATCTCATGTTAAATTGGGTTGGCTTCTTAATAGGATTAGGGGGTTGTTGATATTAATTTCTGAAGCTCACCCTTTTGTTTCCTTAACGAAGTTATGCATATATTATATAGTCAAAATCGTAGGAAAAATTATGTTTTTGCCTAAGTGATTGGTGAACAGCTATTCTCTGTCTTTTGATACTTATTTTAGTTCCATGCTTTTTCGCTTTTGAGTTTTGATCCCTAGCAAAATCACGATCAGCAATCAGAGGCGATGATAATAGTTGTTAAATGGTAGTTGGTGTATTTGTGAATGTACTTGCTATGGAACCTATGAGTGTGTAGATTAAGTTTCTGACAATCTGTTTTAAAGTTCATTTCGATTTAACCATGGTAGCTTGCCACATAATATGAAGTTTTCTGACAGTATCTTGATTAGAATACACAAGTTGCAAGAAAGCTGCTTTCAATGGGATGGGGAAGCATCTACAAACGTCGGGTGAAAGTTTTCACATTGGCTTTGGTTATCTACTTAGATTATAAGGTATGTACCACTTCCTCCTTGCAAATAACAAGTTTTCTCTTTTGCTATTGCAATGCTTGATTATATAATATATGTTACTTATCTTTTCTACATGTTATCTACAGACTCTACAACAGAGAGAGAAATGGACGAAGAAGACAAAAAGGAATGAGCTTTGGGAAAAAGCACATGAGCGCAATGCAAGACGTGTTCTAAATTTAGTAGTCGAGCTTGAAGGTTTATGGGTGAAACTCGGGCAATACCTTTCTACACGTGCTGACGTGCTTCCTCCAGCCTATATACGCCTCCTTCAGCAGCTACAGGATTCTCTTCCTCCACGACCTTTAAAGGAGGTGACTTCACTATATATGTCATCTATGAAAATCTAATACAAACTTTTGTGGTTTTACTTGAATTCTAGAATTTAGCTGTTTTGTTTCTAGTTCCAAGTGTCATAGAAACACTGAACAACAAAATATTGCCTACTAGCATGAAAGTTTTCGGGCAAAAATGTAACAAACTCCCCCCTCCCCTTCTCAGGTTTGTTCGACCATCGAAAGGGAGTTGCTAAAATCCATGGACGATCTCTTCTTGAATTTTGACAATGTGCCTCTTGCTACAGCATCGGTAAAAACCCTTCCTTAAGAATCTTTATAATCCCAATGTTTTATATTCTCACCTTTTAACTTACTTTTTCATGGGGTTCAGATTGCGCAAGTTCATCGGGCAACTCTCAGTGATGGTCAGGAAGTCGTTGTAAAAGTTCAACACGAGGGGATAAAGGAGATTATATTGGAGGTTGTTGTTGGGTTCCGTGTGGGAATCATTGTCATATAGTTTTAGATGCAATCGATGTATATATCATTATTGTGGGTGCTTTTTGCAGGACCTGAAAAATGCAAAGTCTATAGTTGATTGGATAGCTTGGGCAGAGCCTCAATATGATTTCAATCCAATGATAGATGAATGGTGTAAAGAAGCACCCAAGGAACTTGACTTCAATAATGAGGCTGGTATGCTTTTGACAATTTGATAAGTTGGTTTATCATTTCAACGTGTCTTAATTATTTAGCTCTAAACAGTCTTTTCTTGGTCTATGTAGAAAATACTCGGAAAGTTTCTAGGAATCTGGGCTGCAAAAATACACATGATGATAACAACATAAATCGTGTTGACGTGTTAATCCCAGAAGTAATTATGGTATGACTCTTTTCTAAATCCTTCTAATTTCACCTTAATGGTTTATTGCATTTTATTCTTTTCCTCAATAGTTGTGTTGTTGTGCAGTCGACTGAGAGAGTGCTCGTGTTGGAGTACATGGATGGAGTACGCATAAATGACTCCAAAGCTCTTGAAGAACTGGGTGTTGATAGACAAAAACTTGTTGAGGAAATAACACGTTCATATGCTCACCAAATTTATGTTGATGGATTCTTCAATGGGGATCCTCACCCTGGTACCAACTTGTTGTTTCCGATTGTGTGTATTATGTATGTATATAAATGTACTTGTTCTTGTATCATCTGTATCTTGTTTTTTCGTTTCATTGGTTACTATATTAGACATGTCTAATCATGTCCCTCAGATTATTTACTAGTTCGTTTTTGGATCTGCTTTCTGCAGGAAATTTCCTTGTGAGCAAAGCTCCTCCACATCGTCCTGTTTTACTTGATTTTGGGCTCACAAAGGAGCTGTCACCTTCTCTGAAACAAGCTTTAGCGAAAATGTTTTTAGCATCTGCAGAGGTTTGTGCGTTCGTGCCAATATTACTTGTGGTTCCTGATCAACTGATGCCTACACAATTGATGATGAAATCATAAATGAAAAACGTGGCCATATTTTCATATATTCTCAAGGAATCTTATACCGTTGTTATATACAGGGTGATCATGTGGCACTTCTATCGTCCTTCACCGAAATGGGACTTAAGCTTCGGTTAGACATTCCAGATCAAGTTATGGAGATATCAAATGTCTTCTTCCGGACTTCAACTCCAGCAAATGAAGCTCTTGTACGTAATTTTGTTTAATCTGTAATGGCAATGATGTCTTCTGTGCATGTACTGATATTGTCTGGTGAAGCAAAATATGAAATCTTTGGCCGAGCAAAGGACTAAAAACATGAAGGTTCTTAAAGAGAAGATGAAGCTAAATGACAAAGAAGTAAAACGTTTCAATCCTGTAAGTTCAGATGCTCTCGATGTGCCAATTGATTGCTTTGCTAGAAGTAGAAGGATAATGCAATTATTTTTCTTCAGGTTGATGCTTTTCCCGGTGATATAATTATATTTAGCAGGGTTATTAATCTTCTAAGAGGTATTAAATGACTCTCTAAAATACTCGTTTCTTTACACTGTTGTAGTATTTTACTTGGATTTTTATTATGACAATGATCTCAGGTCTATCATCAACGATGAATGTTCGCATAGTTTATGTGGATATAATGAGGCCATTTGCTGAATATGTGTTACAAAGGTGAGCTTAACTTTTTCCCTTCATTTACAGTTATGCTCACCTCATTTGTTCTAACAAACTTTATCCAGCAATGTGAACACAGGACCAGCATACAATCCACAGTGGATCTTCGACTCACCTTCCTTGTCCAATGTTGAAGATAAGCTCAGAAACCTCTTGATTGAACTGGGGAATGCTGATAAAGTACTCGGCATCCAGGTACAAATTCAACCATTATTTTTAAAAAAAATTCGTGTTGTTTGAGTAAAGGTTTTCATCTTAGACCCGTACTTTTTATTAATGATGAAAGCATTTTCTCACATAATGTAACGCTCCATGTATATGATGTTACTTACTAAAACCTCAGGTGTGTGCGTACAAAGATGGAGAAGTAATTATTGACACCGCAGCAGGGGTACTTGGACGATATGATCCAAGACCCGTTCAGCCAGACAGTTTATTCCCTGTGTTCTCCGTTTCAAAAGGAATTACTGCAGGAATGGTTCATTGGCTTGTGGATAAAGGGTAGGAAAAACATAAAGCTAACTGTTTATATTCGTTATCCGATAAACTACTATTATCATATTCAAAATACAAAAACTTGAAGATTGATTTGGTGTACAACTAAAATGTGATGTAATATAACTTTATTTTCTTATATCAGGAAACTGAAGCTTGAGGACAAAGTTGAAGATATTTGGGCAGGATTTGGATCCAATGGGAAAGATAACATACGGGTAAGAGATTGAGCCTATAAGTCTTTTAGATTTGGCTATTAGGTTACTTTACTGTGATTCAAATACATCGAATTATATCAAGTGATCATCTGCCTGATGGTTTCGATTGATTTATCTGCATCAGGTTCATCATGTACTTAATCACACATCTGGTCTGCACAATGCATTGGCCGGTCTCGCACGTGAAAATCCTCTATTAATGACTGATTGGGACGAATGTTTAAATAGCATCGCCGATGCTGAGCCTGAGACTGAACCCGGTCGCCAGCAGTTGTACCACTATATGTCCTTTGGCTGGTTATGCGGTGGCATTATTGAGGTACCATCTATCTTCTTGTTTAGTGGAAATGACATAAATTAGTGGTTCCTTAACTTAAGAGATCACATTTTCAAGTAGCAAACTAAGTAGAAACCAAACTTGAAAGAACCACTTTTCATCTCATCACTGTGCAAAATAAATCATCTCGACCAAGAAATCATTGACGTTGACTCATGCTGATCTGATATATATTCTCATGTACAGCATGCATCAAAGAAGAAGTTTCAAGAGATTCTTGAAGAAGCATTTATTCGTCCTCTTAATATCGATGGCGAGCTCTATATTGGAATTCCTCCAGGCATGTGTTGACTAACATAATTATCCATAGGGATACTTTTCTTTTGACATAATTTACAACTACCAGATATTCTTGATTTTCAACCTAATTCATTTTTTTGATAATTATCATCGTAGGAGTGGAATCTCGACTTGCCACACTCACATCAGATCTGGATGACGTCAAAAGACTCTCAGAGATCACGAAACGCCCAGAATTGCCTTCGAGCTTCCAATCGCAGTTACAAGATGTTACTCAAATGGCTTCTACTCTTCCAGCTATGTTCAACGCACTCTTCACCCGTCGTGCCATTATACCTGCCGCTAACTTACACTGCTCCGCTCGTGCACTTGCAAGATACTATGCTGCTTTAGTGGATCAAGGTACAGTCCCCCCAAAGCACAGTTCTTCTTCGATCCAACCGCAATTGGGAAGCCATGTACACATTCCCAAGTTTCCTGATCCAAAAACATCCAAGAAAAAGAAGGGTTCGAAGAAAGCAGACGAAGTTGATGGTAAAAGCAACGAAAACACAAAGGACGACAAGGGAAAGAGATACGTGAAACTGCAGATCGATGATGATGGTGGAATTGCAAACGAGCAGAACCCTTCGAAGAAACTCTTCTCTAACAGCAGAATCCACGACGCATTCATGGGAATCGGAGAATACGAGGATCAGACGCTTCAAGGGGGGCAGTTTGGTCTTGGTTTTAAGAGGTCGTATTCTGAAGATGGCAAGCTTATCGGGTTCGGCCATTCGGGTATGGGCGGGTCGACGGGCTACTGCGATGTGGACAACAGGTTTGCAATTGCTGTGACTCTTAACAAGATGAACTTTGGCGGCGTAACTGCTAAGGTCATACAGTTGGTATGCTCGGAGCTCAACATTCCTCTGCCGGCAGATTTTTACAGGTTTACGGAGAGGTTAAGTGATGATGGGATGAGCGTAGGCGCGCCTTTGATTAATTGATGGATGGATGGATATGCCAACTTGAGACTTTTTGTTTCTTGATTGAACAGACCAGACTGTTATTTTATTTATACCTCAAAGATTTTCCTGTATTATATAAATATTAGTTAAATAAGTGAAAAAACAATTTTATTGCGGATATTAGTTGAACTAGCTAGACTACTATTTCCAATATCGAATATAAGGTGAAAGCATTGACTGGTTCATGCGAAATAGTTATATCAATCTCTGCAAGAGCCCAAGTGATACAGTAAAAGAAAAAAACTGCTCTAATGAACTTTGTCTATGAATCAATCACAGAATTCACAAACTATATATCCTACGAACACACCATTGTACTTAACTATCTTATTATTGATCACCTTGTTCATTCTTGTCATCGTCTTTAGCCTTCACTTTCACATCTTCATCTGCATCATCACCCTTAGGACTCGAAGAAGCTTCGACTGCAGCAGCAGAAGTAGAGCTAATCTTCGAAGGCAATGATTTCTCCTTGATAAGAAGATTCTTGTTCGCTATAATCAACCTTTGCTTCTTGTTAGTGGGATGCTCTTCTTTTCCCAAATCTTCAGCATTTTCGCTTCCCATATCAAGAAGATTCTCGAAAGATTTCGAATGTCCTTTGTACTGGCTTGAAAGTCCCCTCCTCCTATGTAATAATAGAGCATCAAATACATTATAACGAGACATCATTAATGCATCCCAAATCAAGAACTAAGTACTGCACTACACTCACTTGGCAGGGAGGCATGATTCCATCGACGAAGTGAAACAATCGAGAGCACCACCACCGCTCTGGGCAAGATCGCCTTCGCTGCTAGTCGTATCCACACTCACGAAAGGAGAAGAATCGTCCGAAAGACTTCCCTTCTCCGTTGAATCAGCTGGCTTATTCTTGCCTTTGTCTTCTCCGCCAGATCCCTTCTCTCCGCCAAGATCCATCGAATTAAAGCTTCTTGCCTTTGTTTTCGTGTGGATTCAAAGTAAAGTGATGTTCTTCTTCTTCTTCTACTTCTTCTTTTAAGAGTTGGGTACTGTTTGTTATATATGTTTGCAAACGAAGCGGTTGGTTAGGGAAAATGCGGGAAAATGAGTGCTCAACGAATTTTCATAAAAAGGATCTCCTTTCCTTTTGCTTAACACATAATGACCCGAAATTTCACAATAGTTAAAATTTACTCCTAGCTTTCTGGTACAAGCTAAAATTACTCAATCACCCATATGTCCCTCTACTTCCTAAAATTTACAAAACAGCCCATCTGACTTTAAACTTGAATGACATACTAAATAATGTATAGCCCCTTTGTTTTCACTTGGGCTCAAAGCGGCTCGGCGTTGTTAATTGAGTCAGTGTGCTTGTGCTCGCCGGCATACGTCACGATCAACATCGACGGATCATCGGTTGCTCGCTCCACGTGTTTCTTCGCCGGGCAGCCTCGGACCTTGCTGCATCTGTAATAACCCCTGAGATTGGGACCAGAAAATGTATAAATTATGGTTTGCTGACATTATTTTTATGAACTAGAGAGCTTGATGTGTAGTAATAGTAAATAGTATCCATCTATTTACCTTGGATATGGTGAGCCCTTGATTGGCTTCTGACCGTATTTCCTCCAAGAATACTCATCTTGAGGTATGTCAGCCACTTTCGAACTGATTGCTGGGACTCTAATCGTCCTTTTAACCCTTGCTGATTTCCTGTAAATTTACAGATAATTATTACATTGCTGATTACTTTGTTACTACAAGGAAGAGAAGAGAGATTGAAAAAAGCTTATAAAAGAACCACCTTTACCTCTTCTTACAGTGGCATCGACCCGACCCACTTGTCCTCCCGGCAACACCACCTGACTGCTCATGCTCCAGACACCTCAACGGCGGCGACACATCGCTCGCCGGGAACATCTTCGCAGCCAAGGAGCTACCTCCAGATTTACCGTTCGAAACGCTCCCTTCGCCGGCGGTGATTGTCGACGTTGAATTCCCAGTGGACGTAGTAGATAAGCTCAGCCCCATCGCCGCTTCACTCAGTTCTTTCTTCGAACCGCTGGCTGGCTTCGTAAAGTCAAGGGTCAAAGGTTGATGTGAGAGTGGCCTACTAACCGAGCCGGAGGTGGCAGTGAACAGACTCAACGGTGCCGTTGGCTGGGTCTGTGGCTCAACCGGTCTGCTTCGGAACCGAGCGTGGCCTGTGCGGTTCATGGCGGACTCGACTGTCTCTGCAGTGGCTATGGTTTCAAGGGAATATATATATATAGGAGTGTGAGGGGTAGAAATGTAATTTCTCGAAGAAGGTGGTGGGAGTGGGACACATCACATGGGAAATGGTTGACCAACCTCTGCGACGGACAGCCCCACCACACCACAAAACCCCGTACTTTGTGAGCCGTAGGATTCAATGCGATCACATCGACGGCTCAGATTCTTTTAAATTAGCTGACTATTGACTTCACATCATTGGAAATCTTTTACCATTTTAAATCGCTAAAGATTTGATCTTTCAATAAAAGTAAAACAAATCAAGAAGAGGCACGTTATGACCAAATATTAGTAGTAGACCACATAAATATTATGTAAGTTTTAATACGATTTTCTCACGAGTGTGTGTAATAATGCCACGTACGCCATAAACTAATGCCATTCAAAAGTCAGCATTTCAATTTCATTCAATAATGGCCACTTGATGAAAAATAGTAACCATAGATACCGAAAGTCTTCTACTTTTTTATTCACAAACAAAAAACAAAAAGTCAACAACTTCCTTAATCATGTTGTTTTTTTTTTCACAAAAACTATGAATATCCCAATTAAGCTTAAGCCCACAAATATGCTTGCAATAAGCCCACATAATCATGCTATGAGCTAATTATAACTTTTTTTTTTGCGGGGTCAGATGAATACGTCACAAACCCACCTGACAACGATTGTCATGGGAAATAAATCCCATGGGGACTACTCAAGAAATTGTGGGATTCGATCCCACGACCTAACCCACAAATCCTTAAGGTCTCCTCCCTAACCACCAGGCCAAGGCCTCAACATTTCAACCTTTAAAATTTGAAACACAACAATCTTTTATTTTTCCATACACACACAATCCATGTATAGAAATAAAGTTCATACAAGTTTAGAAACAAACTCTTCAATGTTTGCTTGAGAGCTACCACCCTCCTTCATGGCTCCTATCACAAAATCTCCCAACCTTCTAGCATTTTCTCTCATCTCCTCACCTCTCTCTCCCTCCATAACACACTCCACGCATCTCACAATCTCTTCCTTCATCACTACGTTAGTCTTCGAGTCGACCCGAGCCCTAATCCCGACTTTCCAAACATCCTCCACGAACTTTGCGTTCATGAATTGATCGCTCCACCAAGGCATAGCGACGATGGGCACGCCGAAGCATGAGGCTTCTAAGGTTGAATTCCACCCGCAGTGTGTGATGAAGCACCCTATTGCTCCGTGTGCTAGGACTTCTAACTGCGGGCACCAAGGGACGACGAGCCCTTTCTCAGAAGTTTCTAGAGAGAAATCCTTGGGGAGTTTGTGCTCTTCGGAAGATCGAACGACCAATAGGAAAGGGCTTTTGGTCATCTTAAGGGCTTCTGCGAGTTCGATCATTTGGCTAGCTTCGAGCTCTGCCATGCTGCCGAACGAGGCGTAGATTACGGATTTGTTTGCCCGGTTTTTGAGCCATTCCATGCACGTGTTGTCGGGGTTGAAGAGGCTTAGCTCGTATTCTTTGTCTTGTAATAGGGTTTTGTCCAAGTACATGGATGGTATGGTTGGCCCTATTGTCTTGATTGGTATATGACTTGACATAGTATCCGTAACCTAGTAAATTGTATTATTACATAGACAACACATGGAGTTAAACTCATAATAAGATCCTAGAAAGAATCAAACTACTCATGCTTCTAAACCCTAAAAGTAATGCCAACTATTGAATTCGATAATCGATTATATCTTATTGTTACCTCTTTTTCCAACTCGTATATCGAGTTGACCAACACAAAATCTGCATCCTCGATGTTCTCAAACTGACTGAGAAGCAACTCCAAAGCCCCGGGATGAGATTCTTGATCGACTACAAAAGACGGCAGGTCCGAGGATTTGAGTTCAGGCAAGCCAGGAACAAAGATCCTATCTTTGTCCCGAATGGGGAGTTCCAACCACCCTTTGTAGAGGTGATAGTAGACACCATTCACAGCCGTAGTTTGAGTGAAGAATGCAACCGCGACTATCCCAAACTTCTTAGCAACATCGAGGCTCCAAGGCAAGAGAGGATCGTATATCAAGCAATCGACTGGACGGTTCGAGCTCTGAAGCTTCTCCAAAAGTTCGAACAACGTACGAGTCCCAACTTCTCTAAACTTCTCTATGTAAGGAACGAGCTCTACTGATCCTCGCCCGTCGTCGAAACCGTCGGAGTATGTCTCTAGCGAGATTGAATCTGGGAAGCTTTGTGTTGTTTTGAGCAAGTACTTACTTGCAGCGAAGGTGACGGCGATCCCTTTGTGTAATAAGCGTTTGGAGAATTGAAGCATGGGATTTATGTGGCCTTGAACTGGGAATGGAAGGATTAAACAGTGCTTCCTTTTGGCTTCTTCATTATTCATTTTTTGTTCCTTTTGTTTTTTTTCCTTTTTTTCTTTGATGATATTAAGCAATAGTGTGTGCAAGTGCTAGCAACAAGATGTACATACATACATACATACATAGCCGAATAATGTCGTGTGCTTTGGTGTAAATATTCTCTATTTTTTCCCCCTATTTTTCTATAAAGAGATATTTATGATTGGATAATATTCACCTTGCATGACGACAAAGTGTTTTTCTTACATGAGAGTGAGACTATGTCTAATGCAATTACGTCCATGTGATAGATTGTGAGAAGAAAGGACGAAGTGATGAGGTGTTTTGATAATAAAAGACAGTGACATAAACATTATCTTACAACAGTTTGTAATTTTTTTGGCTACTTAGCCGGCTAGTTTATTTCTTAATTTCACGACTATAATAATGTCCTCAAAATAGATAAACAATTGAACAGTGTTCCATAACTAGTCAAGCAACCTTAAAGCACAATCAAAACAATATCATCATATCTAGGGGTGAGCAAAAATATCCGAAAACCGGATTCCGATCCGATATCCGGTTTTCAAAATCCGAAAAACTGGATATCCGATTTTAAAAACCGGATCGGATATCCGATCCGCTTTATTTTAAGATAAACCGGATCGGATGCGGATAATGGCCAACGTAAAATTCGGATATCCGATATCCGGTTTTATATTTTAAAAAATATAATAAATTAAATAATGATCCAAAAAAAAAACAAGAAAAAAGTGGTCCAACAGAAAAAAGAAAAAAAGAAAAAAAGAGGTCAAACATCTATTATTGAATTGTTAAACAAAATACAATATATAAAATTTATATTATTCTTGCAAAAACGTGAATCGAGAATCGAAAAGAAAAAAAAGAAAAATCAGAGGAAAGAAAGTGAAGAAAATAGAAGAAAGGAAAATGAGAGAACTATCGTGTGAAATTTTATTAGAGTACAATTGTGTAATGCAATTGTTAGATCATATCTAACATATTTATAAACGTTCAGCATCTTATTGTAATCACTAATCAAATACTTTGGTATGTTATTTCAAACTACAATTTTATCCTTTGTATTTTTATTTATTTCAATTATATTCCACAAATTATTTTTTTTATAAATAATAAACATTTAGAATTAAATTTTTATCTATTAAAACTAGGCTTAAATTAAAAATAATTCTTAAATTATAAAATAATATATATATATATATATATATATATATTATAACACACGCATCGAGTGCATTTAAAATACTACTCTATTTTAACTGCGTTTATGTTTTGTGTGAATTATTATGTATATAAATTTTTAGGCGACATATATATGTTTTATTGGTAAGAAATAAGAAAAACGCGCAATTTTTTTGAAAAATAAGAATCAGTTATAAAAAAATAAAGTTCAATTCTAAATTTAAAAACCGGATGCGGATATCCGATTTTAAATATCCGAATGAAACCGGAGCGGATGCGGTTTTCATTTTTAGCTATTCGAAAATACGGATATCCGAATTCCGGATATCCGAAAATCCGGATATCCGCATTTGCTTACCCCTAATCATATCTGCTGCTAAAACAACAAAAACTATCTCACGTTTGTCCAACAAGATCTCATATTCAAGGCCCAAAATGTACAACGTAAAAGGGTCCATGTTAAATAAGGCTGTTGGCCTCGGCAAGAATATATATCTTACGTCCACTTCATGCATAAATATGGAAATATATATATATATAATCCCTTCATATCTTACCAATATATATCGCACGAAAGAAAATAGTAGAATGTCACTAAGCAAAAAAGTCGCATGTAATGAGACTAAGCACCCCTTGTTTTAGGTCCTATGTCCGAGAGCAAAATGCACAAGGAAACATATAGCCAAAGGCAACCTTCGTTAGCCGCCTAGGCTCAAATTTATTATTAGTGGGACTTATTATTTTCAATATATATCTCAAACTATCCCCCAATTTCCCCCTCTATTCTGCATCGGGAAGATAAATAAATATATATATACAGTAAAACCTCTATAAATTAATAACCTTGAGACCATGAAATTTTATTAATTTAGAAAGATATTAATATATCGATAAATTAATATTTTATTAATTAAAAGAAAGATTTGTTAATTTCAACAAATTTAGTATGTATTAAAAATAAATGAATTCATATATGTTTCATTGATTGTATTCATGGATGACTAGTGTGCTTTTTTATTAATATTTTTGCTGGTTTGAATATGTTGCAGCTAGAGAACTTCTTGGCTGCAATTAAAAAAATTAAGAATAAAATCCAATTAGATTTAAATTTTAAGAAAACCCAAATAACAATAGATTCATATTTTAGTAAATCGCCGTAGTATTTATAATTGTAATATTTTATGAATTATTAATTTAGAGTTTTAATGGGACCTAATATTTATAAACGGATTTTTCAAAAAATTATTATCTTATTATCTTATCGAATTTGATGATTTTTTACAAAGGCCCGAATCGGAACTTATGAATTTTATTATTTTAAAGAGTTTATTAATTTATCGAGTATTAATTTATAGAGGTTTTACTGTATATATACTGTTACATGCAACAAAACTTATGATTGAGATATCCATATTGTTTCTAATAGTTACTAAGTTTTTTTAAATTAATGTTGGATTGAAGATTGGTGGGCGGCGGCAAACAAGGATTTCCCGGAGTGGTGCATGGAAGCCTCGACTTTGGCATTAATGGGAAATATCGTTTTCAGTTTTGATAAGCAACATAATATATTTCCTATACAATATAAAAAAATTCCAAAAATATATATTATATATATGTAGTATTAAGGATATAGTTGAACGGATATTACTACTATCACATCATGAATAACTAGGTGCTTGGGTGGTTAATGGGGTTTTCTGTTTTTATTATGCGTTTTATAAATAGTTTTGATCGAAAGATATTTGTGCATTGTCATCATTATTCTCCTAAGTGGTAAGGTAACTACTTTCTTCTAATGACTAATTAAATAATTTTCTTTTAAAATGGTCAATAGTTAGTTTACTGTGGTTTGATTATTACTAAATCAACTTTAGGAAGGATGATCGGACCCATTAATAATTTTTTTTTATTTTTACTCCGAGTATTAAGGATTTTTGTCGGATCCCACTCTTCACTCGTTATTGTCTCCTCAACAATCTTTTATTACATCTGCATGCATGTTTCTTTTTTTTTTTTATTATTATTATTATTATTATTATTATTATTATTATTATTATTATTATTTTCCTTCAATTTTAAACTCATTGTAATTACGCCTCTTCTAAATGAAACGGCCATATTCTAGAGTGCGACAATTAATTGTTATATTTTATTTTCTTGGTCCACAGTCTATTACTTCGATGGTGTAGTCATGAGTTTAGTTTAAGACTTTAATTAATCATCTCCTTATTTAATACCAATAATTGGTGATTGACAATACTATAATTAATTAGCAATAAGTGTCTGCACTACGTGGTCACGTTACTAAAGCAAATATTAGAAAGAAAAAGGAAAACACGAAATAATCAGATTAATTATTCTAATTATATATATTTTATGCTTAAAAAAGAAAATTGAATTAAGGATAATTAATGTGCAAACACGCTGTCATCTTTCTCTAAATGACAAGATATACTACTTCTAATACTCTTTTTTCAATATATATTTTCAATTAATATCTAGTAATGGACCCAATCATAATTCATAACTATCTTATAGACCTCGAGCTGGTTTTTCCATATTATCTTTTAGGGTGTGTTTGGTTCATGGAAAACAGTAAGGAAAGGAAAATGAAATGGAAATGAAGGAAAGGAAAATGAAATGGAAATGAAAAACTATATTTTATGTTTGGTTGATTGAAGAAATAGATATGGAAAAGAAAAGAAAGGAAAATTTAAGTTATTTTTATACTTAAGACTAAGGAAAACTAATTTCTTCGCCAAGTGGTGAAGAAAATGAAAGAAAATCTTATTAAAACTATTTTTCCTCCAATTTTCTTTTCCACACCACTTTCTTCAAACCAAACACATCCTTAGGGCCCTACTATTTACACCCCCACCCCATTTACACCCCCAAAACACTTGAAATTTGTAAAACTCATTTATTTAACTACATGAATTCAACAATAATTATTTTATTATTTATTTTTCATAAAATTCAACATTAATTGCATGAGTTATTCAACAATATTAATTAAGTTATTTTACCAATGATACATCGATACAATATTTAATTTATTTTTTATTATATTTAGAGATGTTCAGACGGTTTGAAAACCGGAACCGAACCGACGGTCAATGGTTCGATTAATCGGGGTCAACAGTTTCGGTTATAATCGGTACCGAACCATTAATAACAGCGGTACCGAACAGTCAACATTTTCGGTTTTTATATTTTTAAAACCGAAAATCGGCGGTTCAAACCGCGGTTAACCGCCGGTTTTTTTATTTCTAAAATAAAAAATAAAAAAAATAATTATTAATGGTCCAGATCTTGTGGCTGTTGAAGATCAACGACCATAATTTACTGACCGTTGGAAAATCGGCGGTTACCTAAAACCGTCGGTTTGAACGAAAAAAAAATTGAAAAAATATTAAAAATATAATGAAAAAAACCAATGTTTCAAACCACAGTTCGGTTACGATTTGAGGTTTTGGTGTAACCAGAACCGACGGTTCCAAATCGAGAATCAAAACGGAAACCGATTGAACACCACTAATTATATTACGCCTTATATGTTAATCGCTACAATTTTATATTAACATTAAAATATTAAAGTTAAAGATTAATATTTAATATTAATATCAAATAAACACAGATGTAGTAGTTTGAAACTGTCTTGCTGAAGTTGTTTGAATTTGTGAAATGGATGCAGTTTGAATTATTGAATAATTACGTATTTTAATTGATACAGTTTGAAATTAGAATTTGTTTAGTTTAATGGTTTCAAATTCATTAGTATTTAATGATTTAAAATAATTAATTTTAAAATTGGTAAGTATTTAATAATTTACTTCACTTATTAATTAGGGGGGTGCAAATAGAAAAAAATGGGGGTGCCAATAGAATTACCTTATCTTTTATTATACCTCTTCTGTATACTTAACAAATTAAATAAAAAAAATGACACAATATAGAAGTGGACTAAATTAATTTAATAAAATTCAACAATAATCAAGTGGGCATGGATCACCATACTTCTTTATTACCATGCCTTTCCAAGTTGACATGTGAAATGAAATACGATGAAATGAAAACTTGGTACCATATATATAGAGGACATAATTTATTTAGTAACTCCTTTCCCTACAATGTCTTAATGCAGTTTTCTTCTATAATCAAAGGTTTATGCAATGATATGTCACAAGGGGCAATGACTACGTGAAAAAGGCCACAAACACACAGCGTAGTTGTACTTCCTATATATAATATGTAATAAAAGACTATAGAAATATTCTTTTTTTTTTTTCTAATTTATGACATTGCAAACTATGAAATTATCACGAACGACTGTTACAACTTACGAGTCCAATTACTTACGTCGATAGCATTTAATTAAAGACCATGAAATTCAGTGCATACGCACGTAGAATGTATTGCTATTGGATCGACACATATAAGTAGGAAGGATGACACAAACGTTTCATATATTTATTTTTTTATTTTTCTTTTTTTATCTTTATATTTTGCTTGCATTAAATTGGCTCCATTACAAACCATGCAATACTTATCCAACATACGAAACGAAATTTTAGTTGAGTTATAAAGTAAAAACTTCAATATTGTGGAGATTATACGTAAAAGTAATAGAAAACTCGAAATTATATAGAAAAAGACGTCACTGACTGCTTATTAATTAATTTCTATGCTGTCAATAATTATATTGTTTATTAATTTTTGTAATGACAACTTTTTGATGTATAATACTATATTCCAACAACTTCGAAGAGATGTCATATTTTAGCCTCGCCTTTGCTTTGCGTTTAGATGAAGAAGAAGAAAGGAGGATCAGTACTCAACGCTCGAACCGTGCGCGTCATTGTCACGCTCATCGGCTCTGCAATGCCAAGCAAGCCATCCATAGCCAGCCAAGCCAAGCCTATTCTAGGTTTCATTTAAATATTAGTCTTCTCTCTCAGTTTCTCACACAGAGACACACAGTGAACACGTTGAACTATGGAATACTATAAAAGAAAGCCATTTACTTGTAATATTTTTGTTTCTCTCAACCAGCACATGCATACACCTCTCTCTCTCTCTCTCTCTCTCTAAACTAATAGTTTTATTATTGTTTCTGCACTCACAAAGAGATTCCATCAGATCTACAGTGAAAAAGGTTGAAAGGCTTCCGACGAACTAACTATTATAGGCTGCTTTCTTTAGCCTTATTGTTGGAGCAGAGATTGCACCTGCCACGTGTTCATGGATTCATCAAGTTAAAGGTCAGCCTTCATTATTACATCCCCGAAGCTCTTTGTGTTTGATTTGTTCATCTGGGATTTATAGTAGTAACTATATCTTAGTTTGATTTACAATGCATGCTATCATGAGTGGAATTGAATTACTCTGATTCCTACGAAGCTGTTTGATTAAATGACTGACATTAACGTTTATATGATATTGAAGAATGTCGAAATCCTCCAAAGCTTCTTCCTTTTCTGATCATTATGTTTCAGCGCTGGCTGATGTTTTCAATCTGATGTTTTACAGACAATCTTAACCTAGCCACTACGAGAACATCGTTTAAGCTTTACGAAGCATCCGAGATGCTAATTTAGTCCCCCCAACGGCATATATATAGCTAGCCTGGGACGAGTTTGTAATAAGGATTGAACACAACATGGGTTGCGAGGTTCAAACCGACCAGCCCGAAGACATGGACATAGTCCTATCTTCCATGTGGCCCGAAGACATAAACGAGGCGGGCCGACAATTCAACATCGAGAACCCAACCACCGCCGATCAAGACATTTTGGAAGATGTCACAATCAAGAAAGAACCCAACGTTGTCGATGTCAAGCGCCTCATGGAGCTCATGAATCACAGCGACAAGGGCAACTGGCAGCTGGATAACCTGGTAAAGAATTGGGAGTACATGCAGGCGAACGCAGTGCGTCTCCTCCGAGAAGAGCTCGACAACCTCAGCAAACAGCAGAGGGAGGTCGAGCTCAAGAAGCTCGAGATATTGGAAGAGCACAGGTTTGAGAAGGATGGTTATGGCGGAGATAAGCGTCCCATTTCGATCCTCGATGAGAACATGAAGTATCTGTATCAGGATGCTCCTCAGAGGAAGAGGGATGTTGTTTGTCGGGACGAGAGGGTCGAAATGGACGGCGAGTACGACAGTCTTTTGTATTGGAAGAAAAGAGCTATGAATCTGGAGAAGCTTTTAGGCGCGAGCATGCAGAGAGAGGAGGTTCTGCTGGCGAAATTGCAGGAGAGTATAGAGAATTTGGAGAAGCAGTCTTCTCCCGTGGAGGAATTATCGCAGGTCTTGAAGAGAGCCGATAATTTCTTGCATTTCGTACTACAAAATGCACCCGTTGTTATAGGCCACCAGGTACTGAAATGCGCGTTTGAATTGTGTCTTGATGATAGAACGGTTCGATTCTTACGAGGGTTGCTTTTATCTTAATTTCCAGGATAAAGATCTGAGGTATAGGTTCATCTTTAACCATTTTCCGAGCCTGCGGGAAGAGGTATGTTAACGTATAGAGATTTTATCTACTCATATTTTGATGATTTGTTTATAAAGATAGAGTTTTTGAAAGAAATGATTTTTTTACTTTACAGGATATTATTGGCAAAACAGACGTCGAGATCTTTACTGGTGCGGGCGTGAAAGAATCTCAAGATTTCAAAAGGGAAGTCCTCGAAAAAGGATTACCAGCAAAGAGAGAAATCACATTCGAAACGGAGCTTTTTGGCGCGAAGACTTTCTTAATATACGTCGAGCCTGTTTTCAGCAAAGCGGGAGAGCCTATCGGTGTCAATTACATGGGCATGGAAGTAACCGATCAGGTAAAAAACCTCATCTTTTCTGAATTCTTCCAACTATTTAAGATCATATTGATTTGCTCTTTAAGTTTGTAGATGTTTTTCGATTGAGTCCGTAGGTGAGGAAAAGAGAGAAAATGGCGAGGATTAGGGAGGAAATGGCTGTGCAAAAAGCTAAGGAAACAGAGCTGAACAAGACGATCCACATCACAGGTAGATAAGACTTTGACAGTTCATTACGGGCGTTTATAAATAGTTCTTTTTTTTTTTTTGTCTCCTTCTTACAAAGAGTATTTGTTCTCACAGAGGAATCGATGCGTGCAAAGCAAATGCTGGCGACTATGTCTCACGAGATAAGATCTCCTTTGTCTGGTGTGGTAAGTATGGCTGAGATACTCTCGACGACTAAGCTCGACAAAGAGCAACGCCAACTGCTGAGTGTGATGCTATCTTCTGGTGATTTGGTCCTTCAGCTGATAAACGACATCCTCGATCTTTCCAAAGTGGAATCAGGTATGTATTTTCTGCAGTCACTTCCTTCTAAATATTTATAAATCTATAGACTAAGTTTTGAATCAATGATTATCTGATTACCTTCGTAGGAGTTATGAGATTGGAAGCTGCTAAATTCAGACCGAGAGAGGTAGTAAAACATGTGCTTCAGACAGCTGCTGCGTCCCTACAGAAATCACTGATCTTGGAAGGAAATATAGGCGATGATGTTCCCATCGAGGTAAAATTATTCATTACTAATTCTCATCCGAATTCAATAAATTCCTGTGATTTCATACATGAAAAAATCTTCGTGTTTTAGGTTATCGGAGACGTATTGAGGATTCGACAGATACTCACGAACTTAGTCAGGTAGGTACCTTTTAAGCTTTTTATTACACAACATGTGTCTGATGATCTTCTATTCTCCTTGTACATGAATGAGTATACATATGAAGATGTTTTTCTTCAACAGCAACGCCATCAAGTTTACTCACGAAGGGAAGGTCGGAATTAAACTCCGCGTTGTCCCTAAGCCACACAATATGATAGAAGAACTTTCGAACAATCAATCTTCAACAGAAGCAGATGAACAGAATAGCATTAATTCTGAAGAGCAAGTTGTGTGGATGCGTTGTGATGTTTATGACACGGGAATTGGAATACCAGGTATTTTAATTGTATACGTGTGTACATATATGTGTATATATATATATATATGTTGTCGTTAAATACATGATTCACATGCAACAGAAAATGCCATTCCTACTCTGTTCAAGAAATACATGCAAGCTGGCGCTGATACTGCTCGGAAGTACGGTGGCACAGGCCTCGGCTTAGCAATATGCAAGCAATTGGTAATGATTGTATGCCCAAAAAAGTGATAGTTGGTAGCATATACATTGATTTTTAGACCGTTCTAATGATTTGTCAAACTCATAGGTTGAACTAATGGGGGGACATTTAACAGTATCAAGCTTAGAACACAAAGGGTCTACCTTTACGTTTGAGTTGCCTTACAAGATCTCGCCTATCGCTGATACATCAGATGATTCCGAGGAACTATCTGACATGGAAAACAGTGAATCAATCGACGAAGAGAAAGAAGACGATCTTCGTTCTGGTGTTTTTATGTTCCAACCACGTGCTTTGAAAACGTTACTTTCATCATCTCAAGTTAGTCAAGGAAGAATCCAAAAGCTTTCTCCATCAGACTACGAGTTTAATCTTCTGGAGGACTCACCATCGTCGTCTAGCATTGTTACGCACAAAGAGATCGATTCAGAAGAAGATGGTTCTTCATCCCACAGTACGGTGGAAAAACCAACCGAACAAGCAGTGATTCCTCACAGTCACAGCTTGAGTTCAATCGATCAATCCACGAATGATCAGAGCAGAAATTCAAGTCCTAGTATGGCAAACGGCAGAATCTTAGAGTCGTGTTCTTCTAGTAATAGTCCAGAAACTTCTAAAGCCGAAGAAGCAGCAGGAGCAGCGGCAAAGCCTAAAATCCTTCTGGTGGAAGATAACAAGATCAACATCGTGGTCACAAAGTCAATGATGAAGCAGCTCGGGCACAGTGTAGACGTCGTTATGAATGGAGCCGAAGCCGTACGTGCCGTCCTATGCAATAGCTACGACCTTGTCTTCATGGTATATCATATATTAACTAACAGGCTTGAGGGCTTTTTTCAATGGTTTAATTTTCATACTGTTTCCTCAGAGAAATGAGACTTTTTTTTCTATAGGATGTGTGCATGCCTGTGATGGATGGTCTTCAAGCCACGAGATTAATCCGATCGTTCGAAGACACGGGTTCATGGGCCGAGGCAATAAAAGCAGGCGTTGATTTATTGCAACCGTCGCCTCCTCAAAATCCATCATCTTCAAATTTGCGAAAAAGGATACCTATCATAGCAGTAAGTTCTTGTCAACGGTCCATTCCATACAACAACTAGTTATTTTTTTTGTAATAATTCTTGATATATATATATATATATATATACACAATATGCAGATGACAGCCAATGCATTATCAGAGAGCGCGGAGGATTGTTATGCAAACGGGATGGACTCGTTTGTGTCCAAACCTGTGACTTTTCAGAACTTGAAACAGTGCCTACAGCAGTTTTTACCACAGTAGTAGCACATATAATGATCGATCTTGTACATGTAATCCTGAGTTAGGACAAAGTTTTGACATCAGTGTATGTATGTATCTATGTATGTATATTACTCGTCTTTATTTTGAACATATTTCTCTTTGGGTTGGAACCTACGACAGAGTCGACGTAGAGTATAACCATGAATAACTAAAAAGATGTGCACTGCACAGCATATAAGTTCGCCTTTCCAAGTCTAAATGTTAAAATGGGATGTTTTAAACGATCATCGAGATTTTACTACGTTGCTGAATCAAAAAGTCAAGTGAAGTCCAGAAGCTGTTGATCAACGAGGAGTTCTGGTGAGTTTTTTTGTTTTTTCTTTCTTTAAAGTTGTTTTGTTATTAGTGGATAAGTGTCTGGGTGAAGTCTATTACATATGAGATAATTGTCTTTGCGTCTGTCTATATTGGTAATGCTTTTTGAAAAGCTAGTTTTTATGTTGTTGCTATGCTACGGTTCTGCTGCTAAATGGAATTGTTTCTACAAGAAAATCTAGAGATAGAACACAAACCATTGCCTTGCCTCCTCATTGCCATTTGCGCGTCAATGTTGGTTCGAATTAACAAGTATTCCGTCTTCCCTTGCCTGCTGATGTCCTCTTTGGGTATCTTGGTCACTGTTCGTTGGTTCTCTTCGGTGATGCAATTGCAATATCCACGCGTTGATCAGCTTGAGTAGGTAGGTTATCAATATGTGCAGAGTTGGATGAACTTGTCGAGGGGTTTAACAGTTTGTTATCTTCAATAATCACATTCTGATCGGCTTGAGTAGGGTTTGGTTGGTCGCCGTTGCTGTCTGTTGATCTTGAGACTCTACCAATATCTTCTTCTTGGATAAGGTTTGATTGGTTGTTATCATCATTTGTTGATCTTGAGGCTTCTTTCTGTTTTTGATCTTGAGGGTTCTGATGTAGAAACTTGGTCATGTAGACTATGAGGACTATAAAAGAATAACCGCCGACGATCGCAAAAAGTCCCCAGAAGCTTTCGAGCCCGAGATTACTGAATGTAATTCGGCTATTAGAATCTTGATACTTAGTCTTATCTCCGAACCATTTTCTTTCGGTTTCCGTCGTCTCATTACCTTCGGTTGCGTTTAGTATTGCTCTTGAAACATCCGATGCCAGCGGAGATCCTTTAGGGAACGCCTGCGTTCGGCAAAGGAAAAAATTAAAAAGGTGTAATGCTCTTGTTTTAGCTGTAAAGAGTAATAAGTCGACGGTAAGGTTGAGGTTACGTACAAAGGCAAAACCGCCGTTCTTATAAGTCGGTTTGATGGTGGTGTACTTGGTGCCATGACTGTCAAGAAAAAGCTTCATGTACGGAATCTCATCGAAGGCAGCAGCTACAGTACCGCTAGAGAGAAGCTCGTCTAGATCGTCGGTCGAACCGTAAGCCAAAAGTCTTGATTCTGGGAAACCGATATTTTTCAGCAGCTCAAAAACAAATGAACCTGAATGGTAACCTACGGTTCGGTTGCTCATCAGAAGATCGTTCAAGTTTGTAATGCTGGGTTGTAGCTGGCGAACCGTTAACAGCGAGCTAAGACTGGCAGTGTAGCTCTGTGTAAGTATTAGGACCAGCAAGAACCACATGATCAGCACGGATCTAGTCCAATTGCTGTTTATCCTCTCCTCTGTCGAAACATAAATAGCATAGCTAGGCTTTGTACTCACTCACTATCTACTTTCATTGACTAGAATGTAATAGAAACATTGCTGTGATTTACTTTACTTACTGTGGGCGAAGACCATGGTTGAGAAGGCAAACCAGAATACCATGCCTACTTGATTGGAAGGCGAGCCTCGAAATTCATGGTTGTTTCTGCGCTCAAGTGTCCAAACCAAAAGCCCCATTAAAACGAATGAACCGAAGCTTGTAAACCAAAGCTGCCAAGTTAGTGGCTTCAAAAATGCCCATGGATTACTCCTTTGATCGTCTACGCTTGGAACGACGATGTAGACTTCAGATTCACTATAAGGGAGAGTGAAGTCAACATAATGCGCCCTGTTTGCCACAATGGTTATGTCTCCAACTGCAGCGTCAAAGTTCTGCGCGTTGACGTTATAGAGGTTATAAGATATTTTTCAGACAAACAGAACAGAAGATGGAATATAATAACACTTACTCCGAGGTATACTTGGTACACCAAGTCGTTGTAAGATCCAGCCATCTTATGGTCGGTATCAGCAAACGGAATGTATTCGTACTGTACGCCATATGAGAGTTTTCCCATCACTGATTCAAAAACATCAATGCAATATCCTTTAACTTGGGTCGAGTCGTCGGGATTCCAAGTAACCGAAAGGAACTCAGTGAGTCGATCCTTTATTGGCACTCCTATCTTAAGTTTCTTACCATTCGTTGGGATCACCCAGCCCTTTGGTGGGATTGTTGTCTCCCCAGGCCATGTAATGGATCCTAAATTAGATCTTCTTGATTCTGCGCTACTGTTTGATTGATTTAAGTCTCTAACGATTCCGTCCTCCTTCGTCCAGTACCCTACCACACGGTCGCCTGGACCAATGAAGTTGATTATCTCATAGGGAGGTGATCTAAGTTGGCCATCATTGGCTACACTGAAATCTCCGGCTAGCCCTTTGAAAGATGCGTTTCGTAAAGCCTTAGCAACCTTCGGACCGGCCCTTGAGACTCCAAAATCTTCGTAGTTCGTTGTAGCGTTAGAGGTTGTAAACGTAGTGCCTGTCGACGCTGCGTTTTCCACCGCCAAGGCAAGTGCCACGGCCGAGTCATAAGCCCAAAGTCCAAAGATGTTGAGATCCGAACTATGTTGATTCCTCGCCGTCTTATATTGGCTGGTAAACCTGCTGAGCTCACGTGAATTGGGGACATAAGGTCTTACGCTGATTACTCCCGACATTGACTTCTTGACAGAAGGATCAAGCGAGCTCAGTTCATAGGTCATGCCGTCGGTTATGATCCATGCGTATCCTTTGCTCATCATTCCTACTTCTTTGGCTTTAGAGAAGAGGCGAGCGCCAAGACCAGTCAGCATATGAACGACAAACACCCTTGTTTGCATCGTCATCAACTTGTAGAGCTCTGCGGCGATTTGATCGTCGGTTGCCGACGGTGAAACGGCGCTTCTGTAAGGTACGCGGGCGTTTATCTTCTCCAAAGCATCGCTTAGAAATGGTATCATCCCTTCGCCAAACTCGTTGTCCACGTAGATTGGGACAACTTCCCTCCAACCAAAGGCCTGGACGATCGAAGCTATGGCTTGAACTTGCGACGAGTCGCCTAAAGCACCTTGGATGAAATACGGGCTTCGTATCGATGTAAGAGAAGGGCTCGTGGCTGTAAAGGTGATGACGGGGACATTTGCTATGTGTCCGAGGCGTATGACGAAACTGGCCTGCGATGAGGACAAAGGACCTATGATGGCCTGGACTTGGACATTCTTGAGCAGGTCCAAAACTGCATGGCATGCGTTTACCAGACATTCAATCAAATTGAAAGATCAAAGCTATTTATTACCCATCTACAGCTAAATCCATGTAATAATCACCTGCAAAAGCTGCGCCAACAACGTCGTTTTTTGAGTCCCTGGCGTGGAGAACAATCCGAGAGTTGTAATGACTATTTGATGCGTAGAAATCCCTCAGTGCCATTTCTATGCACTTGAATCCCATCCGCCCGACGTAATTCTCCATGTCAAGAACCACACCGACCTTCACAGGGACGGTTTCGTCGAGCGCAGCAGCGCTTTCATTCGCAAACAGTGCTGAGAAAGAGAATATGATGACAATAATAGAGAGCTTTGAAGCCATTGCCAATGAGTAAATATGGTTGAGATTTTGTTGACAAGTAGACAATGTTTGTGCTTTGTAGTTCTTGAAATTTCATGCCGTGGAAACACTATTTCTTTATTTATTACAATGTGATGTTAGGAAGTCAAATGTGAGAGATGCACACTAATTTCCTTTGGTCAATTTTTTTTTTATTTTTCTCAACAGTTGTCCCTTGCAAATAATATAGAAAAACGAACGGAAAAAGCCATGCAACATCTCATTTTGTTATCGTTTACCAAAAACCTTGGAATGCATTTTGTCAACTTTGAATTGGTTGGAGTTGATTTGATTGATGCTAAGACAAACTTGACTTTATAAGGTTAACTAGGATTGGTCGGACATTTCCATCATCCACCATCACTGTGATTTTGAGCCTTTTTCATATCTCATAAAACTCATTTTAGGTCCATCTTGGAATACATATATACATATATATATATATATATTTCAGCAGAAAATAAAGCAAATGGAAGACAAGTAACATTATATTTTGCCTAGCCTACTATATGTTTAGATTCCCAGATTATTCAGGTGACCGTTGAGCTTCTTCTCCTTGACGATGTATTAATTCTATTTCTTGCGCCGCATTTGATGCATAACCTTGTTGAGAACGTATATTTTGCTGGTCAGGACTTGAGAAAGCTGATGTCTGAGTTGTAACTGTAACCGTTGAAGAAGGGTTCGGCGGGCTAGAACGGCGATTATCGAGCGACGATCTTAAACCGGTCTGCATGCAGTCGCAGCCATCTCCGTCGGCTGGTTTCTCCGTGAGTAGTCTTACAACGTTCCTGAAATCATGAGCCGACGGGTCTCTGCCGACGAACCTGCGGATCAGCTCTCTTGCATCGAACCCGACGTCCCGATTCTGACGTAGAAACCTTACTGCGTTGGTCGCGACGGCTAAGAAAGAAGCGATCGCCACGATAGTGAAAAGTCCCCAGAAACTTTCGAGGCCAAGGCTGTTGGACGACGTCACTTCGCCGTTGGAATCTGCGCATACATTGTTGTTTCCGAGCCATTTTCTCTCGATCTGCGTCATCTCTTTGCCCTGCGTCACGTTTAGTATCGCCCTCGAAACATCCGCCACAAGGGGAGACCCTATCGGGAACGCCTGCATATATGGAGCGGCTGGTAAAGAAAGAGACGTAAAAATGACGGGCGATATGCGTACAAAGAAAGAAATGCTCGCCGCGTACGAAGCCATAACCGTCGGTCTTATAAATTGGATCCACCGCGGTGTACTTGGAGCAGTATCTGGCGAGGAAACGCTTCATATACGGTGTCTCGTCGAAAGCAGCAGCTATAGCACCGTCGGTGAAAAGTTCGTGCAGCATCTCTGGCGATTCGAAAGCCACGAGCCTCGATTCTGAGAAGCCCATGTTTGTTAACAGCCCGAAAACGAACGAGCCACTTTCGTAGGCGACGTATTGGTTGTTCTTCAGAAGATCGTCTACGCTCGCAATGGTAGGTTGCAGCTTCTGAAGCGTTAGCATCGAAGTGAGGCTAGCCGTGTAGCTTTGAGTTAGTATTAGGACCAACAAGAACCATATGATGAGCACAAATCTGGCCGAGTTGCTTATTATCTTCTCCTCTGCAGAAAGATTGGCGGTGGTTTATATTCGGCGTAAAACTCGGAATATCAGGCAAAGAACGTACTCATTAAATACTTACTGTTGGCGAAGACCATGGTCGAGAAGGCAAACCAGAAAATCATGCCTACTTGATGCCAAAACGGACCCCTAAACTCGTCGTTTATTCTATGCTCAAGAATCCAAACGACAACCCCGACCAAGACGAACGAGCCGAAACTCGTCATCCAAAGCTGCCAAGTCAGCGGCTTCAGAAATGCCCAAGCATTATGGCTTTTATCGTCCTTGATCGGGACAACCATGTACACTCCAGATTCAGCGTAAGGAAGGGTGAAATCAACATACTTCGATCTGTTTGCTACGATAGTTATATCCGCAACCACGGCGTCGTAATTCTGCTTCAAAGCGCATACAGAAAAGAAAGTTAACGGGCAATGGATGTTTCAGACGGCAAAAAAAAAATGGGATTTTTTTCTTATAGAGCTTACGCCGAGGAATACTTGATAAACCAAGTCGTTGTAACTCGTCGTCACGTGGCTGGAATTAGCGAAAGGAACGTAGTCGTACTGCACGCCGTACGGCAGTTTTGCCATGACTGCGTCGAAAACATCTATGCTGTACCCTTCGACGTTTGTAGAATTGTCACGATTCCAAGTGACGTTGAGAAACTCAGTGAAGCCAGTCTTTACTGGCACGCCTATTCTGAGCTTCTTCCCATTCGTGGGGATCACCCAGCCCTTTGATGGAGTTGTCGTATCGCCGGGCCATATAATGGATCCTAGCTTGAACCTCGAATTAGCGGAAAACGTACCCTTGTTGTCATTCTTTGTCGGGTTTAAATCTCTTACAATACCATTCTCTTCTGTCCAATAGCCTACCACCCGAGCGCCAGGGCCAACGAAGTTGATTATCTCGTAAGGAGGCGATTGGAGCTGACCGTTGACTAAGCTAAACTTTCCCGCCAGCCCTTCGAACGACGTCCTCCGTAAATCCCGAACCAGCGCTGTCCCAGACGTGGAAACTCCGAAATCTTCGAGGTACATTGAATTTTTCGATACGTCGGAGGCTGTGAATGCTAGTGCACCATTATTTGTTAAGGCTGCATTTTCGACAGCCAAGGCTAGCGCAGTGGCTGAGTCGTAAGCCCATAGACCAAAAATGTTGAGATCTGAACCATTCTTCTGTTGCATCGTTTTATATCGAACGGTAAAATTTTCTAGCTCTTGCGAATCGGGGACATGCGGCCTGACGCCGATGACTCCTAGCATGGACTCCATGACGGAAAGATCGAGAAAACTCAGCTCATTAGCCATGCCGTCCGTTACTATCCATACGTAATCTTGGCTCATCATTCCAAGCTTTTCGGCTATGGTGAAAAGGCGAGCTCCGAGCTCCCTCAGCATGTGAACGACAAAAACCCTCGTCCGCATTGTCATCAGCTTGTAGAGCTCCCCAGAAATCTGATCGTCCTCGGCCGACGGCGAGACGACGCTTCTGTAAGGCATGTCGGCATTGACTTGTTCCAAAGCGTCGTTTAAAGACGGAATAATCCCTTCTCCGAATTCATTGTCCACGTAGATGGGGACGACTTCTCTCCAGCCAAAGGCCTTGACGATCGAAGCTATGGCCTGCACTTGGGACGAGTCGTTTAAGGTAGCTCGGACGAAATGTGGGCTTCTCATCGACGAGAGAGAAGGGCTCGTGGCCGAAAAGGAGATGATAGGAACGTGGGCTTTGTCTCCGAGACTAACGACGAAATTGGCCTGCGACGAGGACAAGGGGCCTATGATGGCCTGGACTTGGACATTCTTGAGCAGCTCCAAAGCTACATGTTAGAAAGAGCTTCAGTCAAGAACCCATTGCTCAACTACGTCGTTATATTGCTATCATTATACGACGATTATTCGGTTCTACAGTTCTTACCAGCAGAAGCTGCTCCGACGACATCGCCTTTAGAGTCCCTCGGGTGGATAACGAGCCGAGACTTGTATTGGCTATGCGCGGCGTAGAAATCTGACAGCGCCATCTCTATGCAGTTCGAACCCATCTGACCGTCGTGATTATCCATGTCGAGGACCAGCCCGACGTTTACTGGGACGGTCGGATAATTCTGCGCCAAGCCCACATTCACGAAAAGAAGGAATAATACTGTAATAACAGCAAGAAGCTGAGAGAGTTTCTTCTCCATCACCATTATTACTATGTGTTTTGATTATCGTGGAGAAGTCATATTATTGTGTTTATAGTAAGATATATCATCCATCATGCCAATGGCCAATGGAATGTAGGACCCAAAACCTATTTATTATGATTGCGATGTATCTGCATGGAAAATAAAATACGCAGAAATGTTAAGGAATCTCTGGTTAGACAAGAACTTGACTTTGAAAGATTCTATGTAATGATATATTACACATAGTTTTACTCGGTCTTGCTCGAAACATACGCTCAAATTTCTTATTCAATATTTTTAATATTCTCAACCACTAGGTTCTTTCTATTGACATAGATTTTGGTTTGGATGTTCTAATCATATTTTTCATCAATAAAATAAAAATAACAATTTACTTTGACTTTGGATGCATAAGGAAACACAATAATTCTCTTTTGTAAAAAATAAAAAAATTAAAATGTTTGTTAGTACATGGTCTGCCTTAAGGAAGTTCTACAGTCAAAACGGCATATGTCAAAAATGGAATGTTCTCTCTTTTACTCATGTAATATAATATAGTATAACTTTTTGTCTTTAGTGTTTGACCAATTGTTTGTGTGATAAAGAAAATTAATAATAGGGTTAAGTGGTCGTCAAACATGAAGAACCATACACTGTTTTTACACACAAGATTTTTGCAATATCAATTATGGAAATAAGGATAAACTTTAAGAAAGAAAAAACATAGATGATTTACAATAACCTTGACTTCTCATCAATAATGAATTCATTTTATTGGCACACAATTATTATTGAATAATCCCAGCATATAAACAAAGAACTATATTACTGTGATTAAATAAGATGCTATTTATATCAAAGAAAACACACAACAAATTGTTTTCCATTTGAAAACAAAAAATAATTAAATGCCAAGTGGTCTAAGGTTTCTAAAAAGTTGGAAATATCTTCATCAATGACGAAGAAAATAGTCATATTTACCAAATGCAAAAACTATAATTAAATAATACATTGACCTTATTAATAAGACTGAATTATCAGCATATTACGTTCCATATAAAACGTTGCCCGGCACACAGTCCATTCACATCGTCTTTACATTACATCTTTTATTACTTCTTCCTAAATCTTAATAGTGTTCTGTCTAAATGTCGAACTCAGCAGCAGCTGTTGGGAATAGCAACGCTTTATTCAAAAAAGCCATCGAACTAAGCATATCGGACGTAAGCATACTAATTTTCTCTCCTTCAGGCGCACCTCACTCCTTTTTCTTGCCAACCAGAGACTATAACTTCGATGATTTATCAAAGCCACTTGGCAATTATGAGAGACTTATCAAGGCCCATCGACGAGTGATGATCGAGAAGGCCAACAATACGCTCGACACTTTGATGGAGCGCAAAAAGCATTTGAAAGAAGCAGCCGAGAATGAAGAGGGAGGAGGGGCATGGAGAGACATGGTGGATGATGAAGGTTTGCGCAAAGAACAATTGAAGGAGCTTAACAGACTGTTCGACGATGTCCAAATGCGCACGACGAAATATTTCGAGGATATGCAGAAAAATGGATAGACAGATTATTATGATGTTTCATGAAACCCTACTAGTGAACATGCTTTTAGCTTTTACTACAACATTATTAAACCCAAGCATCAAGGAAAAAAAAAACGACATAAAAGATGAGTAACTTCAGTACTTCACCATCAAATTATTCAGGCGAAGATAGAAAACCGCCCCCCTAAAGATCACTTCTCTTTCCCGTATAGAATTTCTCAAGATTGCGGGGATATATGAGATATATATATATATATATATATATATATATTTACCTTAATATTTGCTGACTATATTTTAAAATCCCATAAACATCGACAATGCCAGGAGGGAACACAGGATCGGTGGCAGCTCTTACATTACAGCAACTCTTGCCACGGCGACGACATTCACCGGCGGAGTAAGTAGTGGGCCCACCAGAGGGATCTGACACAGCGATTTACAGCGCTGGAAAACCTACGAGGATAAAGATGAACCAATTAAAAAGGAATTTTAATGACTGCTTTGTGCTACTATTTGATTAGAAAACAAAGATTCTGTTAACTAACTAGACAAGCCCCTTTCAGTTAGGTCCTGACGATCCGTGAGAGAAAAGACCAGATATCAATATGTTAATGGATCGAATGGAAAATACATACCGATTAAAGATTGAAAAATGCAATTAAACTACCATCTCCAATGGAGAGCCGATTATGCCAAGAGGCAGGTTCATATTTCCAACATGGCGAGTTCCGTATATAAATCCAGGCCTCAGGATTACTCATGGAAAACAAAAAGTTTGGTTCGATTAAGATTTGAAGTATGGCAAAATCTGACTGAGAAGGAAGAGCAGAAGAAAGGTCGACAAACTTGAGGTAACATGACTTATCATCAGTGATAAGACTTATGTTGGTGTTCACCATGAATCATGGAAAGGTGATAAGAAGACATTTTGGTGAATCGAGTTTGTGCATCTATTGTGAGTGAGGGAAAGCGAGTGATTACCTCCATAAGGATACCTGGTGAGCAGCTCTGTCTCAGCAGCTCTCTGCAGAGCAAGAGATTATAAAAATCAAACCAGGGAAGGAGTGAAAACATCATTTGACTTGAAGGATTTTTTTAAAGAAAGTTTCTTAACCAAAGATTAACCGAAACCAAAGGTTTAAAACTGTGGTGTTACCTTCCCCTCGTAATACCCTTGCAACAGATAATTTACCAAGCCAAAGTCAGCAGCAAAAATGTAAACAAATCTCTTCACTCCTGCAAATGAGAGGCATGATAATATTTTAATATAAACAAAAAAAAAAAACTTTCCGGCATATAGGATCAAAGGCAAAAAATTTCAAAAAACATAAAACGAAATGCACACAGCAGTTTAACAGTGAATATGATTCTTTTCATCCAAGGAGAAACAGTATAAAATAAATATTTCTTAGCACTGAATTCCCCTGATAGAATGTCGATATCAAGCATGCCCTCCACGCAACAGAACAATGGAATGCGAGTAAACCATTAATTATTACTCTCATCCAATGATCGTTATTACCTTTTTCTGAAGAAGCTCGAATAGCATTCATATTTGCTGTGCCATTGACTTTGTACATCTGGGACTTAGAACCAAAAAAAACCCCAACACAAGAAATCTGCAGAGGCAAGATACTGAAATTATAAGAATGAAAAACTTGCATGAAACTGGGGACTTAGATAAATATGGTGGCTTTAAAAATGATTAGGCACCCACAACTGAGGTTACTCCATTCAGAGCATCCTTCCATGAATCTGTCGATAAAAGGTTACCTTCAAGCAGGAAAAAACATCAAAAAGTAAGTTTTCTGGATTTATCTGTAAAGATAACAGAAAAAAAAAAAAATCTCAGCAACCAAAAAACCTTGATGCCATGTCACATTGTTTGCCCATGATTCTTGTATTGAGGACCTACCAGATCTGCGTGGGGCAAATGAATGGTGTGAGAAGCACGGGTGAGGCATATGCAACCCCTTCCTCAAAAATTTGCTAAAGGATACATTTCCTTTCCAATCAAAGCCTCAGTATTCAGATATGCAAGTATTAAGTAAATCATGTCTATGTATAGCATCATAATAAGATCTAAAGAATAATTAGTACGAATTGAATAATTCATCTATATTCATACAGCAAGAAAAGAGAATTGAATATGGTGCTGGCCTACAACCAGAGTACTATTTGGTGGTTATTGATATAAAGAAATAACCAGGTCATAATGAAGATATATGTTCAAAAGTGGAACTTTGGAAATGCATTTGAGGTTAAAGAAAACAAAAGAAACTGCAACCAAAGAATGCTTGGAAACTTTCGGAAGACAGACATTTGTTAAAGTGCTTACTGATTTGATAAATAAAATTTAAGACGTCACCGCAACAAAAAACAACAATCTCGTCAACGGTCCAAGACATAAGAGTTTGTACTACAAGTTCATAGATCCCTTCAAACAAAAACACAGTCAACCAATATCACCTGCTCAGACTGGACACGTATTATTACTGACCACGAATGAAGCAAATTATTCGAGCAATGCTAAGCATATTCAACCAAAAAATTAACATTTCTGCCAAATTCCTCCCATCCCTAACTTTTCACTCCCAATCTCCACATTGGACATGACAAATCAAACAAGAAAAAAGGTCAGAAATTTAAGGTCGGCAGAGGCACGGAATCACACCAACATCTTGTGGAGCAATTTATAGTCACTAAACGCCCAGCTGATCACGATATCACATTCTGATTCCAATCCTAAGAAACGTAAAACAAAGTGGGCAGCCATTTTCGCGACAGATAAGTCCAAACTACATTCCCATTTGCATTCCTCTCACTTAGTTCCAAACAAAAAGAACTGAGCTGAGCTAAAAACAGATCACCCCCAGCATCGTCCAAAATAAGAACACGAAAACAAACCAAGAAAAAGAAAGGCAAGAACATACGAGAATATTGACAGCGTTAGCTTCGAGTGACGAATCAATGAAAACTCACTGAATACTCTCGCTCTCGCCTTTGTTTCCTCATAACAAAAATAGTTTGATCGTCAGCCCAACAAGGATGGCCCATTAGCGTGCTTTCGGCCCAACGTGTACCTAACCCAAATTTATATGGACCAAACGTTGGTGGAGCCCAACAATATATTCTCCTCTATGTAACGAATAATAATAGTAATAAATAAATAAAAAAAGAGTATAGAGTTTTATATATAAATAGATTAGATTAGATGACATTTGACAATAAAAAAAGCTAAATTAATAACTATATTTGATATATTTATTACTTGCGTTCATTGGAATATCTTTTTCGAAGCTTTAATCTACTGGTGGGTGCCCATGGTTTTGTAATTTGGTGCCTTCTTATCCTCATAACAATGCTTTATGTCATGTAATAACCCTCTTTAGGGAACAAATGCACCATTTTATCTTTTTATTTCATTATTTGTGACTTGTTACGTAAGATTCTATCAACACACATATATATATATATATATCTATTATGAAATAATTAAATAATGTGGATGTTTTAAATAATAATATTAATTAAATGATAAGATGAGGTGTTTAATTGAAAAGTTTGTATTTTAGTGTGATGTGTATAATTGTAATTAATGTGATTAGTTGTAATAGTGAATTATTAGTAGTATAAATAGGTGATTAGAGTTCATTGTAAAACACATCAAGTATTGAAATACTTAATCTCTCTCTAATCTCTCTCTCTTTATTATTATAAGCTATATTATCATTATAATCTTAATATAAGTATAATTACAATAAAATAATCTTAATATAATATTAATCACAATTAATATTTTTATAACACGTTATCAGCACGACCGCTCTCCGTCGTCAAGATCAACCTCCGTCGAAGATCTCGTACGAGTTTAGTCAAGGTATGGTAATTTAATTTTTAATTTATACTAATCATATATTAATTGTGATTAATTTAAAAATATATATTATAAAAGTATTATTTAAAGGTTTTATAACTAAACGCCAATACCCGAGTGGTTTCGCGGAATATCGTTCACTACAAGTGACGAGAGGTCCAGGTTTCGATCCCCGTGGAGGCGTGTGGATTTTTTTTATTTATGCACGTACACAACACAAGCCCACGAGGTCTTGCGGTAATCCCAACCTCAGTAGCGGCATATTATTAATCTTTCTTTAATAAAAAAAAATATCGTTTTATACAACGATGGATCTTCTACTCCTTACATTATTTACGGTGATCCTTTCCGCTATGTGGATAATATTTTTACCAATGTTTTTAAAATATAATTATTAATTGTAATTTCTTTAATATTATAATTACTGAAATATATTTTATTTTGAAGGATGTCGCTCTGTCCGATGTTTGATCTTTTACTTATGATTATTATTACGGCGACACTGATCTGGATGTGGATATCATTTTTTATAAGAACTTTTACAAAAGAAGATACAAAAGAAGATTTAAAAGAAGATTAATTATAAGTTTTTTTTTATGTAATGTTTTAATAACATGTTTTGTATTTTATTATAGTAATATGTCGAACTTGGCGAGCCTTGAGTTTGTTGCACTCGATATCACTGGAAAAAATTATTTACCTTGGTTACTAGATGCTGAAATCCATTTGAAAGCAAAAGGCTTAGGTGACATCATTGATCCCACGAAAACCACAACTGAACAAGACAAGGCGAAAGCTATGATTTTTCTTCGCCACCACATTCACGAAAATCTGAAAGTTGAATACTTAACAGAAAAGAATCCAGCTGAGTTGTGGAAAAATCTGAAAGAACGATATGGCCACTTGACAACTGTTATTCTCCCCAATGCAAAGTACGAATGGCTGAATTTACGATTGCAGGATTTTACGTCGGTAAGTGAATATAATTCTGCCGTTTATAGAGTTACGTCCACGTTGAAATTATGTGGAGAGACAATTACTGATAACGATATGCTGGAGAAAACATTCACCACATTTCATCCACATAATATGATATTACAACAGCAATATCGGGAGAGAAAATTTAAAAAGTATTCCGATCTAATTTCTTGCTTACTTTTGGCTGAGCAAAATAATGAATTGCTGGTGAAAAATCACGAATCCCGAACGACTGGTTCTACTGCACTCCCTGAAGCGAATGCAGTCAAAATTAATAATGACAACAGTCGAGGTAATGATCGTGGACGTGGTCGTGGTGGATATCGCGGCCGTGGACGTGGTCGTGGTCAAGGCCGTGGTCGTGGCCGAGGATATTATGGTGGTGGTTATCAATATTTCCGTGGTGGTTATCATAATTATCGTGGCGGTCATCAAAATATTCCCCAGAAGTGGAAAAGTTTTGATAATAAAGATGAGAAGAGGCAAACTGAACAAAAGAATAATGATGAAAAATGTTATCGTTGCGGTGGTTCCGGCCACTGGTCGCGCAATTGTCGTACGCCCAAACATCTTGTTGAGCTATATCAGGAATCTCAAAAGGGCAAAGGAAAGAAAATCGAAATGAATTTTGTTCAGGGTGAATTCGCCTCTACCTCTGATGCCAATGATGAAAATGCTCATTTGGAAGTTGCGGATTTTCTGATCGAAGAAAATTAATCTGCTATGATTTTATTTATGCATTATGATTTACTATTGTGCGTTTTATTATATATCGTTGTTTTAAGTTATCTATATGTTTGTAATGCAATATTTCTTTTTCAATAATAAATATTATGTGTTTGTTTATAAATGATAGTATTTGATGGATGCGGGCATGTGCAATGAAGAATTGTGTCTTGCAGACTGTGCAACGACGAATACGATTCTAAAAAATAAGAAATATTTCGATCATCTTGATATGAAAGAAGCCAGTGTTATTACTATATGGGGTAGCACGAATATAATTGAGGGATCCGGAAGAGCTAATGTTTTACTGCCCAGAGGAACAAGGCTGATAATTGAAAATGCTTTATATTCTCCTAAGTCTCAAAGAAATTTATTAAGCTTTAAAGCTATTCGACATAACGGATATCATATTGAGACTGCAGAAAAAGGAGATATTGAATATTTGCATATTACAAAAGTGATATCGAATGACAAAAGAATTGTGGAAATATTACCATCTTTTGACTCTTGGCTATATTACACATATCTTAAAACAATTGAATCACATGCTATCGTAAATCAGAAGTTTACTAATGATAATACATTTGTTGTTTGGCATGACCGGTTGGGCCATCCCGGTTCAATTATGATGCGGAGAATAATTCAAAATTCACGTGGACATTTAATGAAGAACCAGAAGATTCTTCAATCGAATGAATTATCATGTGTTGCTTGCTCTAAAGGGAAGTTGATTATTCGTCCATCACCAATAAAAATAAAGAATGAATCTATAAGATTTTTGGAACGTATACAAGGTGATATTTGTGGACCGATACATCCATCGTGTGGATCATTTAGATATTTCATGGTATTGATTGATGCATCAACTAGATGGTCTCATGTATGTTTGTTATCAACGCGGAATGTAGCTTTTGCGAGATTGCTTGCTCAGTTGATTCGATTAAGAGCACATTTTCCGGATTATCCAATAAAGAAAATACGCCTTGATAATGATGGTGAATTTACTTCCAAGGCATTTAATGAATATTGCATATCTATTGGAATTGATGTTGAGCACCCCGTGCCACATGTTCATACGCAAAACGGTCTTGCAGAATCGTTGATTAAAAGGTTGCAATTAATTGCAAGACCATTATTAATGAAGTCGAAACTTCCCTCATCTTGTTGGGGACATGCTATATTACATGCAGCGGCACTAATCCGCATCAGGCCAACAAGTTATAATGATATCTCCCCGATACAAATGGTTTATGGTCAGGAACCAAATATTTCCCATCTGAGAATTTTTGGATGTGCGGTATATGTTCCAATTGCTCCACCATAACGCACGAAGATGGGACCTCAAAGGAAGTTGGGAATATATGTCGGATTTGAATCTCCATCGATAATAAAATATTTAGAACCTCTAACTGGAGATTTATTTACTGCTAGATTTGCCGATTGTCATTTCGATGAATCGAATTTTCCGACTTTAGGGGGAGAAAAGAAACAGTTGGAAATGAGTACTAGTTGGAATGAATTATCGCTAAATCATTATGATCCTCGAATGAAAGAATGTGAACTAGAAGTTCAAAAGATAATTCATTTACAAGGATTAGCTAATCAACTGCCAGATAGCTTTACTGACCTTAAAAGAGTGACTAAGTCACATGTACCAGCTGTTAATGCTCCTGCAAAAGTTGATGTTCCTGGAGAACATATAATGATCGAGTCTAAACCACAACTAAAACGTGGTAGGCCCTCGGGTTCCAAAGATAAAAATCCTCGAAAAAGAAAAGGAGCAAATAATAAGAATGGTCCAGTCGAGGATTTATCGACTCTAGAAGAGTCAATGGGCATTAATGATTATGATAATGGAAATCAGGTACCTGAAATTTTTCAGAATAATGATAATGAAGAGATCTCGATAAATTATGCTCAAAATGGAATTAGATGGAACCGAGAAAAAGTCAACGTTGACAATAAATTCTCATTTAACGTAGCGCTACATGAAATGAATGAGATAAATAAGAATGAGGATTATGAACCAGGGTTTGTAAAAGAATGCAGACAAAGAAATGATTGGCCAAAATGGAAAGATGCAATCGAGGCAGAATTAAAATCACTTGAGAAACGAAAAGTTTTCGAACCTGTAGTCCGCATACCAGAAAATGTAAAGCCGGTTGGATATAAATGGGTTTTCATCAGAAAGAGAAATGAAAACGGTGAAATTGTGAGATACAAAGCACGGCTTGTTGCACAAGGCTTTTCACAACGACCTGGTATTGATTATGAGGAGACGTATTCTCCTGTGGTAGATGCAACTACTTTTCGTTATTTAATTAGTCTGGCAGTACGTGAAGGACTCGATATGCGTCTAATGGATGTTGTCACCGCTTATTTATATGGATCACTTGACAGGGACATATATATGAGACTTCCCGAGGGATTTCAGTTGCCTGAAAATTCAGGGCCCCGAAATGAGTACTCAATCAAGCTAAATAAATCGCTTTATGGATTAAAGCAATTGTGGTATAATCGCCTAAGTGAATATTTATCGAAAGAGGGGTATAAAAATGATCAAACTTGCCCGTGCATATTTATGAAAAGATCTGGAAATAAATTTGTCATCATTTCAGTTTATGTTGATGATATTAACATAATTGGAACTCCTGAAGAGTTATCAAAAGCCGTTAATTGTTTGAAAAAGGAGTTTGAAATGAAAGATCTCGGTAAAACGAAATTTTGTCTTGGACTCCAAATCGAATATTTAAAGAATGGGATATTCGTACATCAAGAGACTTATACGAAAAAGGTATTGAAAAGATTTTATATGGATAAAGCTCATCCATTGGATACTCCAATGATTGTTCGATCTTTAGATGTGAATAAAGATCCGTTTAGACCTTGCGAAAACGATGAAGAACTACTTGGTCCTGAAGTACCATATCTCAGTGCTATTGGAGCCCTAATGTATTTGACGAGTCATACGCGACCTGATATAGCGTTCGCTGTAAATCTATTGGCAAGATATAGTTCGTCACCGACTCGTAGACATTGGAATGGAGTTAAACGGATATTTCGATACCTTCAAGGAACAACTGATATGGGATTGTTCTATCCAAATGAATCAAAAGCAGATTTGATTGGGTATGCAGATGCTGGTTTTCTATCTGACCCACATAATGCTCGATCGCAAACGGGTTATTTATTTACGCATGGCGGAACCGCTATTTCATGGCGGTCAGTTAAACAAAGTTTAACGGCTACTTCATCTAATCATGCAGAAATTTTAGCTATTCATGAAGCTAGTCGATAATGTGTTTGGTTGCAATCGATAATTGAGCATATAGAACAAACTTGTGGGTTATTATCGGAAAAGTTACTTCAAACGATTTTATATGAAGATAATGCTGCATGCATTGCCCAATTAAAGGAAGGATATATTAAGGGAGATAGAACAAAACACATTTCACCAAAAATTTTCTTTACACATGATTTAGAGAAAAATGGTGATATTGATGTACAACAAGTGCGATCAAGTGAAAATCTTGCAGATTTATTCACGAAAGCACTTCCTCCAATAATTTTCAAAAGATTGGTATATTCAATTGGAGTTCGAAGAATTCGAGATTTGGAATGATGTTATCATCAGGGGGAGTAAATACGCGTTGCACTCTTTTTTCCTTCACTGAGGTTTTTCCCATGTGGTTTTCCTAGTAAGGTTTTTAATGAGGCAACAATCGAACGCGTATCTAAAAGAATCATGTACTCTTTTTCCTTCATTAGGTTTTTATCCCATTGGGTTTTTCCTAATAAGGTTTTAACGAGGCATATTCTTTGAAAACATCCAAGGGGGAGTATTATGAAATAATTAAATAATGTGGATGTTTTAAATAATAATATTAATTAAATGATAAGATGAGGTGTTTAATTGAAAAGTTTGTATTTTAGTGTGATGTGTATAATTGTAATTAATGTGATTAGTTGTAATAGTAAATTATTAGTAGTATAAATAGGTGATTAGAGTTCATTCTAAAACACACCAAGTATTGAAATACTTAATCTCTCTCTAATCTCTCTCTCTTTATTATTATAAGCTATATTATAATTATAATCTTAATATAAGTATAATTACAATAAAATAATCTTAATATAATATTAATCACAATTAATATTTTTATAACAATATCTATATATTTATAGATTTCTTTATTGATTGATTTTCACGCAGATTATTTTTAAGCACTCACATAGATATTAGAATAAAAAAATATGGGATTTTAATATATTTATAATCTAGCCCGACCCGAGTGCTCTTGGGCCTTAGCACCATAAGTACATATTTTTTTTTCGAAAGCACAATAAGTACATATAATGATATGATTTTTTTACTTTATGATATGTTCTTGATTATCTGTCCGTTGAGGCATCTGAAGAGTTAATTATTATTAGTGCCACTAATAATTGTTGTTGATAGTATTCATGATATGTGCCCAATAAATAAACATCATTAACATTTAATTATCTTTATCCAATACATATGTTTTGAGGCATCACACACACAACACACATTAATTTATACGACGATACTAAAATGCATGCACAATGCAAATCGATTCCAATTGGGATCACTTTGGTTGCAATTTATCAATCAAATAATGTAAGAGATTGTCAAAAGAGACATTTTTTTTTTAATTTCATTTCTCTTGTACGATGATAACATATAAGATTAGAGGTGGGGATCGATCCGATGGGGTCGCTCCGGTGCATCCGAACCCGGCACGGCCCGACCCGACCCGACGGATACCCGCTGTATTGTCTAGTTGCACATTGCTTTATCCACAATAATTTCCTTATGCGTTCATATATGGAATGATGATTATGGTGTCTTTAATGATGGACACATCTATCTAATCTCCAATTAAATATATATGTATTTAGTGCGTTTTTACTGTAGATGAGATGCTAGTGCTATCTTGCACATCTAATTTTTTTTTTTTTTTACTATAATGGATATATCTATCAAATGTGTACAGAATATCTCTTTTCTCAAACAACTATTAATGGGAATATATTATTATGGATGACCTCATGAAGGGAGAGGGCAAAAACTCGATGATTTGTCTATAAATACACATCTTCCTCTCTCTCAAGCTCTCAAACCCTAAAAGAGAAGGCTACACAAAAGTACTACTTCCCCACCATTTCCACCATATCCACTCTTTTCGGCAAACATCAACGCTAGCAAGAAAAGAAAAAAAAAATGAGACCATTGGCGACGACGTCATTAATGAAGGCCACCGCGGCCGAGGCCATAACCACAGCAAAGGCCACGTTCGCTCCGCCTTCCGCAGCCGTCCAACGCTCTCCTTGGCACTCGCCGGTGCCTTACCTCTTCGGTGGCCTCGCCGCCATGCTAGGCCTGATCGCCTTTGCCCTGCTCATCCTTGCTTGCTCCTACTGGAAGTTCTCGGGAGCTGGAGAAGACGAAGTTGACGGTCGAGAAGCGGCGGGGAAAGGCGGGAACGGCTCGGAGGAGAAGGTTCCCCCAGTTTTCGAAGAGAGGTATCTTGTCATCATGGCGGGTGAGGTGAATCCCACGTTCTTGGCAACCCCGTCGGACAAGAAAAGCATCTGTAATAAGAATAGTGGGAGTAACGATGAAGTAGCAGATTGTAATGAGAAAGTGATTGAAGTGAGAGTGATGGACAATGATCAAGGACAAACTGCAAATGAAGACGACCATGGAGGGTCACTTGCCAGCCAAGAACGAAGCCATTGATAAGAAACAGTCGGAAAAGTAAATACCTTTTATTACCTAAATAATATACAATTTTGATCGAAGTATTAACCTTGTTTTTTGCCAAGGCTGAGTGCAATTTTGTGTAAGTTCTCCTGCAGAGATAAATTGGATGGGATTAGTGTTTATTTCCACCACAAAATACATAAACATACATACATACATACATACATACATACATAAAAGTGAAACTGGGGTTTCTTGGGACTGTAAAACAAAAGCCAATTAGCTTAGCTTAGGGGGAGAGAAAACGTGGGGGCATAATGGATCTCACAAGAAAAAGCATGTCTTTAGTGTTTGAGGAGTCATCACTTTCTTGCTTTTGAGCTGTAAGACATCAATGAGTTCAGCACATAAATAAATACATGCATGCTCACATGGTTTTTCCGTTTTATTAAAGAGGTTAACCAAATAAAAGACGATGACACCTCTCCCTTTGATTAATGCATGGTAAGGAAATAGTCTTTTGCAGGCTCCTTCCTTGCATATTAATGGTAGGTAATACACTCGTCGATGGTATATTTAACTGCAAAGCTTAACTTGCGAGGGTGGCGACGCAAAACAGTGTGTATGTATGCCCTCGGACAATACAAACAAACGTAATTTATTTTGCAAGAGATAAAAATAGAATTAAACAACTCATTGTAAACTAGTTAGTATCCATGATCATCTAGTCAAGTTACAGTGATGTTTTATTACATCCAAAGATAGAAAAGAGAAGTCAATTGAAGTAAAAGTACAACATTCTTGTAATTTCTATGTATGATTATCGTTCTTGTTTGAGCTGCTTGGCGCTGCCGACTCATCATCGTCGTTGGTCATAAAACGGACGACAACAATGGTGGTATTATCAGCACTTCCTCTCTGCTGCGCTTCTTGCAGAAGCCTCTTAGCTGCTTCTTCAGGATCTTGAATTGGTTTCACCATCGAGACAGCTTCCTGACGATGATAATATCGAAACGACGACGACGAATCTGAGATATATAATGTCCTAAACAAATAATCCAAAACCCGATAATATATACGCACCTCATTTGTTACTACATCCCACAGCCCGTCGCTTGCCAGGATAAGAAACTCCAGGCTTTCATCCACTTTCTCCTCCTGCAATTTCGATTAGCTTCACAGCTTGCTTAATATATATGTCGCTTAAAACGAATGAGTTGGAATTTTTTTTGTGAGTTTTCGAATGATTCCTCACCTGGATTTCTGGGTCGGCCACGACGTATTGCTTCAACAATCTGTCGCCGAAAGCACGGGAGACAGCAAGCACGCCCCCAACTCTCCAAGTTCCTTGTAAGAAGAACAAAGGAAGAATTTTCTGACATTGAAGAAGTGAATTGAGTGGCGTCAGAAGCTGAAATATTAAGCGTACCAGCCCACATCACAAAGCCCCCAGCATCTTCGATCCGTTGCCTCTCGTCGGATTGATCGGGCTTGTGATCTCGAGAGACGGCGATAGCTGAAAAAGAAAAGAAGAGAGTATGAAGCCATTAAATGGTTTGCAGATATACTCAGCTACACAAATCAAGAGGATTTAAGTACAGAACTTACCATTACCGCCCCGGCAGATAACGGCCCTCGAATCCCCGACATTTGCCACGATCAAACGACCACCAACGAGTATAGCAGTAGAAGCAGTTGATCCAGCGTCCCTATTTTGGTTATTCTCAGATTTAAGAAACTCCGAGTCTGTGTGACTGTATGCATCAGCTGAAGAAAGGAAATATATAGGCAGGTGAGAAAAAGGAAATTTTTAGAGATACAAAGAAACGTGAAAAGTGTGACGAGGATATATACCTATAGCAGATTTTGTGTCCGAAATGAACTTTGGATGCTTGATCAGATTGCTAAAAAGGTTTTTCTTGACGTACTCTGCCGCCCGAGCTCCTCCATGGCCTGATAGAAAGAAGATGAAGAAGATTAAATTTTGAAATATGATGTGAGAGAGAGAGAGAGATAGACAGAGAGAGAGACCATCAAAGACGCCAAAGAGACCAACTATTTCTCCATCTACGCCGTCAACTCTTGTCTCGTAGAAATCTTCCATTGAAGATCTTTTACCCAGAGAACTTGCATATCCATAGCTGAACTTTCCATTGAGACTGCGTCAAGGTATTAATGTGCTCGATGATAAGTAGCTATACTGTATTTCAATAAATATAAGCCGGAGATTTCAATCTTGATGACAGAAAAAATGCGATTAATTCGAATTTGAAAAGAACAACAAATCCCTTTTCTTTGGTTAAAGAAAGGACAATGCACCGTATACGACAAAAAAAAACGACGTCATTACACCATCAGACGCATCATAGAGCAATTCTTACAACTCCGTAGGTTTCATGTCATATAGTTTGACAAAATATAGCGTCTGAGAAAGAGGGATATACTGCAGACTACAAATGCAACACAGTTTGATTAAAACCAACCAATTACATCGACGACTTAAACGAACTAAAAAATTCCTTCACGTCGATTATGCCAAATCAAGCGACAAATCGAATACCACGCCACATGAAATAGATTAACTTTTTTCAAGAATATTTCAACCATTGCCATCAAGAAAGACAATCGATATGTTGTAAGAAATCACCTGAGTCCGCCGCCACTGACCGGAGCATTATCGACGTGGGATTGGCCAGTACTTTGTGACAAGACAGAGTCTAAATAACCCATGAAACGAAACACTTCAAAATGTTGCCCCTTTTCCCTTATCAAAACCTAAATTCCTAGAACATTCCTTAAGGTAAAAAGCCCTAATATTGCTAAATTAGCAATTTCCTTTTATAAAGGAACCTAAGACTAACCAGCCACAGCATTCATAATGGGATGTTGTCAATCCAACCTGCAAAAGCAAAATAGATATGGTAAAAGAATAATCTTTACAACCCAACAATAATGTTCGAGCATACATCTAATAGGGATGAACATATATTACGAAGAGCCTAAAAAATCCCATTAATCAAACAACAAATTATAGCAAGAATCTACAACATGTCTCTGAAATTGTCAAGAAATCAGAATCTTTTAAATCTACATCCTCCTGGATTTACAAAAGATCCGATCTTGACTGCCCAGATCAAGGGACTCCTTCGAAAGATCTATCATGCATCAGAATAAGAAATAGTAAGAGCTGAAAATTATTGCAAACTATTGCCTATTTCTTTTTTTTTCCCTCTAAACACAATATTATATGTACAAAAAAGGGAAAAAGGGGAGGCAGGAGGCAAGAACAGAGAACCTGAAGACCGAAGTAGGAAATGATAAAGTCACGTTATGAGGTTGCAAGAGAGAGAGAAATGAACCAGAAGACAATATTAAAGAAAAATAGAAAACAAAAAAAGACAAGACGAAGAAAATCGGGAAGTTGGGATGTTCGCAATAATGATTAATAATAGTAAAGATAAGCATCAGGAAAAAAAAACAGAAAGTTCTTAACTTGGTGTCAGGAGTATTCTGGTCTGGTCTCTGCCCCCACATCTCAGTTATATGATCCTCTCCCAAAAAAAAAGGAAAGAAAAATAAAAAAAAATGAGAAATTTTCTCATTTAGGATTGCTTTGAGGTCCTTTTGCCTTGTTGAAGAGAAGGATTTTAGGAGTCCCACATAGCCGATACGACAGGCGTGGATAACGTAGCCCAGCTGCAACACTTGGCAAGCATGCATCAAACTTTTGGCTGTGGATAATATTATTTTTTCAGACTTTTTCACAGTTTTTCTTTTTCTGATGGGCCAAGAGAAGAATGGATCACAAATAGGCTGCGATTTTGCGATCGACGAGCTCAGCAACGGCTTGAACAGTTTGAGGAGAAATGCTTCACCATACTTAGCGTTTGTAGTATTTCATAGAGCATTACATCAATCTTACAACCCATAAAAATGCAATCTTGACAACCTACTCCATGCACGTTACACTTTAACTGCAGTTAAGTAGTTTCTTTCCCAAATCCCAGCTGCATTTCTTGAACTTATTAAAACACGCATAGGTATATATGTAAATTGATTCTATAATGATTCATTTACTTAGTTGCACCCAAGTTTCGAGCCAGCAACATCATAAACCACCTCGAATGTCTTCTGCTGTGTATTACCAACGATCCCCACATCAGTAGCTCCGGCTGTTCTCGGCAGAAGCAAGGCAAGCTTTCGTCGACCGCCACGGCTATGCCGCCGGGGTGCAAATCGACCTCCACATTGCCATTGAATGCAAACGTTACAGTCGGGATTGTAACAGTCGTGTAGCCGGCAAAATCAAAGCACGTATCAAGTATTGAAGTAGGCCGGTGAGCTAGGGTACTTCTTCATCAACTGCTTGAAAGCCCTGCTCATGGCATCATAAGCCCTTGGCGGCAAACGTGTAATAACCATCCGAGAGTCGATAATCGAACCCCCATTGCTGAAAACCAATCGGCTGATAGGTAGCGGGCGCCCGCGAAACAATATGTCTGCAAAATAGAATGAATTTCTCTGCGAGGTGCTAAAAGGTGTGAACTTGACATAATTCTTTGAGGCTCCACCATTGCCTAAAGTCAAATACCAATCATTGTTTGCGTTTTTCTTCCCGACGATAGATTTCCTACTCGGGTTTGTCGACGCAATCTGCAAGTTCGGGTTTTTTGAGTCGGGCTTGACCCGGGCCAATATGTAGCCGGAAAGTTATATATATGTCCATTATAGTTTATTGTCAGAATATTGTCTCATCTATCTACGGCAATAAAGGGACAAATCACTCAGAAGTGATCATAGTACGAATGTTCACAAGTATCATATCGACGCACTGCAATAAAGTTCAAGTTCAAACCTATCTGTAGATCTGATGTAATACTTAAACCTGTACTGCCCATGATTAAGACTCAAACTTTCATCGTCCGTGGGATACTTTAATAATACAAGTTGCTTTAAAGTGAACTTAATGCTTGATTTGATCTATAAACATACAACAACTACAAGTTTAATGGTAAGAAACCCCTTAAAATCGTGTCAGCGTTCAAAACCATATAAACTCTCGTGTACGAGGAGAGGAGTTGCTATTATGTAATAAATATATGTGATGCCGTAGTCAACTTATGGTTTGAAAATCAAGTACTTGATAAACTAAATAGATTACTCATATCATCTTTAATTACCATTACACACTACACATGGAATCATATGACTGTATTACACATATATACGCATGGCATGTCATGCATGCATGCACCATGAACATAACATATGGTGCACTGATAGATCGAGGTTTAATTTATTTTGAACATATATCGAAAACACACATGATATATAATTATTTCAAACTCATTAAAGCGTTCTTCATCATATAATGTCGGTAGATCAGTGCCTAGGCACTGGAATAGCCATGAGAGGAACCTTCTTCTTAAGCGCGAGCTTAACGATCTCCGTCGTGTCCAAATCCTTGGGTTTCATCCCGGGCTCGAGCTTCCAATCGAACTCATGAACCAAAGTCGCGGCCATTAAATGCATTAAACGGTTAGCGAACGGCAAACCTGGGCAGATTCTTTTGCCAGAACCAAAAGGTAGGAGCTCGAAATCTTGTCCCTTGAAATCTACGTTGCTCTTATGACCCATGAACCTTTCTGGGTCGAAGGTCTCCGGGTCGGACCATGCCCGTGGGTCTCTATTGACCGAGTAGATATTGACCATGACTTGCGAGCCCTTGGGTATCACGTAGCCGTTGATCTCCAAGTCGCGGTCGGGAGTACGAGGAAGTAAGAAAATCCCAGGAGGATGATACCTTAGGGATTCTTTGATGAAGGCTCTCAAGTATGGGAGCTTTGATATGTCCGATTCTTGAACTTTGTTGTCCTGGCCCACCACTGTCCTGATCTCGTCTCGAATTTGCGACATCATTTTCGGGTTTCGTAATAATTCTGTGAGGATCCATTCTATAGTCGACGACGTTGATTCACTTCCGGCGACGAACAAGGCCTGAGAATTAGTTCAATAAAATCAACACAAGTAAATCAGGGTTTTCTTTTACACTGAAAAAAAGAAAAAGATGGGTAGAATATTAATTAATCCAACCACAAGCAAATGCTTGATTTCGACGACGGCGAACTCCTCGTCACTTTTCTCCATTGCATCGACAAGGGCTTCGAGCATATCAGAGTTCTTATGGCTATCATTAGATCTTCTTGCCTCTAATCTTTGATTGATCATATCATCAAACATGTTAAGCAACTTCCCAATGTTTATCTCAGCAGCCTTCTTAATACCCTGTGGATCGAAAGGTTTTAGAATCGGGAAAAGATCTGCAACATTAGGTGCGCTGACGGAGTTCGTCACCCCATCGATAATCCGTCTGAATTCTGGCACATCCTCAGATTCATAGTCCGTTACGACCTTAGAAAAAAGAGTGGCCGATGTAAGATTGAGAGTCGTCACATAAGCAGCTTCTCCGACGTTGATCACACGGCCGCTGACGCTACACTTTCCGACGTACTCACACAGCTTCTTCATCATCTCTTGCCTGAGCCCCTGGCTGGAATCAAGACACTGAGTTGAGAACATGTGCTCTTTGCAAATCTTACGCAGCTTTCGCCACTGGTTGTTCGCTGGTAAGAAGCCGATGCTGTACTTATCGTGGTCGTGGACTTGCATAGCGGCGGGTACGAACCGACCCGTGAACTCACGGTCGTGGGTTTTGACCACTTCCTTGGCAACCTCCGGCGAGGAGATGACCACGGCCAGCGTGTTGCCGAAGTAAATGGACATTATGGGACCGTAGGTTTGAGATAGCTTGTGCAGTGAACGGTGGGCTTGTGCTCCGATCTGATGGATGTTTCCGATGATCGGAAAAGGTCTTGGCCCCGGAGGAAGCTGCTTATTCGCCGGTTTTTTCAAGATCCCAACTGATATCCCTAACAATAGAAGAAGCACAAGAATCAGAGTGATGGCATCCATGGCGGTGGATAATGAAAATATAATCTCAAGAAGTAGTACGTAGTTCTTATGTGCTTGATTTATAGCATAGATTGACCAATACCATGATGTAATATCCTATATTACTGTTTTATCGGTGCTGATGATTCGCTGGTGGATCCATTAAAATAATGGGTTATTAGTTCTAAAGTTGACTTTTTTTTTTCACAAATTCACGTGAAGTGTAATTGTGATAATATAATATGTATGTATATGTGATTGGATTAAAGAATGGGGCTGATAAAGGTGGCGTTTTTAAACTGATTGGTACAGAAAATATTTAAAAACGATTAAATATGGGATTAAGATCTCGATATTTAGTTAAAAGATCTATTTTTTTTTTCTTTTCTTAATCACTGCTTCATATCTCCTTCACTAAGATCGCCCGAGATTTCAGCTGACAATAGGCAAAGAATCTTTCTGCTTTTTTAAATAGGTTCAGCATCGTATGATCATTCACTAATACAAGTAAAGTAGGACCAAAGCGTTAGTGATTGGCTATGGCTTAATTAATGCAAATAATTATATATTGAAATATTGTAATAGCGAAAGTCGTACGTTAAGCACATTATGTAATAAAGGATTCAAACCTATTAAAAAAACAATTAAAGCAATATTGATCATACAACATGAAGGATCGTTTTCTTTTAAATTATCAAAACATGGAGTATTAACTGGGATAGCCATGAGAGGAATACTTTTCCTCAGAGAAAGCTTTGGATTTCTCCGAAATGTCGTAAATCCTCGGGCCGGGCTTCACTCCGGGCCCAAGCTTCCAATCTAAGTTATGAACCAAAGTTGCAGCCTTGTCCGTTACAACTATCGAAAAAAGGACGGCCAACGTAGGGCTGAGAATGGTCACCTCTAATACGACATTTTTCGGACTTCTAATACCACTGTCAGTCTGTTGCTCAGGCAAAATAATGTAAAACATTCGTGAAAAATGTGATTTATTTGCTATATTTTATAATTATCATCAATTTTTTTTTTTCACAAAATTATTTATAAACTGCACTAAGACTCCATGGAGAAGACCAAAATAAATTGAGACTATGTGATGTTGTGCATATGGGAAGGCCCATTAGCTCTTACCTACTGTTGAAAAACCTCTTTTTTTAAAAAAAAAAAAAAAAAAAAAAAAACAGAAATAGCGCAGCTACCAGCATTTGAACGTTTACCCAACATGTAACGAACAAGTTTCCATTGAGCTGTTGCAGACTACATGGATGAACTTAGGTTGTCTCTGGTCTAAATTATTGTCTGAAATCTTGAGACTGATCAATTCCGACGCACTTGAGCTTTTTCAGTCCATTGTTTGACTATGTCAGATCCGAGATCCATTACCCACCTCTAAAGTTGACTTTTCTGGTCAATACCTTCATAAATCTCTCCGCTGACATCCGAGATTTCAGCTGCAAAGCAAAACTAGGCGTTACGCACTATGGGCGAAGACGATAAGCTCCCAATTCACATCGACGATGATGTACAAGAAACTCCCCGCAACAAGATCCAAAGCTGGGTTCGGGCGCCGCTACGGTGGTTCAAAATGCTCGCCGATGAATTGCATTGGAGCTTTGTTTTTGGGGTTATGATCGTCTACGGTGTGAGTCAAGGGCTTGGTGGAGCCCTTGCAAGGGTTGGGACGGAGTATTACATGAAGGATGTTCAAAAAGTGCAGCCTTCTGAGGCTCAGGTTTATTCTGGGATCACTTCGATTCCTTGGATTGTCAAGCCCCTTTGGGGTCTTCTCACCGATGTTGTCCCTGTTATGGGGTATCAACGGAGACCTTATTTTCTTTTTGCTGGTAAAAAAAAAATAAAATAAATCATTTTTCTTATAAAGCTGGAATCTTTTTCATGTTATGCTAATGTTCTAGCTACGTGAGTTGTTTCTTCCCCTTTGTGGAATAGATATAGGAGGGAGTACTCAGAAAGTAAGGTTTATGTATTGAGATTAGTGGAATGGCAACTGTGGAATAACAAATTTAAAAGCTTTGCTTTAAATTCCTTTTCCAATTTAAGGGCAATTGGATAAAGGTTTGCCCTTTTTGTAGACACTTGGCAAGCATTATATATTGGGATGATGAGTTAAGTTACAATAATTTTAGAACTGAGGAATCTTAATAGCTTCTCTATGCCTATTGGAGTTGTTCTTCTTCTTAGGTGGATCTATGCTGTTTCTCGAACTGTCTTCTGTTCTGAACTTCAATTGAGGATGAAGTTTCCTTTTTTCCAGGTGTACTTGGAATCATATCCATGATGTTCTTATCTCTGCACCCGAATCTGCATATAGTCTTCGCATTGCTTTCGTTGACAGCAGGAAGTGCGAGTGTAGCAATTGCAGATGTAACCGTGGACGCATGTGTGGCACAGAACAGCGGCAATCATCCTTCTCTAGCCCCCGACATGCAGACCCTCTGCAGCTTGAGCTCTTCAATCGGTGCACTCGTGGGCTTTTCTGTGAGCGGTATCTTTGTGCACTTAATCGGTCCCCAGGTAAGCTCTGAAACCTATTATTTCGTTGGAAATGGTATAAATAACCGAGAATACCATGATTTTTTTTTCCCACACGGCGACCTTTTCTTCGATAATAGGGGGTATATGGCTTGTTGATACTACCAGCTGTGCTTGTGTTTTCGGTCGGTGTTTTGCTCAAGGAATCCCGATCGTCTGCTGTTGCTTATGAACAGGTAAAAAAAAGCACATTCTCCTTCGTCGTGTTGGGTTCATAATATTTAAGACCAAACTCTTACTTCACGCATTTGCTGTAAGAAACAGATCAACCAGAGATTTGTCAGTGCTGGGAAAGCCATGTGGAAGACATTGAACAGCCCATATGTGTGGAGACCTTGTTTGTACATGTACATATCCTTTTCGCTGAGCCTAAACATCTCCGAAGGGTTGTTTTACTGGGTCACTGATTCCGAGGCCGGTCCTTCGTTTTCTAAGGTACTCGTTCTAACCGAAAAACATATTCCAAGGATTTATTCCATCAAAGTTGGGAGTTTTTCTTGGATGTGCTTTAAGTTATCTTGATATTATTCATTCGTGTTCTAAACAGCAAATGATTGGCTACATAATGGCCGTTGGCTCGGTTGGCTCTCTACTCGGCGCAATACTATACCAATACGGATTAAAGAACTACCCTTTTCGTGATATACTGTTCTGGGTTCAGATACTGTCTTTCCTCTCGGGCATGCTAGACCTGGCTTTAGTTCTTCGTTGGAACCTAAGACTAGGAATCCCAGATTATTTATTCGTGGTAATTGATGCAAGCGTGTCCCAATTGATCGGACGGCTCAAATGGATGCCACTTCTCGTCCTCAGTTCGAAGCTGTGTCCACCTGGCATCGAAGGCACCTTTTTTGCCTTGCTCATGTCCATCGACAACGCCGGGCTTCTCACTTCCTCTTGGTTAGGAGGGCTATTATTGCATCTGCTTAATGTTACCAGGACAACCTTTGACAACATGTGGCTGGCTGTCTTGATAAGGAATGTTCTCAGGATAACCCCTCTATTTCTGCTGTTCTTGATCCCGAAGACGGACCCCACGTCCTCGATTCTTCCCGAAGAAGTTTCTCAGGGTGATTCGAAAGAGGCAAGCGAAACTCGAGGTTCGGATAATGTCGAGCTCGTTGCACTTGTTGACAGCGTTGATGATAATCATATAGACAGGTAAAGAAGTCATTTTTATGTAATACCACAACATTCTTTTTCCTCAGAGAAGAATTATGACCTGAAACTGATATTCCACTCAATGATTGTATTGTATTCATTCATCTAGATTATGTCTTTATATCAGACAGGGAATGGTCTACAGCAATGAGTTTTCTTTCTATAAGATGGAGATGTAAGAAAAACATGTCACTAGACCTCTAAAGGGACTTTCACCAAACCAACTGATCTTCCTCTTCACCATGATTTCATCATGAATTAAACCACTTTCAAGCTTTTTGCCAAAGCTAACTCTCTTCTTGTTGAGTTGTCGTGCTTCTCCTTTGCAATAAAACATGTCGACTAGATAAAATTATTCGAAAAAATGGTCAAAAGAATAGCTAAAACACAAAAGTTCGAATGGAATGAATTACAACACACAAACTTGGTATGAAAACATCGTCATGATTCTTTGGATCAGAAGCAAGAGAATTATTACTTGGATTTATTTCCTCCTCTAAAGCATCGAAGCCCTGAACTCAGTAGTAAAGTGTTAGCAGCTGTGTCTTGAGATTGGCTTGTCAAGAATGATGTACGCCTATGCTTCAAGCAGCTGAAATCAAGTCAATGTCGCCACTGCTGTAAGATATAGAGAGGGAAAATAGATTTAAATTTCTAGCTCAGCATCCCACCGCACTTCTGCTAATATTTTCTGTTTCTTTTCCATGGCAGTCTTCAATTTTCTCTTCCTTGAAACAAATTCCTCAGCATAAGTCATATATCAACCAACTACTGGAAAAAGTAAAGAAATTTTCTTTCCAAACAGAAAAATTGTAAGATCATGTAAAATTGCTGCTTGCTTGGTTAGAGCACAAGCTTCAATTCCTTGATTTTTCTGTACATTTTCCAAGCCTCGTTCGACCGATCAGCCTTATATAGCAAGTCGATTAACGAGTTGAAAACAATAACATCGGGAAAAGAAGGGTTCTCTACCATTTCATTGAGTAATTGAACAACTTCGTCTATTTTCCCTGCTCTGCTGTAGCACTTCATCATCATATTATAGGTGATAGAATCAGGCAAAAGCCCACTCTGTTTTATCCCATCGAAGATCCTTTTTGCCTCTCCAAGCCTTCCAACTTCAGCTAGGCTATACAGTGATGCATTGCACGCAACGATGTTTGGTGCAATTCCACGAGCTTTCATCTTCTCAAAGCTTTCTATAGCTTTGTCTGCTTCTCCCAATTTTCCATAGTAGTCGATAAACATGATGTACGTGTAGACATTTTGCTGAACACCAAGAGACTCCATGTCACACAGTTGCAATGCTTCGTCCAACCTTTGCGGGCGCGAAAGCCCAGAAATCAAAGTATTGTAAGTATGAAGGTTTGGCAAGACACCTTTCTCCTTCATTTCATCCAAGACCAGAAATGCTTCTTCAACTTTCCCTACTTTGCAAAAAGCATTGATGAGGATGGTAAAAGTAACTACATCTGCGTCATAACCATCAGCCTCCATCATAGTTTCTCCGTATATCATCTTTTTTTTTACTTGTCACTGAAGACAATAAATACCAAGGCAAAAGGGAGCAGAAACAAATAACCAAAGAGTAGGATAACATGGCATAGCAGCAAAGCAAAAGCATGCACTACTTACTAGTAATAAATAATATAGTTTTGTTGTCGTAATAAAAGCCAGCCAGCCAAGGCATGTCTTGTCACGAGCAGCAACCAGCCTCTGCGTTTTCCATGTTAAAGAAACAAAACAATAACAAACAAGTTACTTCAGCAGCCAAATAAGATGGCACACACAAGTATATATAAGCGCTTCGATAAAAGAGAAATAAATAAAAAAATATATTTACCATATGGGAAAGAGACCGCATGGATTGAAATAGACGTAGTCGTCGAACCGTGTCAGTGGGCCGAGAACATACTTGAACCTCTTAATCACCGTAAGGCCCGGCAGATCCAAGTCCCACTGCCACCCGATTATCTCCTTCTTCTTCTCCTGGAAAACGTCCCACTCAAGCCTGCACACGTCTAAAATCAGATAAGGCTGCTTTGTCTTTCGATGGACGTGGGTGTGCGCCACGCAGAAACGATCGGACGATGAAGGGGGCATCAGCCACGTAATTCCATTTCCAAAGCTGCGGTAGGAATAATTCATCACAAACAATCGGACAGTCTCCCTGAGGATCACTCCTCGGCTCGAGAGTCGGATAAGACCATACCCCTCGACTTCCGTCAAGCAAAAAAGCATGCCACTCCGACAAGCACAGTTCGTCGTCCTTAACCAACATGAACCTCGGAAGCATGGCGGAATCCCATTTGAAGTCACGGCGCAGAGACCACGATTTGTTACTTCGCATGTCCAGGGTGAAATTTCCCGCCGAGGTAGTGACGGGCAGGTCAGTTTCGTTGTTGATGAAGGAATACGAGTGAACACGGACATCTGTAGCACCATTGTTGTAGGGACGACGGGGTGGTAACAGTGGGAGTAAATCGGGGAGGAGTTCCCACTGATCTGTGCTAGGATCAAACAATTCAAATGTTGTACTGCCCTCCTTGTCGAAACCAATCTCGGTGCTCAAGATTATCATTTTTCCGTCGGGCGTTTGGCATCCCCCAGCCGAGGTTTTTGGGAATTTCATCGGAGGACGGGCGGTTAGCATATCCTAGTCAGCGTAATGACGACGCCGCCTTCTTGCGGCAGTAGCAGTAGATCGTATGAGAACACATCGTTTGTTTTGTCCCCGAAAAGGTAAAGGATCGAGCCCAGCGCGCAGAATCCAGAGATGCATAGAGTAATGCTGTCAAAGCACAAGTTAGGGTTCCGAGGAACGTATCCTTCGTACTTTTTGAAATTCAGATAAGGGTTCTGCGGAACGTAGTCGCCCCCCTCGGCAATAAAAACACGCAATAGTCCATCATGCCCCCATTCTCACCGTAAGAAAAAAAATCACCTTCGATGGAGTCATCAGGCGAGCAACCGCATATCAGACATACTTTACCCAAACCAGTATGCTTCTTCGTCGACTGTTCTGACGGAGATCGGTTGATTCTTCTGTGAATGCGCGGCGTCTTACGGTTCTTCCGATGAGGATCCATTGACAGTGGATAGCTTCGATTCGCGTCCATCCGCGGAGAGTAGAGCGTTCGTATGGATGGATGGATTAGGGCAACAAATTAGGGAAGCGTAATTTCTTAAAAGAGGAAGAGAGAGAAGCTTGCGACGTCGATGATAAAATTAAATTTAGGGCAAAAGGTAATTTTCCTTTGAACGTCCACTTACATTTTTCTTTGCATAATTAATATATTTTTTTACACTAACAAAATCGAGTTAAATTTTGAATTAAAATTAATTCTAAATATTACTAGAAAAATAATTTTCGAATTAAGTACTCAGAGTTAAATCTAATTTGACAAAAAAAATTTCAATTAATTGTCAATTTAATGTTCGAACTAATTTAATTCTAGATAAAAATTCGACTTCATTGTCGAATTAAAATTAAGTCTAGAAAGAAGTCGAAACCAAATCGACTTCACTTTCGAATAAAATTTAATTCTAAATATATTCGAAAAACTATTTCGAATTAAGTTCTCGAGTTAAATCTAATCCGACAATAAATTCGACTAAATTCTCGATTTAATATTCGAAATAATTTAATTCTAGATAAAAATTCGACTTCATTGTCGAATTAAATTTAAGTCTAGAAAGAATTCGAAAAGTAATTGACTTTATTTACGAATTAAAGTTAATTCCAAATATAACTCGATAAAATCTTTCAAATTAAGTACTCGAATTCTGTCTCGAATCGTAAAATCCTAAACCGTAAATCCTTACTCGAATTCTTTCTAGAATTAAATTTAATTTTTTTAAAAAAATAGCATCTTTTACCCTTACTTACTCAGTTCAAAAGTCCATTTTACCCTTATTTAATGTGATCCCAACAACCAAATTAAATTTAGGTAGGGTAAAAATCGATTAAGCTTACCCTTTCACTGTAGCATCACGGGTCTGCTTCTCTTCTTCCCTCAATCATTTAACTCAGTTATTCCGAAAAAATAAAACATATGCACAGTAAAATTCGAATCTGCAAGTCCAGCGAAGCACATCGTCTTCCAAATTCCAATTCGAACCTGCAACCCAATTCCAGTTTGATCTAAATGGCAGTGAGCCCGCGTGCCCAGAGAGTGCCGGTAAGTTTCTGAGCTCTCTTCGTCTTCCTCAGGCTGATTGCGCAGGGTGCCTCAATTTTGCGCAGGGTACCCAAACACACGCCTCCACCAGTCATGGGACCCGCGCTTACAGGCTGAGGGGACCTGCCAGGGGACCCGCACTTAACCTCATGGTCATGGGATCTGCCCTCAACCGTAGGGGACCCACGCTTGTATCTCCTTATACGAGCGCGGTACCATTAGGTTGAGTGCGGGTTCCATGCGCGTCTGTGCGGGGACCGTGCGTTTGTGTGCGGGTACCGTGCGCTCAAGGTTACCGCGCGCTTGTGTGCGGGTACCATGTGCACACATGTTACCGCACGCTTGTGAGCGGGTACCGTGCCCTGCGCTTGTGTGCGCGGGTACCCTGCACTTGTGTTACCGTGCTTTAGGGTGCGTGTACCATGCGCCCCTGTGCAGATTCAACGCAATTGGGTCATTTATTTGCTAATATTTGATTTTCAGGTTGTGCTGAAGAAGCCGCTATCGTCCCGAGACGATGATTTTGACATCCGGTTGACAATGACCGGATTGTTCACCGAAGCAAGTGCGAAGATAATCAACGCGAATGAGCTGCCCGTATTTATGGCCAGGAGTCCATTCAGCAGACTCGTCGAAGCTGCAGCGGACTTCAATCTATCGGCGCAGTTGTTGCTGTTTGTCATGAGGAGGCAGACTACTTTCAGATCTTGAAGCTTCTATTGATTTGGAGAAAGTGGTATAAAGCCTCATCAGATGGGATTCTTGTTTTGGCCGAAAGGGGGTATGTGTGGCAAGCGTTCGAGTAGTAGAGGTGTCGTGTTCGTGTCTGTGGCTGTACTGTACGTACACGAAGAAGACATCTTTTGTGTGTATAATCTCTGCCTTTGTTGATGATATGGTTTCCATTTTAATACCTTTTTTCCTTTAATGGAAGTTTCTCATTTATTTCTGAAGCCATAAATCACTTCTTCGATACAGGGACAGAGTGTGTGAGGTGGAAAGAGTGATTCATATTGAAGGGGATGCCATGACCATGGCTTAGGTTAAAGTTCGTATAATCATATTTTTAGGTGATGAAAAAAATCAAATATTTTAGAAAATAATAATTGTGGAAAGCATGTAACTATTACATCTTGCTGGTATTTTCTTACACTTTACAGTAACCAATCTATACATCAGAGACATTGTTCACTTCATGGAAAAGCTTTGTTTAGTTTGGAAGCTGAGCAAATGTTGCAGTATTAGGAATACAACCACCGACCATCATCTCCTCATAAACTGCATAAGCATCGTCTGATTTCCCAGATATCCTATAAGCTCTGATCAGAGCGTTATAGGTCGATACGTCTGGTTTAAGGCCCATAACTCGAAGTTCCTTGAACATACTTTCAGCTTCTTCGCACATTCCAGATTTCCCGAGGTTAAAGATTAGGGAATTAAAAGTGTAAAGATTCGGGCACATTCCTCTACTCTTCATCTCATCAAGAAGTGCGAGAGATTCCATGACCTTCCCCGATTTTCCGAGGCCGTTTATCATGATGTTGTAACATATCAGATCTGGGTCGAGCCCGGCTGATTTAATCTCTTCGAAATAGAAAAGGGCATCTTCAACTTTACCAGACAAACAAAAGCAATCCACTAAAATGCTGTAAGATTTTAAATCGGGTCTGATTCCCTCCTCGAGCATTCTGCTGAACAATCCTCGAGCTGTTTCGACATCACCAGCTTTACCTAGCCCGTTAATGAGAATGTTGTAGACAGCACAGTTAGGTTTGCATCCATAGCCTATCATCTCATCAAATAAACTCTTTGCCTCGTCTAATTTTTTGAGCTTCAAAAGACCATCAATAAGAGGACCATAAGTGCAAGGTGTTGGAGAAAAGCCTTCACTCACCAGATCGTAGTACCAGTCCAGGGCATTCTCCAACCTGTTAGACTTCACAAGACTGGAAATGAGTATATTGTGAGTTATTGTGTCAGGTTTACATCCTCTAACAAGCATCTCGTTATAAAGGCCGAACAGTTCATCAATCTTTCCAGACTTTCCGAGATCGTCAAGCAACAGATTGTAGGTGCGTACGTCAATGGGCCAGCTAGCGTTCTTCATGTCCTCGTAAGTATCCCATGCCAGTTCTGTGAGATGGATATCGAGAAGCCCACTTATCAAATGATAGTATGCTTCTGAAGTTGGAACAACCCTGAAAGATTTCGTGAACTTTTTGAATAACTTGTGTGCATCGAGGGATTTCTTTTGTTTGCACATAGTCAATATAAGAGGTTCCATGATCGAGCCGTTCTTGCATAGGCCAGCAGATACTAATGTTTCAGCGAAATGAATAGCATGGTTCAATTCAGCTTCTTTCAGAACTCCACCCATTAGATTATCCCAGAAAGATGATTTGTTTAAGGAACATATATTCCGGTTGACACAGTCTTGAACAACCTTAACCGCATCCTCGATCGAACCGTTTTTGACAACACCAGGGAGCAGAGTGTAGAGCGTTACACGATCAGGATGCACTGACTTTTTCATCTGATGGAAAAGCCAAAAGGCTTCCTTGATCCTATTATCCTTCACCAAACCGTAGATAACCGTGTTATAGGTAAAATGGTCGGGCACACAATCCATTTCCGTCATCGAATAGAGCATTTTTAAGGCTATGTCAACCTCATCATTCTTACAAAGACAATCCATAAGCGTATTAAAAGTTATAGCGTTTGGAGGGCAGCCATATTCGCTAACCATGCTCTCAAATAGTTTGTAGGCTTCTTGCACTTTACCTTCCTTTCCCAGTCCAGACAATAGTGTGTTGTAAGTCACCACGGTAGGGACAAGCTTCAATTCCTTGATTTTTCTGTACATTTCCCATGCCTCGTTCGACCGATCAGCCTTATATAGCAAGTCGATTAAAGAGTTGAAAACAATAACATCGGGAAAAGAAGCGTTCTCTACCATTTCATTGAGTAATTGAACAGCTTCGTCTATTTTCCCTGCTCTGCTATAGCACTTCATCATCATATTATAGGTGATAGAATCAGGCAAAAGCCCACTGTGTTTTATCCCATCGAAGATCCTTTTTGCCTCTCCGAGCCTTCCAACTTCAGCTAGGCTATACAGTGATGCATTGCACGCAACGATGTTTGGTGCAATTCCACGGGCTTTCATCTTCTCAAAGCTTTCTATAGCTTTGTCTGCTTCTCCCAATTTTCCATAGTAGTCGATAAACATGATGTACGTGTAGACATTTTGCTGAACACCAAGAGACTCCATGTCAAAACACAGTTGCAATGCTTCGTCCAACCTTTGCTGGCGCAAAAGCCCAGAAATCAAAGTATTGTAAGTATGAAGGTTTGGCAAGATACCTTTCTCCTTCATTTCATCTAAGACGAGAAATGCTTCTTCAACTTTCCCTACTTTGCAAAACGCATTGATAAGTATGGTAAAAGTAACTACATCTGCGTCATAACCATCAGCCTCCATCATATCTGCAAACTCCATTACAGAGTCCAAATCTCCACAATCACTCAGCTTATCCAACATGGTGATATAAGTCACCCGATCAGGTTTGTGACTGCCACATTTCATCTTCTTGAAAACTTGTTTCGCATCCTCGAGTTTCCCCGCGTTACAAAGAGCATCGATTAGGACAGTATACGTAACTACATCAGGGGCACAACCTTCATCATCCATCCTCTTCAGTAAACTGTATGCCTCGTTAATCTTTCCCGCTCGCCCAAGAACCCTAATGCAGATAGTGAAAGTATACACATTTGGCCTCAATCCCAAACTTTCCATCTCCTCTAACAAGCTCATTACAGTCTCGGTGTCTCTTTTCTTTCCACTTGCTACCATTAGTGCAGAGTAAGTCTTAAGACTAGGTTTCAAATCTTCGGATACCATTCTTTTATAAACCAACAATGCCTCCCTACAAAACCCTGCCTGAAGAAGCAAATGAATCAACCCATTATACGAATAGGCATTCAACTTAAACCCGAACCTCCTCATTCTTTCAAGTGCAAAGGGAGCCTGCCTTATACCTCCCCTTACACTCAAGCCCTTAAATATAATCAAATAAGTGTCTAAATTCCTATAAATAATCTGTTTCTGCATTGTTTCAAACACCAAAAGCATATCCTCTAACCTTTCGTTCACCCTCAAAAGTTCAAGCATATAATTACAAGTTTCCGTGGTGTGCACCACGTAAGGTGCCTGGGCGAGACTTTTAAAGAAAGAAAACGAATCATCCAAGTCAGGAATTGACTTCAAGTGTCCAATTATTTCCTCAGGTGACCATTCTTTCCTAAATTTGCTGCCATCCAACAAAACAGCTTCATCATCTGAGCTTTTCATGACGAACCCACAAAATTTCACATCCTTCTTCTTTAGTCTCTTCCATTTCATAGACGGCCTGTACAATAAACTACTTAAAAATTCAACCTTTCTTCTTTTCACAGATGGGACACTGTTATTCGCCACGAAGGCCCTACTCCTGTCATTCTTCGAAGAAGTGCCAGCGAAACTACAGTAGCACGAATGAGAAGAACTCAGCATCATCGCAAACGTGCATCAAGTACTAAAATTCTGCATAGATGTTGTTTGTGATATTGTATGAGATATTGCAAGAGAGTGATTTCGATCATACAAAGCAGAGAGAGACGAAAGACGGTGTTATCAGCTCATAGATATTATATTATGGAACGTTTCAAGAAATCGCTTTCTACCTATAGCGAATAAGAAGTTATGTGTAATTGCACAATGCCCCCAACTAAAGTTTGAAGTTTTCATTTTGAGCTTCTTCAACCCCTCAAATTCAGCTGTTCATACACAGCCCAAACCCTCCCAATTTTATTCCGCTACAAAACCCACATAATTTTCTTCAGTCACTCTTCTCTGAGCGACTCGTGAGGAAAAACCCTCAAGAAAAATTGGAGCTCAAAGCTGAGGTTGAAAAGAAAAGCGATGGAAAGCGGTGGTAGTAGCAGTAATACAGTGGTACCCAAATCGGTTATAGAGGCATTAAAGAGAACATGCAACAACGTTGATGAAGTTCAAACCAATTTGAAAGAGTTCTTGGCTCATTGTGATGCGGAGACCCTTTCGGAAATGGAACCTCTCAATAGGGCTCAAGCGTTGTGCTTGATTGCGCAGGCGTCAACCACTCTCTTTGCCTGTATGTATTATGCTTGGACGTTTTTCAATGTGTTTAGGGAATACCTGAGTTAAAAAGTGCAGTCTTGATTGAAATAGGACATATTTCCTTTTCTTACTTCCTACATGTAATTCTTGAAATTTAGGGTATTTTAAGGTGTGGCGATTTTTTATCATTTTTATTTATTGAGTTTTTACCCCATTTTGACGACTAATTCATAATTGTGGGCTTTGTGTGTTTCATAAACCTCAAGTATTCCTTGTATGTATTCAGATCATTGTGTTTCGAAGTGAATGCCTTGTTTGAAATCCATTTGTCTAGTCTTCTATTATGCCCCCTTTTGTGATACTTGTGCAAAGATCTTGAAATTGTCATTTTGATATTTTGTATATGGTGTTTTGTATGGTTGTGCAGTGAGGCTGAAATGCAAGGGTATAAACCCTGATGAACATCCTGTTAGTAAGGAGCTTGTAAGTTTTTCACCAATTCTTTTTGGTCTTTTAACCATTGTGTGTAAAGCTATTTGTTCGCTCCTTGCTTATAACTTCCAATGTTATTAGCTCAAGTTGCTTTCCAGATTTTAATTTTTGTTAGCTAAATGTTTTCTTTCCCGAGCTGTCACATAAACTTCTTTGCGTGTCGACTAGACTCGGCATATGATATACCTCATCGGTGAATCTTTCCTGGTTCTCTTATTATAAAAGCCATTAATAAATAATATGTCCAAGGTTGAGATATTTTGTTGTTTATGGTCATTGGTCCAGGAGAGATTGAGGTTGTACCAGGAGAAATTGCAGCATTCCCTAGAGTTGAACAAAGGTAAACGTGCAGTCCTTCAACTTCCAAGTTAGTGATCAGAAGTTTAATGCCAATCTTATATGTTCAACGCCATATTTCCTGCAGTACATTGTCTATTAGTTTTGTTAAACTCCATGTTTATGGCTTAATATCGTCCATGTCTTGACACTTTAAGGCATATATGAATGCTATGGCTGTTTACAGTGTTATGTGGCTACTTTTTGGTGCATTGTTGATTCTATTGGATTGTGGAATAATTCTTTATCTTGTGAGTATCTCAAGCTATGATTCCACTAAAATCTTTACTTCTCTTGTTGAAATATGCAGCTCCACTACGGCCTTCGGCAACCATAAATTCCCCGGCAGCAGCCCGTTTCATCGACCATTCTCTCCCAGATCTTTCCAAAGGTGCAAACTAATTCGGCTTTGTCCTAAGTTTTATCTTATTTTCCTGTTTGGTGTATCCCTTTGAGAATTCCTGGATTTGCAGAACAGAAGCAAAGGTTGCGAGAAATCAGCCAGGGAGAGACACATAGACTTAAATACATAGAAAACAATATGAGGAAGAAGAGAAAGCACCATTCGTTCGAGAACAAACCCGTTCGCATTGCTGCTCAGGAATTTCTCGAGAAAGCAGCTTCTGAATTACTTGGTGGTAGCAGTAGTAGTGGTGTGAAAGGACCCCTTAGACCTGCCGAATCAGATGATGGTGTCATCATTCTGGACTGATTCTTCTGGCAGAGTAATATGCTTAGTTCCTTTTGCTGTTTTGAACTTTTTTCGTCTTTTTTTTTTGTCAAATGCGGTGCACAAACTTTATCAAATGCGGGTAAAAAATTACCCGTGTTTTATAGTCTGTAATTGTAATTCATCGTCTCAAATGCGGTACAAACACATTATAACACGTTAGTATCTCGCTCCATGCAGATCTCGCTCGTGGATCACTTGGATATCAAGATTTCAAATTGCCCATTTCCCATTTCCCTACCTCATTTATGTAGTGGTTTTTTCAAGTGTCTCTGTTGAAATAATGTTTTTGATACTCTCCTCAGTGATTTGTTTATCTGTGGTAGTATTGTTGTCTCCTTTTGTTTTTTCCTTATGGATAAAAGGAGCCGTTGGAGATTTGCTCTTCTTTTATCATGTGTTTGTTTCAGTGATTTCCAGAGGATCAATAATTTTGGAAAAAAATGCAAGAGATATCAGTCAATAAATCATTCAGAAAGGAAGGGATCCAAATAACATGGATGATCCTTACCCCAAAAAGAAAGAATAAATATATCTATTTTAAACTCTCAACTGATCACATCATAACAACCAAGAACAGAGGACAGCCAACAACACCACCATACCCCCTGAGATCCCACCACCCCTTAGCATCCAACCGCCGCTCGCCGGTGCCGGAGCCTCCACTTCAGGCGACGGAGCTGGAGCCGGAGCCACGTACCTCCGGTGGTGCTTCTCGGACATGACCACTACGATCACTCTCTGGCCTTTGGCACAGTGTCCCTGGGCGCCACTTATGTAGTAGTAAGGGCCTGACTTGTCCAGCTTAACCTTGGTCTGTCCGCCGGTGTAAGTCTCCATGGGGCTCGACGTGTTGCACGTCACGTAATCCCTTTTGCTCACTTGAAGCACAGAGTCTTGGGACCCATCGTATTCCCACACTGCAAAAATAGTTGTTTTTTTTTTTAGTTAAAAAAAAAATTAGAAAAGGAGGCTCCTTAAAGAACTGTAAATTCTTACCTAGAGAATCTCCTATTTGAAAGCGAGACTTCTCAGCCCAGTGATTTAGAGTGTGTGATTCTGATGAAGGGATTTTCCAGGCGTTTGGTTGGCCACCTACCAAGTAATCGCTGGCCTCGGCCGAGCTAAACAACAACAAGCAACTGAGTAATAACAGTGTAGATTCTGTTCTTGCCATTTTCCTTTTTGATATATAACTAAAGCAAAAGATATATAACTTATCACGCAGCTAAAGAGGCTTATGTTGGTGGTAAATGATGAGACAAGACAGCGTATGTTGTTGTATATATATAGGAGCTGAGGTTGAGGTTGTGGTGGAAAAACTAGCCGTTGAGTTGACAGTGCAACGGTAAAAAATGTAATAAAAGTAGTTTTTAATTTTCTTTTTAACTGCTAGCTAGCTAGCTCTGACTCTGAGGTTTCAATTTCTTACATTTAATTTTACTCCTCTTATATTCATCGTATATTTGTAATAAGGAATTATCACTAAATTTTTATATCAATAACATTCAAAAGCTCTCTCAAATTGCAACTACTAAGTGTCAACACACTGGAAAACAACACATAATGTTTCAACACTTGGAATATTACAGCATATATGTTATATTGCAAACGCAAAAGGCAAAAAGTTACGACTTTATTTGAAGGGAGAACGACAAGAGCATAATTGATACGAAACTGATCTTACTACATATACTTGTATGGTGTAGCCGCCAAGAACAGGTTGGTCTTCCTCGTTGCAGAAAGCCCAGGATTTTCAGTCATGTCTAAATCCTCAGCTCTCACACCATCTGGTAAGGTCCAGTTGAAGTTATACAGCAAGAGAGCCAAAGGAAGCTCAAGGCTCGCCATGCCAAAGGATATCCCTGGGCATATTCTCCGCCCCGATCCAAACGGAAGGTACTGAAAGTCACCGCCCACGAAATCCATGGAGTTGTTCTCAAACCTCTCGGGTTCGAAACTCTCGGGGTCATTCCAGTACTTGGGATCTCTCTGTATGGCCCAGTTGTTGATCAATACCTTGACGTTGGCCGGTATGGTGTATCCATTCACCACACATTCTTCTCTAGATGCTCTTGGTAGGATGGGAACTGGCGGGTGTAGCCTGAGTGATTCCTTGAGAACTAGTTTGAGGTACTTCAGCTTCTGCAAGTCGGCTTCTTCGATGTTTTCAGTGCCGTTTTTGAGGACTTGGCGTACTTCGGCTTGTGCCTTGGCCATCACACGAGGGTTTCTGATGAGTTCTGTCAATGTCCAGTCTAGGGTTGTCGATGATGTCTCAGTCCCAGCTGCAAACATGTCCTGCAGATATATTTTTTGAGTCTCCTTAATTATTCAACTCTATATATAAATCTACCGATGATTAAAAAATTTGAAGTAAGAACACTTACAAAGATGACAGCTTTGATGTTGTCGTTGAGTATGGGAAATTCCATCTCACCGCTTGCTTGAAGTCTCAAGAAAACATCGATTAAATCCTCATCGCCGGAATTACCATTACCTCTCTTTGTCTTTCCTCCATCCTCAGCAATCTTCGCCAAGTTAGCTTTGTGCTCGTCGATCATCTGGTCGAGAAGGACATCAGCTTTACGCCTCATCACCATCAGCTTTCTCTTGTTCATGCTAAAGAAATTCAGTATCTTGGAAGAAGGAAAAAGGTCGCCGACCTCAAACCCTCCGGCCATCTTATTGACCTCTTTCATCAGTTTGATCATCATGTCCCTCCTTTCGCTTCCCACGTTGCCAAACATGGTCCTGCATGCCACGGAGCTCATCACCGTGAATATCAAGTCTGTCACGTTGAGGACCTGGCCGGAGGAAGAGCTGATCGATTTGATGAGATTGGCCACCTCGTTCTTACGAATGGAACCGAAAGAACGGACGTTTTTCGCACTCAAAAGTTCCACGACACAAATCTTCCTCATCTGCCTCCAGAAATCACCGTACGGGCTAAAGGCGAGGTCGCTGTAGTTGTACCACAAGATCTTGATGGCAACTGATTGAGGTCTATCGGCAAAACTAGGGTCATGGTCTTTTAGGACAAGCTTTGCAACTTCCGGCGAAGAAACTACGATAGTTGTTGCTTCGCCGAGCTTTAAGTACATGAGAGGGCCGTACTGTTTGGCTAAGTCTCGGAAAGTACGGAAGGGAAGTATACTCATACGATGCAAATCACCGATCATGGGTAGTTTCTTGGGGCCGGGAGGTAAGTTGATCGAACGTTTAGGCTTTGGTTTGATCCACTTCTTGAATAAGAAGAGGATTACAGGCACTAGAACAGCGAGGGTAGTGAAGTTCAATGAAAACCCTAATTCCATCTTTTTTTTTTCCTTTTCTAAGAAAGCAACTATTGTAAGAGAATATAGAGCAAAGAGAGATATGTTTAGAAGGCTAAGTTATGTATCTTTAAGTGCTTTCGCTCTTATGTTTTCTGATTGTTCTTTCATGGGTTGGCTTTTATAGACAACCTTGGACGTGGAAAGTCAACCTTTCAACCACCATGCTTAGTCTTTATAATATATAATTACATAGGCCATAGTTAGTCATGTAAAAGAAATATGATCACCTGGATAATATCCACCATTATATATATAATATTATTTATATATATATACAGACACTAGGTAGAAAATATATCATACAATAGTCGCGTAACTACATTTTGAGGTGAAGGCTGCATGTAAAAATATATTGTCGTTATGTTTTTCAGCAAATAGTTAGATAATTTAGTATACGATAATACGCACTCAAATCAAATATTCGAGAATACAATTATTTAATATATAATAAGTCGGGTTGACATATCTTAAATGAAGTTATAAATTCCAAAGTCGAACGTGAAAGAAGTCTCTATTCTAATACAAAGCTAATATTGTTATTAAATGAAATAGTCTTATGTAAACTCATATATTGTATCACGGTTAGTTTCTAATGATTTATTGCAAATCATATTATGTGACTTTGAACAACCAAATTTCACGTTCATTAATTGAATATTCGACAGTTGGTTTAATAAACAATAGAAATAACGTCTAATAGTATAATATATGACTGACTTTCCAATAAAAAATAAAGAAATAAATTATGAATGGCGGGCTATACTTTGGTCTCGCCTAATTGTATTTTATATGATTGTTCAAAATTGAATGTGAATAATATATATAGGATTTCTAAGTTGTTAATTGGACGATTGAGTCAATGGAATGTACGTTTTTTATTACTATTATTATTTACACTAGTGTTCACATCATAATATATTGACTAATTGAATTAGCAATAAAGACCCAAAAAATATAATGATAATAATATTTGATAATTGCTTCGTCAACTGGAAAAAAAACAAATATATCGACCGTAACTACTTGCTTGACTTTGTCCGATTATTCTTAGTTCAAATCTCAAATAGATATTTAAAAACTCATATCATAATCATCATTGTGATTTATACTAAATAAATGTATGAGACGTATGACTATTAGGTTTATTTAATGGAGCTGTTACTTAATTATTGCCGAATATCTTCAATACATATGTACTTAGTCAATTCCATCTGGCCATTGTCAATTATTCTTACAATATTGTCGTGAACTAATCGCTTTTGCTTCCATATTAAGGTTGGAAACGATCATTTTTCAATAAATCATCAATTAATTTTTTCTAAAATTTCAATAAAAATTGCTATTATATAATAGCATACCGTAATTCCCTTCTAGAAGTTGATATATTCAACTACTTACGTTTTAATATAAGATCCTACTATTATGAAATAATTAAATGTGGATGTTTTAAATAATAATATTAGTTAAATTATTGATGATTTGGAAGTATTATATTAAATGATGATAATGTGATAAGGTGATAAGATGAGGTGTTTAATTGAAGAGTTTGTATTTTAGTGTGAGGTGTATAATTGTAATTAATGTGATTAGTTGTAATAGTGAATTATTAGTAGTATAAATAGGTGATTAGAGTTCATTGTAAATCACACCAAGTATTGAAATACTTAATCTCTCTCTAATCTCTCTCTCTTTATATTATAAGCTATATTATCATTATAATCTTAATATAAGTATAATTATAATAAAATAATCTTAATATAATATTAATCACATTAATATTTTATAACACGTTATCAGCACGACCGCTCTCCGTCGTCAAGATCAACCTCCGTCGAAGATCTCGTACGAGTTTAGTCAAGGTATGGTAATTTAATTTTTAATTTATACTAATTATATATTAATTGTGATTAATTTAAAAATATATTATAAAAGTATTATTTAAAGGTTTTATAACTAAACGCCAATACCCGAGTGGTTTCGCGGAATATCGTTCACTACAAGTGACGAGAGGTCCAGGTTTCGATCCCCGTGGAGGCGTGTGATTTTTTTTTTATTTATGCACGTACACAACACAAGCCCACGAGGTCTTGCGGTAATCCCAACCTCAGTAGCGGCATATTATTAATCTTTCTTTAATAAGAAAAAAAATGTCGTTTTATACAAAGATGGATCTTCTACTCCTTACATTATTTACGGTGATCATTTCCACTATGTGGATAATATTTTTACCAATGTTTTTAAAATATAATTATTAATTGTAATTTCTTTAATATTATAATTACTGAAATATATTTTATTTTGAAGGATGTCGCTATGTCCGATGTTTGATCTTTTACTTATGATTATGATTACGGCGACACTGATCTGGATGTGGATATCATTTTTTATAAGAACTTTTACAAAAGAAGATACAAAAGAAGATTTAAAAGAAGATTAATTATAAGTTTTTTTTTATTATGTAAAGTTTTAATAACATGTTTTGTATTTTATTATAGTAATATGTCGAACTTGGCGAGCCTTGAGTTTGTTGCACTCGATATCACTGAAAAAAATTATTTACCTTGGGTACTAGATGCTGAAATCCATTTGAAAGCAAAAGGCTTTGGTGACACCATTGATCCCACGAAAACCACAACTGAACAAGACAAGGCGAAAGCTATGATTTTTCTTCGCCACCACATTCACGAAAATCTGAAAGTTGAATACTTAACAGAAAAGAATCCAGCTGAGTTGTGGAAAAACCTGAAAGAACGATATGGCCACTTGACAACTGTTATTCTCCCCAATGCAAAGTACGAATGGCTGAATTTACGATTGCAGGATTTTACGTCGGTAAGTGAATATAATTCTGCCGTTTATAGAGTTACTTCCACGTTGAAATTATGTGGAGAGACAATTACTGATAACGATATGCTGGAGAAAACATTCACCACATTTCATCCACAGAATATGATATTACAACAGCAATATCGGGAGAGAAAATTTAAAAAGTATTCAGATCTAATTTCTTGCTTACTTTTGGCTGAGCAAAATAATGAATTGCTGGTGAAAAATCACGAATCCCGAACGACTGGTTCTACTGCACTCCCTGAAGCGAATGCAGTCAAAGTTAATAATGACAACAGTCGAGGTAATGATCGTGGACGTGGACGTGGTGGATATCGCGGCCGTGGACGTGGTCGTGGTCAAGGTCGTGGTCAAGGCCGTGGTCGTGGCCGAGGATATTATGGTGGTGGTTATCAATATTTCCGTGGTGGTTATCATAATTATCGTGGCGGTCATCAAAATATTCCCCAGAAGAGGAAAAGTTTTGATAATAAAGATGAGAAGAGGCAAACTGAACAAAAGAATAATGATGAAAAATGTTATCGTTGCGGTGGTTCTGGCCACTGGTCGCGCAATTGTCGTACGCCCAAACATCTTGTTGAGCTATATCAGGAATCTCAAAAGGGCAAAGGAAAGAAAATCGAAATGAATTTTGTTCAGGGTGAATTCGCCTCTACCTCTGATGCCAATGATGAAAATGCTCATTTGGAAGCTGCGGATTTTCTGATCGATGAAAATTAATCTGCTATGATTTTATTTATGCATTATGATTTACTATTGTGTGTTTTATTATATATCGTTGTTTTAAGTTATCTATATGTTTGTAATGCAATATTTCTTTTTCAATAATAAATATTATGTGTTTGTTTATAAAGGATATTATTTGATGGATGCGGGCATGTGCAATGAAGAATTGTGTCTTGCAGACTGTGCAACGACGAATACGATTCTAAAAAATAAGAAATATTTCGATCATCTTGATATGAAAGAAGCCAGTGTTATTACTATATCGGGTAGCACGAATATAATTGAGGGCTCCGGAAGAGCTAATGTTTTACTGCCCAGAGGAACAAGGCTGATAATTGAAAATGCTTTATATTCTCCTAAGTCTCAAAGAAATTTATTAAGCTTTAAAGCTATTCGACATAACGGATATCATATTGAGACTGCAGAAAAAGGAGATATTGAATATTTGCATATTACAAAAGTGATATCGAATGACAAAAGAATTGTGGAAATATTACCATCTTTTGACTCTGGGCTATATTACACATATCTTAAAACAATTGAATCACATGCTATCGTAAACCAGAAGTTTACTAATGATAATACATTTGTTGTTTGGCATGACCGGTTGGGCCATCCCGGTTCAATTATGATGCGGAGAATAATTCAAAATTCACGTGGACATTTAATGAAGAACCAGAAGATTCTTCAATCGAATGAATTATCATGTGTTGCTTGCTCTAAAGGGAAGTTGATATTCGTCCATCACCAATAAAAATAAAGAATGAATCTATAAGATTTTTGGAACGTATACAAGGTGATATTTGTGGACCGATACATCCATCGTGTGGACCATTTAGATATTTCATGGTATTGATTGATGCATCAACTAGATGGTCTCATGTATGTTTGTTATCAACGCGGAATGTAGCTTTTGCGAGATTGCTTGCTCAGTTGATTCGATTAAGAGCACATTTTCCGGATTATCCAATAAAGAAAATACGCCTTGATAATGCTGGTGAATTTACTTCCAAGGCATTTAATGAATATTGCATGTCTATTGGAATTGATGTTGAGCACCCCGTGCCACATGTCCATACGCAAAACGGTCTTGCAGAATCGTTGATTAAAAGGTTGCAATTAATTGCAAGACCATTATTAATGAAGTCGAAACTTCCCTCTTCTTGTTGGGGACATGCTATATTACATGCAGCGGCACTAATCCGCATCAGGCCAACAAGTTATAATGATATCTCCCCGATACAAATGGTTTATGGTCAGGAACCAAATATTTCCCATCTGAGAATTTTTGGATGTGCGGTATATGTTCCAATTGCTCCACCACAACGCACGAAGATGGGACCTCAAAGGAAGTTGGGAATATATGTCGGATTTGAATCTCCATCGATAATAAAATATTTAGAACCTCTAACTGGAGATTTATTTACGGCTAGATTTGCCGATTGTCATTTCGATGAATCGAATTTTCCGACATTAGGGGGAGAAAAGAAACAGCTGGAAATGAGTATTAGTTGGAATGAATTATCGCTAAATCATTATGATCCTCGAACGAAAGAATGTGAACTAGAAGTTCAAAAGATAATTCATTTACAAGGATTAGCTAATCAACTGCCAGATAGCTTTACTGACCTTAAAAGAGTGACTAAGTCACATATACCAGCTGTTAATGCTCCTGCAAAAGTTAATGTTCCTGGAGAACATATAATGATCGAGCCTAAACCACAACTAAAACGTGGTAGGCCCTCGGGTTCCAAAGATAAAAATCCTCGAAAAAGAAAAGGAGCAAATAATAAGAATGGTCCAGTCGAGGATTTATCGACTCTAGAAGAGTCAATGGGCATTAATGATTATGATAATGGAAATCAGGTACCTGAAATTTTTGAGAATAATGATAATGAAGAGATCTCGATAAATTATGCTCAAAATGGAATTAGATGGAACCGAGAAAAAGTCAACGTTGACAATAAATTCTCATTTAACGTAGCGCTACATGAAATGAATGAGATAAATGAGAATGAGGATCATGAACCAGGGTCTGTAAAAGAATGCAGACAAAGAAATGATTGGCCAAAATGGAAAGATGCAATCGAGGCAGAATTAAAATCACTTGAGAAACGAAAAGTTTTCGGACCTGTAGTCCGCATACCAGAAAATGTAAAGCCGGTTGGATATAAATGGGTTTTCATCAGAAAGAGAAATGAAAACGGTGAAATTGTGAGATACAAAGCACGGCTTGTTGCACAAGGCTTTTCACAACGACCTGGTATTGATTATGAGGAGACGTATTCTCCTGTGGTGGATGCAACGACTTTTCGTTATTTAATTAGTCTGGCAGTACGTGAAGGACTCGATATGCGTCTAATGGATGTTGTCACCGCTTATTTATATGGATCACTTGATAGTGATATATATATGAAACTTCCCGAGGGATTTCAGTTACCTGAAAATTCAGGGCCCCGAAATGAGTACTCAATCAAGCTAAATAAATCGCTTTATGGATTAAAGCAATCTGGGCGTATGTGGTATAATCGCCTAAGTGAATATTTATCGAAAGAGGGGTATAAAAATGATCAAACTTGCCCGTGCATATTTATGAAAAGATCTGGAAATGAATTTGTCATCATTTCAGTTTATGTTGATGATATTAACATAATTGGAACTCCTGAAGAGTTATCAAAAGCCGTTAATTGTTTGAAAAAAGAGTTTGAAATGAAAGATCTCGGTAAAACGAAATTTTGTCTTGGACTGCAAATTGAATATTTAAAGAATGGGATATTCGTACATCAAGAGACTTATACGAAAAAGGTATTGAAAAGATTTTATATGGATAAAGCTCATCCATTGGATACTCCAATGATTGTTCGATCTTTAGATGTGAATAAAGATCCGTTTAGACCTTGCGAAAACGATGAAGAATTACTTGGTCCTGAAGTACCATATCTCAGTGCTATTGGAGCCCTAATGTATTTAACGAGTCATACGCGACCTGATATAGCGTTCGCTGTGAATCTATTGGCGAGATATAGTTCGTCACCGACTCGTAGACATTGGAATGGAATTAAGCGAATTTTTCGATACCTTCAAGGAACAACTGATATGGGATTGTTCTATTCTAATGAATCAAAAACAGATTTGATTGGGTATGCAGATGCTGGTTTTCTATCTGACCCTCATAATGCTCGATCGCAAACGGGCTATTTATTTACACATGGCGGAACCGCTATTTCATGGCGGTCAGTTAAACAAAGTTTAACGGCTACTTCTTCTAATCATGCGGAAATTTTAGCTATTCATGAAGCTAGCCGAGAATGTGTTTGGTTGCGATCGATAATTGAGCATATACAACAAACCAGTGGGCTAGTATCGAAAAAGTTACTTCCTACGATTTTATATGAAGATAATGCTGCATGCATTGCCCAATTAAAGGAAGGATATATTAAGGGAGATAGAACAAAGCATATTTCACCAAAATTTTTCTTTACACACGATTTAGAGAAAAATGGTGATATTGATGTACAACAAGTGCGATCAAGTGAAAATCTTGCAGATTTATTCACGAAAGCACTTCCCCCAATAATTTTCAAAAGATTGGTATATTCAATTGGAGTTCGAAAACTTCGAGATCTTAAATGATGTCATCATCAGGGGGAGTAAATACGCGTTGCACTCTTTTTCCCTTCACTGAGGTTTTTCCCATGTGGTTTTCCCAGTAAGGTTTTTAATGAGGCAACAATCGAAAGCGTATCTAAAAGAATCATGTACTCTTTTTCCTTCATTAGGTTTTTATCCCATTGGGTTTTTCCTAATAAGGTTTTAACGAGGCATATTCTTTGAAAACATCCAAGGGGGAGTATTATGAAATAATTAAATGTGGATGTTTTAAATAATAATATTAGTTAAATTATTGATGATTTGGAAGTATTATATTAAATGATGATAATGTGATAAGATGATAAGATGAGGTGTTTAATTGAAGAGTTTGTATTTTAGTGTGAGGTGTATAATTGTAATTAATGTGATTAGTTGTAATAGTGAATTATTAGTAGTATAAATAGGTGATTAGAGTTCATTGTAAATCACACCAAGTATTGAAATACTTAATCTCTCTCTAATCTCTCTCTCTTTATATTATAAGCTATATTATCATTATAATCTTAATATAAGTATAATTATAATAAAATAATCTTAATATAATATTAATCACAATTAATATTTTTATAACACCTACCTGTTGATTGGCCGCTTGTTATTTTTGTCTGGGTAGACTTGAGACAAAAGCACGGAACAACAGAAATATGAATACTAAGTTGATGTTGATTGGGATAACTCCAAAAGAAAAAAAAAAATCTAAATTGTTATAAAATAGTGAGACTCTCTATCTATCGAGAAATAATAACTCAATATTCAACTTCATTAATCCCTTCATATTTGACCCTAACTACATAACATACTATATCGTTGTTGGTCAATGGTCCAATATTAATGTTTCATTCTACATCTAATTCGATAGTGATTATTGGTGAAGTGATCACTCGTTATAAATAGTAATATAATAATAATTACGTGGCAAAATTATAATTATAGGTCACTAACTATGCTTATTTTCGTTTTTTGGTCACTATGTTTGATAATTGTAAAAGTAGGTCATTAACTTTGTATGTCAAAATAACTTTGGGTTATGTTTTCAATTTTTGGTCACTATGTATATATTTTTCGATTTTGGGTCACTAAGTATCAATTTTTCAATTTTGGGTCACTAAGTATATATTTTTCGATTTTGGGTTACTAAGTATCAAGTTTTCAATACAAAGTTAGTGACTTATTTTTCAGGCGCCGCTCATTCATGGATGTGTTGAGACTTGAGAGCATTTTGATTTTAATCACTATTTTCTTCACGTTATAATTTGTTTTTACTTTTAATGGAAGAACAATAACGTTTGGAACAGTAATAATATTTCTTTGAAACATTGAAGGAACATACGACAACCATTGGACTGGCAAACATTTCAAATTTCAGCGGAGGAACTACACACGTTGTTGATGATGATGATGATGACGACCGTACGACGGAGAACAATATACGTATATTACAAGGTAAGCATCAAGACAGACCTATACGAGCTTGCCGACATAAACACAGATGAGAAGAAAGCTTCCGAATAAGTATATGGTACATGTTTTTTTTTTTTTCTCTATCTCCTCTGGAAATTAAACGTCTTGATGGCATATGCGAAAGTGAAAGTGAAAACAGCGATGAATATGACGAGCACGGCCGCCACGACGCCAAGCATGTCGTGCCTGAACCCGAAGTAACTCTTCAAGAACTCTTCGACAGTCTGATCTCTATCGCTCATGACATCCTTAATCTGCCCGAACTGCGTCACTATGAATCCGTACAATGTGTAAGACATCGGCGTTGCCCAGTAGTACCATCTCCACCACACCGGGATTTGCTGTTTAGTATGCGATAAAGTTCAGTTTGCTATTCTCCGAAAAATTTATTACATGCAATGATTAGAAAAAAAACTTACGGGTCGTGGGATGATGAATCCTGAGAAAAGATTCCAAACTGCGTAGAAGAACGAGGAGATGATGGCCGCGACGTTGTGGTTGGGCGTCACTGCAACAGCCATCATACCGTAGAGAACGAAGAACAGCAAAGAGAAGTATAGGAAGTAGATAAACCAGAAGAATTTTTCTGCTGTCCAGTCAAGGTTCATCATCGAGTATACGATCAAACCGTATACTATGGATTGGACGAATACGTATGGGATTTCGATCAAGATCTGCAGTAGATCAGTAAGCTAAGACTTAGTTATTCGATCAAATTTGTATGATAAAAATGGGATTTTTTTTTTTTTGTAGAAAAGAGAAAAGATACTTACCTGTGAGAATGCATATGGTAAAGCAGAGTACATTCCAGCTGCTCTTTCCCTGTAGAACACCGTTCGTTCAACGGCCACAACGGGCTGAACCGTTGAACCGTATTGGAAACCCAAGAAGTTTATCGCAGCAAACATGGAACCCATGGCATTGAAGAGATCTTGCTGAGTTTTCCTGCACATTTAGCAGTATTTAGTTTATCGTCAGCTTCTGAAATGGTTATGAGAGTATTTGGTTCCTTTTTCTTTTCATATTGTTTCGAATTTTGCTTACCATTTGGAGCCAAGATCCCAGAACATCGTTCCGAAGATAAGGGCAATGAAAGTCGTAAACAAGAATCGAACGGCCGTGTAAGGAGGGTTTCGCCAGTAGGATAGGTTTTGTTTCCATAGACATGCGATGCACTGCGTGAGGAACGACGTGGAATATTGTGTAGGGAAATAGAGGTCTTTCGTGCCTGGACGAGAAGCGCTCAACTCCTTGATAAGGGCTTTGTTCCTCCTGCAATAAAATTTGAAGTTTTTCAGACAATCAAACCGAAAAACGATATTTACATATGAAGTTTCTTCAACTACTCACTGGTATAGATCCGAGGTTTTGTAGAGTTGAGCAAAATCAACCCCCAAGAGCATTTCTTGAGCTGATGTAGTAACCTCCAACATCCATGTAGCTGGATTGTAACCGTCTTTAATCTTCTGCACGCCTTCGATTGATTCGAAATACTTGATCAGATGAGTCGAGTGGCGACCCAGCGGACCAACGTATATCTCATCGCCTCCTCTTTTCATCAAGAAAAGCTAAAGAGACGGTTTTTTCGTTTAGTATAGGCTGTAGCAATACCCAGTTATGTGCTAAAAATGTGTTTTTTTAGTAAGATGAGAATTTATTACCTCATCGAATGCTTCAAAAATGTCGATACTAGGTTGATGGATGGTGCAGACCACGGTTCTTCCCGTGTTTACCGTGTTTCTAACAGTCCTCATCACAATTGCCGCTGCTCTGGCGTCTAAACCCGAGGTTGGCTCGTCCATGAAGATGATCGAAGGGTTAGCAACTAGCTCAACGGCGATCGTGAGCCTCTTTCTTTGTTCGGTCGAGAGCCCATTAACGCCTGGCAACCCTACTAAAGATCCCCTAATGGGGTTCAGTTCTACTAGCTCCATTACCTCCTCGATGAACGTCTGTAAGAACAAGTGAAAAAAAAGGATCAGATAAGTTTCAATTCCAGCAATAGGTTATTATTTTCAGAAAGATTTTACGAACCCTTCTGGTTTCTGCTTCAACTTCACGAGGCAAACGCAGCCAAGCAGAGTAAACAAGAGATTCGTAAACCGTGACGTTCGGCGAATGGATATCGTTCTGCTCACAGTATCCCGAGATTCTAGCGAACGTCTCTTGGTTCTTGGGATAGCCTGAGATGGTGATATTACCCTCGATGTAACCGCCGGTCTTTCGTCCAGCTAAGACGTCCATTAACGTTGTTTTTCCAGCTCCACTAACGCCCATCAGAGCTGTAAGAACACCCGGCCTGAAAGCACCGCTGATACCCTTTAGTAGCTCTAGTTTGTCTTCTGCGGCACCTTGAGCCTTCATTTCCTGGAGTTTCAGAGAAGAGAAAAAAAAAAGTTGAAACCGAAATGAATCAGCACGAAAAAGGACCCATCGATCGTATAGGCGATAAGAAATTTACCGCAGGCATATCAACAGAATATTTGATGTCGTCGAAAGTGATGGAGTGCGGTTCGAAGGGGAGAATCATTCCCCTCTTACGGTTCTCATCAGCTTCGATAGCATCGGCTCTCATCGATCGCGAGGAGGACGATTTGCTCCTCCTCCTACTCGTATTGCCAGAAGTTGCAGCATAGTCTCCATTCTGCACATCATCGTCCATTGTCTTGGGTAGAACTGCTTGCGGCTTATCGGCAGCTGCAAAGTAGTTTCAGATGAATACACATCAAGAACAAAAATATGAATCGAAAAGGCGCTAATGAATGGTAATAAAAAAGGCTTACGGTCCAAGAACGTTAGGGCCAAAAGGTAGAGTATGTTGAACAACCATACAAATCCAAAGCATGCTCCGACTCCAATCCAATACCAATAAGATTGAGGAAAGAATCCCCGAGACTTGGTCACAGTGTCTCCCAATCGCTCTCCATTTACGACCTGTCGGAAAAAAGGATCGAGCCCTACAATGAGTTATCACCAATACGTATACAAATGCGTAATAATGATTTACGCCGAATGATCTCAATGCAGTGAACTTACTTTGCTCCAGCTGTGACCTTGGAATTCATTGACAAGAATTGCATTCTGAGCATACATCAGAGGAGATGACCAATACCCCCATAGCCACCATTTCTTCACATCCTCTGAACAACACGATGAAATGAGAACTATCCAAGATACGATTTTTAATGGAAAAAAAAAACCTTTTTTTATATGGCAACTTACCTCTCGAAAGAACGAAGCCGCCCAAGGCGAAAAGCAAGAGAAGTGCGAATAAACCGTAAGTGTTGGCAATGACCATGGTCCTACCAGCTGCTCCGATGAATCTAAACAGCCCTCCGGCGAACTGGTGGACGAGTAAGAGCAGCATGTATTGCTTCATAAATCTGTAGTGATAGAAGAAGATAATTAGTACATACTGAATGCAATGGTAGTAAGTATGAGGGATTGTAAAGAAAGTAGCAAACTAAAAATACCTCCCGAAATTAGGATCGAATCCCATCACATAATAAGTTATAAACGTCCATATAGCGACCTCTATAAAAGTGACGGGAATCTTCAAGACCCAAGAAGGAATGGCGTAGGCCCAAGGCGGGAAGAAGAGCATATCCCTCTGCTTGTAGAAAACTGGGAGCTTATATATAGTCATCGCCAGTTCAGACAGACCGTTGAACATGACCATGACGGTACTGTAGAACAGAGCGCCGATGTAAATCCCGCCGCCGAACAAATCGTCCTTGCTCATCTCCGTCCTGAAGAACACCGTCATGGCTATGAAAGACATGACGACGATTTGGAAGATTTTGAAGAAGTAGATGAACGAGTTCCTCTTCATCAGCAGGAGTTCTCTGTCCGAACATGCCTTGAGAAGCTCCATGTTGCTGAGACCGTACTTTTCGGTCGTTAGAGCCGCTGGGTGGCTCTTGGTCTTATCGAAGGGAACGGCGAGCTCATCTCCAAGCCTTCGTCCGATGTGGTATGACTGGAACGCCTCCGCAAATTCGCTCACTGTGATGAATCGGTAAGGCTCGTCCCTACGAGCCCAGTATTGCTTTTGATCTTTCTTCGATGTCACCTGCATTTTTACGGTTCAACATCAGTGTCAGAACCGAAGAATACAAACAGGCCGGTCGTAAAGAACGTCTCTATTGGGGGAGGGATCATTACTTCTTGTAAGAAATCTGCAACTCCCTTTCTCTCGGGGCATCTGAATCCCATGGATGCGAAGAAGCCGAGAACCTCCTCCCTGGGACCTTGGTAGGCGATTTGGCCGTCGGACAAGAGAACGATGTCGTCGAAGAGATCGTAGGTCTCGGGCGCAGGCTGCAATAGGGAGATGAAAGCAGTCCCCTTCATGATGTGGACATACTGCTTGAGCATGTTCACAATCTGGTAGGTGGTCGAACTGTCCAAACCCGTCGAGATTTCGTCCATGAAAAGCGCTTTCGCCGGCCCGACGATCATTTCGCCAGTCGTGACACGTTTCTTCTGTCCGCCGGATATTCCTCTGATCATTTCATCGCCCACCAACGTGTCGGCGCAGACATCGAGCCCAAGAACCTTAAGAACATAGTCCGTCACCACATTTGCTTCGTCTCCCTCTGTCGCAGCAGCCTATATTGCAACAAAAAAAAAAGAAAAAACAGTTTAATTCATCGTACCATGTTATACATTACTGTCTTTGATTATAATCTCCATGCACATCACAATCTTTTGTTTTATTATATATTTATTATTTCGAACATTAAGTCACGATGGTGACTTGTCATCTTGTTTTGTATAGCAGCAGCAGTACCTTTATTTTATTAGCAATTAAAAGACTTCCCCCCAATCATAAATTCATATATCTCGATGCATGATTTTTTATAAGGAATGATTATATAGTAAAATAAAATATATAGCCGCAGTAGAAGACTAATTCAGAAAGGCATCTAGAAAGACATATATATATATAATGGTAACGTACTAACAAATACGATATAATACAAAAAAAGTAAACACACAGCCGCCAGATAAGACTAAAGAAAATTTTATTACATATGTTCATATGTTACCTTCATGTAGATATCAATGTCTGGATCAGGTTTAATATTAGCTGCTTTCTCTCTCCTTGACAACTCGGCCAACATCTCTGTTGTTGAAAAGAAACACCACAAACACACTGATTAATGTCAACTAAAACATAGTATTACCATAATTAATTACACAGAAAAGATCGAAAAGGAACGAACCATAGCGTGATCCAACCCCTTGCATCCTCGCCGAGAAGGCGAGCGTCTCTCTAACGGTCATCTCTCCGATGTGAAGGTCATGCTGGCTGATATACGCCGAGGTTCTCTTCGGCACGAATTCATCGAGTGTGTGACCGTTGTATGTTATCCTCCCACTCACCTGCAAGAGAAAAATTCCTACTTTTTGTTACTTACTGCAAGGATAATAATCTAATAATGTTGTAATAATTAATTAAAAAGAAAAAAGATCTTACCTTTAGAGAGGGGTCGAGCTTCCCAGACAAAGCAAGAAGAAGGGAGGTTTTCCCAGAACTCGGAGGACCCAAGAGTAGAGTCATCCTACATGGTTTGATGATTCCATTCACGTCTTTCAGTATAGTAAATGGCTTCTTTCTGCTTGGTAGTATGCGCAGAGTATTCAAATATCCCTGAAGGGTGAAGAGAAGACCATATTCTCATTACATCATCAGTTCCATCATGGCTGCTGTGCTGAGTATGTTAGTTATTATTACAGTCTACACACATACATACATACCTCTACTATGTTGATCATGAAGTTGAGAAAAGTAGGCAGTGCTCGGCTGGCACTGTAAGCTTCTGCATCAATGTTCAGATGCTCATACCTCACTTCGATCGTCGGAATATCAATCCCAACCCTGAAAACAATACATTTTTTTTTCTTGAGAAAGACCTAAAAAAAAAACCAAACTTTGTGGAAAACTACCACCGTACCTGTCGATTCTATTTCTGAGCCTCGTCAAGAACCTCTCGTTGTCTTCTTCGACGGTGTTGACCAGCCTCTCGATCAAGTTCTTCTTGTCTTCGAATCCGAGGTTGTTGATGTCCACTTCGCTGGCGCCTTGAGATCCGAACAATATGCCCTTTCTGAGACGGTCGAAGGTCGGAAGCTTCTCGAGGGCAGCCCATTTTAGAGCCTCCTCGTCGTCTTCTTCCCGGGAAGAGCGAGAAAACGCTTCCATGCCCGTATTTCTCCATATGTTTGAGCTGTCGATTCTTCCACTTCCGCCGCGCGTGCTGCTGGCTCTTAAGCTGTTGCTCGCTCTTATCAAGTCGCCTGTGTCCATTTTTCGCTCTCTATATAATCCCTTGAAGGGATTGGAGTTTTTTTTTTGCCTTAGAGAGAATGCTTAGATGGGTGAGAGTGTGAGGTGAGTTTTATTTATATAAGGTGCGACTATAGATGTTACGTTTGCTTGTCTTAAAGTATTTTTATTAATGGTATTTTTGAATCTATAATTTCATATTTAGGAGGTGCTTAGAGGGTCGAGTGTTGAGTGCCACCTTCTTTGACCCTTCCATTGCGGACGGACTTCCATGTGAAAATGCCAATATAATATCTATATTCTTTTGTTTTTTTGTTGGCCAACCAAGAAAACTAATTAAATGATTAAATCATTAAAAACGAAAAAAAGGGTTGTTTTCTTAGTACAAATATATATGTATAGTATAGATATAAGCTGCCCTTAGGGTTGGGTGTCGTGAACGTCGTCCCAACTTTAGTTCTTTTATGATATTTATGTTAATAAAAAAGGGTAGGACTTGCTTGTGTGTTTTCATTCTAAATGAAATTATAAGAAGTTTGTCGGGTATAATATCAAGGAGGAGGCCTTGTGTGGTAGATGGTGGGATCAAATTCTCCATCCCATAATTTATTGAGTAGTTCTCATGATATTTATTTCTCACGACTATCGTTGTTAGGTGGGTTTGTGACGTATTCATCTGACTCCGGGGATTAGTCCCACCACTTGAGTATGTAGCGCAATTAAGCCTCCATCAGATTTGTGTGGCGCCAAAGCCCACGCCGGTATTTAGGGACTAAACCGTAGCCAGATCGAGTGGGGATACCTCGGGAGCTAAAAAAAAAGAAAAAGAAAACTAATAATGCTAATATGCATATTTTTAAATAAAAATATATATAATGGAGAAGTGGATGTGTATTAAAAAGAAACAATCTTAATTGAATCAATAATCGTTTACATTACAACTAAACAATGGGGCCTTTTCTTTCGCGCACGAGTTTGACTCCATGCATTTGTTTTTTTTTTTCACATTTAATTCTCTTTCGTCTCTTTTAAAAATATCGGTATATTATTTACTCTTGAACATATTTAGATCTACATATATATTCAATAAGTGAATAAGGAAGAAAAAAAGTGTAAAAACGGTTATTCTTTTCTATATGAGCACCATCTTCGTATATATATAAATATATGTTATTAAATAAAGGAAGATGGAATCATTCTTCGAGTTGGCGACCAGGTATTTAGTATTATAAATTTGAATTTATTTATTAAATTGGTCAATATTAAATATCACATATACGTCACTAATTAGTAGCTATCCAACTGTAATCATCTAGAAGGTTTTTGACTTTCGTGCATGTGACTTTTGGAAAAAACAAATCCAACTCTATGTATTAGGTCGTTTGAATAGGTTGTCTGAAATCTTTAATTAATGAAAGAACTTGACTTGAATCAATCAATCACTCAATCAATATTAATTAAATGAAAATAATCTTTGTTTATATTAAACCTTTATGTTAATTATAAAACCTAGTAATGAGATATACTTGACACCCTTGTTGTTATCGCTTAAATGCTTCATATATAAAATGGTAGATATATGTATATATAAAATCCATGCAGCACATTTCATTACCAAAACCTATATATCTTAGTTTCCTCAACATATCATTTCCAGCTCATTGTCGTTGTTCTTTATGTAATTTTTTTTTATTTCTCAATATGCTATACTTTATATACATCGTTATCACGTTCTTGGCATTACCTTCAATTTCCATTACTATTATTTCTCTTGTCAATATGCTATATAGAAAATCACTGTTTGAATATTCAATATCCTGCCTAATAGCCAATATGATTGAATTTAAATTTTTTTTTAATTTTTTCCATATGGGCATTTATTGGAGAGCGTCGAGGACAAGGCAATAACTGAGGTTCGAATTAGTTGAATTAGTATGTCTAAATATAATATTCAATTATATCCGCGTAGTAACAAGAAGATATCAAAAGTCTTGAGTCACGTACATTTTTAGACTCAACCGATCAAAACAGTGATAAATTAACGCGAAATTGATGGACTAAAAACAAAGACTTGTAAGTATATAATTTAGACAAGTGTAAGTCAATATCATTAGAATTTCCAAAAAAATTAGGAAAATTCTTAACCCTTCATTCTCACAATACAACGGTAAACTTACGGCACAACGTAATAATATATTAGAAAATATTTATTGAGTTTTTCTCTTGATGGGACATCCAATACACTGCAGTCATAGAGATAATAAATGCATGGCATGATGTGCCTGATTTCTCGAGAGAGATAGTCGTCTCGTAGACCATTGACTTTTGTCTAGAGTGTAATTGTATGTATGCATCTAGAAGAATGAGATTGCAATATATCTATCATCTTAATTAGAACAAAAAGATAAATAATAAAATTTGTATTCTACATGCATGGTTACCTCCCATGGCATTTCATAATCCATTTGAGAGGAAAAATAAATGCCAACACCTAATCCACAACTAATAAATCGTACACACTTCTCTAGCAGTATATAATAAGAGTATCCAACCCACATGAAATGGGAAAACAATTTGATTCAATGACAACTTATTTATTCACCACGATCATAAATAATAGTAAATATATTCCTAAAGGAAATAAATAAATAAATAAATATTAGTGTTCATTGTTCTTACAGAAGCAGACGGTTCGGGCCCATTACACACCATAAAGCGTAATAAATGAAGATCGAAAAGCAAAAAATCTGAAGCGTACACTCCACTCCTTCGTCCCATTCGAAAACTTGCCTCGCCACCATTACTGCAAATTATCTTTTACCTATAAGCACTATCCATTGTCGAATGTAGAGCGATACATTTCACAGATCACAGCTATAACTGAAAATGGCAGAAGAGCTCAGCCGTTTTCCTTAACTAGGAAGAGGTTGGGTAGGGTAGACAAGAAGACACCATCATCTTCAGCCTCATCGAAAGAGCATGATTTCCCATGAATTCTCCTCTGTCTGTCTGCACCATGATGATGCTATGGTATGCTATGCTTGTGTTTGTTTTTTTGCATATGCACCTCTTGATTTTGATAGACTGTGGAGGAGTTGATTGCAGGCTGGTCGTTAGGATGCATTTTTTTTTTCCAAAGACGTCGTGGATTCTGTTAAGTTATGTTACTTGCTGTGTAGGTTTATTACATGTTCTTAGTGGTAAGAAGTTTTCTTTTAGTTGGCAGTTTTAATCTACGTGTGTTTGATGTATTGCCTATTTAAAGCTTGCTTTGGTTAATGAGCTTTGGTTAATGAAATATGTATCGTTAGTTTTCACTTCATCCTCTCTTTAATACAACAGATTCTGCTTGCTGGGAATGATCATTACAAAAGGTCGATCCATCCGAGGTTTCGAGGTTGGTACGGACAGTGGCGCTGTGGGTGATCTCTTTAACTACATTTGTTCAAGCGTAGTACCTTCTTCCATTTGTGCACTTAATATGGAAAATATTGTTTGGTGGCGATGATCACGACTACTATCAACCTTGTCATCTTTGAAATAAATTCTTTTTTTTTTATTTTTATTTTTTCCATTGGCAACAATATATATTACATCTTATGTACACTCAATCCCAGAAATACGAAACACATAAATAAATCACAATTCACAAATACAGCCAAGATATATACTTACCAAAACAATATGAGCATCGACCTAATATCCGAAAATAAATATTACAAAGATTAATTACAAAGTCATTATTATTGCTCAACTCCAATCTGTTCAAAAACATCCTTAGTCTCTCCTTGCCATGTCCATACAACGTCCTTCAATGCCGGCCTTACCTCTTCTTCCCTAAACTTAATATACTCCAAAGTATCCCCCGACGACTTGGAAAGTTCCACCACCGTCACCTCCGGCGCAACCTTAAACACCTCCGCCGTAACCGAAAGCCGCCCTTTCCTCCCCTCGGTGGGGCCCAACATCTTGATCTTAAAATCCTTCCCCCTCGCAACCTTAAACCCTAGTTTCTTCGCAACCCCGTCGATCTTCCCCATGATAACTCTCGCCGAACACCTCGAGGTGAAAGTCGAGTACCCGACCTTTCTCTTATCCTCGAACATTCTCGAAAGGTCGAACCCCGTCGACATGGACGAGATTAACTGAAATGCGTTCAAAAGTGCGGGAGACGACGGGGACTTCTTGATCGTATTAGTCTCGTGCAGTGCGAATAATTTTTCTTCCTCGTCGAATTTTTCGAATAGGGTTTCTTGTAATGAAAATGCATGAGGCCTCCTAAACCCTTTTCGAAACCAGCCCACCCTCATGATCCCTTGTATCGATAACCGCTTGTTAGGGTTTGCCACGAGCAACCTCGAGACCAACCGCTTCGTATCGCTCGAAAACCAGGGCGGGATTTCGTACTCCGCTTTGAAAATCTTTCGGTACATCGTCGAAAGATTCTCGTCTTGAAACGGTAAAAAACCCGCCAAAAGTACGTATAAGATAACCCCGCATGACCATATATCAGCTTTAGCTCCGTCGTACCCTTTTTTGCTCAAAATCTCGGGCGCTATATACGCCGGGGTACCACATTGCGTGTGGAGGAGAAGCACGTGACTGTTATTAGGGTGCTCGTGCAATGCCGACAGCCCAAAATCCGAAATTTTTAAGTCTTCGTTCTCATCGAGGAGTAGGTTTTCGGGCTTTAGATCTCGGTGGTACACTCCCCGGCTGTGACAGAAATCGATGGCTGAGATCAGCTGCTGGAAATACTTACGGGCAGCTTCTTCTTTGAGCCTTCCGCGTGAGATCTTGGCGAATAGCTCCCCACCACGTACGTATTCCAATACGAAGTAGATCTTGGATTTCGTGGCCAATACTTCTTTGAGCTCGGCAATGTTTGGGTGGCGAACCAGCCGCATCACCGAGATCTCCCGCTTGATCTGCTCCATCATGAACTCATTTCTTATGACTTCGTCCTTTTTTATGACTTTTATTGCCACGCTTTCCCCGGTCGTGAGGTTTTTCGCGTAGTAGACCTTGGCAAACTTCCCTTGGCCCAGCAAGCGCCCCATTTCGTACTTGCCGAACAATATTTTCTTGGTGGTTCGATCCGCCATGTTCGTCGTTGCTGCGAAGAGGAATGGCATTTTTTTTTCCTTTGATCAGGAAAATTCAACAATATCAGGGTTTTATATCTGATATTGGAAAAAAAAATGCCCCTATATGTAATAATGTATGATCAGTTATTATGCATAATGAATAGATGCATAATAACGAAAATACATATACGGGCAAGTGATCAGTTTGAGAACACGGAGATGTCTGATAATGAGGGATTCTTGCAGGGATATATTGTAGCTGTGGGCTGTGAATTAATTAATCTAATCTTATCTAAAGATGGATATCATTTTGAAATTTATTACATATGACTTTGGTTAAAAAAAAATGAAAAATGAAAAATGTTATCTGCTCTAGATTACGTGTGTAGAGTAGAAATAACAATTCGTAATTAGAATAATGCATATATTATTTCTGTTTTTCTTGCGCTGACGAAATGAAATGCAACACATGTCATGTCGTGCTTAGTGGGCAACCATACATACAGACAACATTAGTACTAACTGAGCATCGTTAATTGTATGAATTTTAATATCAAAATGATTACACATTAATATGAATATCATATAGCAGCTTATATTATTATATTCATATCATTCTTTGTTTCCCAGCAAGAATGATAAATCGCTTTCATTTGCAACCTCACGATGACATTGATCCGAGTCACGAGATTGACTTTCAATACACATTAGATCAATTCAATGAAGAGCAATTTCAACTGATAAGATGTATGCTAATGGCGAGATGCCAAGTCGCCATATTTACTACCAATCAAAGGTTGAAATTTTCAGTTTTTTTCGAAGTCACGAGTAGTGATATGATTAAGGTTTAACTAACACAAATCATCATAATATAATAATGTGATAAGTTTTATTTTAACATAATGTGATAAGTGAAGAGATCTATCTACACACGTGGAGTTTAGTACCTCCACACACTTTTGATTAAATGTGAATCAATGATTTTATAGGTCACCTACTTTGCATGATTGAATGTTAGAGATCTATAAGCATCATTAGATGTGTTGTGTTCGGACGCAAGTTATAAGAAATTAGGTTAATTAAAGTTTTTGCAATTAATATATAATCTAATCAAGGACGTTTGCTCTATCTTTTTTCTTTTGTTTTTTTAATTAATGTTGATCTTGCGAACAATACAAGAGTATGGACATCTTGATGTTAGAACGTGATAGAGCCCAAAGTAAAATGGTCAACGAGGCATTTTATTGTTATGGGCCAAACCCATAGCCGCCATTAAAGTAGTAGCATAACATTAAATAGGTGATTAGGCTAGCCAACGACGGGGTTTCATCGCGGGGTCCGTGCAGATCGGGGCGGAGAATCTCCATTTTTATCTCCTTTGAGGAGGAGATGGAGAAAAAATTTCTCCGGTTGGTGGGGAGAGGATGTAGACGACGGGGGATATCATTGTCCATGCCCCCGTGGGGATCGTCCCTGCTCCGTTTTCTGTGGGCGTTCAATATATAAATACTTTTCCTAAATCTTATTTTTTCTTCATCATCATTTCTATCTAACCTCTTCATATGCTAGTAGAAAGAAAATGAAGAGAAAAAGAATAGAAGAAAGAAATTCAAGAATGTGATATATATGTTCTGAAGGGGTAGGTCCCCGTGAGTGATATGGACGTAAGCGGATTTTGCTGAAAAACTGTTAGAACGGAAATGTTGGTTCTAATGTTGAAACAACATTCGAGACCTCAAAGGTTTCGCACAGCGGATTAAAGTAAAGTTAAAAGTAAAAACGATTGAGACACAGTTTTAAAAATACGCAGCAAGTGAAAAACTTGCTACGCGCCTTCAGGGCAAAATTCCACTCACTCGAAATGGATTACAAAAATAAAATCTATCGAAGATAGAAAACTAGCCTAGAAAGATCCTACGGACCAAACTATATCCCTACGAACTACGCAGGGGTAAACTCTAGGCAAACCAACGAAACACAATAAACGTGATGGTGAGAGCTCTCTCTTTCTTTTCTTTCTTGGTTGCTTCGTTGTGTTTGATCGGAAAATGAATCTTCTTTTTTATATGCTCGAACTCGGCGGCCATGGTCTTCTCCATGATCTCCACACTGCCCATGATCTCTGTTAGGAATATTTTCTAGTGTTCAATAATCATGTTATCTTTGTCTAGGGACTCAATTGTATTTTATGTAAATATAGGGACTAAAGTGTAAATATACCAAAGTATGCTTTGGTATATATAGGGCAAGTGTGTGTAAAATACACATAACTTGAGTTTTAGCTTTCTCTCACTAGAAACACTCTCTCATCATTATCATAATTAGGGCTTAATTGTAGAGAGAGAAAGGAGATTATTGTAGAGAGAAGCTTGGTGATTAATGAAGGTTGATTGATAATTACCCAAGTCTTCCGCGCGTTTATTATCAAGGTAATTCGATCAATCTATGCTCAAGTTTTATTAGTTGGATGTGTTAAATTTGGACTTACAATTGGTATCAGAGCATACTTGCATGATTGATTGTCGAAAGATCGAGTGAATTCAGCTCGATCTTTCGACAATCAATCATGCAAGTATGCTGTGATACCAATTGTAAGTCACAGTTTTTCACATCCAACGAAGAACTTGAGAATAGATTGATGAAGAATTACCTTGATAATAAACGCGCGGAAGACTTTGGGTATAAACTCAATCAACCTCCATTAATCACAAGCTTCTCTCTACAATAAGTTCATTTCTCTCTCTACAATTAAGCCCTAATTATGATAATGATGAGAGAGTGTTTCTAGTGAGAGAAAGCTAAAACTCAAGTTATGTGTATTTTACACACACTTGCCCTATATATACCAAAGCATACTTTGGTATATTTACACTTTAGTCCCTATATTTACATAAAATACAATTGAGTCCCTAGACAAAGATAACATGATTATTGAACACTAGAAAATATTCCTAACAATCTCCCCCTTAGTGTTCAATTGTCATTGAAGCGCCGGTTGTCTTTGTCTTTGATAATCTTCAGTCTTCATCATCATTTGAACACAACAGAAAGATTCCGACAAGTTTTTGGCTAATTTGTTGATAATCTGCTTTAGTTACTCTTAATTGAGTGTTAGGCATTGATTATCGTGATATTCTGATCAATATTTAGTTGTTAATTGGCCAAAACAAGGTGTTGATTGAGAAAATTGATAGTTTCTTATAGTTTACGATCGAAGAACTAGGTTTACGAATGATGAACAGTATTTGCGAACGATGAACTAGGTTTACGATCGTAGAACAGTGATTAAAATCTTAAGTAACTGTCATTTAGAGGTGTTTACGAACGTTGATTATCTGTTTAAACAGCTTAGTCAACGAAATAACTTTATAGTCAACGCAAAGTTTACGAACGTAAGTTTGCGGATTGAGAGTTTACGAATGATTTTCATTCGTAAACCCAGATAAAGTACTGAGTTTACGATCGCAAGTTTTCAAATCTCAGAGTTTACGAATGATATTCATTCGTAAACCTAGATAAAATCAGTTTACGAACGTTAGTTTGCGAATAACAGTGTTTACGAATAGTTTTTAATCGTAAACCTAGATAAATTCAGTTTACGAACGATAGTTTGCAAATCTTAGTCATTCGCAAACCAAGATAAACTCAGTTTACGAATATAATTTTACGAATCTCAGAGTTTACGAATCACTTTCATTCGTAAAAGAATTTACGAATCTTTACGATCGCAAACCTTCCTGTTTACGAATACTTAAGTTTACGAATACTCATCATTCGTAAACCATTTAAGACTTTGTCTTCGAAAAATATTTCATTCGTAAACCTCATCCGTTCAAGTTTACGAATAAGTTACATTCATAAACTTCCCATACAGTGTTTACGAATCATTTTCATTCATAAACCTCATCCTGATAACAGTTTACGAACGTAAACCTTACCCTGACAATAGTTTGCGAATAAATATCATTCGTAACTATTATTTTCCAATTGAAATAGTTTTACGAACAGTGATCATTCGCAAACTAAATAATCAATTCGCAAACATCTAATCATACTAAAATCATATTAAAGGTTCGAACTTGTTCAAAGCTAAAATCAATCAAAGCAAGACGATCAAGAATCTCAACACTTCAAAAGAAATGGATGCATACGCACTAGGAAACGTCAACGATCAATATACATTCAACAATTTTATTTGATCAAAATTAAGATCCAACATTCTATATAGAATTTAATTACCAACATTATTTGAACGTAAATTTTCAAAATTCTATATTTGAACTGAAAAGATTAAAATGGATTTATTTCACGAACAAATGATCAAGACACTAGAAACCAGGCTAGCTAATAACGAGCGTGTCTTAAGAAAACATCTAGAAATTGAAGCTAGTCTTGAATGTCAATTGACCAATGCAAAGGATGAGATTATAAGGTTGAAGACTAAGACCACAGAACATGAATTAAAAATATGTGAGTTGAAAACAAGTCTGTCTGCCTGTGATGAAGCAAACAATTCAATGTTGCAAAAATTCTCATCCACAAATAATGAAAAAGAAATGGTCAAGAAATTAGAAGCAAGATTAGCCAATAATGAAGTTGTCCTAATAAAACATCTATTAGAAGAAGCCAATCTAGGAATAAAACTTCAATTAGCTAATGAGAAAATAGCTAAACTTAATAATAATCTTGCTAAATCAAATTCTGAAACAACAGAACTAAAGGAAAATAAAGATTATCAAGCTCAAAATAAAGATCTTTCTGAAGAATGCACAAGATTACACTCTAAAATTAAAGAACTAGAGCTTCTTCTGGTAAAGAAAGATCAACTTGAGAAAAATTTGTCTCTAAATAAGTCGACTCAAACAATTGAGTCAGTGCCAACTAAGGAACATTCTATACTATCGATAAAACCCGAACCTAAGGATTGCTACACTCCAGAAAGTGCTCGCAAAATTGATGAATTACACTCTATTCTGGATTCCGAACGAAACGGGTTTCGAGCTCAAATCGATAAGCTTTTAAAGGAGAATTTAATTCTCAAAAATTCCTCTCAAAAAGGCGCAAGAATGACTAAAGCTATCAAGAAAGAAAGAATAGAGGAAGACAAATTATCTTCTATTGCCACGACCAAATTTGGTTCTACCTCTATTCCTAATCCAAAAATACCCAAAGTCATTCTAAAATCAAAATTAAAGAAATAAGCTACTAAAACTAAAGCAGACAATAATTACACATTCTCTAATAAAACTGAAACGTCCAAAAGTAATAATTGTCTAAACAAAAGTAGCTCATTTAGTACACATTACAAAGTGAATGATGTGAGTCTAGAAGGTAGGAAATACGACACTTCTATACTGAATGCTATTGATTCTATAAGCTCGTATTCCTCTCTCAAGTACCCGGTCAAAGTCAAATCCGAATTGCATCTTAAGCGACTGGCGAAAGAGAAAATTTTCTCTTCTACAAAAAGACACACATTCACCGATGCTGAAAAGCTAAATTTCAAAAAGGTACAACAAATTTGGAAACCTAAGCTACAAATGGAAATAAGTAGTCCTCGACAAATGTGGATTCCTATGACTGCTTTATGTGATAATTTTGCTTCCAAATTTGAACCTTATATGCATAATTGTTTCACTGCTAACCAGGGATAACCCATCCAAAAATGGGTACCAAAGTCCAGATAATTTGTTTTGCAGTTTCCCGATCATACATGGTAAAAAGACGACGATTACTCCACATGTATGGTCGGTATGCAATGATGAGCAGTCGCACAAGAACCCGACACGTGTGGTATTCGGTTTGCTCCACACACGTGATCGGTATGTGACGTGAGCAAACACACCAAATCAAGACTATTCCAAAGCTCTTGATTTGACATTGTTTTTATTTTTATTTTTTCGTTAAAAAAAAAAAAAAAAAAGGGGCCTTAAAAAAAAAATGGCCATGAAAAAAAAAGGGCTATAAAAAAAAAATATATAAAAGAGGCCATAAAAAAAAAACAACAAAAAAAAACAAAACAAAAAAAAAACAAATAAAAAAAAAACAACAAAAAAAAAAAGGGGGGAGAAAAACTTTTGAGCTACAATGTTTAAAGAAGGCCGAGCCGATTTCAAAATTCAAAAAGCGCTTGAATTTCTGTGGAGTCAAACTCTATATTTTCAGTTTTTGACTATCATAGGGAGTTCGACTTAGTATAAATAGCGCTTAATTTTATAGAATAGTCGGTCTTCATATTCTATATTGTTTTTATTTTGGGGGAGTGGATAGATAGATAGACAAGGCGCATGAACTTCAAAAGAGCGTATTACCATAGTTCTAATGTAAAAAGCGCATATGTTTTAGGGGGAGTGAGACTTATAAGTGCAAAAGACACATTTATTTGGGAGTGTCACTTCAAATACATAAGGCGCTTGATTTCTTCGTAATATGCAATTTCTCAAAAAACGCATCTATTTAGGGGGAGCAAGGGCATCACATTAGGAATAGCGCAACAATTTAGGGGGAGCGTTACCTAAAAAGGCGCAAGAGATTAAAGAGAATGTCCTAAAGACACACTTCAAGCTTTGAGGGAGTATCAACATCAATTAGCGCATGGACAACACGAGTTGTTCACATACATGTTCCCATGGTACAGTTAATCCCAACTGCACCTATCCCAGGAACAACCCCGAGTGTATGTGAGGGTTTTGAGCGAATCACGATGCAATTATCACAACTCAACCACAAAATTATCCGGGTCATAACCCTATAGGTACAAGACTGATTTATCAGATCCCGGGTAGAAGACGCTTCATCTGGTCCAAAGGCGCATGCACAACCCTTCCTTAGCTACTCATATGTCTCTCTAAAGACAGATGTTTCAATATCTCACGGGGAACCGCATATGCTATCACCGTTTCACTCGGAAGCGGGAGATATTGAATCTAGTGGTCCACAGCCCCACACCACGACTTTCTTGAACACTTAAGAGTCTAGTGTGTCCTCATAGCCTAAATATTTTTACATTTTCTAGGACACATACATTATTTTACACACACTATGCATGTCTATGTGACCGTGCCAGAACTTCTGTAGACACATCATTCAATGATGTGCTTCTATGATCAGAAGGAAGTCATGCCGTTGCAACATAAAAACAACAACGGTAGCAGGCCATCTTCTGGAGCACGACTCTAGAACGATGTCAACGGGTTACCTATGTGGCCCCGTAGTCCCTTCAAATGCAAGTCTGTGTGACTTCGCATCAACGACCAAGAGTGACATCAAGGGATGTCTCACGATGATCGGTCGTCTGTCCCGTTTTCAGGTACTTCATCCAAAATTCAATGCCAACACGTTCAGCGTACACAGGATCACCTTGATCACACAGCATGACGATACAAATGAATCGCCGGGAGAAGTATATCAAGGAGGCCAAGCACGTGAACTCATTAAAGAAGCCAAGATTTCAACGCACGTGCTGAACCACAACAAACAAGACCTCTCTCCATGGTTCGAGCATACACGACAAGTCAATGCTGACGATCCACGCGACTCTGATATATGCAAGAAGGTGACGAAGATTCAAGTTGCAAAGAAGGAATAGAGGGTGCATGTAAATAGGGGAGACTGAAGATTCTCCAGATGCTCTCAGCTACTTTCTTCAAACAGCAACAGAAGACCGTGTCAAATTCAAAGTTGAACACAAAGGCAAAAATTATCAAAGGGGGAGATTGTTAGGAATCTTTCTGCTGTGTTCAAATGATGATGAAGACTGAAGATTATCAAAGACAAAGACAACCGGCCCTTCAATGACAATTGAACACTAAGGGGGAGATTGTTAGGAATATTTTCTAGTGTTCAATAATCATGTTATCTTTGTCTAGGGACTCAATTGTATTTTATGTAAATATAGGGACTAAAGTGTAAATATACCAAAGTATGCTTTGGTATATATAGGGCAAGTGTGTGTAAAATACACATAACTTGAGTTTTAGCTTTCTCTCACTAGAAACACTCTCTCATCATTATCATAATTAGGGCTTAATTGTAGAGAGAGAAAGGAGATTATTGTAGAGAGAAGCTTGGTGATTAATGAAGGTTGATTGATAATTACCCAAGTCTTCCGCGCGTTTATTATCAAGGTAATTCGATCAATCTATGCTCAAGTTTTATTAGTTGGATGTGTTAAATTTGGACTTACAATCTCCAGTTCAAGCTTAAGGGACGTTGCAAGTTGGTGATGAGAAGTCCGAGTCTATTCTTAGTAAAGCCGAGAATAGCAAATGCTATTTTTAGTAAAGACCTTTCTATTTTTAGCCCCACTTCCCTTGATTAATTCCAAGCTCGAAATTAAGTCCTGCACACACTAAAATAGTGCCATGATTATAGGAATAACGGTTTTTGGGTTTGAAAGACAAAACCGAGGGTTGACTAAGTCTGAGTCAACTCGTGTTGAGTCAGACGTCGTCCCAACATTGTCAATGTCGACATAGTCAACATTAACAATCTCCCCCTTTTTGTCTTTCTTCCCAAAACCCGTGCAGTGACTAAGTCCAAATCAAACTCCCCCTGAAAGCAAACACACTTAAACAAAACAACTAGCTTAACGTCTGCAACACAAATCCACTTAAACAAAACAACTAGCTAATATCCGAGCTAACATCTGCAGGCACAAAAAAAAAACAAGTCAGCATACAAAAGCACACACAAAAACACAAAATCAAGGATCATAAGTTAAGTAAAATCATAATCCTCTTCGTTCTCAGCTTCCTCCTGGCCTTCTCCTTCAGCTCCCCCTTGATCTGTTTTGCCATCAGCAGCTTCACCCGAACTCCCTGCCTCATCTGCACCACCTTTTTTGTCTTTCTTCCCAAAACCCGTGCAGTGACTAAGTCCAAATCAAACTCCCCCTGAAAGCAAACACACTTAAACAAAACAACTAGCTTAACGTCTGCAACACAAATCCACTTAAACAAAACAACTAGCTAATATCCGAGCTAACATGTGCAGGCACAAAAAAAAAACAAGTCAGCATACAAAAGCACACACAAAACACAAAATCAAGGATCATAAGTTAAGTAAAATCATAATCCTCTTCGTTCTCAGCTTCCTCCTGGCCTTCTCCTTCAGCTCCCCCTTGATCTGTTTTGCCATCAGCAGCTTCACCCGAACTCCCTGCCTCATCTGCACCACCTTTTTTGTCTTTCTTCCCAAAACCCGTGCAGTGACTAAGTCCAAATCAAACTCCCCCTGAAAGCAAACACGCTTAAACAAAACAACTAGCTTAACGTCTGCAACACAAATCCACTTAAACAAAACAACTAGCTAATATCCGAGCTAACATCTGCAGGCACAAAAAAAAAACAAGTCAGCATACAAAAGCACACACAAAAACACAAAATCAAGGATCATAAGATAAGTAAAATTATAATCCTCTTCGTTCTCAGCTTCCTCCTCGCCTTCTCCTTCAGCTCCCCCTTGATCTGCTTCGCCATCAGCAGCTTCACCCGAACTCCCTGCCTCATCTGCACCACCTTCTCCCCCTTTTTGGGAAGAAATGACCTTTCTGAGTGCTTCCCTTTGCTCAACAAGGGAATCAATCGTCGCATCGAGGAAGTTGAGTTGCTGCTCCAGATGGGAGAGGTTTGTTGGGTCTGATGTTGACCCAACATCCTGTTCAACATTTTCTGCCGATCGCCAGGGCAAATCCACCACCTTGTGCTTTCCCAGCAGCAGTTCCCATTAACAGCATAGGGAAGTCCCTTGGCCTTCACCACATCATCTTCAGATGGTTCGAACCCTGCTCGACCCAGCACATTCCAGATGATGGAGGGAAAAGGGAGGATGCCGGTTCCTTCTCGTTCGGCCTGCCAGGCGATTTGGTTCAAGATGTATTCTCCCCAATTGATGGGGAGGTTCTGGCCTAAGGCGTAGAGGAGTTGCACCATTGGTTCGGTGACTCTGCTATCATTGGCCGTAGGAAGCCAATTGAAGATTGCGACTTTGAAGAGGACAGAGTACAGTGATGTGAGCAGCTTGGTCGAGAAGTTTCCGGCCCATTCGTTTAGACCTCCTCCGGTGATGAACGAGACAGCATCATCAAGATCCGCATTTGGAAATTGATCGACCTCCGGGGTTCCAAGAAGCTCATTTATAGAACGGGATGAAAAATCGTAAAGAGCTCCCCGTAAATAAACCTTCCCGAATTTCTTTGAGTTCGGTTCATTTACTTTGGGAAAAAGGTTTGAATATACCTCTTTGACGACGAGGTCCGAATACTCTCCCAAGATGACGCTGGATTTTTCGAGGTTGCGGGTCCTGAGGAACTCTAGCACACTATACTTGCGGAAGCTGAGTTTGTCAACCACCCTCTCTACTCGCGGCTTTCTATCCCTGAAAGATTCCTAGAGCTCCTTGTGCATCGGCGAGTAGAACGTGGGAGCATCCGCAGGAATCTCCCAATCGACATCTTCCTTCGGCTGATTTTCTTCTGGAGATGCTGGATTTGAATCCGCCCCAGCATCGTACTCAACATCATCATCCCGCACAAACGAACTTCCAATTCCATCAACATTCTCAGACTCTCTCGCCTTCTTTGAGGGGCGAGTGTCAGAATCCTCAACAGGCCTCTTCCCTTTCTTCTTTCTTACCCTGCGAATAAAATCTCTGAGAAGAACATCATCTGAGAGCGCACCTTCTTCTTCGGTATTGGGCTCGGGAATCTCCTGAGAAGATACAGGAACATCCTCAGTCGGCGCGGGAATCTCCTCTGAAGTGGGTTGTGCCGCCTTGTCTCCCCCTGAACCCATGATTATCTCGTCGAAGTAGTCGTCTCGATAAAGGTGGTCGTACGTGTGTTCGTCGACGACGTCATCTGAAGAAGAGCTGGATACGGGTTTGGTATTGGATGGCGCCGGGACTTCGTCGGCGACATCCTTTGGAGGATCTTCAGCAACAGGCTCTCCTGTTCTCAAAGCTACAGCGGCGTCGATGAAATCTTGTAGAGGACCTTCGGTGGGCAAATCGATGACTTCATCACCGATCATCATCGCCACTGGCCTAGGAACACTGTCGTCGGCGCTCGATGTTGCTCCAACATTCTGAGACTGTGGGTTAGACGAAGATGCCATCGACAGTATAGCAGAAATTTCACAGAGATTGATGAAGGGTTAGGTTAAAATCGAAAAAGGGTTTTTCGATAGCTTTTGAAAAATCTTGAATTTGCAGAGAATGAGAGAGAAAGACACTTGAGATTATTGAAAGTGGTTTGAGTGATAAACGGCCGAGATGATAAACTTAAAAAGAAAATGGCTCCAACGGTTATGAAGAGGAAGTGACGTGCAGTAATTGAGAATATGAAGTGGGAAGTTGTGATGTGATGTGTGATTTGTAAAAAAATAACCGTTACATTAAATGTGCAGTAAGGTCATAAATGGCATAGTGAATAAAGAAAAATCGTGCCTAAAATCATGTGCAACTATGCAGTAAAATCGTGGAGTAAAACATGCATAAGTGGAGATAACTCGCAAAAACCAAGTCAAGAATAAGAGATGCTAACCGTTTAGTGACTTGAACGATTTACGCGAGCAAAGTGGAGAGGACCGTTCTTCAACAATCGCTAAAAGAGAAATATAGACGCTAGACACAAAATAGTAGATATATGTATAGACATTACCTACGAATCAAACAAACACACACAGATTTTAGCGCAATCAAGCTGGTTAGTCACACATGTTGTCCCAACATTCGACTCAACATTCCCAGAACGACTCCCTTCATTTTCTGTTCAACACCCTAGATCTCGACTTTCTTTCATTTTCTGCCTACCCTCACATTTATTTAGCTCGCATAGAGTACATCGTCACCGCGAATGCCGTGTACCTAAGGAGTTTCAATAGCTCGACATGCTCTATATTGATATCTCTTTCTTCAAAGTTCAGCTCTTTATTCACACATAGAATACATCGTCACAGCGAATGCCGTGTATCTAAGGAGTTTCAATTGCTTGAACCTGTTTCTAGAGTAATTTTGATGAGAGCAAACTCATATGCAAGTGAGAAGGTCATTTCAGAAAACGGTCTAGGTGAGTCAAATTATTTTTGGAAATCACAAAGAGTAAATTAGAATCAAATATCAGAACAGTAACAACCAAGCTTGACTTATGCTAATGTTGGTCCGAATGTTGGACCAACATTTACTGACTCATGCACAGACCAATAGACTTTTTGAGGCTTGAAAACCTCTCGAAGTCTAAGGCTTTAGTAAAGATGTCCGCTAATTGATTCTTAGTATCTATATGCTCTATTCTAACCAACTCCTTTTCTACCATGTCTCTCAAAAAATGGTGCCTAATATCTATATGCTTGGTCCTAGAGTGCTGGATGGGATTTTTCGAAATATTGATGGCACTCAAGTTATCACAATACATAAGTATCGTTTCACTTTCTAACCCGTAATCGCTCAACATGCTATTTAACCAAACGAGTTGTGTACAGCAGCTTCCTGCCGCCACATACTCAGATTCGGCAGTAGAAAGTGACACACAATTTTGCTTTTTACTGTACCAGGACACAAGATTGTTATCTAGGAAGAAACAGCCGCCACTCGTGCTCTTGCGATCGTCTTCGTCACCTGCCCAATCAGCATCACTATACCCAACAAGGTTAGTGTTAGTATCTTTTGAAAACCAAAGACCTAGACTACAAGTTCCGCTCACATATCTCAAAATTCGTTTCACCGCATGCAAGTGTGACACTTTGGGCTCAGACTGAAATCTTGCACACACACAAACAGAGTACATGATGTCAGGTCTACTCGCAGAAAGGTATAGAAGACTGCCTATCATAGAATGATACAATGTTGGGTCAATATTTTCCCCAACATTGTCCTTACTTACCTTCTGCGTGGATCCCATCGGCGTTTTCATTACCTTGACAGTGTCCAGTCCAAATTTCTTTACAGTGTTCTTGGCATACTTCTCCTGGGACAGAAAAATTCCGTTTTTGCTTTGCTTAACCTGCAGACCTAAGAAAAATGTTAGTTCGCCGATCATGCTCATTTCAAACGTAGAGTTCATAGCTTGGACAAACTCCTCCGACATATGTCGTGAAGTCGATCCGAAGACTATGTCATCAACGTAGATTTCAGATTTTTCTTTGAAAAAAAATATCCATGAAAATCTCGAAAAGTCATCAACCAAAACATAAGCATATTTACTGCCAGCTATGCTCTCAACTCCATAGGACCCATAAGATCCATATGGATAAGCTGAAAACAGTGAGCAGTTCTGAAATGTTGAGCAGAATGTTGGTCAACATTATGCCCAGCATGCATTTGCTTGCCTTTCAGACACTGTTCACACACGATCTTACCGAACTCCTTTAGCTTGGGGATCCCTCTGATTGCTTCGTGACGTACCAGCTGCTCCAAGGTCCGATAATTCACATGGCCCAACTTGTTGTGCCACCAAATGACCTCGTCCGATGGCCTCGACAGTTGGCAGAGTCGTCGTTTCCGCCTTTGTCACCAACTTTGTAACAATTATCGTTAGAGCGCTTACCTGCCATGACACACAATTTCTGATCGTTAAAAACCTCGCAACATTCCTTGTTAAATCTTACCCCAAGTTCATCGTCGCAAAGTTGGCTTATACTGATCAGATTCGCCACAAGTCCTTCCACATGGAGGACGTTCTTCAAGGCAGGAAAACCGGGAACGTTGAGCTTGCCCCGTCCGAGAATGCGACCTTTAGCGCCACCACCGAAAGCCATTGTTCCACTACTTAAAGGCGTATAATCTAGCAAATAATCTTTGGTACCCGTCATGTGGCGTGAACAACCACTATCGAAGTACCATGACCCTGAAACGTTAGCCTTTAAAGAAGTGTATACGACATTACAGCCAAGAGAAGATTTTTCAACCCAAACTTTCTTCTGATATTTGGGAACCCAAACAGACTTGTAATGAGCTGAATTAGAGCTAGAGGCTTCAGAAAGTTCTCCAGACATTCTGTTAGTCACTGATCTCTCAATGTTGGACAAAATGTTGGACGACTTTCCAGCCAACATTTTCTTCCTGACAAAATCATCTTTCATTTTCCAGCAAAAAGGTTTTATATGACCAGGCTTAAGACAGTAATGACATCTAAAACTCCTTTTTCGGGACTTATGAACAGAACGCTTAGGTTTTTCAACCAAATCAGACGGAGGTACGAAAACAGTTTTAGGTTCAAAAGCGGTTTGTGAATGATATCCAAGACCATGCTTAGTAGTAACACCTAAAGAAAGTACCTCATCAAGAGTAGACTTACCTTTGTTCAACTTCGTGAACGTATCATCGGCATGATCAACATATTTCTGAATTCTGTCCAACTCCAGGTCCTTTTTGGTCAACAAAGCTTCCATTCGGCTCAGTCCTTCCCGCAAGTCATCAACGAGCTTTTCCCTCTGTTCCTTTTCTTCGTTTAGAGAACGGATGGTCTCAATGAGTTTTTCGTTCAGCTTTCTTTCCTTTGACAATTCAAGAGAGAGAAGTCTGTACGATTCATCCGTGTGATTGTCAGCATCTTGCACTTCTACTGCCTGTACTTCATTATCATAAATCACATCAAAACAATTTGAATCATCATAGTCAAAATGAACAAGCTGTTCAGATGTTGACTCCAATGTTGGATCACCATCCGATACAACATTTAAACCTATATGATGTTCCTCTTCATCTTCAAAGTCAGAGAACGATGGATTGTTACATCGCGTCAACTGGGCCATCTCTTCTGAGTTTTCTACTGGATTATCTTCTTCATCGTCCGAAAGACTCACCCAGTAGTTCTTTCCGTACCTGCGAAGAGTGTTAGCACATTCATTTGCAAAGTGCCCCCAACCTTTACATGCATGGCATTGAATATCGTCCCACTTCGTCTTGTCAGCTTTCAGTTTGTCTGCGGAATTTCTCCCGAAGACGGGGCGTTTAGGCGCGGAAGAAGTTTCCTTTGTGTTGAGAACCGTCTTGAATGTTGGGCCAACATTCAACTCTCGTTTATTTTTCAGAAACTTCTGGTAGTTCCTTACCATCATAGCCGTCGCCTCATCCTCGCTAGTGTCGTACCTTGGTTCAGGTTCCGAAGACTGAGCTGCAAATGCCAGGCCTTTTCCCTTTGATGCATTTTTCTGAGCATCAAGATTGATCTCATTGTTCTTGAAGATGTTCATGAGGATATTAAAATCGAGAGTCGTCAAATTGTAGGATTCCTCAACCACTGAAACTTTGTTATTGAACTTTGGGGACAAAGAACGAATGGCTTTCGAGTTTAAGGCTTTGTTTGAAATCGGTTCTCCTAAACTTTGGCACTCGCTCGAAATGTTTAAAAGCTTTCCAAAATAAGAAGAAATATCCTCATCCTCACCCATCCTAAGACTCTCTAGTTGACTGTGAAGAAGACGAAGTTTTGTTTCTTTTACGCTCGCATCTCCCTCACAATACCTTTGAAGAATGTCCCACGCAGATTGAGCCGTGGTACAGTTTTGAATGATTTTAAACATGAAAATATCGACAGTAGAAAAAATCGCATTAAGAGCTTTTTCATTGAAATCAGCATCCAAACGTTCTTGTTGCGTCCATTCGGCGACGGGTTTGTCAACGACTTCTCCATCACCGTCCGGAGCGGTTTTTGGCGTAACATAGCCAGTGAGAACAGAGTTCCATGACCGGACGTCGATTGACTTGATGAATTGGCGCATCCGAACCTTCCAATAGGCATAGTTCGAGCCATCCAAAACGGAAATTTTTCCAAAAGTGTTTGGGCTAAAAATATCCATATCAAACTGATCTGAACGCTTAGTGTATCAAGCGACTGCTCTGATACCACTTTGAAGGGGTAGGTCCCCGTGGGTGATATGGATGTAAGAGGATTTTGCTGAAAAACTGTTAGAACGGAAATGTTGGTTCTAATGTTGAAACAACATTCGAGACCTCAAAGTTTTCGCACAGCGGATTAAAGTAAAGTTAAAAGTAAAAACGATTGAGACACAGTTTTAAAAATACGCAGCAAGTGAAAAACTTGCTACGCGCCTTCAGGGCAAAATTCCACTCACTCGAAATGGATTACAAAAACAAAATCTATCGAAGATAGAAAACTAGCCTAGAAAGATCCTACGGACTAAACTATATCCCTACGAACTACGCAGGGGTAAACTCTAGGCAAACCAACGAAACACAATAAACGTGATGGTGAGAGCTCTCTCTTTCTTTTCTTTCTTGGTTGCTTCGTTGTGTTTGATCGGAAAATGAATCTTCTTTTTTATATGCTCGAACTCGGCGGCCATGGTCTTCTCCATGATCTCCACACTGCCCATGATCTCCACTTCAAGCTTAAGGGACGTTGCAAGTTGGTGATGGGAAGTCCGAGTCTATTCTTAGTAAAGCCGAGAATAGCAAATGCTATTTTTAGTAAAGACCTTTCTATTTTTAGCTCAACATCCCTTGATTAATTCCAAGCTCGAAACTAAGTCCTGCACACGCTAAAATAGTGCCATGATTATCGGAATAACGGTTTTTGGGTTTGAAAGACAAAACCGAGGGTTGACTTAGTCTGAGTCAACTCGTGTTGAGTCAGACGTCGTCCCAACATTGTCAATGTCGATATAGTCAACATTAACATGTTCTATCCCCACTTCCACCATTTTCTTGTACCAGAGATTTGACATTTTGACTTTTAAATTAATGTTACTGTGTTTTTTATGTTTTCAGTACTTCTTGTCTAAACCAAGTATTTTATTTTTTCTTTTGTAATGAAATTCCCGTCAATGAAGTCTTTTCTAACTTCTGAAAATGAACACTTCAGAACTTGAATTGACGATTTGATGGTTTTAGGATTCCCTTACCTAAATCTGCATATCCTGAAATGAACAAAACCGAAGTTGCTTTTGCTTGTGGATTTCATCCCTTCTACTGAAAACCCTAAGTCAAGAATATATATTACTAATACTATTATACAACCTAGTCAGTCATCTACGAATAAAGGGAGCTGTATTTTAATATCATTACAATGTCACGTAGAGACCAAAAGTTAACAAGGTGCAACTAGCAGCTAGGGTAATAAAAGCATGCTGTAACTGTTAAAAAAGATAACCACATAAACACGACAGATTTTAACACTTCTCTCTTGACCATAAGTTGCCATAAACAAGCCATCTCTAGCTGGGTTTTTCGAAAGTTACCTCGTCTCACATTCCAGCAATGGAAAGTTGTTCTATTGACATTGAATTCTAGCTTATCTCTTCTGCCTGCCTTCTCCATCTTAACCATTCGTCTAGTATCTTTGTTAGAGGGGGTCTCTCTATCTTCCTAAGAAAAAAGAAGAAATAGGATCAAAAACCTAAGTAGAACTGAAAAATGGGTAGAGGAAAGATAGAGATCAAGAGAATTGAAAACTCAAGCAACAGACAAGTAACATATTCGAAAAGAAGAAATGGGATCATGAAAAAGGCTAAGGAGATCAGTATTCTTTGTGAGGCTCATGTTTCCGTTATCATCTTTGCTAGTTCTGGAAAGCTGAATGAATTCTGTAGCCCATCTACGACGTATGTTTTGTAATTAAGATATCTTTCTTCATTTTTTTTTTCTTTCTGGATTATATGTTAGGGTTTCTGAACATCCTTCCTATATTTTTAAAGTTTTCTTTTTTTTTTTTATGAATGTTTAAGGTTACCTAACCAGTTGGATCAATACCAAAAGCTATCTGGAAAGAGACTATGGGATGCCAAGCATGAGGTTAATTTGTCCTTTTTTTTTTCCTTTCTTTTAATCTGTAGTTTTGAGTGTGTTTATCATTTAACCTATCATATTCTTCAACTGCTCAAGATCTACACGTATGTTCAACACATATTTATACGTTTTATTTTATAGCATAAAGCATGCATATTTATTGCAACTTGAATATATGAATCTGAAATATATGCTTTAAGGTAAAGCTGTTTTCTCTTCCTAGATCTGTGGTTTACCCCTTTATTTTCTAACATTCTCGATCCAGTTTTAGTACTTGTCCCATGACATGAATATCAAACAACTGTGTCATGAGATGTTTTGCATCCACTTCGGCGGCAGATCTGGCAAAACATAGCTTCTCTTTCACTTCCCTTTGGTTGCAAAAATTAATGAAAGAAAGCCCATATATGGATTTCACTACAGTTTCATTGCAGAGGAAAGTAAAGAGAAAATGTTTCATTTGCACTGAAAGTGACATTGACGAGAACCCTTTTCCATCCGTTGGTTCCAAGACAGAAACTAGGGTTGATTAGATACTTTGAGACCAAGACATTGACATTTTTTCACGTATCTTTTTGGAAAAACAGCAATTGGATAATGAAATCAACAGGGTCAAGAAAGAGAATGACAACATGCAGATTGAGCTAAGGTTGATGTTAGAATTCAATTTAAATATTCCATCATGGTACGGTTAGGTTAGTTTAATCAAATTCTTGTATTTTCTCTAGGCACTTGAAGGGCGAAGATATCACCACATTGACCTACAAAGACCTCATGGTTTTAGAGGAACTCCTGGAAAATGGGATGGCAGCACTCAAAGTCAAACAGGTCCTAACATCATATCATATTCCACTTTTTTCAGAGTTTCTGCAGAAAATACTTATGTTCTAATATAACATACATTTGTCATAATTTAATTTATTTGCTTCTTTTCATTATCTGACAGATGGAGCTTGTGGAGATGATGAGGAAACGTGTATGGATTCTTTCCTCTAAGCTGAGCTTTTTCTTTTGTGTCAATTACCTGTGTTCGAAAAAGTCTCTCCAACTTCAAAACTACCCCAATCCAGAATATATATTATATATATATATATATTAACAGACCACTTCATATATATAAATTTGATATGTGATTAATGAGTATGTTTGCAGACTGAAATGATAGAGGGAGAGAATCAGAACCTCATGTTCAAGCTGGTATTTTTATTCGTTTCTTTTATGATAGAGTTATACGTCTTGAAGGCTTCTGATATATAATTACTGTTACATCTCTCCTATAATATTTAATTTATTATTGAATTTAATACCCAGAGACAGCTGCATTTGGATCCACTGGCTGATCAAAATATGATGCAAACTCATCATCATCATCATCATCGCCATGAGGCTGAGGATGGTATTGCTGCAGAATATGAAGCACAGATGCCGTTTGCTTTTCGAGTTCAGCCAATGCAACCTAATCTGCAGGAGCGTTTCTGATTTATATATATATATCACGGCTTGTTTTTTCTTGAAATGTATTACAACCCTTCTCAGTAATTGTCTGTGTGCTATGTTCGTAAAATGTCTGATGATCTCATTACAATACATCGTCTTAGACTCGTCCCTGTTGTTTTCAATGTTTTTTTTTTTAATCTTTGTTTGTGGAACTCCTACTCTTACTCTTACATCTCTCTCTCTCTCTCTCTCTCTCTCTCTCTCTCTCTCTCTCTCTCGCCCATTCAAGAAATTTTGCAGCTTCTGTCTGTGATTTCTTGGCCCATGCCATGATATATATTGACCTTTGTCTTTTGCATGGAATTAATCATAAATACGTATTTCAGATGGCTACGAAATATGTGGGCCCAAACCATTTTCAGTTTGCTTTTGTTGAATAGAATAAACTTTAATTGGGTAATGTGTTTTGCTTACTTTTATATGTTTGTCACTATTTGGTCGTTGATCATTGCTCAACTACGAGTAAAGTGTCTATTATAAGTAAAAGCTTAAGAGAATCCTATGTGAGGTGAGCGAACAACATATATAGGATTTGGCAGTAATACACACTATAATGCGTTTGCCTTGACACTACGTGGAACTTGACTAATGATCAGTTCTTAACTTATTTTACGATAATATATATATTCAAATTAATAATCAAAGCTCACAAGTAAAAGGCACAACACAAATAATTAGGTTTTCAATCACAAATGCTTGGAAATACAAAAGATAAATTATACTCGAAAACTCAAAAGTGTCTTCTTGTTAACGTATATATATCTAGGCGGCAAGAGAATCCTTCATCACCTTCAATATCATCGGCCAACCTTGTTATCTGTCGTCGTATGTGTTTTCCCAGCAGCAGTTTTCTCTAGTCCATCATCTTGAAAACAAATATTAATCAAAGATCAGAATTTATTAAAAACGCTATTATTCACAAATATTTTTTATTCCAAGTTTTTACCAAAAAAGGGAATATTGCTCGCTAGTTTTGGTTCCTGCTGCAGACTCTCGAGGTGCATTGCACCTGAAGCACTCCATCCTACTGGCAAAGTTGTGCTCATTACAGCCCAATCTGTTGACCATTAGTACAAATATTACATTATTTGATTATATATATATAATATTATTTGAAGTCATGGTCCACGGAGGAGTTAATAATCAAGTGCCGTGGTTTCATGTAACTACTCAAAATATATATTACATCAACACATTTTAACTTCATATATGTTTTTTTTTTTGTTTCATAACTTAATATATATATGTACCTAGTGCAAATCCAGTCGCCAGATTTCCAGCCTGATCTATTTCCTCCGAATCCAAACCCACGGGCTCGACCGGCCATCTGATCAGCGGTTGAAGCGTCGACGTCCTTGATCGCACCGCACTTGAAGCAGCTCGACCGGCTCGCAAAGTTGTGGGCCCCACAGATCCCCACCGAGCAGTACCAATCTCCCGGCCTAACGTCCGGGCCCACGTGGAAGCCGAAAGACGATGAGCCGCCGCAGGCCAAGAAGTCGCTGGGCCTCGAGTCGCCACATCTGTGGCACGAGTCCCTTCTCTGAAAGTTGAGGTGCTGGCATGATCTGCAGTTCCAATCTCCTGGTCTGTTCATTTTATTTGATATTCCCTAAGAGAGAAAAAAACATTCATTTAGTTATAATCTTTTGACATGTTCATGTTATAATATATATATATATATTATATATATATATATATATATATCAGTTTATTGATCGATATGATCTCTTCAGAAGAAATATTATGGCATGCATATTTATAAATGGACGACGTGTGTGTGTTACACCAATGTGTATTGGAATGAACAAAAACGTATGGACTCAATTACCTAAGTGAGAGGAGCAAATAATATGTTAGTGTTCGAATGAAGTATGAGAGTTTGGTGGTGAGCTCTAGGGTTTATATACAAGTAAGAAATGAGGCATGTAGGTACCTTTTTGTTTTTATAAATAAAAATTATGATATATATATATATATATATATATTGATATATTATAATCATTCAATATGTCCGCATAACTTGAAGACAAACAATGCCATATAACATACGCATGCCACGAGAGCTAGCTATAGGATAAGTAAGAACATATATTTTCTTGATTGAATATTCTTTGAAATCTATGTTTTTTATCTTTTTTATCAAATGACCCTACTACTCATATATAATATATATATATATATATATATATATATATATGGTTTGTATATTAGAATCAGTTGGGAGGGCCATTATGTATCTCACTTTCAACAATATTCCCGACACCCAACAATTCACCAGTCATTATATGTATAGTTAGGCTAAAATGGGTTCTCCTTTTTTCTTTAAATAATTCTTGTTTATTACATAGAACTTGAAGTGTTCTACATATACCTAGTCATATTAGTGTTAGAAATTAACACATATTCTCTTTATTTATAACTTTTCTCTCGGATACATTATTGATTACCATTTGAGTAATAATATATATATGTTCTTTTTTATTTTCATTAAAAATTAATGCCTCCCTAACATAAAGGTAAGCAAGACTAACGTACTAGGGAAAGTAAGTGTGTGCATTCAAAATTATATTTAGTCAAGATGGTCGACAAAGTAACAGCTAGCGGATGATTGGAATATGTATATATATATATATATATATATATATATAATATATATATATATATAGAGATTTGCTATGGTGCATACCCCGTGAGCACCACACACGTACTTTGCCTCTTTTCGATCCAAAACGAAATTTTTAGCCCAATGTTAATCATATCCCCCTTACACAACAACATGATGATGTTGTAAAACAGATTCATCTTCATAAAAACACGAAGAAGATCGATAAGAAGAATTTATTTAATATCACATCCGTGTGACGCTTCTTCGTGTTTTTATGAAGATGAATCTGTTTTGCAACATCATCATGTTGTTGTGTAAGGGGGATATGATTAACATTGGGTTAAAAATTTCGTTTTGGATCGAAAAGAGGCAAAGTATGTGTGTGGTGCTCACGGGGTGCTCACGATAGGGTATGCACCATAGAAAATCTCTATATATATATATAGAGAGAGATAGAGAGAGAAAGAAAGAAAAGTAGTCTTCGAGGTTTTGCTTGACCATTATCATCTTTTCTTTTATTATGTTTTCTTTTTTGCACTATATTGCCGACTTTTTGGCTGTCACAGTTTCTTTTTTTAGGTTTGTAATATTATATAATAATGTGATCAAATATAAAGAAAAATAAAGGAAAAAAGCCTACTACGAAGATATGCATGAACATATATAACATCACCATCATCACCCACCGTTTTCTTGGGGAGCGAGATAAAGAAAGAGATTCGATTCATCTTCTTTTAAGAAATCAATACTTGAAGAAAATATGATACTCCACGAAATCAAATATACTTTGTAGTAATACTATTATCATATATAGTGCTTAATTTATGTGCTTTAGGTTCTACGTTCTTTGGTCAAAACATACTGCACTGCACGCTATGATCTTAAAACGTCGGAAAGAAGCATACTTTCATTTCTAACTTTAATTTCCTTCATTACGAAGAAAAATACTTGCAAGAGCTATTAAATACATTTATTATTATATTTAATTTATGATGCAAATTGTAAAATAATAATTCTAATTTGGGCTTTTCATATATAAATAGGCCCAAATAGTTGCAATGATCTGATATGTTAAAGTTGGGCCCATATTGGCCCAAACCCATTGTCCTGCCCTAGCTTCACAGTGCAACGCATCTTCCCGCCTGAGCCTCGCTCGATTTAAAATCCAGCTATTTCGTATTTCCTTCTTTTTTTTCCTTCTTTTTTTTTTTTTTTTTCAAATCTCAATCGATAAATTATTTTTGTTTTTATTAATTTTATTTGTTTACATTAGGAAGCAAAATATAAAAATACGGATGAGATGATAACGTGCGGTGGCATACGGTAAATGCAAAAACGAAATGGACAAAGTTCATTAAAATTGATACAGATTGTTGAGAGAGAGAGAGAGAGAGAGAGATGGAGGGAGGGAGGAATGCAGAGTTGGGAAATTTGGACATGGATTCACCTAAATCATCTAATGCTGTCGCTAAAACTACTCAAACTGTATCTGAAATTGCTCAAGTAAATTGAATCTTCCTTTTTCACCTTCAAGTAAAAATCGATTTTTTTCTCTTCGAAGGGGGGAGATAATTCGTTTAACTGTTGCAATGGACGGAGATGTGTGATGTTCATAGTTTAATTTATGTGGGAATTCAGTAAATTTGAGCATTTATGTGTATTTTTTTTTTTTGCACTTGCTAAGTGGCATGATGCACTTGGGCGAGACCCCAGTTTTCTGCTGTTCTTTTCTTGATTGCCGTTTGAGATTTGGATTCTGACTACTTAGTTTGTAGTTTTCCCAGTATGCTGACAGTTTAAGTTTTACCTTGATGAAAGTGTTAGTTGTTGCTCTGTGATCTTTACAATGTTTGTTTATTTATGTTGCCTTTTCCAATCCTAAGCAATAGGTGTAATGGTTATCCTATACAATGAGAAGATACTTTGTTTTTGTAAGAAATGGTTTTGTTTTGAACTGAATGGGATGGTTCATATCTGTGTTTGTTTGTTGATTTTTGCACACACATGTCTTATGATATTGCCTGTAGAGAAGTGGTCTGATGTAATGTAAGACGAGTTGACGTTCGTTTGTTTAATATGTTTTCTTTCCTGGCAAATCAGGAGTCGCCTGTATTCAGTTTTATAAGCAACTTTTCTCCCATAGCACCCATCAACGCAGCCGCAGTTATGCAAGATTTTTCGGGCTTCAACTCCCCTCCGCTTTTCTTTCGCTCACCCCAGCTCAGCAGGCAGACAATGTTTGATACAAGGTTCTTTTATCATTGTCGAAGTAGCTCTTGTCATTGAATGGGAATCGATTTTCTTTCTCTTATCTTCTACACTTTAATATGTGTGTGGAAAATCATTGGAAGTAATTCATTCTTTAATTAAATGTTAAACAGGGATCAATCTTCTGGAGCATTGAATGCAAATGCATCTGAAGAGAAGGGAGATAGCATCAACGATGAATCTGAAAAATCACGGAGTCATCCTACTATCGTGTTACCTTTTTGCACGGATAAAGAAAGTGACAAAAAGTGTCCCCTGATTGATCAGACTGACAGTTTGATAGAAAGTTTTGATAGATTCGTAACTGATGCTCTGAACATAGAGTCAGTTGATCCGAGCATTTCATCTGATTCGACGACCGAAGTTCTTGGAAAGAGTTATCATACACCAGATGATATTGGAAGGATGAATGAGGTTGTAAATCATGAGCATGAAGTTCATACCAACACAAGTGAAATAATAGTTCCTGGAGAAACCAAGCAAGTTGAACAGATCCACGAAGAAGATTCAGAGATTGTTGGGAGAAAAGTGGAAGCCGAAACAAAATATACAGATAGCGTTTCAGTTGATCTCTTTGCAGAAATTGAATCTGAGTTGCCTATAAATCCTGACTTGAGCGTGCAGAGTCCCAAGACAAAGGTCAGCCATAATCTGAAGTAACTTTAATATGTTGCTCTTGGTGCATTCAATGAATATACTTGATCATCTGTTCTAAAATTATTCTTCACTTGAATTGGACAACTTGAATTTTCGATATATTTCTTGCAGCCCACAGAACAAACTTGACAGCAAATCATCTGCAATTATGTGTAGCTTCAAAACGCGCTCTCATTTCTCGTTACTAATATGTGAAATGAATCAGGATCTTCAACATCATGGGATTAGTAGGCGATGTCTCAACTTTGAAGACTCGCGGTTAGAGGTCATTTCTTACCAGCTTGCTCAAACCCCTTCCAATCCTGGGCATTCAAAGTCTCTACTTTTAGGAGCAGTGAAAAACAAAGGGAATCAGAGTCAGAGAGAGCCTTTCCATCCAACAGTGTGTGCCTCGAATGTCTATTGTTCGGTAAAGATTCCCAAGCCCCAAGGGATTGGTTTGCACCTAAACAGTATTGTCAATACTGTCCGAGCCGGACCTGGTGTGACGGTAAACGTGAATTCATCTCGAAGGGGTAACTTCAGCATACGCACCAAGAAATTTGATCATAGTATAACCTCTCAATCAATTGATAACTCAAACAGCCCTTCAATAACGGCGAAGAATGTTTCAACAAGAACTGATGACGATATGTCTGAAATCCATACATTGGAGACATACACTTACGTGGACTCTGTCCATAATTGTATAAACAAGGCATCAAAAAGTTTGGTCGTTGTAAATGTACTCGAGGACCAATCAACACCAGGTAACAAGAGGAAGCATGACTATCAATCTGATCTTGGGATGGCGGGATCCCAGCCAATCTCCAAAAAGAAAAGGCTAGCCCGCGACTTATCTTGCCATTACAGCTACTAGTATCTTTTTCTTTGGTTTCCAAGGCTTCAATATGTTTGTGAATTCTCAGGAATGAATCATCTAATCCCGGTGATGGTTGCAAGCGGTGCAATTGCAAGAAAAGCAAATGCTTGAAGCTGTAAGTTGGTTGATTATTTTGTAAATTGCAATCTTCGTAAACTTTGTCCCTCTTTGTAATTAATTGTTTTTTTATCCCTGAAGTTACTGTGATTGCTTTGCCGCTGGTTTATACTGTGGAGAGTCATGTACATGCAAAGACTGCTGTAACAAGCCAGAACATGATGATATAGTACTAGCGACTCGGCAACAGATTGAATCTCGAAATCCTCTTGCATTTGCTCCTAGAGTCGTACCTCAAATCATTGAGCAGCCTGTAAGTCTTTGTGGGGTGTATGTAGAATCATGAGAATCACAATCAGTAGCTTATGTTCTGGCAATTAATAATTATGTTTTTTCAGGACGATGGAAACCTTTTCACTCCATCCTCGGCAAGACACAAAAGAGGTTGCAATTGTAAGAAGTCCATGTGTCTCAAGAAGTACTGTGAGTGTTATCAGGTATTTGGCGCCAATTTCCATCAGGGAATTGCTTTTAGTTCTTTGTCTTCTTTAAATGTTCTAAATTTATGTTAACTAGCTGTTATTAACGGTTCTGATTTGTACGTTGAAGGCTAATGTTGGATGTTCAGATGGATGCCGATGTGAGGGATGCAAAAATGCCTACGGTAGAAGAGGAGGTACTAATTCAATCTGCTATGGTTTTAACTCCTGTAGATATTTGCTAAAACAATGTTACGAAGTTTCACTCCGATCTGATTCTTGACGATCCATGTTAGAAAATTCATATTTCGCTGGAAAATTGGCCTCATCTGCACATGGTTCATACAAATTCGAGCTTCCTGATTCTCACAGTTTGACTCCTGTGACACCACAAGTGCAGTTCGTAAAGTAAGACCACTTTCTTGGAATCAATCGTATTTTTTTTTTTTACTCAACTCAATTCTCCATTTTTCACCTTTCGGCAGAAATGATTCGTCGCATGAGTTGTTCCAGAATATCATCAATTTAGAAACGACCGAGGATGTTATGGATCTAGTTCCTTCTGATCAAAGATTGCATTATGATGATACTCAAACTGTGAGTGAACTATCAGCAACAAGGAACCCTTTGGATTTGGATTGGCCTAGCACATCAAAAGCTCACTCTTTTACAGTGAGTTCCCTTCTTAGGCATGAGTCACCCAATCCTAATAGTGAGCTATCTAGCAGCATTATTCAAGACGATACACCTGAAATATTGAAGGAATGTCTCGAACCAATGAATACTGTGAAAGTGAGCAGCAGCCCAAATAAGAAAAGAATTTCACCTCCTCATAAACTGCCACAAGAGTCTTGTCTGAACACAGCTGGAGGCCTGAGGACTGGACGCAAGTTTATATTGAAAGCTGTTCCCTCTTTTCCACCTCTCACACCGTACTTCGATTCTAAAAATGCCTCATTTGTGCAAGCCGAAGATTCTGAAAATCCTAGCAGCAGCAAATGACCAACTCCGAGGAGGTGCAAAACATCTAATCATTATGTTTTTTTTCTTCCGCTTCATTTACATTTTTTCGAGCTCTAATTATTGAGACATTTTTTTAACTCTCTCGTAGATGTTGATTCGACGTCAGAGTTCGTCATGGATATCTTTGCAAGAAGCTGAAGTTGCAGATCTATATTCAAAGTTTTATGACCAGGAGAACAAGTCATCCGTCTGCAAGTTCTCGCCGTCTCGATGGGGTTTGTTTGGAAGTTGTTGCAATGAAAAGATTGTGCGCCAAAGCTGAGCCATTGCATCTGATGCACATCTAGATCTACCTTACCAAAGAAATAGGAGATTTTTTATACTCACTTGCATAAGCATCTACTTTGTTCATTGGCTTAATTACTTAGAAAAAAAAAAGTATACTTTGAATCTTATGCCATATTTTTCTGCCCTTTACTGTGACTGTTTCTATTTGTATCAACAGGCAAATTGTTACATATGTATATGTAGAATAAAAGATGGTGAAAATAAATAGCAATTTATTATATTAATCATAACAGTACCATAAAAAAAAAAAGATGGTTACCATAAAAGAATAAAGAAACCATTTGAATTTATTTTCTATAATCTAAATAGGATAAATATTCTATTAAAAGTCCGTTTTTCCACAAATACCCTTCACCTGATTATATAATTTCCTTTTTCTCTTTTTTTATATTTTTTCAAAATACCTTTTCCTCACGCAAGACAAAACAAGCCCTAAAGCATAAAGTGAAGATCGGAGATTTGTTTGGTTTCAAGAATCAGCAATCAATAAGACGTAATTAGTAGCTTTTAGATCGTGAATTCATCGTTAATTTGAAGATAAAGGTAAGGAATTTTCAGAATTTTGGGTTTCCATACTTTTGTATTTTAATATGTGAATTGATGTATTATATCCTGCTTCAGTTGGGGCTTTTGTCAAATTATTCGTCGTTGATAAGGTTTTTGTCCGCTGCGATTCTAGTTTTGTTCTTTATTGTGTGAAGCTGTCCTGTAAGTGTCTGTGAGCTTTGCAGGTTCCACAGCAATCTAAGATAGTATTTGAATATTCTCTTGATGTGGTTTTTTATCAACTGATCATCGAAAGTGTCTTCTTTCCCTGTCAAAATTTTCAGAGAATAGGAATATTTTTATATAATCTTTAGATGTGTGGATTTTCCAGAATCAATTATCTTATATAATAGGAGTTAAAGGATCCAGCTTTTCTAAACAAGGTATAGTATATAAATAATTATAATGTTCATTTATTGATGAAGAGTTTTGATACAGTTCCTGGTCTGCTGGAGAGAGCAGCCTTTTGTTACAACCAGTGGCGTACCCACATTAGGGCTTGGACCCCCCGGCCGGATTACCCCTTCGTGTATACCGGTCGGAACCCACGATAGAGCCCAGGATTAGTTTGAGGCTGGGCTAGAGCCCCCGAGCCCACCCAGCCTTGGGGGGGATGGATCCGCCCCTGGTTACAACCCTCTTTGTTCCCGTTGTCGATCAACTTTATGCATAAATTATATCTTTAGATTCTATGATCTACATAATCTTTTTTTTTTATTTATTAACTTTAAATCTGAAGCGTTTTTGTTCGTCCAATTATTGAATTTTGAACCATTTTATGTGATCTGCCTTTCTTAATCAGGTTTTAGTGTGCTTGCCTGATTGACAATAATGAGATTCAGAAAAGGGGATAGAGTGGAGTTTACGAACCCTAAAGAGTTGGGGGTTTCTTGGCATGTAGGAAAAATAATGTCTGGTAATGGCCGTACTTATTGTGTGCACTATGATTGTTTTCCCGGTATGTCTGATCAACAAATGTACGAGACTGTTTCAAGGCAGTGTTTGAGGCCATATCCTCCAGTGGTGCAAGGTGTGTCGTGTTTTATTCCTGGAGACATTGTGGAGGTGTTTCATGACCATTCATGGAAGCCAGGTACTATTTTGAAGGTACCACAAGGTATAAAAACTTTTGAAATCCGTAAAATACGTTTCAAGGCTTTTAAATTCGAATATCAGTTTGTGGTAAGACTACTTGGCTGCACGGAGGAACTAATCATTGGTTTGTCGAAGATTAGAATGAGACAAATATGGCGTGATAATAAATGGATTCTGTTTGGAAATGTAAGTTTCTTTTTCCCTTCTCAGTTGTAGCAAATTTATGCCCTTGCGTCTGTTTATTACAGCATAGCACCGTGATAAAGAGTTTCAAATTTCCAGCCTCTTATATTTTAGTCCATTTTTTGCAGAAATCTGAAGGAGAGGAGAATGATCGAGCTGGAAAGCCATCAATGTCAACTCATCATCAGAAATCAGACTTTCAGATCACACCATATAATACTAGGATTAACAAGACACCTCAACAAGATTACATTTCCTTTCTGGGTAATGCTACAATGCAGGAATATCCTGTAGCATCTTCAAGATCTTCGAAAAGGAAGCATGCATCCACCTCCTTTGTGGAACCATATAATGGAAGTGTTCAGAAATTAACAGTTGAAAAAGATAGCAAAAGACCTAGAATGATCACTACCCCAGGGATTGACAAGGCACATGCTGTTGCTTGCCAGAAATTTGCTTTGGGTGGATTAAACATGCTGGCTTCCTCAAGATCTATGTTAAATGGAGTGGAAAGGAAAAAACTAAATGGTGACCATGGTTCTTTTGTGGTTAGATCCTCTGAAACATATTGTTCTGACAGTGATGAGTCTGTTGGTAGTTGTAGCATTAATGATCTCAGTCCAAACAACCATTACAACACTTCTATATCCGTCATCCCTTGTCAAGAGACTGATACCATGTGTAGTGATGCAGAGTCATGTTCTGATAGGAAAACCAATTCTATTTCTTCTAAGGAGGTAGAGGATATTATCCATAGGTCGGAATTGCATGCTTATCGCAGAACATTGGAAGCAATATATGCCTCTGGTCCCTTAAATTGGAACCAGGAAATATTGTTGACTGATCTGCGTACTATGCTTCATATATCCGAAGAGGAACATTCAATGGAGCTGAAGCTCCTCCTAACCAGGAAAACTATCTTTAGATAGAAAATAGGATTAATAATCTTTTTTTCTCTTCACCTAATGTTGAGTAGGATGCATATTCATCATTCTATGTAATAATGTGATTAGAGATTTGGCATTCTTGCATCTGTAATTCAAGTCTTGTTCTATATCATTGGTTTGATTCTAGACAGATGCCATTTTGCAGTTAATATATTATCAAATTCTCGTTGTTCAGATTTATCTTGATATTATTTTCAGATTTTACTCCATTCTTTATATTGGCTACAGTTTGTATTCTCATTGATCTCCCAGAGAGAGGTGTATGGAGACTGGAGAATACATTTCGCATGCAGCAGGCTTTGAAGATACATAAAGGCTTTCTGTGCTTCAGCTGACTTTCACAAAAATGCTCTAGCTTGCATAGAAGACTGACTAGTGGTATGCTGATTGATAATTTAATTTCTCTATCTTATTTAATCCCTGAATTTTCCGGGGCTAACTACATTCGAACAAATGCTCAACAGCCTCCAATGATGCCTGGGTTTTGCTGGCTTTTTCTTGGCACAAAACTCCTCTGGAGAATGGTTAATGTACGTACACAAGTTTGAATAAACTGAACCGATGACCGAATCACAAAAGAGTAGCTGATGCAATTTTTTAGGGAGTAGAGATTCTGTCTTCCATGGTTACTCTTCTGAGCCAAGACTTCAAACTTCATTTAAGCCTCATTTGTGTTGCTGGCTATTGAAAAATATAGTTACCAATAGGAAGAAGCTGTGTTAATCTTTGTGGCTTAGTTTTGGGTTTTGGTTTTGGTTTCGCAGGCTGGTTTTGGCGTGCTGTTTCATTCCTGGATTTTAATGATCTTACTTCTGCCTCAACTAGGTTGTCTTGTATCGTATGTCAATGTTTCTCACCATGTTGCCTATTAACTTGATTGACTCAAAAAGGCTCCAAAACATAGGTAATAACTACCCCACATCAAAATCATAAGGATAAAAATGAAACATTCGGAATATACTGAGTTGTACCAAATAAATGTATCGATCACTTTAAACCTCTTTCACACCTACTACATAGAGGAGAGCATAAACCATAGTGTCACTATAACTGGAAGGAACAAGCGAAAGAAAAAAGTAAAAGTAGCGACGCAATCAGATAAACCAGAAATGGCGAGTGAAACTTGTCCCGATCACAGCCATCAATCTTTTCAGTCGAACGACTCATCATCGTCGTCGGGAAGAGGCTGGCTAGCAGCAGTGATCAACTCAGCTTCATGTCTGCAAAAATAAACAAGGCAATTTATTCGTGTGCCATTGTGAATATAAGATTGCATCTGAATGCAAGTACAGGCATATGATGCATGACTCATGAGCTCAGGTCGTCTTCATTGTTAAAGCTGCTATTTGAAAGGAGGCTTACTGTTGCTGTTGGGCCAAGTCAATCTGAACTTCTGGCGGGGCAAGGGCTGGCATCTCGACGAAGTGTAGATTAGGATCCCTAAAGCCAAAGAGTAAAGGTGAACATCATTTCAGTTGCACTGTAATATAGAATGAGCGTGCTAACAAATTTAAGTATGAATCCTTTCAGTAAATACCCGGAGAGTTTTCTGGCAAGGTAAAGGAACGGCTTCTCGAAGTTGTAGTTACTCTTGGCAGAAATTTCATAGTACTGCAAATTCTTTTTCCTGTGGAAAGTGACCTGCTTGGCCTTCACCTGCCTGTTCTTGACATCGACCTTGTTACCACAGAGCACTATTGGAATGTTCTCACAGACCCTGAAATTCATAGCCGAAATAACTTCATACCATTTGACTAATTTTCAATCCAAGTCCCAAAGTTAGATTAAACTTATTTCAATAAAATACCGGCAAAGATCGCGATGCCACGTGGGGACATTCTTGTAAGTCAAACGAGCTGTTACGTCAAACATAATGATTGCACATTGCCCATGGATGCTGCAGCAGATTATGATCAATGATAAACGACAAAATTTAGAAAAGCATGGTTAGATACAAACAATATGATTGCAACATTGTAAAATGGCATTCCAACTATACGATTTACTTACTAATATCCATCCCTGAGGCCACCAAATTTTTCCTGACCAGCTGTGTCCCAGCAGTAAAATCTGATCTTTCCACAGTTGGTGAAGAAATCCAGCGGGTGAACTTCAACACCAATAGTAGCTGTAAAAGAAAATATCATATCCATCAGCTGATTTTAAAATATACAGATCTAAGCAAATCATAATAAGAAATTGTACTCACGCTCATATTTCTTCTCAAATTCACCAGTAAGATGCCTCTTGACGAAAGTGGTTTTTCCTGTAGAAGTACGAAAAAAAGGAATCATCTTTACTCGCCATTAAGTTCTAAATAGCAAAGAATAGTAACACAATCAATTCATGAAGAACGAAAAATCTAAAACTTTATACATAGGAAACCACAAAATCAGAACTGTCAATCAAAAAGAATAAACACAAGACTGAGATTCAATCGGGTTATTATACACAAGTAAATAAAAATAAATAAATAAAAGACATACCAGTGCCGCCATCACCAACAATCACAAGCTTGAAGCTCGGATAATCCACAGTCTGCTGATTGGGCAAAGCCTGAAAATACCCCAAAAAAAAAAGAGTAAACCATAAATTACACTCGATTCTAGACTCCGAGCAGCTCATAGCAAATCAAACACAGATAAAACCCCGACAAAACAACATAAATACAAGCATAAAAGATAATTACCATCTGATCTTTATATCTTGTACGAAAGAAAATATCAGATTGAAAGAAACTTCAAGATGATATCTCCGATTGAGGGTGAGTGGGTGTATATATAGGGGCAACCCTAAAAACTCTTTTGAAAGCTGTCAGTGTACCCAAGCTAGCCTAGGTCTGACGCTACAAGCTCGTCCATTGATCATCAATACGCTTGTCTTATTGGTCCTTGAAGTAATGTAGGATTGGGCTTTGGCCCAATATTTGATTGCGGGCTGAGATTATTGTTTGGTTTGGGCCCAAATAATCAAAGCCCTACGAAATGTATTATTGATTGAGCTACTATATATATTATATATAGCTAATGATTTGAGCTGAACTGAACAAAACACTCAGATTCTGAAAGTACTTTCTCTTAGCTAAAACTGATCCAAAGCAAGTACAATCAGGTAATAAGAGGACACAATAAGATACAATGCATGGTGGGTACAGTACAACAAGGAGACACAATACGTGGTCGTCGCCGTCCTTATTGATTTCACTATATATTTGGTTCCAACAATCTGAAGCTGCAAATGAAGGACATATATAATATAATCATCCACCACTCAGGGAATGGTGCGCTGATAAAGAGGCAATGCACCAAGTGCTTCACGTTCGGCTCTCTCCCTCTTAACCTGAAGAAACATCAAAAAGTTTTACAAGTATAGATTAAATGGCGAAACCATGCCATTATTCGGTTGGGTAAATGGGTTGTGCTCAGCTGGGTAGGATTGGATAAACGATTGGTCAACTTCAAGATTGATTAAGCTAACAATTGAGTTGGGAATAGAGTTGTTGAGTTATGGTTCTTGCATGTAAAACATAGCAAAGAGATGAGCTTTATATATATATGAGACAGCATGGATCATCATAGATGAACAGAACAGAACAACATGCAATACCAAGGAGCGTGAATATGAGACACTTACAAGTGCTAACATATCCTGAAGATAGCTCCGAAACGGTGTCTGCATAGCCTGCCAATTGGGAAGGAAATTCAGTTCAGTTTATTACAGATAAAACGAAATTAACAAGGCATTTGCCTAACTTTGATGCATCATATGACAAATAAATCATATCCATGGATGAAGCTTGACAGTTTCTCAGTACCTGAAGATCTTCAGGAAGGTACTGGTGCTTCAGAGACAAATCCATGGCGCGCTTCAATCGCTGATTCCTCGCGTCCACGATCTCTCTAGGAAGCCTATTCAATGCCTCCTTCACATCGAGGTCGTAATAAGGGTCGTACAAATCGTCGTATCGAAGCCCTAACATCAATACACACACATACAACCCCCAAATCCTAATCAATAAAAAACAGACATCACAATAAAAGTTGCATAAATTGAGATAAAGATTACCATATTTGCGGAGTCGTTTAGACAAGGCTTTCATGTGCATGGCAGCTAGAGGATTGCGCTTGGGATCCACAATCCATTTCGTCAGAGCCGACGCCATTCGTGAGCTTCTTCCCTCTCCCTCGAGAAGTCTCGATGATTCGTTAGAGTCTATTTGAGTCAGCTGAGCTGAGCTGAGCTGAGCTGAGCTGTTCTCTTCAAACTTCTAACCAATCATTGATTCGCTTAGCGCTTTATCCTTTGTTGAGAAACAGCGACTTTTAGAAAGTGGACAACGCTTTCAGTGTAAGGCTGATAAAAGTGCTACTCAACAGAAATATTTCAAATTTAATAATTAATGTTAAATAAAAATATGCAAAAGGAAGGAAAATTCCTATTCTTCAGCACAAAACAGTGCAACCTCTTCCAAGTGTATTCTCTAATATTAGTAAGGCGCATTATTTCCCAATGGATTCTTCCATGGTTGTTTGTTTCATCGCAGGTGGGAACATCCATCCCAGGGAACACAAACACACAAACCACTTAGTGAAAACAAACAAACTGTATCCTATCAAGCTTTTGTTGATGGGTTGGCTCAAAGATCATCACCATCATCATCATCATTACAATAAATCAACAAGCATTGGCTCAATGAACAAGATGCAAGACATACAGCGTGAGATTCATAGGATGTCGTCCGAAAGAAGCAGTTCCTTCAACAATAATTCCATCTCCCGCAACGTTCTCCCGTCCCTCGGGGCACGCAGCAACCGTAGGATCAAGCTCCGTCGCTTCACCGTCTTTCCCTTTGATCAACGCTATAGGTGCATCGATCATATATGAGAAAATGTGTATCTGTTTGTGTGTGTGTGTGTGTGGTTAGAAGTTTTATATTCGATTTGTTTATTTATTTTTGGCAGAGCGTGGGAGACGTTCTTGATAGTACTAGTTTTCTACACCGCTTGGGTGTCTCCCTTCGAGTTTGGATTCCTCCAAGGGCCAAAGGGATGTCTTGCAATAACGGATAACGTCGTGAATGCGTTTTTCGCCGTCGACATTGTGCTGACGTTCTTCGTTGCTTACGCAGACAAGTTGACCTACCTCGTCATAGACGATCGGAAGCTGATCGCCCTTAGATATTTAAAGACGTGGTTTATCTTCGATGTCGTCTCTACTATACCCTCCGAGTTCGTGCATAAGGTATTGCCTTCTAACGTTGAATCCTACGGCTACTTCAGCATGCTTCGTCTGTGGCGTATCAGACGAGTCAGTGCCATGTTTAAGAGGTACGCCAATTTTCATCACATCGTTTCTTTACATATTCGGAATAAGCAGACAAAGCTTGTCTGAATTTTACTGCATGCAGGATGGAGAAGGAGAGGGAGTATAACTATTACCTCGTTCGAATCGCAAAACTTGCCTGCGTAAGTATATCTTAATTACTAGGAACTGTATTCTAATCCATTAAGAATTCTTACTATTGTTCTTCCTTTTGTTTAGGTCACTGTCTTCTCGGTTCATTTGGCGGGTTGCCTCTTTTATCTTCTTGCTGATAGGTATAAGGACCCGAAGAAGACATGGATCGCCCTCTCGTGGGAAAACTTCCACGAGCTCCCTTTATGGGATAGATACGTTATATCCATATATTGGGCCATGGTCACCGCCACAACCACGGGCTATGGAGATCTGCACCCAGTGAACACGGGGGAGATGATCTTCGACGTGTTCTACTTGTTGTTCAATCTTGCGCTTTCTTCTTACATCATTGGAAACATGACAAACCTCACCGTTCAGGCAACACTGCGGACTAGGAAATTCGTGAGCTTTTTTTTTTTTTTTTTTTTCCGTTTCTTACCCATCTTTAGTCGACCTGAGATTATTACGCAAACATCCATGGTGATTGTGTCTTTCGACAGAGAGAAACTATTCAAGGTGCATCGAGTTTTTCGAAAAGGAATCGTCTGCCTCCACGTTTAGAAGATCAAATGCTATCCCACCTGAGCCTAAGGTATCGAACCAAAGTGGAAGGGGTTCAGCATCAAGAGATTCTCGAGTCTCTCCCCAAAGCGATTCGTTCGAGCATTTCACATTTCTTGTTCTACCAGCACATTGAGAATACCTATCTGTTCCATGGGGTATCTAAAGATCTTCTCTTTCAGCTGGTAATAACTCCCTTTGCTCCACGGTTAGTTCGATCTTCTGGCGCTCTTTTTCCTTTTTCGTCTTAATCTCGTGTATGGTCTTAACTTTTGCAGGTTACAGAAATGAAGCCAGAGTACTTTCCCCCGAGAGAAGACATAATCTTACGAAACGAAACGCCCACGGATTTCTACATACTCGTCACTGGCGCAGTGGTAATAACAACTAACGTACTCCTATCTGTCTGCATAATCGTGCATCTAACGACGTTTTCATGCTGTCTCTCACCGCATGTAATAGCTGAATTATCTATGTTGTCTCTAATTGCAGGAGGTTATCTCGGAGACAAAAGGAAACATGGAGCAGGTACGTTAGTTTTCACTTGTCTAGTCTTTAAAGTTCTACGATCATCTACGAGGAAACCATATCAATAGGTCATTGAAGAGCTTACGACAGGCGACGTATGCGGCGAAATAAGCGTACTCTGCTACCAACCTCAGCTTTTCACCGTTCGTACGAAGAGGCTGAGTCAGCTTCTTCGCATGAACCGCACGTCGCTCTTGAATCTTCTCCAGACTAATATCGGAGATGGTACTATAATCATGAACAATCTCCTCAAGGTAAGAAGAAAACTACGTCCCGCCTCACCGTTTTCGCTTTACGTCTTACTGTTACTTTTATCGCAGCATCTTACAGAACAAAAAGATCCGAAGATGCACGAGATATTACTGTACACGGAGCACATGCTGGCTCAGGGAAGAATGGACATGCCTATGAGCTTGTGTTTTCCAGCCGCCAGAGGAGACGATGCTTTGTTGCACCATTTGCTTCGACGAGGTTTGAATCCGAACGAGCTGGACAGCAACGGGCGTAATGCTTTGGTATAAAGTGTTTATCGCCCGATTCTCGAAATTTTAGTTCCTTAAAACTGCAACATGGGATCACTGTACTAAACTTCTTTGCATCGTGAAAAACAGCACGTTGCAGCGGGAAATGGATCTTTGGAATGCGTTCTTCTGCTGTTGGATTTCGGAGCTGACTCGAACAGAAGAGGTAAAGAAACTACCGACCCAGAAAGAAAAAAAAAAGTGTGCGCTCTATATTATTTGGTTTAGTTTTGAGGCACGTGTCGTGCAGATTCCGACGGAAACGTGCCGTTGTGGTATGCCCTGACGGGGAAGCACGAAGCTGTAGTAAAGGTGTTGGTCGACAATGGCGCTTCTTTAGCGGCTGGCGACGTGGGCCAGTTCGCCAGCTATGCAGCCGAGCAGAACGACATAGAGCTGCTCAAGGAGATCGTGAGACTGGGCGGGGACGTAACGCTGCTCGACTCCGCGGGAACAACCGCCCTCCACATGGCTATATCCGAAGAAAACATCGAGATTGTCAGATTCTTGATCGAACAAGGAGCTGACGTGGACAAGCCCGACGTCCACGGGTGGACCCCACGAGCGGTGGCGGAGTACCAAGGCCACGACGAGATAAGAGCTTTCATCAGGACGATACCTGAGAGTGGAAGCTCGGACAACAGAAGGAGCGTGAGCGTGGTATCGGACACTCAAGATGCGGCGCCCTATCTGAAGAAGTACTTGAGCGAGTCCTCGATGCAGATCAATCCCGAGGAAGTAATATCGAGCGCGAGGGCGTCGGGTTTGTCTAGCTCGAGACAGCAATCGCTCAACTTCCAGAATTCTCTCGCCGGGATTCTTACGGCTAGGCGCGAACATAATGAAGGTGGCTTAAGAGCAATGAAATTGCATTTTTTTTATAATTCTTGATAAAATCTTGTGTTTTTTTTTTTCAGTGATTTTTTCCCCGAGAAGTAACCCGACGATGCTGAATCGTACAAGAATCACGGTGAGCTGCCCGGAAAAAGGCGAGCAAGTCGGAAAACTAGTGCTCTTGCCCGATTCATTGCAGGAACTGTATGATCTGGGGCATCGAAAGTTCGGCTTGCACGCCGCGATGATTCTAAATAAAGACGGAGCATTGATCGAAGACTTGGCTGTGATAAGAGACGGCGACCATATCGTTTTGGCTAGTGAAGGCGGCGGCTGTGTTTAGTTGAACGAACAATATAATTTTGTGAAGATTAGAGAGAAGACATTGTCATAAACAACAATCTGCTATGATTTGAGTCAAAGGAAGTAAGAACAGTTCGTTCTCTCATTCTTGTTTAAGGTTTTGTTTACTTCCTGCGCGCGATATATATTCTGACCACACAGAGAACTAAGACAAGCTTTGCTTCAACAAGGAAGGATAGTAAGTTGACAAACAAACTGACTTTTTTTAATACTACGCTTTTCTCTATTACAGTGGGATGGATATGCTTTTACAGTTTTTATGCTCGGCTCTAATAAAAACAAAACATCATCGTTGATATGGAAGGTGGTGATGACCCAATGTACATTTTCTAGAAAGGAATATAATCTCCACGCAATTCAATATGTTCTGGATATCATAATCGGTAGCTAGAAAAAAAAAAATATTACGCCAAAATACATTTACAGATATACTAATTTTAGTGTGGATATTACGCCCGAAATGCAGGAAATATTCAGAATCGCCTTATTATTCACGCATAATCTGATTACTGAAATAACCAAAGCTTTTGATTTCTTTCTCTAAACATGACAATATGATATTCTCATATAATAAATGTAACCTCAAATGGAGATTTTATTTCACCATCAGTCTCTCTAAAGAAATATTCGTTTGTCGACACTCAGTTGCTGAAAAAAGCTCAGCCAGGCCTTTTCTACCCTAAACCTCTTCCGGGTAAGTTGAAATTTGGTCATATCCGTATATATCTCTTTCCACTTTTCTTTAATTATTGCACGTAAACACACCTCGTCAACACAATGACTTTTTTTTTTTTTACATAAAAAAAGAAAAATAAAAGTATACATATAAATATGGGCACATCATTCATTATCTTCTATTTTCAATTTAAATGATTTTCTTGCTGCTTCTTCGGTTCCTAGGATGATGTTAAAGTTCCAATCTCTCCTCTTATGTCTGCCCCTTTACATGTTGGTCGGGCTCGGGCCGCACCTTCGATTTTCAGTGGCAGAAATAGGAACTGCGACCCAATATCTTCCTCCATACACACGTAAGTTCATTTCCAATATTATTATCATAAAGTTTTATCATATGAGATTTTATATAATACTTATATGCATATATATATATATATATATAGCTACGGCGTGCTATGGGAGCGATCTGTCCCAATTCCCGATAAGCAATCGGTTTGCAGCGGCGGGAGAGAGCATATGGGACAACGGTGCAGCTTGTGGTCGGCAATACTTAGTGAGGTGCATAAGTGCAGAGGTGCCTAACATTTGCGTACCTGGCCAAGTCATCCAAGTGAAGATCGTGGACCGAGCCCAGACGTCCGTGTCCAGGCCCAGCCGAGGCGGGAGCAGCCTCGTGCTGTCCAACACTGCGTTTCAGGCCATCGTGGTTGAGAACCCCGCCGTGGACTATGTCAACGTCGAATTTAGAGAGTGAGTATATATTATTCAATGTATTTATTTCACTCTTTCTTTCTAATTGTTCTATGCTTCATTCGATGAGTCCTAAATGGTTTAGAGAATTATGGTGGCCAATGAATAATTGTATACGTGTATATATGATGTTGTTGTGTGAAAGACAATGAATGGAAATTAAAGAACAAGGCAAGGAAGGCTATAGGGTTTTTGTTTTGCATGCAATAACTGAACGTAGGCTTAGGATTTAATGAAATTAAGGTCAATCAATATATATATATATATATATATGTTTTAGTTTTATATACCGTGAAGTGATGATCGATATTGATATTGTACATGCAGGGCTTGAATTTTATTTTCTCAAGTATGAGGACGAGGAGCTAAACTTTAGGAGAAATAATAATGGATTGGTTTATTCCTTGTAAAGCTGATATCTATCATTTATGATGGATATATCATTTCATCTATATATATATATATATCCTCTTCATGATATCTTTCTCTTGCAATGCATTGGCGAGCACCTACGGCTACACACCTGCAATGAATTGAGATTAAGGTTCTACATAAACAAATACATTCATCAATCCCCACATGAAAAAGAAAAAAAAAGGTTTAAAGTAAGATAAGAATATTATTTATTTTATTTGTAATTGACTTTAAGGTATTATTTCTCTATCAAACTAACGTCGCATATTAGTCATTATTTTGAGAAAGTCAATGAGAAAAGGTTTTTTTTTTTTTTTTTTTTTTTTTTTTTCTGATTTGAGACAAGGAATTTACGAGCACCTTTAACGGTGCGGCGTTATCTAATACTCCAAGCAAAGTCAAGGAGATGCGACTATAGTTGGAATGGCCACGCTCGGTAAGAACTAATTGAACGATATGAAGCAAAACTAAACAAACATAAATGATAAACATAATATAATACCTACCTACATATTCAATAAAATTTTGTGACGACTCTCTTTGAAGTCTTTAATAAAAAAAAATATTGAAATTGCGTTTCAATATTGAAATTCTAGAAGTAAATCTCTCTCTCTTTCACTCGCGAACATAAGCATGCAACTACTACATCTACTTGGAAGAATATGATAGAACATATATGTGCTGCAATAATAGTCAAATTTACACCTCTAACGTTGAGTTACTTTCATCTAGAAGCTTTTTTTTTTTTTTGGGTTGTAATCTTGATCTCGTCAATTATTATTATTTTGTCAAAGATAGCTGACGGTTGAAACTTTTGCTTCTAAAAATTAATCTAAATTCTGTCTCTTTTGGCGTGATGTTATACCTTACGAAAACGTAGAAATCCCTCTCCTCTTTAGTTTTGATATGTCGTAATTTATAGATATTTGTTTTCTTTTCTTTATTCTTTTTCTGTCTAATATCAATTCTCAACGGAGAAGCTTCGACTTCTAGAAATTATAATTGACTTTTCAACTTCTCTTTAACTTTCTAGAAAAAATAAATAAATAAAGGGAAGGATCTTGCATTTAATTTTTTTTTTTCTTTATTTTCACTTAGAAAGCTATCATTAAGGACCAAAAGGCGTCTGCCTATTAGGCCTGGGCTCAAAGGTAGAGAAATCAATAGATAGCCCATTTTATCCCTCTTCATTTGCCCAAGACTTTGTTTTGGAAGATAAAAATGGATTTTGAATAGATAAGATATAAATAGATAGATAGATGGATAGAGGGAGGGGGGCTAGGAAAAAGGACATTGAAAACTGACTTGTTTTGGGAGTAATAAAAACGATTAAATAATGAAGCTATTTATGTCACTTTTTTTTTTGGGCAAACTAGTGTTCAGTCCCTAAATTCAAACTATAAGTTGCAGTCAGTCCCTAACATATTTAAAGTTAGGATATAGTACCTACTTTTTCAAAAAAAAATTCTGCACTCCCCAAAACCTGCGAAATATCCGAAATACCCTTAAAACAACACCATATTACATTCTCAAACCATCTTCTTCATCCTCCTGAAACCAACGATCGACGCTGAGTTGAGCTGAGCTGAGCAAGATTGTTATTATCGATTTTAAAACTTACATATTAATTTAATATCCTATTAGCAAATAATATTCGAGCATTTCAAATGGGTATTTTTGAAATAAGAAACTCTTATTATTTATTAGCGAAAACAGAATAATTATTAAATCTATGAAAACTGTAATTTTTAAGCCGTGATTGTGGTCGAAATTGATGAATAAGATGATGGGTTGTTTATATGTTTCACCCATTGATTCGATTAGGTATGATATGACTTTCGATTTTGAAGAAATTTCTGAGGTGTCCGATTCCTAACGACCAGGTAATATATCTATAAAAGATAGAATATACTCGTTTTTACCTCCATAAATCCACAAAGCCCAATGGATATACATATATTCTATCTCATACTTGTAAACGTTATACAATACCCACATCGGCCAAAACCTACGAATGTAAATTATATTTTCAGTCCAAAATAACTATGAATTTGCATTATTACCCCACTGATATAAGGAAAATAGGGCCGATTTTCACAGTTCATTCGAATCGGCCGTACATTCGTTCCGATTTCACCTGATTTCATCGGAGATTTATCCCGGTTTGTGAACAATGAAGCGAAATCGGAGCTCATCTGACGATACGTTGAAGAATCGTTCTGGTAAAAGGCACAAAGTGGAGGCCGTATCTTCGTCAAAGAAACCCGCTGCGAAGAAGAAACAGACGACGACGGGTGTTGAGCCGAAACAGACGAAGACGATGACGGGCGGCGAAGGAACCTCTCATTCAAAGAAGGCCGTTGCGAAAAATGGTTCTGATTCAGAGAAAGTGCGAAAATCGAGGTGCCAGCCCACGCTCTTCAGGGAGATTATGGATGGTATTATGAGAGTGGCAAGTGCGTCGCACAAACGAGATGTAATGGCGACGTACTCGCTGAAAGGGCTATGGGAGAACAAGTAGTTAACGCATGGATGCGTTATCTGACGTCGACGTCGTACGAGAGAAAATACTCCCCCAATGCGAAGACTTTTTTCCTCAGCACCTATGTAGCGGTATGTGTTTGTTCGCTTGTGATCTTATATTTGTGAAAAGCCGATTACGCATATACTTTTTTGCAGGCCAATTTTTTGAGTGTCCTGCCCAAGAAAGATAGTCAGGAGTGGGAGATAACTATGTCGAAGCTCTCTAAATCCGTCGTCTCAGAATTGGGAAAGGTAGACGAAGACGTGTTCGGGTCGTGTAATTACATTGTGATGCCGGTGAACCACGATTTTCATTGGCACATAGTGGCCTATGATATATCAAGTAAAAAATATATCCATATGAACCCGAGGAATAATGAGGTTGATGTTATCGAGGCAGTCAAATGTGTAAGTTGTCTGGATTCGTGGTGATGTTTTTTCATCGTCGTGTAGTGGCCTATGACATACCGTGCTCTGTTTTTTGGTTTTTTTTTTTCTTTTTCAGGCTCGAGCACTTGATTGTTATCTAAGGATTGAGAAGAAGTTGGTGATGCACGAACTGGAGTTCGAAAGGACAAGCTGTCGAAAACAGGATTCGAGGTCGCTCGATTGCGGAATTTGGAGTTGCATATTCGCTGAAGTCCTGCGGAGAGATGATGCGCTGTTCTCGGCACATGTTGAGGATAAGAACGTTCCGACGAGTGAATTTCGAGCCCGCATTGTCACTGAACTGTTGTTATTTGGCTCGCATGAATGAACTTTAGTTGGTGTCGGTTTTTGACTATAATAAATCAACTTTTTATCTCGGTTGGGTTTTATTGCTGATGATGTTATGTATTTTGGCTCTAGTATCATATTTGAACTCGTTGTCAATGAACTCGGTTGGGTTTTATTGCTGATAATGATATCTTGTTTTTTAAGATTTTATTAGCAATTAGCATGTTTCATCCTGTGTTCTGAGAAGAAGATTTGATTTTTTTTAGCTTGTCTTAAACCTGTTTATTGAGATATATACCTGGAAAAATGATGAACAATGATCTGTTTTCTGTTTATGATGAACACAGTATATCTTATACTTATTTATTTGGTTATATACATGGAAAATTAAATTAATACCTGGAAAATGAAAGTAATACGTGAAATATATTCGGAGCAAAATATCAGAATCTAATGTTTATTATGCATTTGCAATCGTAATGATATGTTTTTCATAGTGAAATAAGTTTGTGATCCTAACCATAAATATATTAATGTAAGTTGGTGTTCCTACTAATATAATATAATGTAGGTTGTCATAATGATACTTGGTGATCCTAGTAATATATTTGTGATCCTTCCAATATCTTGGTGATCCTAAACTTGTGATCCTTCCTAAACTTGTCATCCTTCCTAAATTTGTGATCCTTCATAAATTTGTGATCCTTCATAAACTTGTGATCCTAAACTTGTCATCCTTCCCAAACCCTATACCGTAAACCCTAAACCCTACACCCTAAACCCTAACCCCTAATCCCTATACCGTAAACTCTAAACCCTAAACCCAAACCTATATTTTAACAATAATATCTAAAATATGATTTCTATACAATATATTTGGCGTTTTATAGCTGTATTCTGAATACTGTATCCGGTTCGTACCGTTTATACCCATATTCAGACAGTAGATTAGAATTTTTCCCTGGTCGTTTTCCCGCTTATTATTTTGGATATTGTGTGGTTAATTATTATACTCATTTTTTACCAAGTATACCGAATTTTTTATATATATACTCGTAAAGACGTTAAGATACCCATAACTACATTCTGATACCGCGAAAATTTCCCGCTCTAAATAATTTCATCTTACAGATTGCCTCCAAAAACGTTATTTGACATCAACAAAGGTCTGCTTACCACAGTAATATGTCTTAGAACCTCAGTTAATGTAAATCCCCTTATATAATGGATGCAAACAACCTCGGGACAGATTTTGGCATGTTGACTATCTGTGTATTTGGAAACCAGTCAGCATGTTTCGAAGTAAAAGAAAGCTTTTCATTATGGGATCTCAAGAATGAAACAAGAAGTCGGATGAATGAGATAATTTCGTCTCAAAGTTTGTCTTTCAACTATAAGGCGCCCTTCGACAACATAACAGTGCATTTGGTTCTCGATAGTGATGTGAAGAATATGGTCAGATTACACAGAGAGTCTTACGTCTGTATCCTAAATCCGATTCCTACTTATGATGCCGCCACACCTTTGGCGACCGAGGAAATTGTTGCACCGGATGTGCTTCGTCCGCCAGGTCGTCGACGCACCAAGAGAATTCCGTCGCAAGTTCAAACGCGTCCTCTCAAGTGTGGACGATGTCATCGGTATGGACACAATCGAAGATCGTGTAAAGAACCGATAGCATAGATAATCGGTATATCAACTTTTTGTCGCTTTAGTGAATCTTTTGGAAGCTGTATATTGACATAATATATCTTTCTTACTAAAAGATATATTTTGTCAATATCTTTTGTAAAGCTATACATGTCATTTGTATACCATACTTATGTAGCTCTTTTTGTGTTAATGTTATGTGTACAAGAACTGTAAAATATCTATGGGTATGTGGTTATATATACAGGTTTTTGTCAAAATTATGGTACAAATACTGTAAAACATCATGGGTATGTGTTTATACATATAGGTTTTTAACAATGTATGCAAGTACTGTAAAACATATATGGGTATGTGTTTATAGATACAGATATCAAAATTTATGCATTAGCTTTTAAATATAGAAAACGAACCATATGCGATTAATTATGCGTACAAATAAATGGTACATTAAAATACTAGTGAAACGACCTAATACAACAGCAAACACACAAGTAGCGTGGAAAATAACATTGAACATAAAGCCGCAAAAACATACATAATCAAACTACATTTAACCTAATTTAACATTCTATTTTTCATCGATATACCACCATGAACATCCTATTTGCTAAAGGACGCAAACAAGGATGACAACTAACAATTTACATACAAATTTCCATGCACTCGACTCTTTCTTTAAAGTTCGGATATTGTCCACCAAATGTCCTTTGTTCACCTTCATATCATCAATTCTGCTTTCTAAATTAGCGATTAGCGACCTCAGATCTTCTATCGTGCTTTGCCTCATACGAAGTTTTTCATTCAACAACTCTCCATGCAATCGATCGCGTTCTCCCTTCATCGCGAGGAAATAATTCTTTTGGGAACTAGGCATTTCATCGTCAAACCATTTGAAATATCCACAATCGTCGGTCTAATCGGAAAAACAGAAACATTCAGTGATATTTCATACCAAAAATTCGCACCTTGCAGAACATAAATTTCCAATTTCACCATTTTAATAATAGCACTATACCTGAAAATTAATTACGAACGTTGAGCATTACTTACATTTCGTAGGCGGCACCGAAAAAATCTTCTTCCGGGGTTTAAATCTGTTTTCGAAGTGACCAAATCTGCAGCAAGTTCGTGGAGGCATTTCTTCGGAGAGGCAGTATGTTGACGAGAATCGTCTCGAATTGATGATTCAGAGCTTGGGCACGCCATTTCTGAGAGATTCGGTGGTTCAATCTGGATGATTTGGTTAGAGAGTTTGGATTGGGTATTTAGGGTTCTTGTGATTTTGGGAAATATTTGAAGAGAACTAGTGAAAGAAATATTTTTGGGTTTGATTTGTGATATATTCGTTTCTGTTGTTCTTAACTTATTTTCGTTTTTTTTTTCAACAGCGGGTATGTATGTAACGAAATGAGTATGGTGTGTCAATTAGAGATATATGTGCATGTATTAGAGATATCAAAGTCCATTAAGTGAGGGCATTTTCGTAATATTTTTAAGTGAGGGCATTTTCGTCATCATACAGAAACGGGGACCAGAAATTATGTTCTGCAAAAAGTAGGGTTTTAATTCAAAATTTTACACTGACAGGGACTGAACCTATATTTATGTTTCAAAGAGGGACTGATCTCAACTTTGCCCTTTTTTTTTTCCATCTATATACGAGCATTTAAATAACCAAGACTTTATGTTAGGACGGAGTTGTAGAGTAGTGCGTGCAAAGATTATCCGTTATTCATTATTCGAAAGTACAGATTCTATATAATGATAAACCAAACATAACATGGATGGTTTGGAAAATAAATAAATAAATAAATAAATAACATGGATGGTTTTCAATTAGGATGGTGACTATTACGACCTTATGTGCAGTGCAGTGTGTCCTAACTCCGACTGAAATATCCTTAGGAGATATGTCGGTCCAAATTCAACTTAAAAGTACGTAATTAATAATTAACTAATCTTTTATTTTAATAATATGATTCCTCTCTTATATCTATCTTGTCACAGTAGCCGTCCATGTACAGTTGCTCATATCATAAAAAATCTCCATTTCCTTCTTCCTTGAAAGAATCGTTTCGTTTATAATTATTATATTATAAGACTTTAACAATTCAAGGTATGCATTGATACTCAAAACATTTAACTGATATTTATGATTGATACTTTCTATACTCACCAATATATGAAAATTTATTATTCCACTCAAAAGAAGACAATGATAATTTGCTTTCGGCTATATTAGTGTTGAATTCATTTAATCTATAACTAAATAACGACTATTAGTTCCAAAGGACAAATTCTTGTGAGGAAAGAGCAAGTCTTGGAGCATATTGTCTCTATCTCACTTTGCGACATTTGTGTCTTAGCATAAGAGAATCTCAAAACGATGATGCTGTTTGCTTCTTTATCATTCTTATTTAATTATAATAATTATTATTATAATAAAATGAAAGTTTACCACTTGTTTTTGTATTGGAAAAGATCCCTTTTAGCTAGGTGACAAGTTCTTGCATCATTGTCACTTAATTAAATTAATCAAACTAAATGGTTAGGTTTAGAAACGGAGACATCACACAAAATTAGTTATGTTATATATAATCCTGCGTAATCCCCAAGAATTCAATAAATTTCAATTTAAATATTTTCATAATTTTATATATTAATTAACACTTAACCACCGCATAATACAACATTCGAGCAATACGAATATAGAAACATTTTATATTATATAGAGTAGGGTTTTTTTTTTTTTTTATTTAATATGTATATTTTTTTAAGTTTGCATGTGAAATACAGCTATAGTATACAGGTTTATGTGATCTTCAAGGCAGCATATCCCTACTAATCTGATACCCTTCACATGTCATATATATTTCCTAAGCAACTCAGATTCTTTTCTTACATGATTTCATGAAGAAATAATATCATGCTATTTCTGCTTATAAAATCAATCTTTCCCAGAGATTATAATGTTGAAGACGGAACCAAAGAAGCATAGGAATGAAATGCTGGAAAAAGAAAACACGATCATAACAAACTGTACAACAAGAAAAGATGCTATAATACAGTCTATTAGGATATTATGGGATCATATATAATTATATATGTTATCATTTCATTCACATGACATCAACCCTTACATCAGCCGTTAAAGATTATATTATTTTACAGTTGGGTTGACCTTTAAATCATGCACACTTATTGCATCATTGTTCCCAATAATTACAAAAATATTATTATTAAGTTCTTGCATTTAACTGATCCTCCTATATAAAGCGATCCAAGATTTGAAAGACTACAGCCAGCCAGCCAGCCATTGCATTTCATGATCTGAAAGAATCGATGGAAAGTGGCGGCGGCGTGTTCAGAATAAGCAGCGCGCGGCTGAGCAGTTCGAACATATGGAGGAACACTGGCATGGAAGCTTTTTCGAGGTCTTCGAGGGAGATGGACGATGAAGAAGCGCTGAAATGGGCGGCGCTGGAGAAGCTCCCCACCAATCTTCGTATCAGAAGGGGCATACTTACCGAAGAAGAAGGTCAGTCGCGAGAAATCGATATCGAGAATCTCGGGCTGGTGGAGAGGAAGAACCTTCTCGATAGGTTGCTGAAGATTGCCGAGGAAGACAATGAGAAGTTTTTGTTGAAGCTTAAGAACCGCATTCAGAGGTAGTAATAAAGAGTCTTTTTTTTCTTTTCTGCATTATTAGTTTGTCTGCATAATACATATGAGGTTGACTTCTGCTTGAATTTGAAAAAGGGTTGGCCTTGATCTTCCGACCATTGAAGTAAGATTCGAGCATGTGAACGTCGATGCTGAGGCTTACGTTGGTGGTAGAGCTCTGCCTACTATGTTCAACTTCACGGTTAATATACTTGAGGTGATCATTCGTTATTACAGATATAGATTATAACATGAACTTAAAAATGTTGTCTTGAAGGTGCCTTACCTTTGTACATGTTGTATTGCTTAGGATTTCTTGAGTAAGCTTCGTATTCTTCCAAGTCGAAAGAAGCCATTGCCGATTCTACACGATGTTAGTGGAATCATCAAGCCGGGAAGGTGAGCTGCTGAAATAAGTAGCTGTTAGGTAGCCAAAACTTCAGTTTGTTTATCGTCTTGATGTTATTGAATTTGATTTCTCTTGTCGGCAGAATGACTCTGCTTTTAGGGCCACCGAGCTCTGGTAAGACCACATTGCTGCTAGCTTTGGCCGGAAAACTCGATCAAAACTTGAAAGTAAGAACAAATACTACATATGCGTCTGAAAATCAGTTTAAACTGCTGTTTTAATTTTTATTTGCGATTGACTTTTATGGGTTCGCAGGTAGCGGGAAGAGTAACTTACAATGGCCATGAGATGAGCGAGTTTGTCCCTCAAAGGTCGTCGGCTTACATAAGCCAACGTGACCTCCATATAGGCGAATTAACGGTTAGGGAGACGCTGGCCTTTTCAGCAAGATGTCAAGGAGTTGGGCCTCGTTACGGTGAGGACAAAGACATCGTATTCTTACAGTTATGCAAAACTAAAAGAAGTAGATTTATGGAGTTCGTTCGATTATGGTGCAGAGATGCTCGCGGAACTCTCGAGAAGGGAGAAAGAAGCTAATATTAAGCCCGACCCTGATCTTGATATCTTCATGAAGGTGATGACGCCTTTTCAGAAGAAAGATGTGTCTGAATATGAGAGTTATGCCTGAAAATCTGCAATCTTGTTTCTGACAGGCAGCATCGATAGAAGGGCAGGAAGCAAGTGTTGTGACAGATTACATCATCAAGGTAAGATAGAAATCTATAACGATGATCGTATAATATGCAAGAAAATTTGATTCTCAGTCGCGTTCTATCGCAGATATTGGGGCTCGAACCATGTGCGGATACTTTGGTTGGCGATGAAATGGTCCGAGGGATATCAGGAGGACAAAGAAAGAGGCTAACAACGGGTGAGTAATGAAATATATACACTGAGAAGTTTTAAGTATAATAAGCAAGTCTTAAACTAGTTTTGGATTGATTTGATTCAGGTGAAATGCTGGTCGGACCAGCCCGAGCGCTGTTTATGGACGAAATATCGACGGGCTTAGATAGTTCGACGACTTACCAGATAGTTAATTCGATAAAACAGTCCATCCACATTCTGCAAGGGACGGCCCTCGTCTCGCTGTTACAGCCCGCGCCAGAGACATACGATTTGTTCGACGACATCATTCTATTATCAGATGGACTGATTGTCTACCAAGGCCCCCGAGAAAAAGTGCTCGAATTCTTCGAGTTTATGGGCTTCAGATGTCCTGAGAGAAAAGGAGTAGCAGATTTCTTGCAAGAAGTAAACTCACTTACTTATCCATTATTTCGTACTAATTTTTTTTCATCTTACTCTCCTCCTTCTCAATGAGACGGTGGTATGAAATCTCAGGTGACATCAAAGAAAGATCAAGAACAGTATTGGAAAGACAAAAACGAGCCTTACAGTTACATATCCGTCAGAGAATTCTCCGAAGCTTTTCAATCGTTCCACGTCGGCCAAAGGCTCGGCGACCAACTTGCCGTACCCTTTGACAAGGAAAAGAGCCACCCCGCCGCTTTAACCACCGAAAGATACGGCGTCAACACCAAAGAGCTCGTAAAGGCTTGTGTGTCCAGAGAATACTTGTTGATGAAGAGAAATTCGTTCGTCTACGTCTTTAAAATGATCCAAGTAAGATAGGCAGACGTTGGTGTAACGATTCAAAGTCGACATTTTCCATTCTATTCCAAATCTGACACCATTATTGTCTAACTCTATATTCAGCTCATCTTCATGGCGTTTGTATCAGTTACTGTATTCCTTCGAACTAAGATGCACAAGAATACCGTAACAGACGGCGGAATCTACATGGGCGCCCTCTTCTTCGGCCTCGTCATGGTTATGTTCAACGGCTTCTCAGAGCTTGTGCTCAGCATACTGAAACTTCCCGTCTTTTATAAGCAAAGAGACCTTCTCTTCTTCCCTCCGTGGGCATATTCGTTGCCCACGTGGGTCCTCAAAATCCCGATAACGCTGGCCGAGGTACTCATCTGGGAGGTCATCACTTATTACGGAACTGGCTATGATCCCAATGTAGGGAGGTAAGAGTAAGATAAGTAGTCTTCAGTTTGTATGCAAAACAAAGTTATTGATCATATCCTTACACTGCATCATCAGGTTTTTCAAACAGTATCTTCTGTTAGTTCTCCAAAACCAAATGGCGTCTGGACTTTTCCGTTTGATGGCCGCGTTGGGAAGAAACATAATCATCGCAAATACCTTCGGCTCATGCGCGCTGCTCGGGATTTTTGTCCTGGGAGGTTTCATTATATCGAAAGGTAATGAAACAGCAAAAGCATGTGCTACTGTTAGTCTACATACAGTGCAATAAACAGAATGTGATGTAATTTCTTGACCAGACAATATAAAGAAGTGGTGGATATGGGGCTATTGGTTCTCGCCGTTGATGTACGGGCAGAACGCTATAGCTGTGAATGAGTATCTCGGACACAGTTGGAATCATGTAAGAAAAAATCTTGCCTTTCGTTTGTTTTAGACGCGGAGGAAGCTAACGGAAATTCGATTATTACAACAGATTCCTCCGAACTCGACGGAGTCGGTGGGTATACAAGTCTTGAAGTCCCGAGGATTGTTTACAGAAGCAAACTGGTATTGGATTGGCATAGGAGCAAGTACAGGATATCTTCTGCTATTCAATTTCTTGGTTATCTTGGCTCTAATGTATCTCAACCGTAAGTATCTCATCGAATGATCTTAAGCGTTTTTATCATCAGTCCAAAATGACCAAAAACGGCGAATGAAAATACAGCGTTCGGCAAACCTCAAGCTATTCTATCGGAAGAAACACTAGAGGAGAGAAATGCAATCAAAACAGGCAAGCCCGTCGAACTGTCAGTCGTGGGACAGAACAAAAACTCTGGTTAGTCGCTAAATAAGCTCCTCTCATCGTAATTCAGCCGAAAATTTAGTTTGACGATCTTATGCTGACACGTACAGAGAGACGAGAAAATGTTCGAAGAAGCATCTCGTCAAGATCCATGTCTTCTTCAAGACGTATAGCTGATCCTAACAGAAAGAGAGGAATGATCTTACCCTTCCAACCGCTTTCGATTACATTCGATGAGATCTGCTATGCAGTCGATATGCCTCAGGTCCTTATGCAGCAGACATGAACAAGTAGCAGTTGTCTATAGAATGTAAGGATTTATGTATCTATCTAAATCACTTGGATTCATGCAGGAAATGAAAAATCACGGCGTTCAAGAGGACAGACTCGAGCTCTTGAAAGGCGTGAGTGGTGCATTTAGGCCCGGCGTCTTGACAGCTTTGATGGGGGTCAGCGGGGCCGGAAAAACCACCCTAATGGACGTATTGGCCGGACGCAAAACCGGGGGATACATCGAAGGGACAATAACCATATCGGGACATCCCAAGAAACAAGAAACTTTTGCAAGAATAGCAGGTTACTGTGAGCAAACAGACATCCACTCGCCTCATATCACGGTGTTCGAATCCTTACAGTTTTCGGCATGGCTTCGTCTACCTCCTGAAGTGGATGCTGCAACGCAGAAGGTATATTTACTATATCATAAAAGGATAGAAAGAAAATTGGGTTTTTCTAACACAAACTCTAAAAATACAGATGTTTGTTGAAGAAATTATGGAACTAGTAGAACTAACTCCATTAAGAGAAGCGCTCGTGGGGTTGCCTGGTGTGAACGGTCTTTCCACAGAGCAGCGAAAGAGGCTAACTATAGCAGTGGAACTCGTGGCCAATCCTTCGATTATATTCATGGATGAGCCAACGTCTGGCCTCGATGCTAGAGCTGCTGCGATTGTCATGAGAACAGTGAGAAACACAGTTGACACGGGCCGAACTGTGGTCTGCACCATTCATCAGCCGAGCATCGATATCTTTGATGCGTTCGACGAGGTAAGCTTTTGGGCTCTATTCCTCTATTTATCTCGTGCAGAAAATGAACTGTATTATCGAACAACTTGACAAAACCGTTGCAGCTTCTACTACTTAAACGAGGAGGCACTGAGATATACGTTGGGCCTTTGGGTCTCCATTCTTGCGAGCTAATCAAATACTTCGAGGTAAGAAAACTAACCATTACATCGCTCGTACTCTCGACTCTACATTATGTTTTACTCAACCTTATCCAGGGAATTCAAGGAGTCCCCAAGATCAAAGATGGGTACAATCCAGCTACGTGGATGTTGGAGATAACTTCGACAAATCAAGAAGCAGCTCTTGGCGTCGATTTTGGCGAAATATACAACAACTCCGAACTTCAAAGGTTGCAAGAATCAACAAATCTTTTTCCCGCAATTTTGGCGAAATATCACACATAGAAATGAAGGCTTTCTGTTATATGCAATGCAGGAGAAACAAAGCACTGATCAAGGAACTGAGCATACCTTCGCCTGGCTCGAAAGATCTATCTTTCCCAACACGCTATGCTCAGCCTTTTTGGATGCAATGCATGGCTTGTCTATGGAAGCAACACTGGTCGTATTGGAGAAATCCGCCGTATACAGCCGTGAGGCTGTTATTCACGACATTCATCGCGCTTCTCTTCGGAACTATTTTCTGGAATATCGGGTCGAAAAGGTCAGCAAACTCTAGAAATTTCCGACGTTCTGTTTGATGAATCAAAAGAAAAACATCCCTTACCGAACATCTACCTTTCTTGCATGGCATTAGGGGCAAGTCGCAAGATATTTTCAATGCCATGGGCTCGATGTACGCCGCCGTTCTGTTCCTCGGGGTGCAAAACGCTTCGTCCGTGCAGCCAGTCGTCGCCATCGAAAGAACCGTCTTTTACAGAGAAAGAGCAGCAGGGATGTACTCGTCCCTGCCTTACGCCTTCGGACAGGTCGTTGTCGAGCTACCTAACCTATTCATTCAGACAGTGATATACGGGCTGATAGTCTACGCAATGATCGGATTCGAATGGACGGCGGTGAAATTCTGTTGGTACATCTTCTTCATGTACTTCACCTTGCTGTACTTCACCTTCTACGGGATGATGACCGTGGCCGTGACGCCCAACCACAACATAGCCGCGATCGTTTCGTCCGCCTTCTACGCTCTGTGGAATCTATTCTCTGGGTTCATCATCCCCAAGACGGTAAGTTGAAAAACAAAAACCCTAACAATCTGAGAAAGAATATAATAATAACATACATAGGATTGAAAGGTTGATTCTTTCATTGCATGAACAACAGAGGATTCCAGTCTGGTGGAGATGGTACTATTACATATGCCCAGTTTCATGGACACTGTACGGATTGGTGGCATCGCAGTTTGGCGACGTACAGAGCACCATCGATGGGGACCAAACGGTCGAAGAGTTTGTAAGAAGCTACTTTGGATTCAGACATGATTTCTTGGGGTACGTAGCTCTGATCATCGTGGGGACGCCCGTGCTCTTCGGCTTCATTTTTGGATTCTCTATAAGAGCATTCAACTTCCAAAAGAGATAGGACAAACTGAGAGAGACGTTTGTTTCACTTATATGTAAGATTTTCAGAAAGTTTTATTTCAGTAATCAGTTTGTGGAGACTTACAATCAGAATTCTCTTTATTATATACGAGCTGTAAAAGAGAGCGGTATGATCTCAGATATGAATGAAATATAACAATTAGCAAGAACAATGAATTATGTACAATTTTGATTTCTCAAATACATAATTCGGAAACTAACTAACACTAACTATATATATACACTTGAGCTTGATCATCAACTTCTTTTCAGATCTTGACTTGAGTGGCATGATCTCTAACCCTCTTGTCCTTGGAGAGTATTCTTGCTAACCTTTTTCAGAACAAAAACATGCCATTAATCTTCAACTTTCTTTATACGATGAAATATACAAACACAAACATAGCTATATATATATATATACCTTATTAGTGCATCCTGGTTTACTTGTTGACTTAAGGGTTCATCAGCCCCAGTCGTAAAGTCCATTCTTGAGACAGCCTTCTTCAACAGCTTCTCTCCGATCTTTACAAGACGTCCCAAGTTGTCCTTTGTAGTGCAGTCCAGAGAAGACGCAGATCCAGTTAGGGTATCATCCTGAAATAAAAAACATATTATAAGTTACAAAAAAGAGTTCAAAGAAAAAAGTATTATAGCCGCCACGGCCTCCTTAACTGCTACAACCTGAATTCTGAGAAAATTTTGGTGGCAGTGAAGGGCTTGAAGAACGGTAGGCTGGTGATAATCAGCAGTAGAAGTACCGCTATAGGTGAAGACGTCGAGTATAGGATTCGAACCGCCGCTCATTAGCCATGCGAGGACGCCCCACTTTCTCGCTCGCTTGGCGCTGTATCCCACTTTACGCTGAGGCGAGCCCGTCCCCAGGGACAAGATGATGAATCTGCCACGTTCTTTCGGGTCGTGTGGGAAGGGGTCCATGTTTTGTCTCGATATCATCTCTTTCGTCACTTGATTTATTGCAGTCAAGGCCTTCAGCATCATAGACATTATGAAATTATTTAATTCAAAAGAAAAGTAACCTTATGCAATGCATGTTGATTGAAAACCCTAACTCGTATGTATAAATACCGGATTATTAGCTGCAACACCACCGTCGATAAGATGAAACTGCTCTACTCTTCCTCTCGAACCTTCGGTCTCAAAGTAATGGGGCGGGAAATAAGTGGGAGCGGCTGATGTTGCTATGCATATGTCCGAGAGTGCAGCGTTGAGGCACGAATTATACTTAGCCTAATCGATAGTCCGCAGTACGTTAGGAAAAAAAAAAACAAATAAATCCACTAGATATGCATGTCTTTTATATATGTAATGTACCTCAAAGGTTGAGAAAATAGAGGGCTGAAGTTTATTCATATCGAAGCTGGGGATTACGATGTTCGTCAAGGCGTCGCGCAGTCTTAGATTGCCGAGTTTCTCTCTGAGAAGAGAGCGGAGATACTTGCCGTTGTACTTCGGCCTCGTTAGGCACTTTAGTAAAGTCAGTGCATGACCTAGAAAACCTCTGATCCTACAAAAAAAAAAAAACGGCTTATATAGCCAGATAAGGCCATGCATGCACACTATTATTATATAAACAGTTATATAAGTGCAATATAAATTATTACCTCATTCTTGGAAATATTTTAGGACTGTGCTGAATATAGAAATCTTTAATATCCTTCGCTGAGAACTGTGGACGATTGTTTTTGTCTGGAGCAGTGAGCATGGCTGTAATAAGTCCGCCTGTGCTCGTCCCAGCTATTACATCAAAGTAGTCGGCAATTCTAGCGTCTTCTCCGTCTAACTTCTGATGAGGGACATAAAAAAAAATACATTCAAATACAGGGATACAAGAAAATCTTATAAAAAATACAAAGTGCAAACTCATATTCAAATATATATATATATATATATATATATATATATATATATATATATATCACCTGTAGTTCAGATTCGAGAAAAGTAAGGATGACTGCTGGGATTATTCCCCTAACTCCACCTCCATCAATGGACAGAATTCTAACTAATTTGCCCATATCTTCATCTTCAACACTATAAACTTCCGGCGATTCCATTCAAGAGAATAATGTGCTTTATGATAATGACGAGTGTGTATCAATAATGAAGAGACGTTGCGCCCAAAATAAAGTATTATATAGATTGGTTCGATATTCATTATTTAAGGAAAGTTGGCATATGGATATTACATTGTGGATAAGACGATATCTAGACCATCTTCTGTACATATGGCATGTATTATAACCTTTCCAATAATAAAATTAACGGCTGATTGTTTCCTTATTAAATATCAGAAAATAATTATTGGCAAGTAGATCATTCATTTCCTTGACTATTTATTCGTTTATTTTACTAGATTTCGTACTCCTGTTGAAAATCTGATAAAATAAATAAACGAATACCAAGATATTTCAAAAATATTGTCAAAAAATTGTTTATGGACTTAAATCGGGCCAACACTTATAGGCCCATATATCACAGTACATGCTTCATTATATTATATGCTACAAATCTAAATATTTTTTATTTTCTCGTAGATTTGAGATAGGAAATTAAGCTTTATTCACAGTAGAAAAAGGTTATCATCATGAAGGTGGGTAGGGACTCATTCTTGGAGCATCGCATAAAACGAACAACACGCTTTTAATTATTACACAAGAGAAAGTGTTAGTTATATTTCATGTGGGGTTTTCATATATTAGTTCATGTATGTGCTGTCATTCAATTCATATCTGTCTTGCTACTTGTTTTGTATGTGTTCTTTCCAACATGTATGAAGAATCATAAGAATGTTTACTTACTGCACTCAGATTGTCCCATAAATGGAGCATCTTTTAAAGATTCGATCATCCGATTCTCTCGTCATCGAACTATTAACTATATATGTATTGTATGTAGAGTATCATTTCGGGTGGGGTTTCATGATATTTCTACGTCCCCACTATATATGATTATTGGAAGTATGACTATTGCAAATAAAATAAAATAAAGTGCAATATGTGATTTGATGGGTTTTATATATTGGTTGATGATTATTGGCTGGTTCATATTTTTACTAGATTTTGTCATCATGGATGGCACGTTACGAATCATAGCATGCAGTCGTATTAAATTATACGATATATTTTACAAGATTTCTTTATAATTATATATGATTAAGTAGACACATATAACATTGATATGATTCTTGTTATTAACTTGCTCTTTCATTACCACAAAGACCCCTGTAATAAAAGTCGACGTGCAGTCCGCAGCCGTTCGATGGACGTCAGATTCCTCGAAATCCGACGACTCAGATGACGACGATATTAGGTTTGCTTAATTAAGACATTTTTGGGGTAGCAATATACTGTTTCCCAAACTGGTAACTGAACAACGAACAAAGGGGGTTTCGACACGTGGCGAATTGGATGAAAACCCACTGCGGTAAGAAACTGTCAACTTACATTTACTACACTACACTACACTACACTTCATCTCTCGTATTTTATGCAGTGATATATCTTTATTATTTTATTATTATAAATAGTTAATATGATATGTGACATATATAGTTGAATGTCACCTCATATTGCGTGGGAACCTATCCTATGTGCTTGGAAAATTCGATCAAAGCACTAGCCAGCCATTGATTTGTACAAGGGAAATTAAGAAGGATTGCCTGCCTTGCCTTTGGCACGAAGGACAAAACTTTAAACAGTATTGACTATTGCAAAATGAAATGGAGGATTTGAAATTGAACTGAGATGAAAATTTGAGGGTGTTTTTGTAATTAATCGAAATATGGGCTTGCTTTCACAGTTAGAGAAGAGAAGCAAAGGGTGGTGGTTGGGGTGGGGGGGGGCCGTCAAATAAGTGAAAGAAAGAGCTATTTAAGTTTTGCACGTGACGTGCAGGCTGATGACGTGTGCTGATGTCACGTGACATCAAAGGATAATTAATTAATTAATTAATTTACTATACTATAAATACATAATAAATTTACTTATATATTTATGTGTTGGTGTGCGCCAGAGCCCAAAACAACTGACGCCAATTTTGAACACAGTCCGTACCACATCAACACTTCGTTATCACCTGCCAACTATATAGACGAAATATAAATTTAATAAAAATATATAATTTCACGTGTCTGTACTTTTTGCCAGAGATAATAGAGTGGCATCGTGATTATATGTAATGATTATTAAAAATAAGTGGCTAATAATGAGAAACCGTACTATACACTAATACAAATCATTATATGTTACTTTGTAACTTCATTTTTTGATAATGATTTCTTCATTTAATGAAGGAAATAGTGAGAAATTAAGATGAGCAGTCCGTCATAAATCCCACAGTTCCCTAGTCGATCAATTATAAATCCAGCCAACCAAATAATAGTTGACTACACTCCGAAATTAATTAAAGGCTTAAGAGCTTCCTCGAGGGATAAAATAAATAAATAAAAACGAAATTAATCATGACAAGATAGATGCAGACGGCATATATATATATATATATATAGATATAAATATTTCTTGAGTTGGAGCCAGCGATATTATGAAAATAAATAAATATAGACGTTATAGAGCCTAGCTAGATCTTGTGTTGCTACTTTAAATATTGTACATCACATTACCCATATATATTAGGTCATGAGCTCAATCTCAGTCTACTTAGATCGAGGGAATCAACATTATTACATCATATATATGCATAACATAAGTTGACTTGTCTAGATAAATTCTTGAATTTCTTGATTGTGGATTTTCAAGGGCAATATAACATTTTTGGTTAATTAAAAATAATAATAAAAAAAACGTGGCTTAATCACGACGTCTTAAGAAATACTTACTAATACATTTGTCTTTTACTAATCAAACCAAGATTGTGTTAGTGTTATTACACGTGCCTAATGTAAAGCGAGTCTTGTAAAGACGTTAACTAAGTTATTAGAATAATTGTCTCATGCGACGCAGCAATAACTATTACAACTAAAGCCGTCTATAGCAACAGCGATTTCTTGATTCGAAGACACACCAACTCATTTCCTAGTAAAATCACATACATACATACATACATACATATGTCTGTATATTGTGAAGAAATGCCTTGAGATGAGATGAAAAAAAAATGAAGAAAAAACCAAATCCTTTCCTTAACATTCACGCCTTCTGCTTTCTTTCTTCCATTATCAATCACTCTCTTACACATAAAAAACCCTGTTACACTCTCTGTTCCACAATAAGCCATTTAATACCATCACCATTTTCTTCAACCAAGAACACACACGCGCGCGCGCGCATACCAATCTTTTTTTTCTTTATATAATGCAAAGCCCACCACGAAATTCATAAGCTACAACATATATCTCACACTCCCTCTCCAAACTTCTACCGCTTTCTTTTACTTCTTCATCTCCTTCTCTTACACCCTTTGTAATAAAACAATGACTTGCTATAAACAAGAAAAAGATTATCATCAACATCATCATCAAGGCAAAGAGAAACTGCTCTCTCAAGGGCCCATCATAGTAGGCGCGGGCCCTTCAGGTCTCGCCGTAGCAGCTTGCCTACGAGAGCACGGCGTTCCTTCGCTACTCCTCGAAAGAAGCGACTGCATAGCTTCGTTGTGGCAGAAAAGAACCTACGATCGCCTCAAACTCCACCTGCCCAAACAGTTCTGCGAGCTTCCCTTGCTTAACTTCCCGAAACACTTCCCAAAGTACCCAACCAAACGTCAGTTCGTTTCGTACATGGAGGCCTACGCTAAACACTTCTCCATCCATCCAAAGTTCGGACAAACAGTCCTATCAGCCGAGTACGATTCTGACAGAGGGTTGTGGGAGGTGAAGACGCAAGATTCTTGTTACTTCTCCAAGTGGTTGATCGTTGCTAGTGGTGAGAATGCCGATCCTTTCTTACCAGAGATACAAGGCCTTGAGAGGTTCGAGGGCACTTTGCTTCACACCAGCGTGTACAAGTCTGGCTCTGAGTTTGAACAGCAAAGGGTTTTGGTTGTGGGGTGTGGTAATTCTGGCATGGAAGTCAGCTTAGATCTCTGTAGGCATAATGCAAGCCCACACATGGTGGTCCGAAACTCTGTGAGTTGTAGTACTATGTACTTGTTGTTTTCTTTTTCTTACCTTCACTTTTTTTTCACTATGGTATGGTTTTTCAAAAAATAGAAAACTTCCTTCTTCTATTAATGACTTTTACGTGACATTTTTTTTTCTTTTCTCTTTTGTATTTTCCAGGTACATGTACTGCCAAGGGAAATGTTAGGTATCTCCACATTTTCCATTGCCATGGCACTTCTCAAATGGTTACCTTTGAGATTAGTAGACAAGTTATTACTACTTGCTGCTAATCTCACCTTAGGCAACACTGATATCTTGGGCCTTAAGAGGCCAAAAACCGGCCCGCTCGAGCTGAAGAACGTCACCGGGAAGACGCCGGTGCTCGACGTCGGAGCTCTATCACAGATTAGATCAGGAAAGATTAAGGTAATTACTACATCTTTGGTTATTCAACGGTTGTTTACTTTGGTACTTGGTAATAAAATGTTATGTACATAAAGGTTATGGAAGGTGTAAAGGAGATTACAAGAAGTGGGGCAAAGTTCATGAACGGCCAAGAAAAGGAATTCGATGCCATAATCTTGGCAACTGGTTATAAGAGCAATGTGCCGAGTTGGCTAAAGGTATATACATTTTAAGCTTTTATTATAGTTTTTTTTTTTTATGGTCTTTAGTATTTCCATTTTCTATTTGCAGTCACCTATCGTTATCTGCCTTACATATGCAGTAGGCTACAAAGTGTTCTTTACGCTGATGCAGAAAGAATCAGAATGTAATGAATATATATTAATGTTAGTAACGGTGGGATTTAGGTTAGAAGATAGGATTCGATCGAGGGTAGTAGGTCCAAATGTCAAGATATCTTTGTTTTTAATACTATTATTGCATGCACATAAATAATCTGTTACCTAATAAATAATTAGACCGATGGGTAATCAAATCTTTAGGAGCATGACTGCAACATACATTCTTGAAATAGCAACCCTATACTCAAGTGGGAACCTTTTAGATAATATATATACATATATTAAAAGTGATATTAGTATATATTTATATATTTTTGTTTTAATTACTGCGGCAGGGTAGTGAGTTTTTCAGTAAAGAAGGAATGCCCAAAGTCCCTAACGTTTGCAAAGGAGAGAAGGGATTATATGCTGTTGGGTTCACAAGAAGAGGGCTCTTAGGTACCTCCTCGGACGCAGTTAGCATTGCAAGAGATATTGCTCTTCAGTGGAGAAGAACAATCAAATATTCGAATATTCCAATATCATAGGCTAGCTCTAATTAATATCATATGAAAAACAAAAACAAATAATTATAATTAAGTGGGTCGGGGAAAAGATGACGAGGAATGTTAGGTCAATGATGTGATTTTCTCTCTTCCTTTTCTTTTGTAACATTTGTCTTTTTTTTTTTTTTTTGAATTTGTAAATGAATTGAGTTTTGCTTGTCTATGTACTATTTTTAGTTTAGCTTTCCATCTATTTTTAATAAAGATTAAGACATGTAACTCAACCAATATAAAGAGATGGCGATGACATAAACTGTTACTGAAATTAGTTAAATATAAGATAGGCACATTATGTGAGGGCATGTTATGTATTTCATTGACCTTTGCCTAAGTAAGATACAGTCTTGTTTATCCAAAGAAAGCCATTTCAAGCAATTTTGCCTAATAACACTTTAAGTTAGTTCAGTCGTAAAGTAGGTTCTTACACTCAGATAAGGGAATCTATGGATAGGTTATAATAATGATTGCAACGCCATTACAATACATCACCAAGATTCATACATTCCTTTTTTTATTATTATTTATTTATTTAATGTATTTAATAGTCTAGATAGAATAGACAAAAATCCCTATGATCGCACGTACGTAAGACCTAATACTACTAGCATTTATGTCTCTCAACCGTAGTCTCGCCCGTATTAAATCTTTGCGTCAAAGCACTCTCGATAGTAATCAATCTTAAATATATTTCAATAAATAAATGAAATTCGAATCTACTATAAGATCTTCTTTGTTCACAACGTATCTTTGTCAGTTTGGAGATTGAATGTGACGCTTTTGGCCGATCGTTCTTATCTTGTCTCTGCAAACCTAAGTATATATCATTACTCCCAAATTAAAATCATTTACGATTAATTATATCCTTGCTTAATATATTCTTGATATTATTACATACAAAGGTATATGGGTATGGTTGGTAACTTGCATACGCCCTCTTGAAAGCCATGTTCGTACAAGTCAGTAATGCTATCTAATCTATCTATATATATTCTCACGCATCATTCTTCATGTATAAAAAAAAAAAACATAATTTAAAGTTAAGGTACGAGATAACCTGAAATTAAAGAAGAAAATGATAGTATTATTAAATTACCATTTATTGCATGCATTAATGTGGAAGTGAATTATTAATATTCACATTAGCACGCTTCGTTCTTCACCAATGCACGCGCCACGGGGTAAAATTTACATACGTCACTCTCTCTTATTACCACTGCAGCTGTCAGTCAGGCCATCAATGTTATTGCAGTTTTGCACGTATATAGACAAGGTTATTTTATATATCAATATATATATATATATCTAAAATAAAATAAAATAAAATTCCGTAATACAATGATCAAGGTGCATGCATTGCTTGCTGTTTAAATGCAAGAAAAACGCCATGGCATTCAACTGGGCGTTACAACTATAAATATATTATGATCATCATTTCATAGTATGGGATAGATACCAAAATAAAATAAAATAAATAAGAAGATTAAAAGGACATGGAACTCATGATTCCGTCGTCATCTTTCATCTTGCAGATTAAAATCAAATAGTATATTTTTATTTTTAAAATGTAGCTTACTGACACCTTTTCACTATAGTAGTACCCCATTTCATTCCTTTTTTTTTCACTTTTCCTCATAGAAATAGAAGCAATGACGTGCACTATCGCGTCCCTCTTCCTGGCTTGGCATTGCTGTTTGAAGTTCTTTTATTTAAAATATAACATTAATTCATATAATACAATATATTATCAGGAATTATTTTGGAGTAGGCAAGACGTATAGATTGTCATTACAAGGCATGCAAATGTAGTCATCAAGAAACAGTAGTACCCATTGGCATGCATGCCATTTTGCCATGCATTATATACTTATCATTAATCAGACGACAAAATTGCTAATATTCTCTCTGTCTGTCCCATATTTTATCTGTTCATTCATCTGCATACTTTACTATTTTATTTTATATTATTCTGTCATTTTTACATAACTAAGATACAAAAAATTGAAGGTCCACATAGGAGGGCCAGGCCCGAGCTATATAGCTCCTAGCCTAGCTATCCATCTATCTTACACCAAATATTGGGTCCAATTTTTAGATTTTAGTAACTGTTTAAGTTCAGTGGAATGTAGCTTTTGAAGCTGCAATAAGAATCGTTTGTTGTGTAATGAAATTCTTGGCCTTTGTAGGGGAGACATATCCTTCACCTAACCACAAACACATGATTACAGTCCCTCCCTAATCTTTAGTTCTTACATATCTTAGTTTGAGGAAGAATGGCGGGTCGGGCCATTGCGTTAATGGGTTCAATCAAATGAAGACCAATTGAATCTTGGGCTTGGACTTTGAAGTTTTAGTCTTTGTTTAAGAACTAACTTGAAAAGTCAATAGTTTTACTCGATCAACTGAGCTGACTTTCCCAGTCAACTACCATAACTTCTTCGAAATTTCACTTTGATCAGTACTCTGTGTTTTACCATACAACTTAAATCGATGGAGTCAGAAGGCTAAGCTAGATTACAAAGTTGAAATCTTGGGTCAAATCTTGAATATAGGAAAATACGATTCGTCCATATCGGTTGAAAGGAAATAAATCTCTTGTTTTTCGTTTGAAAGACTCTCATCTTTCTGGGCCTGTTTTAGACATTTTGGCTTTGATACTTTTGCACATATCATATCAGTTGTCTTGAAATGAAATTTGACCAAATGGGAAGGATTTAAATGTAAGTTTATTTCTGGGATGGGAACCATTTATGATATGTCTTCAATAGCCTCTCCAATCTGCCACCGAAGCTGAATTAGAAGTAGAGAGAATTTTTTTAGTCCTCTGCGGAACAAAACAAAGATGTAGTCTTGTCTCTATAGAAAATATATTGAAGGAAAAAACGAAAAGAGAAACAAAAAAGGAGTAAGAAGAAGAAACACGAGCAATGAAGCATTACTAAAGGAGCTGTTTTTCCCACTATTGTTTCTCTTTTGTATCGGTGATTCGCCTTAGTTCATATTGGCTAGTGAAGGACAACACAAGTAACCCTGTCTTTGGATATCTATCTATCTATGTGCTTATGTACGTGCTTTTTAAGCGGCTGGGAACATCTGGAATGTGCTTATTTTGGGTCCTTTTTATTTGTTCAAAAGACTCGTTGTGCTTCTTATGTGCTTTATGTAGATTTGCTTTTAAAATTTTTCCCCATTTTTTTTTGTCTCGAGGCATCTGATTAATGTTTTTGCAGAGGTTATAGGTGAAGGAAATAATAGCACGAGAACTTGTATTGTCATAATCCGAGGTTTGTGTCCTTTGCTAGTGTTGCGTGAAGATGTCTCAGACCAACTGGGAAGCTGATAAAATGTAAGCTTTCTATTATCCTATTTTGAAGAATATTCATTCACCTGCTAAAGATCTTTTTTTTTCTCGAGTTTGAAATGGTGTAGTGATTGTTCTTCTAGTCCAGATTCATGTTTTTTTGGCATTTGGGTTTCCCGTATAGTCCTCTCTTTTAGTTCATAATACTTACATATGCTGTTAAGTTTGTGAGGATGAATAGGTCCAAGGTTGTTTTTTTTTTTTTTCCTGTTAGGTTGGATGTGTACATTCATGACTATTTGTTGAAAAGAAATTTGAAGGCTACTGCTCAGTCTTTTCAAGTCGAAGGAAAAGTCTCATGTGATCCTGTTGGTGAGTATCTTGGTAAATGGCTTTTACCTGGATTATGGATGGCTATAGCTTTCATTTATTAACAAGTTTTACTTTTTTTCTTTTTCGATTGTGGTTCAGCTATAGACGCCCCTGGCGGGTTTCTTTTCGAATGGTGGTCTGTGTTCTGGGATATATTCATTTCAAGGACAAACGATAGGTATTCTGATGTTGCTGTGTCTTACAATGAGGTTTGTTTTTTTATCTTAAGATAAGATTCCGGCAATTAACTTGTTGTAATGATGTGTAGAAATCTAAATTACTCCCGTCACTATTGCGCGTTGAAAATCAGACTCAGATGATGAAAGCAAGAGAGCAACAACAGCAGCAACAACCGCAAATTTCACAACAAAGTCCGCAGCAACAACAGCTACAAATGCAGCAACTTATGCTACAAAGACAAGCTCAACAACAACAGCTGCAACAACAACAAAGGCAGCAAAACCAACCTCCTCAGCAACAACCGCCTCAACAGCAGCTCCAACAGCAACAGCAGCAGCGGCGAGATGGTGGTAACCTTCTCAGTGGCACAAGCAGCAATGGGACGATTGTCGGGAATGATCAACTTATGAGACAGAATCCTACTACTGCCAATGTTTTGGCGGCTAAGATGTATGAAGAGAAACTAAAGAGGGAGCCTTTGGATGATGCGGCTTCGAAGGTGAAAAACTTTGAATTAGAAACTTGTTTGCACATTGTGTTAAATTGAAAAACATGGTTGTCCTAATGTGCGCTGCGCGTTTTAATTTACAGCAAAGATTTGGTGAGAACGCTGCGCAACTTTTGGATTCGAGCCATGCTTCAATCTTGAAATCTACTGCTACAGCTGGTCAGCCCCCAGGGTATGTGATATTTCTACATCTAATTTTCTGTTCTGTGCTCATGATATTAATATGGATTCTCTCTATTACATTCTGGCTAGTTTAGTGTATATATACATCTCTAGATGCAAATGGTTTGCATAGAAAACATAGGTTGTTGATATTTTTCGAAGGCTTCTCATTGGCAATTATATGTATGTCTTTCAGGCAAGGGTTGCATGGTGCAGCTGGAGCAATGTCTCCCCAAGTACAAGCACGAAGCCAGCAGTTTCCAGGGCCAACTATGGTTCTTTTCTCTGTTTCAATTAGAGGAAATGTTGCAAGATTTTTATTTGACATATATGTTTTTAAATAACATTCTTTGCCAGGATGTCAAAACAGAAATGAATCCCCTGTTGAACCCTAGAGCTGTGGGGCCTGAAGGATCTCTGGTTGGAATTCCAGGTATTATTTTTTTTCATACATTGAAAAATAGTGATCATTGTTGTTGAAGGCCCTACAGAACTTTTTGGATGACGATCATACTTAAGTAGCTACGTTAAAAATTTTATTTGGTGCATACATGATGATCTCGTTAATTTAATCTGTTTGTTTTAGGGTCAAATCAAGGTGGCAACAATTTGACTCTGAAAGGGTGGCCTCTAACTGTAAGTATCCTCCTTGCACTTATGCCTCTCATTGCATGTTGATGGAACCTTAAATGACTGCCCATGGTTGGTTTTACAACACCTGATGAAGCTAATGCCAAATTAGAATCTTTCTAACAGTAAAAGTTGCTTTACTTGGGAAATTAAACAATTGTATTGCTTTCAGTATGTTCTGAAACAAATGGCAATGTCCTTATTGCCAGTTGATTAATGACACCATATCATCGTTCTTAAAATCGTCATCGTATTCATAGGGGCTTGATCCTATCCGCTCGGGGCTTCTCCAGCAGCAAAAGTCAATCATGCATGGTTCTCAGCCATTTAATCAGTTACAGATGCTAACACCTCAGCATCAGCAGCAGCTTATGCTTGCGCAGCAGAGTTTAACTTCTCCATCCACTAGTGACTTAGAGAACCGTAGGCTGAGAATGCTTATAAATGATGGAAGTTTATCTGTGGGAAAAGAAGTTGGCGATGTTGTACCAAATATTGGCTCGGCTGTGCGAACTGGTTATTCAGTTTTACCACGTTCGGATCAAGAAATGTTGATGAAGGTATCTTCATTTTCTTTGTTCTTGAATTTTTCATTTTTTGTTGGTTTACCCCTGTTTGCTTCTTGATGTATTTAGCACATATAATAACTACATATTTAACTTACAAGTAAATCTCTATCTATTTGTAGTTAAGGATCGCACAGCTTCAACAGCAACAGCAGAATAATAACCAAAAACAGCTGGAACAGCTTCAACAGCATGCTCTCTCTGGTCAGCAGCCTCAAATGTCGAATCATAGCCAAGCCATGGGTGATGGTAGCTTGTCAAACTCCTTCCGCGGAAATGAACAGGTCTTTGATTTTATTAGAGATGGCTCTGAAACTAGTAATGTTTTGTGCTTAAACTTCTAACAGGATTACATTATAACGTAGTTTGAAAGTGGTGTTATGATGTTATGCCTATTTTAAGTTAGTGACACATAAAACTAGACAGTGGAAAATTGCAAAGAAAACCAAGTCTCTTTTGCTTGGATCTAACTCCTTTTGTGCATCTCAAGGTGACTAAAAACCCTACTGGAAGAAAAAGAAAACAGCCGGGTTCATCTTCTGGCCCAGCAAATAGCACAGGGACTGCCAATACTGCCGGCCCATCACCAAGTTCGGCTCCTTCAACTCCGTCAACTCATACCCCTGGTGATGTAATGTCGAGGCCTGCTTTGCCTCATAGTGGTAGTTCTTCAAAGCCTCTTATGATGTTTGGACCCGAGAATACTGGAACTTTAACATCACCATCTAGTCAATTGGTAAGAAAAGACATTGTAATGTCAAAATCCCAAATTTTGTTCTCAAGCTCTTGATTTTAAATTGGCATTTGATTTTTGGACAGTGGGATGATAAGGATCTTGTGCAAGCTGATATGGATCCTTTCACTGATGATGTTGAGGATAATGTGGAGTCTTTCTTATCACATGATGATGCTGATCCTCGAGATGCAGTTGGCCGTTGTATGGATGTTAGCAAAGGTAAGGAATGCTCGAGACATACTCCAAAAGGTTTTCTTTTGGTAATGTGAAATTCAATTCATGATGTGCAGGGTTCGTGTTTAATGAAGTGAATATGGCTCGTGCTAGTGCTGGTAAAGTTTCAAGTTGCCATTTTTCGTCTGACGGAAAGCTATTGGCAAGTGGAGGTCATGACAAAAAGGTTGACGCAGTTTGAAAGCAGCCTCAATATTGCGTTTTCTACTTCACAAAAATGATGTGCGATTTTTTTATTTAATGATGCAGGCTGTTTTATGGCACACAGACACCTTGAAGCAAAAAACTGTACTGGAAGAACACTCAGCCCCTATCACTGATGTTAGATTTAGTCCTAGCATGGCCCGCCTCGCCACATCATCTTACGACAAGACAGTTAGAGTATGGGATGCAGATAATGTTAGTTTGATAAAACACTTTTTTTCTACTTAAAAATAATTGGATCATCAAGCATGTTCATTGACTTCCAAGTATTCTTCAGCCTTGCTACTCTCTTCGTAATTTCACTGGACACTCAACTGGTGTAATGTCGCTGGACTTTCATCCCATTAAGGAAGATTTAATCTGCTCCTGTGATGGTGATGGCGAGATACGGTATTGGAGTATCAATAACGGTAGCTGTGCAGGAGTTTTCAAGGTACTATTTCATATGTCTGCACATTTGACTATGGATGTAATAAACAGTTAACTGATTACTTCTCTTATTTGATTAGGGTGGTACTTCACAAGTAAGGTTCCAACCTCGCTCGGGAAGATATCTTGCCGCAGCTGCAGAGAATTTTGTCTCGATACTCGATGCAGAGACTCAAGCTTGTAGACATTTATTAAAGGTAAGTCCACAATATTATATCAAAATTAATGCTTAATAACTAAACTTGCTGGTGCTTATTTTTTCACTGTTACAACTACAGGGCCACACTAAAACTATCCATTCAATCTGTTGGGATCCTTCTGGTGAGCTTCTAGCATCTGTTAGTGAGGATTCTGTGAGAGTTTGGACACTGAGATCTGGCAATGAAGGAGATTGTCTCCACGAGCTTAGCTGTAACGGAAAGAAATTCCATTCTTGTGCGTTCCATCCTACGTATTCGCCTTTACTTGTTATTGGTTGCTACCAGGTAAGTAACTGACCTACTTACCTTCATAATGGTTTTTCTTTTTTTTTTTTTTTTTTTTCAAAAAACAAAAAATTTGTTATGTTTCGAGCGTGCAGTCACTTGAGCTGTGGAACATGAGTGAAAAGAAGAGCATGACAGTTGCTGCACACGAAGGATTGATAGCTTCTCTAGCTGTGTCTACAGCTGCTGGTTTGGTGGCTTCGGCGAGTCATGATAAGACGATAAAGTTGTGGAAATGATTGATAAGTATTCAAATGCATACATTTGAGTGTTTTGTGTCGTTTAATGTTGCTTAAATGTTTTCAAGTGGAGTCTCTCAACAAGAACTAGACCCATATATTTCTCCTTTTTGCTGGGATTTTGGTTAGAATCTTGCAATTCATTGCTTGAACTATGTTTATTCTTTTAAGAGAAAACTTCTGCCAACTCCAAGGTTGTATGAATCTGTGAAAATGGTTTTCTTTTTTTTCTTTTTTTAATACAACAGTTTTAATTACAATTCATCCATCCAAAAATAAATGCAAGTGTATTTATTACCAGTTTACCTTACTATATATTTAAGGTTTCTCTTCAGGAAACCAAGGACCGCCCCACCCAAAGAATGTACACATGCGTATGAAAGCATCTCTATCATCTCATCTTCTTTGGAAGTTGAAGTACTTGATGGCAAAAGCAAACGTAACCGCAAAAACCAGACAAAAGCCGACGACCACAAGACCAGAAACTCCCAGCAATTCATGTCTGAACCCAAACTGGTCTTTCAGAAGCTGTTTTACGGGCACCGAGTGGGCCCCGCCATCTGCGAGCTTCACGGGTTGGTTCACGTCCCCGTACTGCGACGTTAGGAGCCCGTACAAGCTCCACGCTATTGGATTAGCCCAGTAGTACCATCTCCACCACACAGGAATCCTCTGCAGAATCGAAGTTACGACATGTTAGAAAAAAGAAAGGAAGAAAAAATGCCGCGGGCATGGATTTGATCATTCTATTACCATGTGGGATATCATGAATCCGCTGAAAAGATTCCACATCATGTAGAACGGGGCGCCGAGTATCGCGGCGACGTTGTGGTTTGGCGTGATGGATATGGTCATCATCCCGAAGAAGGTGAAGTACAGTAGAGTGAAGTACATGAAGTAAGTGTACCAGAGGAATTTCCAGAGGTTCCACTCGAAAGAAGCCATGAAGTAGAAGATTGAGCTGTAAATGATCGACTGCACGAATACATATGGGAATTCAACAGCCACCTGCGCGAAGGCGAACGGTAGGGCTGAGTACATCCCTGCAGCTCTTTCTCGATATGAAACTGACCTCTCCACATAGACCACTGGCTGCACAGAAGTTGCATTCGTAATCCCGATGAATAAAACTGCTGCGTACATTGAGCCCATGGCGTTGAATATATCCTGCTGAGTTTCCCTGTAAAATGACCATAATCAGCAGAGGATGACAAGTTGAAAAGGACATGTGTAGAGACGGGAGGGACCTTTTGGAACCGAATTTCCAGCATATTGTTCCGAACATCAAGGAGATGATGGTCGTATAGAAGAAGCGTACGGCAGTGTACTGTGGGTTTCGCCAGTACGATAGGTACTGTTTCCAAAGACAAGCTGTGAACTGACCGAAGAATGAGAGCGAGTATTTTCTCGGAAAGCTCAGCTCGTTTGAGTCTTTGTCTGGTTTTCTCAGCCTCTCCACGAGATCCTGATTTTGCCTGAGGATGTAATGAAGATATATAAGAAGAATATAGACATATGAGAGGACAAGCATGCTTTTTGTAGGTAGTCAGAAGAACTTACTGGAACAAGTTTGAACTGCGATAGATTGCTGCAAAGTCGACGCTGAGTCGATGTTCTTCGGCTGGAGATGTAACTTCAAGAATCCAAGCTGCTGGGTTATATCCAGCTCTTATTTTTCGAACTCCCGGGATAGCCTTCCAAAATAAAAAATAAATAAAAAAGCATTCAGACACAAACGAATTTAAGATCTATGGCAATGTCTAGTGTGAGTGTTGTCACCTCAAAATACTTGATGAGCTTGCCTGAGTTAATGCCTAATGGACCGGCGTAGGTCAGCTTTCCCGCTTGTTTCATCAGCAACAGCTATTAACAGAAGAAATCACCAAGTTATATGATTTGAAAGGAAGCCTCATAAAGGTCATGAGAAAAGTTGTAATCATCGTATAACCTCATCGAAAGATTCGAAAATATCGATACTGGGCTGATGAATAGTGCAGACAATGGTCCGGCCAGTATCCACGATGTTCCTCACAGCTCGCATCACAATGGCTGCTGACCTGGCATCGAGTCCCGAGGTAGGTTCATCCATGAAAACGATAGAAGGATTGGCAACAAGCTCAACTGCAATCGTGAGCCTTTTTCTCTGTTCGACTGATAAACCATTAACTCCCGGCACCCCAACCAGCGCCTTTTTAAGCGGAGTTAGCTCCACTAGTTCCATAACTTCGTCCACAAATGCCTGCAGCAAATGAAGGCTTAACCGTGCGAAAAAAAGACCAAACTTTATACGTAGGAAAGGAGGAGTATTAAGATTTTTACCCGCTGTGTGGCTAAGTTGCACTGAGAAGACAGCCTAAGCCAAGCAGAGAACAAAAGGGATTCGTGCACGGTGAGGCAGGGAGAATGAACGTCGTTCTGTTCGCAATAGCCTGAGATTCTCGCGAACGTTTCTTGATTTTTTGGATACCCAGAAATGTATATATCTCCCTCGATGTGTCCGCCCGTCTTACGGCCTGCTAAAACATCCATGAGAGTGGTTTTGCCAGCTCCGCTCACACCTATTAACGCAGTAAGAACGCCTGGTCGAAATGCGCCAGTGATGTTATTTAGCAGCTGTAGTTTGTCTTCGACGAGACCCTGACCTTTTAATTCCTGAACGATAAAACAGCCAAGCATTTTTATAACTAAAAACAGTGATAAATGGGACTTGGCGTAGTATAAAAATGCTACCATAGGAACGTCGACGTAATAGCTGATGTTGACGAAACACATGGAAAGAGGTGGAAAGGGAAGGACCATTCCTCTTTGTTGCCTCATGCTCTTGCCTGAATCAGAAGATGAAAGAAGTTAAGGATGGTGTTCCAGACAACAAGAACTGGGAAAACAGACAAGGTTCTTCGGGTTCAAACCAGTAAAGGAGTGCGAATGTTTCAAGAACTCTCCGAAAGCTATGATGCTGGGCCCGCTCTCCTCTCGTCCTTTCTTTTTCTCGCTTTGTTCCTGAGTACGTACGATAGCTTGCTGACTCCCTAGAGCTGTTGTAAGAAAGGTTTTATGTTAAGTGAGCCAAACAAGCCCAGCTCATCAGGATGTAAGGATCATCAGAACTTACGGTTTAGGTAAGTCAAGAACAAGGTGAAAAGGGCGTTGAACAATAGCGTATAACCGACCAATGCTCCGAACCCGATCCAATACCAATAATTCTCGGGAAACAAACTACGAACCTTCAGCAACATGTCTCCCACTGAAGAGTTTCCAGCTTCCTGAAGAGGCGAAAAAATTCATTACATGCAATGAGGATGGAATATTACAGTTGTTGGCTACTGAATATGTCGTACCTTACTCCACGAATGCCCGTGAAATTCGTTAACTGAAGCTGCATTTTGGGCGTACATCATAGGCGAAATCCAATAACCCCAAATCCACCAAATCGGGATGCTATCTGTTAGAAGAAGTCTGAGAATGTAAGAAAAATGTACAGAGGCTGCAATAATATTATTAACACATGAAACATTAAAGTACCCCTAGAAAGAATAAATCCTCCAAGAATCATCACAACCAACAAGGCAAAGGATCCAAAGGTGTTAGCAACTATCATGTTTCGTCCCAACGATGCCATTACGCGGAAAAGGCCTATAGACATCTGGTGCAAGGAGAAGTACAGCAAGAACTGCTTGAGGCATCTGTCAATCACAACTCAATGTCGTAAGTTATGACAGAGTTTAACGAAGAAATTGCCAAACTGACTAACTACCTAGTTATTTCGGGATCGAAGCCAATGGCATAATACGTGACTGCCACCCACAGAAAAGATTCCACAAGCGAAAGGGGAATAGTCAGAAGCCACGAGGGAAGAGCGTACGTCCAGCAGGGGTAGAAACGTAAATCTCTGTGCTTGTAGAGGATCGGAAGCTTGGCTATCAACATGGGAACTTCCATAAATCCATTGAAGAGAATCATAACTATCCCAAAGTAGAGGGCACCAAGGTAAACTCCAGCATCGTAGATGGAATTGTGGTGCATCGTCGTATGAAAGAAAACGCTCATCATGATCATAATAATCAGGAGAAGCTGCGCATGTATTAGCAGTTGAACAACTTTAAAAATCCATTATTTTTTTTTCTCTAGTGAAAAAGGGCTGTGTTTGCCTGGAAATGGAATGTTACCTGAATGAATTTGAAAATAAATACTGGAGAATTCCGTCTCATAAGCAGCTTATGCCATGAGAAGATAATGCTCAGAAGCTTAAGCCTCGATACACCGTAAGTCTTGGTAGTTAGAGCGAGTGGATGGTTATTACGTTTATCAAATGGGATAGATAAATCCCGCGCTAGCAGACTACCGACCCTTAAAGATTGAAATCCTTTGACAAATTTCCACACTGATATGTAACTGTATTCAGCATTGAGAAACCAGTACTGTTCTTGATCCTTCTCTGATATTACCTAAATGAGCTTTCAAGAAGTAAGTTTTCAGTCAAGGGCCGAAATGAAGAGCTAAAATATCAACAAAGTACCTCTTGTAGAAAATCGGCAACATTTTTTCTAGGCGGACATTTGAATCCCATGAACGCAAAAAATTCCAACGTGGATTCACGAGGTCCCTGATAGACAATCTGTCCCTCGCTTAGAAGAATTACATCATCGAACATTTCGTAAGTCTCGGGATCTGGTTGTAATAATGAAACCAGCGTCGTACAATCAAGAGCATGAGTCATATGCCGAAGATATCTAATGATCTGATGTGTTGTTGAACTGTCTAAGCCTGTCGATATCTCGTCCAAGAAAAGTACCCTCGAAGCTCCCATGAGCAACTCAGCTGCAAATTACTTTATGTTGTTATAAATCTGAAGAATTTCAAGATAAAGAGAGGATAGGTACCAGTCGTAAGCCGCTTCTTTTGGCCGCCAGATATTCCTTTGAGCATTTCATCTCCTACCAATGTATCAGCACATATGTCCAATCCTAAAATCTTCATGTACATATCAGAATTGTACGTAAGAAAAACGTTAAAGGTATCGACAAGCAATCAATGTAATGAAAGTTACAAGCTCACACACCTTCATGATGTACTCGACCAGAATATTACTGTGTTCCCCCAACACCACTGCCTAGGAGAAAGCCAAGGATTTTCAAAGCAGATGAAAACCAAATAACACAATGATTCGAAAGATCAAACTTTTATCGCAGAATTTGTTCTTACCTTTATAAAAAAGTCTAGATCCTGATCTGGCCTTATTCCGGCAGCTTTCTCTCGTCTGAGGAGTTCCATGAGCATTTCTTCTCACCGACCGATGTTAACCACGTAGTATCCAGTTAGTTACCATAAGAGACGCTCATGTGAGTATCTTTTTTTTCCATTTAAAAAAAAAAGTTGAAATGATCATACCATGCTTAAATGCAGAACCTTGACATCGTCCAGCATAATCAAGAACCTCCCTTACAGTCATCTCTGCAGTATGCCAATCCTGTTGTCTAGCATATGTTGAAGTCCTCTGAGGAGTAAACTCCTTCAGTTTATGTCCATTATACATAATTTCCCCGGACACCTTTAAAGATAGATAGATTCATGTTAAGAAATCTACAGAAAAGGATATGCATATTCAATATCGAAAGATTTTGAGTTAAATTTTTCTGTTACTTACAACCCTATACTTCTTGCATCCATTTTGAAATAGGAAGATAAATTAAGGTGAAATGAAATGTTATCACACTATATTTTCTTTTCTGCTTAGGATTGTGATGAGTAAAACATCTCAGGTTACCTTCAAACTATTCGAGAGCCTACCCGCTAGAGCGAGAAGAAATGTCGTCTTTCCCGAGCTTGGAGGTCCCAGAAGCAATGTCATTCTGGAAATATTACATTATTAATCATCAAAATTGAGAAGAAAAAAAAAAAACAACCTAAACTTTGTGTCATCAAACCTGAACAAAAATACCTTGAAGGCCTTAAAATACCACTTATGTTGTTCAGGATAGAGAAGTTCTGTTTTCTGTCTGCGAAAATCCTAAGTTGTCTCAGAAGTGACTGTTGGAAAGACACAAAGGTTACAGACAGCAAATCTTACGTTAGAACTCAAAGTCATTTGTATTCGTAGAGTTCATATGCATTAATACTTCATAAACATATTACCTCGGACATATCGAAAATAAAATTCGGAATGGTTGGCAAAGCTCTACTCCCGACGTGGACTAATGCATCTACCTTCAGATTCTGGAATCGAACTTCAACCTTTGGAAATTCCAATCCCACGCTGTAATAATCAGAAACAAATCTTAACAACTAAACAAAAGCTCAGAAATAGGAAAGACACTAAACGAAAAAGCTCAGAAATATATATATAATTCTTACTCATCAAATCTCTTCCTTACTCTCTTGAAAAACGACTCAATATCTCCGTTGATTGCATGAACCACCTTATCCAATGCTTGCTTCTTTTCTCGATCCTCATTACTTCGAACATCAACCAGAGAAATCTCTCCAGCTACATTACGAAAAACCGCCATCTTCGCTCTATCATAAGTTGGAGACCTCTGCAAAGCAGCCCAAACAAGAGCTTCATCTTCCTCATCATCATCTCCATGATAGCTACCACCATTACCATTCGAGGGTTTTCTACTTGGAAACATCACGATTCAAAGTCCTGACAAACTCACAGTGTCCCCTACGGAGCAGTCGAACCTTTTAAGACGATTTTAAAGAAATAACACGTGGGGTCCAATGCGTAGTAAGGCATTTGAGGGATGTGAAAAGCAGCCAACTTTGGAGGCTGCTTGTTTATTGAGCTGATTTGCATTAAATGCCTTCACGAACAGCTCTGTGATTAGTGTTTTGCGTTGTTTTTCTCGTCTTGTGGGGTCTTTTGTTAAGCTTTTGTCTTTTCCTTTCCATTAATATATGTAGAAAATTCTTGGTGACAAGCGAACAACTATCAAGAAAAATTAAGAAAATCATCGCAAGCATACGTTGCATGGTGTGTGGTGGTTGATTAGTGGGTATGGCGGTTGAAGAATTATTGTTAACTGGTAATAAAAATGCGGTCTTGGCTTTAGGAATACATTTAATGCTTTTTCTAGAAAGAAACAATACGAGGAATGTATCCCCCTCATAACGTATGCATTGCATGTATTAATATACATACCCCTAACGTCTAGCTGGAAAATACAATAAAAAAAATGAAAGCTTGTATTTTAGATCTTCACAACGTCCCATAAATGCCAAGTATAAAATCTTTCATTTTATATGAGATATCAGAAAAATGATAGTAATTAAGTCATTGTTTCAACCACTTAAGTGATTATAGATATCAATAATGACTTTCCCTAAGAAAATATAAATGAGAGCTATTCTATTGTCAATAGTCATGTTACGCACCAAACCATAATAATCGGTGCATTATTGGCTCTGCAATGCATCTCAAACCTCCTTTTTTTTTTTTGCAAATTATAATTTAATACCTTCCCATATTGTTGGGCCTCATAACCCATTTATTCTTAATGAATTGGGCTTACTTGTTCATTTATTTACCTACATTTTAGAAATATTTGTTTTTCAGAGAATAAAAAATAAAATGAAGGGTAAGGCCAAAACCATAACTTTTATTCCCCATTAAAAATATTGAATTAATGAAATAGATGCCTTTTTTTTTTCTTCCAAATTTAAATTTGCAGTCTCGGAAAGAATTTGAATACGGTCTTTGGTCCACATTGATGATACTACATACCAAAATTAAAAATTAATTTAAGAGCAGATCTTAAAATAATACAACATGCTTGCTTTTGTTGTCAGAAAGTCCAGCTAAGGAAAGAAATATATTAATTTGCCTACCTTAGACTAATCTACTATACCATAACTAATGAAAACAAACCTTCACCCATAAAAATTGAAATCGAATTCAATGCGCTTCAATTATACTATTAATATAAACATAAATATATTATTAAATTTGAGGTTCTATAATATAGTTAGTCATCTACTACTTGCCACTCTGCATTATCATTTTATTTTTTTTTAAAATTCAAATTCAAGAATCCATATTATCATTGGTAAACCCAATTAGTTTTCATGATTTTAATATTCAATTTCATTGAAGAAATCTAAATTTGTTGCCTCGTTTGCATATTTTGTTTATTATTATATTAATAATTAAAAAATTACCTTGACCAGGACATTCACTTTGACCATGTTCAAATTTAGACTGGTGTGGAAATAGCAAGATAAGGAGTGGAAAAGGTGAAACTTTTATTACATGAGATTTAAACTGTGCCTTGTCCCGCCCACTACGCTCCCCAGCTCAGCTCAGCTCAGCTCAGCTCGTCATTATTACATAAAGCGCATGCTGGACACGTTTCACTCACTCACTCACTCACTCACCTCACTCAACTAAAAGTGTCAAAAGCAGCTCAGCTGTAGATATACTGCAACTTGTGGATCTATTGAATGATGGGTGGGTGTGAGTCGAGGCCTTAGCTGTGGTAATCTAATCCTCGCGGATGCACTGTGAGCTCAGCTTTCCTCTTGAACCTGATTCCGGCGTGTTCATTGTTATTGTGACGATTTTCTTCTTACATTTATGCATCTGCTGTGTTTGTGTTCATGCTAACATTGTCTGGGATAGAAATTGTGGCTGTTATGACTGAGCTGAGTTTTCAGGCTAGCAGATCTATTGAGCTGAAATGACCTTGACATGGTTTTTTTTTTTTGTTGAATTATTATTTAGTGATTTTCAGAAGCAATTCCAAAATGTAGTTTGTGGGATGTGTTTATACGGTGATTGTTAGTCTTGGTGGTAGAGAAATTGAAGTGTCCGAGCGGCTTAGCAGCTATTGAGATTTTGCTATTTGGAACCGATGAAGGCTGTGTCCGTCGTATATTGACGACAGAGACAGATTGACTCAGTAGAAGTTTCCAATATATGTATGGATTTATAGGCTTTTGGAATATATTGAAGTTTCGAGCTCAATGTAACAGTAGTTAGTGCCTCAAGTGTCTTTCCTGCTTGTTCCATGATAATCAGATGACACTTAAAAAGTTCATTTTTCAATGATATTCAAAATGTGAGTTCAACTTGATTGTGTGTTGAAGATTTCCCCAGAATAGATATATTTTCATTTCCTAGCTTGCCTTGTAGAGGTACTGTCCTTAAAATTTTTATTTTGATAACAATTGCTCTTAGACCTTCATCACCTCCACTGACGCCACTCTATAGCATTATATATATTCTACAGATCCTTCCAGTGTAACCTTTCAATTTTGGTGCAAATTTTTTACCGTGGATCTATTTTTGTTTGCAGAAACCCTTGGTTGCAAGTTAGATTAACGCCATAACTTGATAACCAATGGAGCGCACATTTATGAATGGTGAAAATAGATTGTCCAACCCGAGTGAGCCGAGCAGTGAGCCCGATGCTCGGCTCACTCGAGCACGCGCTAAATCATTAGGCATATCAGGAGAACTGCCTCATTTACATTCCTCAGCAACATACAATGACAAGCGGGTCCTGCGAGTGAACTCTAAGAGATCAGGTGTGACTTCAGCGGCTTGTCCCCAGAACAAGAAACGGGCTGTTCTTAAGGATGTAACTAACATTGCATGCAAGAAGTTGTCTAGTAGTGCGGCCGTGGGTCAGGTAATGGTTTTGCATCGTTGCTGTGAAGATAATATCACCTTTTGAACTTTGCTGACCAATAATCGAGCTTTTATGTCAGTTATTCAACTTTCAAGTATTTTATACAGGCCATGTTCAACGACTGTGTAGTTTTTCCGTTATTATTCGTTGCTTCCTTCTGTTTGATACTCTGGTTAGCAGAAAACATTTGTCTTTTTTCTTGGATTCACAATCTTACTGGTGATGGATCTTGCTGCTGGTCACAGTCTCTCCGGCAGAGTGGAAAAGTCTCATTGCAGAAGGGTAAGGCTGCACCGTTGTGTGTTGCTAAGATCAGAGGAGCTAGAAGTGAAATGGAAGATATTAACAAAGTAAAAGTAGAGGAATCACAAGAAATAAGTAGCATTACGAGCTTGGCTGCCGAACAATCTGATTCTATCAATGTAAAGATGTTAAATGCAGCAGTTCAAATTCCTCAGACAACTTCCTGTAGATACATTCCCCAACCACATTCTTTTAGTGGAGGTAAGATTATCTCTTTAGATGCTTCAAAATTATAGTAGTTTGCTGTAGTTACTTGATCCATCTAAAGCAAAAAACATTGCTGTTATTTTGCTCCATTTGGTGCAATTAAAATTGACAAAAGTTGCCGCTGCTATCTAAGTACTTCTTACACATGATCGATATATCAAGTATACTGGATCTTGTCTAAGTTGACTGTAATGAAAACATTGAATTGGGTATTGTTTCTGCTAGTTGTGATGCCAAATTTAACATCATGATGCAGATAATTTCAAGCATCTAGTGAAACGGCAAACTTTGGAAGATGTTGGTGTCACAAATATTGATTCACACAAGGATCCATTACTCTGTAGCCTGTATGCTGCTGATATGTATTCTACGTTGCATACAGTGCAGGTTTGTTCTGCTACCATGTCAAATGCATGGCTCTTTGGTTTTACGTGGGAATTACCTTAAAATAATTTCATTAGCATGCACATATGCTCTGCACTAAGAAGATGAAACTATCCCCCGTCTCTCTCCATCAGGTTGATTGGAGACCTAAAAGTGATTACATGGAACAGCTGCAGCGTGATATCAACCAAGGCATGCGAGGCATTCTAATTGATTGGCTCGTGGAGGTTAGTTAACTCATTTTACAAATCATTGATACTTTACTTCTATCTTTCTTCTAAAACATTCTGCATAATGTTCTGTCATTTTATCATATAGATATGTAATGTGCTTATTGCATTGTTCCTTTTACAGGTCAGCGAAGAATATAAGTTGGTTCCGGACACACTCTACCTTACCGTAAATCTTATCGATAGATACCTGTCAGGGAATCAGGTTGAGAAGCAAAAACTGCAGTTGCTTGGAGTTACATGCATGCTGATAGCTTCGTAAGTTATGAACAATAAGAGTGCCCATTTCTTATCAGCCAATATATTGTGTGACTTCTTTATTATCCTTTTGAGCTGCCTCACATAAAATAGCTAATAGTTATCATGCTCTTGTTATCGATTGAAGCAAGTATGAAGAAATCTGCGCGCCTCATGTAGAAGAGCTTTGCTACGTTACGGATAATACCTACACAAAAGAGGAGGTACGGCCTCATCACCCTAGCTCAACATTCTCATTTCTTTTCTGCAATATGCACTATCAGAGAAAACTGTTTTTACATAACTATGTCATGCAGGTAGTGAAGATGGAAAGTAGGATTTTGAAGTTTCTGAATTTCCGATTGTCCGTTCCCACTACAAAAAAATTCCTAAGGTACCAGATGATTGAATCCTTCTTCTTCCAGCTTTAATATTATCCGTCATACCATACTTTGCTCATATATACAAATTTTGATTCCATCGCCATTAACAGGAGATTCATTCAAGCAGCACAAGTTTCTTACATGGTAGTAATAATAAATGGAAAATACAGTTGTGTTTTGCTCCTTCAAAGAAAATATTGTTTAATCAGATCAACTTTTAGGTCCCATCGGTTGAGCTGGAATTCTTGGCAAACTATTTAGCAGAACTAACACTAATTGACTACAGTTTTCTCAAGTTTCTTCCATCTCTTATTGCTGCATCTGCAGTATTCCTAGCCAAGTGGACACTAGATCAGTCGCAAAATCCATGGGTTCGTGTTTGTTTCCGCATGCATCGATCAATCATCCACATTTTTTTTCTAAGTTATTTAAACAATGTAACATTTATTTTGGTTTTTTTGTGCAGAACCCAACACTGGAATATTACACAAGATGTAAGTCCTCAGATCTTGAATGCACTGTTCTAAAGCTACAAGGCTTACAACTAAGCACAAATGGATGCATGCATCTTAATGCCATTCGCGAAAAATACAAGCAACCGAAGGTATGCGAAGGCTTATTATCATAACATTAAACTTCTAGTATCATATTACATTTTGAAAACTCCGCTCTAATCAATTGCTGTATTCTATCTCATGGCAGTTCAAGCGAGTCTCAACGCTCTCTTCTTCAGTATCCGTCGAATCCCTTTTTCAAGCATGATTCACCCTCGTTGCAGCTTTGGCAAGTGAACTGGAAATAAAAGAACCTGAAGCAAGAACTAATTTTTGGTCTGCCTTCTCAATTCTTTATTCTTACATCATAAGGTCTATGTAACGGAAAGAGGTAAAGGTGAGTATGGTATTGGTCTAATTATAAGAATGCTCTGGGAGCTAGATTTGATTATACATGAAGCAAAAGCTAATTTCTTGCTGGCTGGAGGTAGTTTTAGGTTCGCTCTATCCTCTTTCTTTTAGAGTGAACTACTTGATCATTGGTAATAAAGTTGTCTTTGGAACTTGAACATATATCTTTCGAATTAATGAAGAGTGTGTATTGCATGCGATGTTTTCCAAATAATTTATTGGAACCTCATAACGAAATGTGCTCACTTGTTAACTCACCTCATTTGTTGAAACAAAATGGTCGTCGTCATTCTGAGATGATCGAAAACTGATAAAATAATGTCGCAGACATGAAAGAATGAAGGGCTGATAAAAAGGAAAGGATGGTGTAGTAGAATGTGATGAAATCCTCAAAAGATTACCTTCACAGTTTTATACAGTTTCATCCTCTCAAGTTGATATTTATGAATAATTGCCTTCACTTTCCATTTAGCAGCCAATTACTTGGTCTATGCATGGAGATTAAAGTCTACCAACCAATTCAAATCCAACATAAGTGTATTTATCAAACGGATTTGATTTGATAGTTATTTAAGTTTAAATAATAGAAATCACGTTCAAATGCATAATATCAGCAACAATAAAAATATATTTTCAATGAACAAATAATATAAATAAACAGGAGCCAGATTTACATCACATTTTCCCCCCATGAAGTAGAACACTACTAATGGCATTTTAGACGATGTATATACATTTGATAATATATAAAATCAACCGCAACTAAAGCTTATGAAATATATATATATATATACAAAGACCTGAGCAGATCAGAAATTAATTAATAGATACAAAGGAAAGGCAAAAATTTTAATCTTGGGAAGAAGTCGAATACTCAAACAAGAGACGTTTCGAAGGAGCAGACTGCAGCAAAACCCGAAGACGGCTTGTGAGCTGATAAATCAAAGTCCACTGCATTGCCATCTCTGAATCCTTCATCTGCCTAACTACTGACGCCTGCATACAAAAATCAATGAATAAATAACAGAAGGGCGGGGGCGCTCAACAAAAGGGGAAAGTAAAATTTGAAAGAGAAAAAAAAAAAAAAAAACCTAATGCTGATATACCTGGAGACGCTTCCCAAGCTGGATCTCAACTTCTGTCCCGAAAGAAATGTTGTTGGCCAGGGACTTGAGGGGATCACTCGTGGGGTCCACCGAAAGCAAACTCGGAATCTGAGGAGCGTAAACCAACCTCCATCTAGCATGTCCAAACTCTCCCTTGCCTTCTATCTTCGGCATCAATGTCTCAAGTGTCGAAGTGGCAAGCTTCTTGAATGCTAGCTGGCCATCACTCTCCAATATGGATTCTGCTAATTTACTCTCAAACACTCGAGCAGCCTGTTTAATCATTTAGAAGAGACACAGATGTGAGGCTAAAATTTCTGTACCGCCACCAGAAAATAATTTCACGACAGTGACCAGATAATGGGCCGTTTTTTAAAGAACAGTGAAATCGTAACCACAAAGCTGAAGAACCGGTCTGCTTCTAACTGCAAGGTTATGGCAAAGTATGCATCTCTCTCTAGTTAAAAAAACATGTAATTTCAATATGTCTATCCCAGAAAACTAAGGGTGTAATAAACTTCCAATATTAAGACTACATAGTTGTTACGATTCAGGCAAAATGTAGTACCAAGACAAGTCAAGCAAAATGAATTTCAAATTCTGACAAAAGGTAATATGCATTTGATTCGATTACAAATTACAAATGATTTTCATTATCATTAAGTTAGAATTAGTGCTACAAGTTTCTAGAATTGCTCAACTACAAACCTAGACCACCTATAACCATATTAATCACACACACACACACACACACACACACTACACACAATACACTGTTGGAAATAATATATATATATATATATATATATATTTGAATATGATATATTCCCTTCAAGCTTAAGTTTTTAGATGTAGTTATTTAATATGGTATCAAAGCTCAGGCCAAGAGATCATAGATATGAATCCTCACGACCACCCTTAAAAAAGAAAGTCAAGTGTAAGGTTAGATAAGAACATCCTAGATGTGACGGTATGTTGGAAATAAAATCTATAAAAATATGATATACTCTCTTCAAGCGGAAGCTTTCGGGTGAAGTGATCAATTAATATATATTCCTTTAAACATTATAGAATACCATGCAAATATAAAAACATAAATGGCCTCACCTTCACTGTCAAACTATATTTGTCCTAGAAAAGCAACGGAGATAACAAAAACATAGTTCAATGATTAATCAAAAAAGATCTGGGTTTAGTCAAACAGTTAGCCAGTTAATCTAATTGTTTCAATATATCAACATCCAATAAAAGCATACAAGTGAAGCCACCTAGGTGTATTTTTCAATATTTGCAAAGTAGGAGCAATTCGTACATATTCTTGTACTCTTGTTTATAATTGAACCATGAGACAGGGATTAGAACTTACCTCTGTAGTTGAAAGAGTATCTTGTTCCACGGAACGCATCGAGGTCACCAGCAATTTTTCCTGCCATTTACTAGCTCGACCTTGAATCCTAAATTGCCATTCTGATCCCACCAGAGCTAAATCAAGCATTGGATCAAGTCCATTCTCAGGTTCAAACTTTGCTATATTCAGATGCTCACGCTTGAGTCTCACCTGAATTTGACATATGAAAATAAATACCACAGGTAAGTACATCATGAACGACAATAAATAATAGTGTAGCTAATTTCATCAAGGCTCTCAACAAATAATTAAAAATTTAAATATATATACAGAACACCTGTGTTGCTACGAGAGTCACATCACCATTCTCAAACGTTAGAATGCCCTTAGGTCTTATGTATTTGGGATGAGCTGGACCATCCAGCTCTAGCTCTCCACTGACGGCGAAGTTGAGTATCAAAGGATAAACAATTCTAATTTCAGGTCCAAGAGCAACCCTCAAATCTGTAAGGCGGACATCTAATTTTGGCTTACTATTTACAAGCACCATATCCTTTTCAACTTCATCGTGTTCACCTGTAAAAATTTAAAGAGAAGTTTATGATGAGTATATCAAACAATGAACCCGATCCAACAGATTTCCACGAGTGCTTTCATTGTAACCACATTTCCCAAATTCTTTTGTTTCTTTTTAAACCCTTGTGGTTAATTAGTCGATTCTCATGTATCTTCATCAGCTTCTAATATATTGCCTTCAAAAAAAGGTCCGACCAAAGCCAAGAAACTAAACCCTATTATGTCAACTAGAAACAAAGAAAAAAAAGACAAAACTTACTCGACGAATGGAATAAGCTTCTCGATGATGCTGGTATTAGGTTCAGAAAACGTGAAACATATTTCGATGCAACCATATGACCATAACTACTGGCTAGTCTTGGTTCGTTTGTAGAGTCTCTGTTAAAGGGAGTAGTTCCACTGCCTTTATCATGTGGCAGATAAGCTTCACCATGGCTGATCTTTATTTTCCCAGAGATGTTTGGTTGCATAATAGACCCAGTTATCTGCAACTGAGTGTCCACCTGACCACTTTGGGCACCAAAGTTTCAAGTTGGTAAGAGAAAGGTTATTACAGAAAAAGAAAAAAAAAAACAAATCCCGACTAAAAATGAAAAGTAGTATACAATTTCTCCAGCATTAGAAAAATAACATACCGCAAGATGTTCCTAGCGTGCACTTCAAGAACCTCACATTTTAATTCAAGTTTATCACCAAGAGTTGCTTCATTCATGCGGAGGGGAAGATTCCCTTTTAAAGATAATTTCCCCTTTCTGCTTACTCTACCCTCTAAAGCACCAATCCTCAATCTATTTGAATTTATCATAATTGTTCCTCCTATATTGGTAACCGGTTTCCTCAGGACAGGTGAAGAAACAGTTGCTCTATGAATATAAGCAGACCCATCCAGCAAAGGCTGTTCAACGGTACCCCTAACCTACAGATGACAAGACGGAGTTGATAATCATGCACAGGATAACAATGACGAGGACAAGAGATCATAAATACTTGAGCTCTCTAAATTTGATTGCTTACAGAAAAAACAAAAGGAAAAATGCAATAATAACCTGAAGCATGACATCAGCATTTCCATGGAGCCAGTTCGCATAAGGAGATAATGCAGTGAGCAGCATCATGCCACCGTCTTTGACATCAGCATCAATCCTAACTTCTCCAGCATCCAATATACTCCAGTTCAAACCCTTGAGGCTCTCTGCCATTTGTGCATCCCAGACCTCTTGATTTTTCTCTTTGGACCCTTTTCTATCACTGGCCGCCTCCTCAATAGGCACTTTAGTTCTATCTGTGTCCCAACCCCGAACCCATGTTGCTTCATTTCTATCTGTTTCAGTACTTTCTTCCTCAGAAACATTGTTAGGTGCAAGGGTCAAAGGAACACTTCCTTGTATATGTACATGGCCATTTTGGACGATGGGCACAAACTTTGCATTGAATAGAAAACGATTGCTGGGGGTTAATGACGCAACAACCTCGGCCCTACCAAGTTCAATTCCACCAACCACCCCATCCAGTAGCCTTACTTGAACATCGCATTCTGGTTTGACCAAACTTCCTTTAAGATCACCTTCCATGTGCAGTATGCCTTTGATGGGGGCCAAGAGTTGCCGCAGAGAGTGAACAGCCTCAGTGGCTGAATTTTCGATAACCTGAACCAGAGTAGGAACCAAACTGACTGGAAAATTAAGGACAGCAAAATGAAGATTGGTTTTTGGACCCAGTATTGTTCCATCTGCATGAATTGTGGCATTATCCCTTTGGATGAACATTTTTTCGAGACGTAAACCATCATTGTTGCTGTACATGCCAGCTGCTAAAATGCGCTGGGTTGTATAAGTCCCCCACTCCCATTCCTCACCACGGAAGTCGAATTCTGCCTGCAGTAATTGTTTAAAGAGTAATCAACCAAAAGGAAACAATTGCCAGGTCAAAGTTTATATATAAATACATAATTCAACAACTTATTACTCTTGGGAAGAACTAATAAATCAGAGTTTTTAATAACTTCCATAATCTGAATTGCGAGAGAACATATGCTACACATGCTAAGACGAAATCACAATAAACAAAAAGCTTTGATGGAGAAAATCAGCAAGATATTTTAGGGCATCCCAATAAGACAACCCATTGTATAGATGCACAAGCATTGAGCATTCTTCAGGCTGTTGATAAGAAGATGATGATTTATAACCAGTAGAGATTTTGGCCACATCTACACAATTCAAATGTCCAGCGTGAAGATCAATAATACCTACCATTGTGTCTCCATTGCCACCTCCACTTGCATCTAAAGAGCCTTGCCAGCGGCCTTTAAGCTCGGCTAATCCTGGAAGGTTGAGATCATCCAGGACAATTTCATCTGACGTTGCGCAATGACCCCGAATTTCCTACAACGTAAAAAAGTTACCAAAGTAATAGAACAAAAGGGAATAAACTTTGAAGTTTGGTCAATTTATCAGGTGTCAAGATACCAAATAAGTCCATAATCTTAAAGAAGAACCAAACCTCTAGAAGTTTTTGAATGCTTTCAGCACACAATCCAACCGATTGCAAGCTTTGAATGAAAAGATCCTGCAAGAACCAAAAGGGTCTTAAGTGAAGCCCTAACGTGTGCAATCTTAAAACAACAATGCATCTACTTACCTGCATTATACTAAGTCAACATAGAAATGAATTATCAATGTAAACTACAAACCTTCGATCTCGATTGAACAGCAGGATCGGAATTTCGTGAAAGAAGCCTAGCGAGTGGTAGCATCTCAGCAATCTCAGCATTGGGCACCTCAAGTCTCATTCGCCATCTCCCCATAGAAGAGATCATACTGCCAATATGACCAGTCATTACTTTCTGGAACAAACTACCTTTTTCCTTTCCAGTAGGGCTACGATCTCGGGATCCAGGCAAAACATACTCCCCTTGTAGTTCATATTTGCTAGTGCTTTGTTCCAAAATAGCTCTTTCAACAGTTATCTATGCCAAAGAAGAATTATTTTGTAAATAGAAATGATCAGCAGTCAGGAAATACAATCACACAACTGGGATCCAACTAATCAATCATCGGAAATGATCAATTTCCAAGTTGTGTGTAAAATCAGTTGGAAGATAGATGCTGCTTAATTTGAAATATGATATACTCACTACATCCCCGCTCCATCTAGCAGCAACGTCGAGAGCTTCGCCCAATACCCCACTGAATTTTGGCCGTAGGACAGATAACACACCGTGGCCTCTTCTTTTTTGGAAATTTAGCTGTACTTCAGCCTGAAAATAAACATGATATTAGAATCATTTGAAGGAAGCAAATGTCCAATAATTTCTCCTTTAGCAATGTGCAGTTAGTAGCCTATAAAGGACTTTACTCTTGAAATAGCGCCTCGCAGCGAGGCTAGCTCCAGTTCATCTAGTGGCAAATGGCGCACCTGCTCGCATAGATGAAATGCTCATGAGGACAGAGATAATAAAGGCCACAAGAAAAGAGAAAATGAAAAGGCACTATAAAGAAAATAAAATAAGAAAATCTAATACGGACCTCCAAGTCAGCTGAATGAAATGGGCGGTAACATACTAGAGCTTTCAGATGTCCTTTCTGCAAAGAAAACGATAGAATCTTTCCAGTACCATTTTCTTCGGAAGTTGATTGTAAGGGTCCTGCAATTTCTATTGTGAGACTCTCATCGGGCCGCCCAGTAGCATCTAACTGCGTGTTCAAAGGAAACAAAAAGATATACAATTTCAGAATCCCGAGCTTCATCCACATAGATGCAAGTAGTTACAAATGTAAATGATTTCTTGAATGTTATGGGCAACATATTCTGTTGTTCAAGGGCAAGGAACAACTTAGAGCAACCCATTTTCAGCACAGGTCCCAGCTCTATACAACATCTTCAAGATTACCTAATTACAAAAAGCTTTACAAAGTGCTATGGATGGTTACCTTAATACCCTTAGGTGTTATGTTCAATACTCCTGATAACTGAGGAGCCAATATCAATTGATTAAGTTTCAATCCTGAAACTGAAACATCCCCCGAAATACTCTTTTCAACTTCATCACTTTTCATCAAATGCAATCCCAGATTCTCAACTGATTCCATGGCTTCATTATCAATGTTGCTGGGAGAAATTTTGTCAACCTTGCCACGGAACTTAATTCTTCCAGTTGCTTTGAGATGCACAGGCCTCAGAGAGTCAAAAGTATAGAAAGAAACCAAGTTAAAAAATTCAAAATTTCGCATCTTCAGATCCAGTTCAACCCCTTCTACAGAAAAAGGCATTGAAACTGCTTTATTGCTCTCTCTCCAATTTAGCAAGTTTTCTGAAGGATAGAATGTTAAAATTTTCGAATACAATTCAAACGCAGCAGATGAAGAATTGATGGACATGTAATCGTGACAAATTATGACATCTCCACGGGCATCAGAAAGTGACCCTTCTGCTCTAGGTGCTGTCCATTTAATATCAAATCTCCTACATCAGTATAAACGGTTTTTAAAGAGAAAGATAGAGAAATTTTTTCTTTGGAATATTATCACGATTAAAGACATGATACATAGAAAGGCACGGAAAGAAATCTTACGGTTTTAACAATGATCCAGAAACTTTTGTCTCTCCATTTAGATCCCCTAATTTAAGGGGCATTCTTTGAAGGTAACCAGGAATATACCGTTGCATAATCCTATCAAAACATAAATTGCCTGAAAAGTTTACATCCATAGCAGAGTCATCAACTTCTCCCTACAATTATAGGCCAAAAGGTGTCAGATAGATAAGATGATTAAAAGACTGATTAAATCAAATAAGTCTTCAGATAATTCATGGGATAAGGCCAAAGAAACAGGATATTGTAGAATTATAATATTTTCTGTGTCGATGCCACATTAAAAGATTATCACAAGTTACAATGTCTAGAGTACTTTTCTATAGGTAGATGTCTTCCAAAACAATGCTTTAAACATATTTAGCATTAAGACTCTTAGAGTATCAGAACTAAAATTACTGCATTGCACTTTGTAGTCAGAGCTATCTTCAATTTTCTAGATTAACTAATTATAAATTGCATGGAGCAGCAGACAAACTAATTGGCAACAAAATTCATTCAAAGGATTTCCTGACATATTAAAGCATCACCGTTATCGATAATTAGTTATTCACTCAAATATATACTGTCATCAATTCAAATAAACACCTCAGGACAAATCCAAGCATTTCCTGCTCCACGAATTTCACCACCATCAACCAGTGTAGCTCGGATCCCATACAGATCAGCAACCTGACATATGCATGCAAACAATGACATGCATTACAACCTGCAATCTAGTTTAGATTTGTCCTACGTAAAATTTATCCACAATATACTCACACAATTGTCCGTGTTAAAGGTAAAGTTTGCAGAAACATATGAGAGTGGGATATGGTCGATGGCTGCCACTGCACCTGCCTCTTTACTGCTCATCATCGCCTCATAAGCAGACGAGTAAGGGTTATTAGAAGATAGATGCATAAGTTTCCTTGAGACCAATGCACTCCCGACGAATACGGGAGCATCCAATGGGCCTTGGCAATTGAAAACAGCTGTAACGGATCCCGCCAACTGCAGGAAGTTATGGAGTTTAATTAGTATTCATATCAAGCAGCATATGACCAACCTCATGATATGCACCAGCATGGTCAGAGACGAGCGTGATGAGCTAGGAAAACTCATGAGAAATATCATAATCAAACACAGCATAATCTCAGTATCAGAATCAACCATACCGGAAATAACAACGGCTTCATCTTGAAGGTTTTCATCAATGCATTTACTTCCACCGATGGAACCTGAATGATCTCAAAAGTTCCCAAATCAAACTAAATAAGAGGGCAAACGAAAAAGGTTCCTTCTAACACAGACAAAGGAGCTTCAAAAACTTTACATTCTGCTTTTTATCTGATTCAATCTGTTTGATAAAAAAGAAGCAAACCACTGAATAAGCTCAGATTGGGAAAAGGCTTACAGCCAAAGGTAAAATTATCCAAATGAAAATTTTAAATCGAAAAATGAGCCGGTGTTCAAATGGATAACAATTTTTTAAGTGATTAAATCACGGATGAACCTGACACATAAGGTGATATTCTCCTTCCAGTGGATCAATACCAAAGTCTCCAGATGCTTCTAAAGGAACATCACCAAACCAGCCTCTTGCATTGTGCACAAAAATTCGCTGGGCACGAAAGAACAGACTAACAGACATATCCTGCATAAACCGTATCCTTAAATCATTCCACATGGCATAACCTCAGGTAAATGAGGGAAAATAAATAACCAAATCTAGGAACTGCCAGACCTGCAGACTTAAACAAAATGTGGGTTCACAATGATAGGAACATAGTACAACAGATACAATTATATGCAGACTTACAGAAAACCACGACGGGGCATCATTTACATGAAATGCTAACCCGGTCACATCTAGCTGCCCATGAAGATTCGGAAACGTTTCTCCTCGTGACATGCATATGTGAACCTGTGAACAAAAACCAATGTCAGTTTTTAGATTAACCACCTATCTATGACGATGAATCAATATATAGCCTCGACGATATACATTTAAAACTTTGATACATAAAAAATTACATAAACGGAACAATTTGATGTTTGTCATCACCGTCAAATTGTAGGAAAGTATCAAAAACTTTTTGCTTGCAACTGAAGTCTAAAACAAGAATGCAATCGAATCAGCAGCTAAATCGTTTAAATATTTGCATGCAGGAAAAAGCACAACAACAAAGGTATATAACAATGTATCTATATATATTATATATATATATATATATATATATAAATAAAGGAGTTATGATCACCAAAATCAATATACATTTAAATGCATAATAGGACTAACAGAAATGTAACTGTAGCAGAAACCAAGTTAGATAAGCACCTCACCACTAGCTCTTCCCTTTGACCAAGTAATTGGCAACTCTAAAATCCTCTCAAAAAGCTACACAAGAAAAGGAGGAGAATTATAATCTTTGCTATGCGAGGATAGCATCCTGCTAAGTGATTATAGAAACTATCAGTAAGAATTTTCCAAATGAACTTTACCGGAACAAAGAGATTTGAGATTTTCAAATTTGCATGCCATTTTTGCTCAATAATCTCAACAAAAACATCTGTTGACAACCACCCTCCATCTTCAGAGACAACATCTGATCTCCACATCTTACAGTTGCCACTGAGTTGCACATGAACACGTCCGTAGTGGTTTTGGAATTCTACATTTCCACTAGCAACTTCCATTTCTCTACAAAAAGAAGAGCAATTACAACTTACTTGGTGTAAGGCATCTGCATCATTTATAGTCACATAAAATAAAATCTCCACTTTTCTGCTGCACTCTCTATTCAACCTCTTTTAGATTCTAATAAGACTGTCCAAAGAAAAAAGACATAATTGAACAGGCGAGCTATTAACATAATAGAAAATGACATAAGACTTCAGAACGTTTTAACTTCTAATTAATAAGAATGGTCCAAGGTGTAAAGCAATTATGAAACGGATCAATCAATTTTGATCTGTATACAATCTAAATTTATAAGTAGATCAATACAACTAAACATAAATTGTACAATAGATCAGTATCTCTAATATGACACAGCCAAGCCTACCTTGGTTCATTATCACCATATGCGAGCAGCATCAATGAGCCACCTTTGAAATGAACGCCATCGAGAACAACAGGAATCATCTTCTCCAAGCCTGACGAAGTTTTATCATCAATCTCGTCAACAAGCTCTGTGGATATATCCTCAAATCTCTGACCAATCTCAGATTTCAGCCTCCAGAAAGGATTGAGAAGTAGATGAGACCATGCTTCAGTGAAGTTTCTAAAGGAAGAGGAAGAACCTGATTGAAAGCCAACGAGATGGTCATTATTCAAATTGTCATCTGAATTTGAAGTTTCTAAAGAGTCTTGGCCACCGCTACTGTCGTTTACAACATTCTCACCAGCTTCCTCACCATCAATTTGGGTGGTCTGGTTTCTGAAATCTATGTCCATCTCATTCTCAGAATGTACTTCTGCATTTCCTCTGGGGTAATAATCAGGATCATTCTCTTCCTCCAACATAGCCTTGTGCGTAGATGTATTTTCAGTCATTTCAAGTTTCCTTCCATCAAAATCATAATCGCCATTTGCATTTTTAAACTCATAATTTAAATCTCCTTCAGGACTGGTCACCGTAGACGAAGTGGTGGGATAATCTGTTCCGAGCTTTGAAGAAATTTCCACATTCTCCGAATCAGATCTCTCAGCAGAGTTATGTTTTTTCTGCGATTGTCCTTGAAAATATAAACAAGCTGCAGATGCACTGAGATCAAGAAGTCTCCTTTTGGATTCAAAGCCGACAGAAGATAGACCTTTTCCGTTGGCCTTCTTCTTGAATTTATGCCTTATAGGCCCAGGCATGATTCTGGACCAGAAATTAGTCTCTTGGGATGCAATTTTCGTGCCGAATGATTTCTCTAAATCAGCATGCTTGGAATCATACTCTGCACCAGCATCCATGCAATGATGGTCTCTCCACTGAAGTTTCTCGTCCATTGACAAAAATGGATCAGGAGCCCCAAACCTAGAAGGAGGAATAATATTTTCCTTCAAATGATTATCCTCACACACGCCACTATCATGCTGCCCAAAGATTTTGTAACCTTTTCGACAAGATTCTCTAGCGGCAGCATCTCTTTCTTTCTCCCATCGTAAGGCAGCTTCTTCTCTAGAGATTCTTCTAGTTTTTGTGCGATAATCAATCCCTTCTTCAGCAGACAAGTGCCTCTGGGGACTACCATCCGAGTAAGGTATTCCCAGCCAAGTGTAATTCTTCTTTTGCACAACCAATAAACTCGGATTAAACATAACAGCATCGATCACAATTTTTCCCCTTCTTAGGGTAGCAAAAGGACGAATTCTGAGCTTTATAGTGGGAACCTCGCCACAGGAGAACTCTTCGGAATGGGGACCAAAAGAGCATGACTCCAAAGTGATACTTAAGGGTGAAATCCGCCGAACCCTACCAAATTCAAGTTCTCGCTGAATATGATCACTTAATAATGTACAAATAGAAGGCAGCAGCTTAGCTTCAATATAACTTTTTGCTTTTGACTGCCCATACCATACCAGTAAACACACTCCAGAAAATACAGAGAAAAACACAGAGCACCTGAAAATAAATAGACCCTCCTCCCACACAGGAGTAGCAAACTTGACCAAAGTCTTGCCCCGAGTGATAGGTTCTTTCACAGCACTGATCATCCAACCGCTTCGCATTTCTAGCCTTTTCCATAGCAACTCAATATTCTTCCCACAAAAATGCATTAATTTATTTCCCTGGTTAATCCATTCATGCCTCTTAGCAGATTTACATGACTGAAAACTAGAACCTCTTCTTGAAGATTTTAGTTTCACTTCCTTTAGGTGTGCACAGTATATCTTACTCCTTCCAGAAACAGTGCAACTAAGAGGAAAACCAATGAAAGGGTTCTGAAGTTTCAAACTCATTGTTGCCAACTGACGTACTCAAGCTTGTACTGCAACTCATTTATTGGGGGACCAAGAGCGAGGAAGAGCCCTTAGTCCCCATGCCCACTAATAATCGGGAAATTTTTTACGTTCAAATCTAGCTAGGGGAAGAGCCAAAACCTGAAAAGCGTATCAGAAAATCTCCAGCAGCCTTGCACAGTAAAATTCGGCCTTCTTGAATGGCCACAATTGGAAGAGACGTCAGCGTCTTCAGAACAATCGAGCGGCAATCGCAATAACAGTTTCGCGAGGGTGAAGATGAAGAAGATTGCTTGAGGAATTCAATTTTGTTTGTTTTTAGCACATACCAAGGAAAAAAAAAAAAAAAAGAATCAAAAAAGGATATACTAAACAAAAACGAAACGAAAGAACCACTAGTCCATTTGTGGCCTAGCGGAGCCGAGTTTCTGTAATGGGCCCAATTCGGCCCAAATAGAAATAATGGATCACATAGGGCCCAATACCGAATGGCTGCTAAACGTAACTCAAAAAGGCTGCTCAGTCGAGCTGATCTTAGCTAGCTAGCTATCCTCAAAAAGCTGTAGAGGCTCAGCTCAATATTGCAAGACTTGGGAAAATTTTCCTTATTCATGTCGTTTGTCTCTATCTTTACCCTCTTTGCCTTACATCATGTTGGACCAAGGCAGGCTCGAATGACGTCACCTTGTCGTGCTTTTCATCAATGCAAAATACGCATTCATGTCTCTTTTTTGACATATATTCGCGGTGCCATGCCATCTAAAACAATCCTTTTTTCCTTATAGAACAGAGTGGTGTTATGTTATGGAGAGGAACAGAATCAACAATAAAGAAGCAATGCATTGGATATCGATTCTCTTGTTGTTTCTCACCGCGAAAGGTGTGGATTCGCAGAGGTATACGTGCTGGGGTGGATGCTACAACGAGTGCTTTCTGAGGAGCAGCAAGACCCAACCCGAGAAGTTGTCGTGTTATTACCAGTGCCTCACCGCTTGCATCCCTCGTACTAGTGACGATTTTTCCTACTATTGCCAGATCGGCTGTTCCCTTCAACGCTGCAACCAATTTAGTTCAGGTACTTTGGTTTATTTGCTTTGTTTTGAGGATTCCAAACTTACTTTTGTTTATTTCTTCCTTCTCAGATGGTGCTAAGATGGAGACATGCATTGGCAACTGCAAAATCCTGTGCAGTCCACAGAGAAACTGAAACTGATGCTATGGCTATGGCTACGATTAATAAAAGAATCTGCTCAATAAATCTGATACACTTATCTACTGTATGTTGTAAGAGTGATGTGATTCCCTTAAAATACAAAAATTCCCTGTAAAAATTACTCATGTTTGTTGAAACCAACCTCTTCAATAAAAATCCCAATCTAGACTCTAGGCATTTGCCCTCATACCGCATCAATCAAGAACTGGGAAAAAGCTTTCATTAGATGAAAAGATCCAGAAAAATTAGTGTCGGCCGCTATGGCTAATGCCAGAAGAAGAAACTACACAAACTTTTGTATACAACAAAACATGATCAGCTTAGTACAATGTCTGCTGCTAAGGAAGGCATGAAAATCATCCTAGGAGCAAGACCTTATTTCCATACAACAAGACAGCTGCTACCAAAACATCAAAGGAATGGAAAAAACAAAAATTATAATTCTGCAAACTGGAGATGTACCACATGTACCTTTGTATCTAAAATTGTATGGGACTGACTGACTGACTGACTACATGTACTGAGCCAACCACTGTTTGCACATATCAAGAACTGGAAGTGCATTAGCGTGCAGTGCCTGCATCGATTCATTGTAATGGTCTCAAAATGACATCACCACTTAAAAAAAAAAAAACTGAAATAGCTAACCTGATGCGCAACATACTGAACATCAGCTACACTTCCACTTCTGGAAGCTATTTGAAATGCACTTTTCAGACGACCACAGACAACGCAGGCTAGGACTTTCCTGCAAAAGGCAAAACAAGAGTATGCTGGAATTTAATTTTGATGATCAAGCAAGTGCTGCAAAGTCCTCTATAAGCTTGTCAATTCTCTTCCTTCATGGGTAAATACAATATATCGGACTAGAGCGAATCAATTCACACAATAATTGATAAGTACACATGATCAACAGCAAAGTTTGTTTGTCACTAGCGATTAGATTAACAGAAGAACATCTTAAAACGTTCATAATGAAGATTCAGTGTCAGCATCATGCCAAATTTACCTGTGGCTGCTAATCAGCATGTTGATGAGGCGATCGGGTCGTTCTTTGTGTTTGTTGGCATAAACATTAATTGCTGCTCCCAAGACCTGTAAATCAAGTTTAACTCATTAATTGACATCCGCATCAATCGTTATTGAAACTCACTTCAGAAATGCACCAAATCGCATTCCCCTGATAACTCAAAAACATTTTTGTCAATTTACAACCTAAAATACCACATATCCAAGAAACAGTTGGTCTGCTCCCCATGGTAATCAACCATTAGACAATACCTGATCCCAGTCATCGTCATCTATGGTTCCCTTAATGTTTCTGAAAAACTCCGTTAGTTGACCTCCCTTCTTCCTTTCAGCAAGAGATGCAGCGACACCAGCATATGTATCAACAGCTGGCATAAGATGGCAAAAGGGCATTGTAAATCTCCACGACCATGATATGCTGGATCTGTCATGGTGAGTGAAAAAAAGATACTTGACGAAGACAGAAAATTACCTGGAAGATTGAATTCGTATATTATTTGGAAAGCTAAGTCAAAATTTTTCTCGGCAAGAGTTTCCGCAATTTCGCATCTTCTCCTGCATTAATAAAGCAATTTAAGCTTCCATAACAGAATCAGCATCCAGCTAAAATGTAATATTTCATTCTATGAGGAGAGGGAATCAAGTAATAAAAAACGATAAACTTTAGCGGCAATAAAATATTCCAAAGCCCATTTCATGCAGTTAATGGATGATGGTGGAAAATATCATACCCTACCAAAGCAGACATTTTTCACTTTAAGGGAAGATATTAGCACTTAATAGCATGCATATATAGGAAGCTATAAGGATGAAGCAAATGAGAGATGATATTGCTGGGAGATGCCATTATTGGAGCACTCCTATACTGAATGGAGGAGCACTTTCAGATATAACCACATATACTGACTCCTCAGGGATTGATCTAAAACACCATAGTTTTATGTGGGTTGTTTCTGTTCATATGTCCAATAAAATTCGAATGTCTAGATAGATGCACATCAACTCTCAATCAAATTCAGAAACTCAAACTTCCCTCATCTAGATCATGTAAGGTGGCAACAGAAATCAGAAGTCAGAACTGACCATTTTCAACTTCGAGACAAAGCAATTGTTCTATCTTATATCGTTCTCATCATGGCCAGGACCAAGAAGTTTTGTTGGAGCTTAACAAGGTGAACAAAATGAGATTAGCACATACCTGAATGTTTCTGGATCGTTTGGATTGCCAAAGAGAGAGTGTTTCCATTGAGGCCCATCGGTGTCATTAAAGCTTTTCACAACATCCATCTGAATCAGACAATAGCTTAAACTTGTAAAGCAATTTATTTGTGATGATATTGCACAAAGATAAATAACAAAGCAAAAACCTAAAAATAATGTCTTGATACTTGATAGTGTAACATTTTCGTGCCTATTGATTTTAAAAGCAAACGACACGACACTTCAGTGAGAAATAGCCAGTATGTGACAAGAGAGAAACAAAGTTTGAAAGGCTCTGACAATTGCAACAACCAGAGCTCATCTTTCTGTGTGACAGAATTTGATTGAATAAAATGATATATTCGTTCCAAAGTCCAACGGCGAATATGCCAGCCACCTAATGGCTAAAAGGATTCTGGGTTCAGCTAAGTTGGGACTAGTTTCAAATGTTTTCCAACAATTGCCAGCGTAACAGAGATAGTATATTGGATAATATGGCGCTATTGCTGATTTACTGTTTATAGATTAATGAAATTTGCTTAAATCTGAGACCTACAGGAAGCTCTAAGCTATTCTGCCCTAATGACATTATCATTCCTGTTAAAAGTACAGTCCATCTCCAGCAGGCAGAGATATTTCACCTATACCTGTATGGCAATGCGAGCGGAAAATTTGACCAATCCTTCTTCAGTTAACTTCTCTGAAGCTGATTTTCCTCGGATACCTCTGGTTACAAGTTTTGTAGAGTCCAACACTTTAAATCTTGCTGATAATGCTTCGTCAAAGTGCATCTGCACAATAGGCATATTAATAAGATAAATGCTAAAGCTACTGAACTGCAAATATGCTGTACAGCTGGTCCTCAGAAGTTTGCCAACCGAAGAATTATAAAAGAATTATCCGGGCAAAGTGCATCGTTATTTGCCATGTCACATTCAGAGTCAAATGAATCTGATACAGAGGCACTATTTACATAAGATTAACTATACACTCTATAATAATTATTAAATGCATTAGTTTATCCGTAAACCTTAATTCGAGTTACAGATAAAAGCCTTGAACAGACCAGCTCTTCCTTTCCACATTTAACCAGAATTACCAGATGCAAATGCAAGAAACAATTACCTTAGCACGCTCCAAGTGCTTTACAGCATCCTCTTGAGATGGTGAGTTCATAAACAACTGAATACAGCACAGGCCGGAAGCTACATGGTCCTTCTTGATCACCTAAAGCATCAGTTATCTTCAGTGCAGTGATAGCTTAGTCAAATGAACGTCTGTTAGCTGTTACACATAATATCAAGGCAAACTAGGGGCCATCTCCAAACACACGCAGGGTCCATTGACATTGGCACTTTCTCATCTTGGGCAAGCAATGATTGTAGATTACATTATTTTTGAATTTAACATATTTTGATCCAGAAACGCAAGCTCTATATCATCTTTGTGAGAGAATTTTTATCTGAAACAAATCAAAACAAGAGAGTGACATATAATGAAGTGAGTACCAACCTGGAACTTGTACAGATAATTAAAATTCTTATGAGTTTCACAATAGAGACAAATGCGGGAAACTGCTGCTTTAGTGTGTTGAATCACTGAATCGTCATGTGCTGTTTCAATCCTAGATGATATCACTTCCTCCAAGACAGGCACAGCACCGTAGCCAACACACAAATCGCACAGATCATCAATTGTTCCGTAGTCAGATGCCAACGGATCGGGTCTTTGAGGGGAAGAATTTAACACAACTACACCCGAGGAAGATGGCTGAGGTTGAGTCGGAATGGAGTTTGGTGGAAAAAACAGCAAGCAAGCCTCCTTAAATCTTCCATGTCGAAACATAAACTCGAGCAAATGCTGGCGAGCGTACTGCAATATGAAACAGAAATATTTAATAATGTCAACAGTACATAAGACATGACTAAAATGAAGTTGTCCGATGAACAAAATTACAGATAAGCTAAAGAAATAAGAAAAGAATCAGAATATAAGGTTGGAAAGTAAATCAGATGAAAGCACGTCACAGAAGATTACAAACAACAAAGATTACATATTAAAAAAAAAGATGAAAATAACAGTTACATGGCTGGTAATTTTTAACATTACTATTTTGCTGCATAACAATACAAGAAAAAAAAAAGCTTCGGGAATGACAATGTAAGGATAATAATAATAAGATGGATAGTAAGGACAAGTAATGATTTACTGCATCTAGTAAGACCAATATAGTAATTTAAATCTGACTTATAGCGTAAGGAGATCTGATCAACGACGAGCACTTACTTCCTGTAAATAATTTACACATTCAAGGTATCTGGTATTGTCTAGGTTGCTGCGGGGACCATCGTCAACATCTGAGCCACGTGTAGAATTATCCTTATTGGCTTCTTGATACCTTCTTGATCTCTCAGAACGCGGGAATGTTGAGGGCATATACAGAACATTGAGATAAGAATCAGCCGAAAGTGGATCATCCAAGACTGCTGGTGCACTTTTAGCCAAATGTTCATACCTATGTCGAAAATGGACAAACACAGACCCGTTAATCATTTCACAGTTCACACAAAATAAACTTTCTAAACAAACTGACCAAGTGTCGCAAAGATAGCTTTTTACTAAACTTAATCAATCAAGCAGCAAGTTATAAGGTTAGACATCATCAAGCAAATAAAAGAGGTGAATCTGCATTGCAACTTGATACAATGAATAGTAAGTTATTCAGAGAATCAGCGCATTATGAAGCGACACATCCACAATGAAAATACAAACAAATATATAATGACATGAGCAAGATCTATAAGCCTCATGGAGCTTATATTATGGAATGGAATCAATTTCTAATGAAAGAGCAGCAAATAAAAAAGAAGTTCAATAAGCATGCAAAAAGAGGCTTGTTTGGTTATTCATTTTTTCTTCCATCAGAATTCTCTCCAAACAAGCAAAAACTTTTATTCCATTAAACGTAGCATACTTGTATACATAAAAAAATTCTTTATCCTTCATCACAATTCAGTCTCCTTTCTCACCGGGGATAATTTTATATAACAATTTTTGTAACTAGGGAAAGAAAATGCAGAAATGGAATATATTTTCTAAGGTTCACCTGGTTATTTAGATGCAGCATATCTGCAATTTAATTACGTTGTTGAATGACCACTCCACCAAAAAACTTAAGCTTGAAGGGAGTGTATTATATTTTAATCTTATATACTTTATTTCCAGCACACCCCCTCACGTCTAGGTTGATTTCTTTCTTATCTAGCCTTAGACATGTAATTTTCTTAAATGAGTTGTCGTGAGGATTCGTACCCATGACCTCTCTTGGTCTGAGCTCTGATATCATGTTGAATGACTACTTCATCGAAAAGCTTAAGCTTGTAGGTGGAGTGGTCATTCAACATACATAATGATACAAAAATCACATCTAACTCTTTTTCATACCAAAGATTCCAAATGGCAAAGAATAGAAGAAATCAGTAGCGTATCAATTCCGGTTTCAGAAGTGCATGCTTACATGGATCGAACTGATGCAATATCCACAGGGGGACCACCTTCAATAGTATTAATGATATCCAGGATCACAGGAATAGCATCACCCTTGTGTAACTGAAGAGCTTGCCTGCAGATAACATCAAATTTTTTACACCCCAAAGATCATATCAAGAAAATGAAGTATCCTTGTACATATTTTTTTAAAACCTCCAGCATGCATAAGCACCTACTTGAATTTTACCCTTGCTTGAGCATAATGCTCCATCCGAAGGAGGGCATGTCCCCACGAGTTCCAAACAGGAAAAACCTCAATCTGTAAATAAAAATAAAACTCAATACTCAAATAATTGTTGGGAATTATGAAACAGAAATGGTCATCTAGCTGCGTACCTTACACTTCTTGGAAGTATAGACAGCCATGCTATATCTCTCCTCTTGGATCAGTCTGTCTCGAAGATGTTCGGATGACTCTCTATCAGCAATATCATCAAGTGATGCAGAAATGCCAGATCCCAGAAGACTTTGAAGCAATTCAGCGCGTCCTAACCACAGATCGACCTGGGATATAGCATCAGATAGTTCATCAGTTGACTGGCTACCCATGCTGGAGCTGCCAGCATCAGAGGATGTATCGTCCACATCCCGCCCTCTTTCAGAATTACTAGACAAATCACTAGCCCCAGAAAATTTTCTTAACTGCTGTTTAGCAAAAAGTAGTCCCTGAAAGATACAAAACAGAGAAACATAAGAAGCAATCTACTGAAGCATACAGCAAAGTTTCAAATGATTCTCCGAACAGATACCTGCACAAATGCTTCAGTTGCATGGTACACTCTGCCAATGGTTTCCATAGATGCATCTTCTGGAAGTTGCCGAGAGCTCACCACATTTTTCATCTGATTCATGCAAAGATCTAGAGCACCTTTCCCGGAAACACTTTCATCCGAGCATAGTGAAAGTAAAGCCTTCACAAAAACATAATAGAGACAACGATCACTCACAAGGCAAAGGCAAATGACTGATAGCAGGTGGAAGCACAATTAAGCTAAGACAAATATTTAAGATACGTTATAAGATTCAGCCCTGTGCGGAAAAAAGTCTAACGATATAATACTAAAATACAATTAGAGTTACGTGCCAAACGTCATCCAAATAGGATTCAGATTTTATACTGAGACAAGACAATACAGTGAAAAATAAATCTGAAAGCCGGTAGCCCCATTGATAAGGGTGGGACCAGCTAACTGTTTTCAAACTACATTCACTAATTGGCCAGCGCCAGCGTCGCCCCTCACCGATGCACCAGAGGTGCACCTTCTCGGAACCTTACACCAAAATTAGGCCTGCCGAGGCTAAACTTGCAGTGGCACGGGGCACATGCATCATCAAACGCATGTTCAGCAAATTTGCTCGCACTTCAAGGTATGAAGAGGGAATATGCTGCCACTTCACCTTGCTTATCGCCTAGGCACATCTCAAATAACACTGCCCACACAAGTTTCACTCTGATAGAAGCACTCTAAACAAATTAAGATACTTCAAACACATTGCGAAAGGAACACCTTGGCTTCAGATCAATCAACTTCCACAAAATCCTCAAACAGGTAGCTATATTCTATACTCAAAATAACATGTATTGAATAAACCATCATTTAGCATATAGCAAGTTTCTAGATAATGCTAACCTTGAAAAGAGTGATATCAGGGGCACTTTCATATCGATGAGAAGCACGGACAACTTCATCCTTTCCAGGATCACCTGTAAGCATCCACTCAGCTGCAATAGAAGCAGAGGGATGCCTTTCTTGCCTGTCAGAAGTGAAGACTGAAACACGGTCTTCTTGAATGCCAGTCATTGCCTCAAAATCAACTTTTTCAGACTGAGTTAGGCCGGAACTTTTCCTTTTCCTTTGACTATCTTTTGGTGCACCTTTGTCTCCCACGTTACGAGGGGTCCAAGAAAATGCCCTACGAGCCTCTTTTTGCAAATGACTTAGGCTGCTGGTTAAAGATGATCTAGTTGGAGTGCTCGGCTTCATTCTCTGCTTCGGTCGTGGACCCATAAGAGAAATTCTGGAATCCCTAGGAGGGGTAGTCATGTCTACAGCAATAGCTTTGGCAGCATATGCAAGAATCATACCATTGTCTCTCAATGACGGGAACTCTTTAAGAATCTGCAAGAAAGTTACTACACTTGATGACTCACACTGCCAAGTTCACAAAATACGACGCAGAACATGCTAGTACTGTACCAGAGAAGCGGATCGAAGTTGCTTCCTCATCAGCAGAACTTCTAGAATCAACTGAGGGTGCTCGTGTAGTGATGAACATCTTTGTTGCCACGGTAATGGCAAGGAAGCTAACACACGAAGACCTAAAGCCCATGAGTTCAACCGGGACACTTCAATCTCAGACAGATTGCCATCTCTCCTCGTCAGGAAGAAGTGCACCTGATTGGAAGCATACAAGAATTTTCTACTGTCAAAACACAAATATTTATGCATCAACTTGGCAGTTCATAAATAAAGGTGGAACTCCACAGTCATACAAGAAGCTGCTTGGATCGAAGACTGGGCAAGAGCTGCATTGCACTTATTGCAACTGGCAAAGCATCATTAGAGTCGCGAAGAGAAGAAAGAAATCGTGAAGCTTCAGCAGGACCTCCACCATTTAAAGGGTCTGCATTTAGAAGCTTGACGAGTTGACGCCCCTGGAGTTCTCTGCGCAGATCAATAGAAAGCCCAGCACTTTCAGCCACTTGTAGGGCAGCCGACACAGCTCCTTTTTCTGCCAATCTAAGTGCAAGACCCTCGGGATCTTCCTTACAATCTGCCTCAACCTGATTAGGAAAAAAAAAATTTTGGACATTGTCAATCTTGATTAAGAATTATGACAATTTCATAGAAGAAGAAAATTAGTTTGTTGGTAAGTTCATCATGATTTGGATAAGTTAGCAGTCAATATTTACCTCCTGCCAGCTACTATAGCGATCATCTGCACATAAAATGTGTTTGTATCTATGAAGATCTTGTCTTCTTTGAACAACCTATTCCAAACAACGTAAAGAACCCAAAGGACAAGTCATATGATTGCATCCAAAGCATCAATTTGTGCAGGAAAGTTCTCCCAGCTAAGGAAACAGTTCAGGTTAAACCTCAATTTTCAGTGGATCATCGTCAGACAGGTGACAGGTGCACATTGCCAGAACATCCAAAGCATGTTCTAACTCCCATCTGTGCAAATATCTGCAATACAATATACAAATATTGAACACAATTGCACATCGAAGACTATAGCCAATAAGGGAGATGTTACTAGTGTTGATTCAAACAACAAAATTATCATTTAGCAGAAAGCGGAAACAAAGGGGTCAACTTAACAAGGGAAACTGTCAAGAATTCACATTTGAATGTCAAGAAAACTATACAAGCTCTGGTCAACTATACTTAATACAACAACAAATTAATAATAAAATGGAGCTTAACAGACCCGAGGGCAAGTTTGGAAGCTATCTGCTTATCCTTCATGCGCAGACAGTATTGCCAACTATTGCTCCAGATACGATGATTAGAGCCACCTTGAGGCTGTTCGAAGAAAGTATCATCATCATCATCATTTATAACAAGCATTTGAAGCAACCGGTCTGAGGCCCCCTTATGCAGAAAGCGATCTGAAAGGGCTAGAGCATCCTGCAAGTTTCCTTCATCTATCGATCTATTACAATAAAAATTTATTCACTCTGTCAAGAAAGCAAAACGAAAAAAAAGGTCCAACATATAGCAGTTGAGCTTTGATGCCAAAGTGCAAGAGAAGATATAAGTATTAGATATATTACCTCTCAACAGCTTTTTCATAGGGACCTTCATTCTCCCAGTCAAATGAAAGGAAAACAGTATCATCGTTTTCGGAAGTTTCGGCATTTGGCGCCTTGTGCCAAGCATCAGAACCCGCATTGCCTTTACCCTTGGGCTGCTCTAATTGGACGTTACTCCCAGAAATTACATCAGCCTCTGATTCACTGTCACTATCATTCTCACGATATCGCTTTACACAAGATTTTATTTCTCGATCATCCTTCACGTCTGTCCTGGCTGCGAATTCAGAAACTCGATGGAGATTGGTTTGCATTTGGATCCATCTATTTAAAGTTGGGAACCTGCTCATAGAAATGAACATAATAACAATGTTACTATAGATTTAAAAAACTTGTACTCTCACCTTTTATTAAGATATGCGCTAACCTGTCTGATTGATCAAGAGAAAATTCATCGAAAGCCCGATCATGATCGGGTTTTGTTAATAACCCATCATTCAAGGAACTGGAGATTGCTCGATCACGGCCATGGTACAACATAGAACTTCCAAACACACAGGCCAGAGTGGCCCTGACAGCAGACAAATTGACGAGATGCTTTACTACGTCCAATTTCAGCGGGAACAATGGCACTCCAGGTATCGCCGATGAGGGAGCGTAGAACTTAGGTTTGACTTCCCGAGAGGAGGGTGATTGAACTTTGCTTCCATTGTCGCCCTTAGGAAGACTTGGAATCACGGGGATGCAAGCCCAACCATGCCCAGATCTTGGAGGGTAAACTGGAGGAACACAGGCCGATATTACCTCGTGTACAAAGTCCAGATTCATTATCTCGGCTACCTTTGCAGCAGCATCAGTACTGCCTCGCTCAAATACCAAACGAATCAAAAGCTGCATCAAAAACTTATATAAGCCAGTTTTCAAATTGTTTGCACAGTATAAACAACTCTTTAGACCAACGGCCTAATATAGCAATGTTATTAATGCTTCAAGATGTATTATCCCTAAAATATTAACTATCACACATTTGGAGGACCCGGTATTTCAAAACGAACATTAGCTTGCATCAATAGTAAAAAAATCCACATGGTAAAGGATAAAGAGAATGAAGAAAGTTTACATCTTTAGGCCATTCGTAAATAAGTGAAAAATAGTTGAAGTCATGAGTTGTATCAGTCCCATCAACAATGTCGCCAATTGCAGCAATATGTAGAATGAATTGGGAAAGGAATGTTGGGATCTTAGGGTTAAAAGGACCCAACAGCCTTCTCTCCGAATCTTTGACATCATAACTTGCAAAATTCAAATCATTTTCACCGGTTTCAGGAGTCACAACAGACTGCTTTGATGCTCTCAACCCAAGACCAAGGAGAACATTCTTTTCAAGGCCTGGAAGCCCTTTCCCATCAGAATGTGAACCGCCCTCAACACCAGCACGATCCCTTTCCGCTTCTTCATCAGCAATAGCTCTGGCTAAATTGTGAAGCTTACCTGAAGATTAAAAACGATAATAAGCACTAGAAGTGCCCCATTAATGGATCTACATTACCCAACTAATTTAAGTTACCAAAAGCCAGTATGCAGCAAATTTAGGGAAACAAGCATATTACCACTAAGGAACTGCTGTTTGACCTTTTGAGCATCTTCAATCATTTGATGCAGCATAACAAGTGCTCGATCCCTGTTTCCTTGTCCACGGAGATCTTTCGACAAGTAATGGATCATTTCGCCAGAGAAAAATAACTGAAGGGCTGGGGGTTTGTCCTAAGGAGGTATTACTTGGAGATTTAGTTTATTGCAATGGATTACATGAGGCAATAGTAAATTTGGAGATGTTTAAGAATTTGGAAATATTTAAAGTGCTTGAATTAAACATCTGGTATGTGCAGTTACGAGTAGGTGAGAATCCTAATTAGCCGAAAATATTTGTAATGTTTTTTCTGAACCGTGATCAATATACTAGAGAAAAGTGACCGTCAACCAAACAAGCCAAAACTGAAACACCAAAAGAAGTGGTGCTGGCCATACAACAGGCAACTACATCCAAGCAAGATGCATCCCATGTATGATATCTGATAAAAGGGGAATACATCTGATCCGACAGAAGCAGAAACGTCCACCAAAAACTTCATTTACTACATAACATTAACTCTATCCGCCTCTTAAAATTTTCCTCACAGGGATTTTCACATTTACTCATCAGATCATTTCACAAAAATGCATATATGACTTCTTCCATGGATATAGAAGATGCAGATGAAGGACTTTTAGGTCATTAATTCTATCTTCGACCCTTAGCTTTCCAAATTATAATCATTCGAAGGATGATCTTCAACCACAGACATGTTGCAGTAAGCATGTTCACTAAGTTTGTCGAATACAGGTAACTTGCAGATGCCAGAAGTTAAAATATTATGCCACCAAGCCTTTGGAATTATATTTTGTCCTCTTAAGGTTTTATACCTGGTAGGCTTTCACGAGATCAGCATGTGAATTCTTAAAGCATAGGCTACCAAAATCAGCCAACATGTAAGAAAATTTCATGGATTTCTTAAATATATGCGAATAATATGAAAATCTTAAACGAAGCAACGAATCAAAGAAAGAAACAAAAAAAAAAAAGAAAATAAACGAGTACTGCACTTCAAGACTCGTATTACCTGTTCCAACAACTCAGACAGACGCCTGAGAACACGCTTTACAACAGAGATTATTGCCATTTCACGAATTTTATCCCAATAGGCTGATCCAGCCTTTGGAACAGTGCCAGGGTAGATCTCGGACAGCATGATTTGTGCCTACATTTAGAAAGTGATGACTGAGTCAAGCTTTAGCGGTGGACAAAGAATACATATAATGATGCGCTAGCAAGGTTGGGCTTCTTCACTTGATTCAGCAGCTTCATAGACAGATTAGGCACTTTTGAACAAGCAGCAGCAACATCCACACACAGAAGAATCTGTAGCGGAAACAGATGTAAATCTATAACGACCATTCAAAACGATAAGAATAATTTTCTACATTTTAAATCCTGTGAGGCTTTCTGAGAGCACCTACCGCAGGCAAAGGACCCAACTGTGAGCGCAAGGACATAAAATCCAGTTCCTGGACAGAACTGCCATCAGCAGCACGAGATACCGCCTCCTCCACCTAAAACTCAAACAAAACCAGGCATCAGACTTAGTTCTCTTACAATTTGTACTTAAATCTTCCTCCTCCGTCTTTATTTTTCGAACTCTAGAACATTTTTGCTCGTTTCCTTGAAATTATATATCAGGTAGTTCTTAAATGAAGAAAAATGCAATAGCCATTTTTAATAGGGAGGTTTAAACAAGCGGTACGGAGGTCAATGATTGTATTATTAATAGACGAGCAATTTCTGGCCGTCACCAGCCACGATCTCTCTACAAGCAATGGTAACAAAACAGAAGATTTTACTAGATCACAGGGACAACTCTATCAGAAAATCTCAATCCAATTTCGGAGCACATTTATATTATCTAGACTTTGGCAAAAATCACTAAAGATACGATTTGCTTGCTAGGAATTGAGTGTTAGGACATTATCAAAACAGAAAGTATAAAAATGACTTGAAATCTTACAGTAGCTTTTCTGAAAGCTCCATCAACCCATTCAGCTAATTTTAACGTGGCTTTATCTTCAGGAGTTAAGGAAAAACGAGAGATGGCTTCCTCCCCAACGTCATATTTTGCCCTCTGCATGCAACTTCAATACCAGCAAGTATAAAAAAATTGTTTTAGAAATCAATTAAGTGTAGCACAATGGAACTGAAATACAATAACAATTCACTCACAGATCAAGCAGCTTTGAGGGGGCTGCACGAAGCACTGTTAAAGCCTCCTTCCACTTCCACTGACGCTCGGACAATGGAAGGAGCCGTTGTAAAACTGAAAGGCGCCATTCCCAGTCTTCAACAAAACGTTTGACTTTCATTAATCTCCATTCTAACGCCTGTATGCTTCCGGTGTATATATGACCATCCAAGGATTTATCCAGGTCAACTGTTGATAATGGAAGTTGCCGCTGCAAAATATCAAGTATGTGACGAGTAAAGGCGACAATCATCTCATTTCCCTCTTCATGAGTTTCAGAATCGGCTTGTCCTGGTTCGTTAATATTGAGTGATTCGGAGGAACTTCTCATTAGATCATACGATGCAGAATCAAGATGGAGATTGTCCATATGTAAGAGCGATATAATTATATTCACCATGTATATCTGCAAAATTATGAACCACGGGTAAGCTATGCAGGACAAACAAAGAAGCAATAGCATGAACTGCAATAGCATGAACTGTTTGTCTGAAGTATGTTGCAATTGCTTTATGTAGAATAAACAACAATAGAATTATGAGAAGCTACTAAGTCACATTATACATATAGACGAAAATAGAAGTTTTGTTTCAAGCTCTCGTCAACAGTAGATAAACTTCATGAGGGTAAACTAAATTTTCAATTAACATCTTGTTCAATGTCATATATTCCAATATTAGCCATGGATGGTGAGCTTCAGCCCAGTTTTTCTTACTGCTTTGTAAAGTTCCTTACAGTTTGCATTAGACCCCATAAACATAACAGCCTTCTACTGATTGCCTTTTCAACTAAAATTTCGAGAAACTCCTTCAGACCCTATTACCCTTTGTAGGAATCTTTTTTTTCTTTTTCTATCCTATGCATCTCCCCTACTTGAGATCAGTTGGTAGAAGATAGATAAGTCTTCATCTATGAACTTCAAAAGAGACTTAAGGAAATAAATGTGCTTTAATATAACAAAAAGCATAAATTGAATACTAGACAATTGCATATATGCACATTTCAAAGCTTTTAGTTCAAGAAATGCGATTTTACCAACAAAAAGGAAAGAAGTCAACTTAAATCAAAGTAAGTAACTTAAATCAAAGTAAGATTAACTCGAAAGGAACGGCCAATTATAGGCAAGCATTAGAGCTATTAAAAGCAAGGTTCACATTTCCACTTTGTGACAGAAACTCATTACATCCTTCCACTTGGACGGAAAGGACAAGGCAGAGACACATTATGCCATATAAAAAGGTGATCATTCATTACTTAAAAAAGCTTACTTACAAATCACCTGCAAGAAATTCCTTTAAACCATCTATTTTCTTTATTAGTTACAGCCATCCCATAGATATCAGGTTGCTTAGGACATTTAGTGCATGATTGATGAAATAAATCAAAAAGTTGAAAGTCTGCAAAAGCTTACAGAACCTTGCGGGGAATATCAGTAATTGCGTCCAAATGATTCTTCAGTCCTTTCAAATATGATTGAGCCATTTGCTGATCTAATTTTTCACCAGAAGTACTTTTTTCCATAGCTCCAAGTGCGAGAAGAGCATACCCTAGGGCGTATCGCATATGCATAAGCTCAATATCCTGCATCCTGACAATAGAAATGCAAAAAAAAAAAAAAAAAAAAAATAGTGATGCAGAAATATAAGGACGTATGAATGAAATGGAAGTTAAGTAGTGCACACGTCAACTCATGAGCATATATTATTTTGCAGATGAAAGATACTGAAATTATCGGATCACAGGAATTCAACAAACAACTTTTAAGACCGGCCAGATGGTTCTAGAAGAAGTTTCCCACTGGAAAACAAGTGAAACAATATCGCCTAGTTCATAGACAAACTTCCTTCATAAAGTTCCTATATAAAATGGACTAGGTATAACCTCTTCCAAGCTGCAGAAGTTGAAGTAACAGGCTGCATGCTCAGCATTTCAACGGCGTCTTGAAACTTTATGTTGGGAACTAAGTCAAATATCACCTGAAAATAACATATGTAAACGGGGAAGAGTCTGAGAGAGTAGAGAGGATAAGAAAGGCGCACAACAGAAGCACTGTATGATTAACCCATTCACAAGTAATCCAAAGACGACCAACTCCAGAAATATGATTGGCGCCCATATGTGTACTTTGCCTACTTCTGCTTTGTATGAATATGGGCCAGGCCTTACCCGAAGAGGACTCTGGATAGATAACCTCTCAAGTGCAAAATTTTCCACAAATGGATCCAACTGAGTATCTTCAATTACAGAACCTCTTAATGCTTTTCCGGACAACAGTATGGAGGATTTACGACTCCATGGCCGACCAGTGTTTACACAGGCAATGAAAGAAGCAATGTCAAGCTTGTAGCACAATGTATCACAAAGGTGTTCTATGCAGGACATCTGTCAAAAACGAAAATTGTGCAAAAACTTATATCACAGGTGCAAGTGTCTAAACAGATACTTCAGTAGCTAGAATAAGTATAGAAATATGGAATTACCTCATCTAACTCGTTATAAGTCAAAGACTCTTCCAACTGAACAGCTTGAGATTTACTTGTCCATAAGGACTGCATCAACTTCTTTTTAGCTTTAGTTTTTTCTGCCAAAAGATCCCATCCTAGTGCAGCAACAAGAGGTTGTAGACGGGGAAACAGCATCAGAACCTAACGTGCATTGATATAAGACACCCGCATATAAGCAACAGAGGATGGGACAACTAAATTCAAAATTCAAACCACCATGATGTCCAAAATAAGATGACTTCCTTAAGGGTAACAGGCAATTGATAAGTAAACTGTCTGCACAAAGATTCATTTTCCCTATCAAACCACATGATCTACAATTTTATTTACATGAACATGCTTGTGTAGTTAAAGGCTCTAAACTTGGTTTACCTAGAGTGAACTACATACAAGCTAAAAAATGCCTTCTATTTCAAATAAAATATCAATGGATCAAAAGAAGGGTTAAACTTATAAGGCTCTAAAATGGTGTAATTGCCAACGAGATTTTTTACAAAATATGATCATTGATGATCTTATAACAGACTTATCAACAATCAAAACACCACTAGGACCTGGCGAGCTTCTTCAATCTGCTCTTTTTGCACAAGATACAATGCAGTATCCACAACGACTTCCATCACGTGCAAACCACGGACCCGAGAATAATGATACAAATCTCTCATGCAAATATCAGTAGCCATTTTCAGAGACGATGGTCCATCATTTGAAATTGTTTCAGGTCCCAAATGTGTAATGAACTTCTGAAGGCACCTAAGAGGGAAAGGAGTCTGGTTGTTTTCACGGGCATTGTCCTCTTCGATCTCTTTAGACAATATATCATCATGGATAAGCTGCAAGATCATCATAAATTTAACAATATATTTAATTTAACATTAAACACACAAGTCATAATTTATTTAAAAAATGATAAAAAAAAATCTGATCTACTTGATTTATATGAATCAGACTTAAAAGCATCACAAATGAATCTTCACGCACAATAATAGAATCTCAAGCAACATCAACTGTTTCTTCACCAAAATTATGCAAGCATCTTCCTCATTGCTCATTAAATTTTTGTTCCTTTTCTACTATACCTCCTTCCAACCGCATTTCAATTATAAATGGAAAAAAACATGGAGATTCACATTTATAGTCTTTTCAGAGAAGATTCTTCAATGGAAGTATTCACATACATTCACCTCACATCAGGCATAAACAACAGGAAACTCCCAAAATAGACGTTCATTCAATTCAACAACATGATAGCAGCAATAAAGCAGGAACCATCGAGGCAACCTGCAGTAGCCGAACAAGACGACTGCAACGAGACGACAACGCTTCTTCATATATTGATAGTAATTTATTTCGAACAGTAACTGATATTTCTCCGTAGTCATGATGTCCTGACAACACCATCTTCAGGAGGTCTTGCAGAACCATTCTAAGGAAAGATAAGAAAGCATAAGTGAAAAGGCTGTTTTACATTATTCAGAATTTTTTGGCAATCTTAGGCATCACTGAGCCAGAAGCAATAATAACAATTGTTGGCTTTTTCACATATCAAGTCAGAAAAACCTACTATCTCAGCGCACTAGAAAAAAGAAGAAACATGGGAAGATAGTCAATATACAAGCAAATAAAAGAGCAACAATACCGATACTCAGCCTCTTCAATGTCACGGTCCAAATTTAGAAACCTAACATGGGAAGCCGCACTGTCCACATCACCATCCTCCAAACACCGCCTAATTGCATCCAAATGAGACAGTTGGACGCACCTCTTCAGCAATCCAAGCACCCTCTCCTCTTCTTCTTCCACCTCCCGACGCCACACCTCTTTCGGCAATGCAATCACCCAACTGCCCAACTCCTTTTTCTCCGTGCAACCTCCTAATTGCTCTTCGATGTTCACACACAACGCTTCAAAAACATCAGAACTAACCAAAATAGCATCGCTCAACTTCATTAGTTCCCCTTCATTCAACCCCACAAAGCCCCTTCCTTCAAAGCCATCATCCAAGTCAATCAAATTCGGCCTCAATCGACTTAATCCCAAATCCTCAATCATCCCCAAAACCTTCAACACCTCATCGGATTCAAAACCCTCTCGTTCCAGAACCCTAATCCTAACCGTATCAACATACAACAAAAACTCCGCTCTCAATCTCAGCATGTCCCCATCGAAAGACCACAAATTCACGGTGGGTTCCGCAAATTCAATCAATTCAAGCGCGCACATGAAGGTCAGAACGTTGGGATTAGGGCACGAATGGGACCAAGCGATCCCCTCGGTCTGGCTCAGTCTACCGCCCCGGGAAACAACTGTCTGTAAAATAGTTCGCGCGAGGTCATGATCCCGCGCACGGAGGCTGCGGAGAGTTGCTCGAAACGGTTCGAATTGGCCGAGCAACAAGTGGTTTGCGGTGACCTTCGATAGCAGCAGCTGCACATCTTTGTCTCGGTCTCTAGTTTCTTCCATGTTCGGACTCGGAATTTGATTTTCTGGGTGATGGTGTGCATGAGTTAAGTTGAAAGTTCAAAGAGAATTGAGAGTAAATGATAAAACAGTCAGTCGAATGGTTAATTAATTCTGTTTTAGTTGTGAGTCAAGACGGTGTCGTTTAGGTCTGAGACGATTCGTTTCTTGCATAGAGATTAGTTACTGTTACAACAACAAACACTTGGCAGGCAAAGGATGAAATATAGGACGATCGAACATTAAAGTGAACAGAAAATTGTGGGTCAATATCAGCTCAAAAACAATGTGGTGCAAGCCTCATTTTGCAGTGTTTTGAAGTATATAATTGGACATAAAAATCAAATTCCATGATTAAAAAACAAAAATACAATCGTGCAAAGATTCACATGAAATCTTCTTCGAGTTCCTGAAGGCTCTTGCTGGTCGCAGCAATGTCCTTGTTAGATGTCATTTTTTCAGCTACCATTAGATGTTTATAGCTCCTAAGCTCGGCTTGTTTCTCTTTTTCGAGTCTTTCCAAATCTTCGCGTCTTTTCTGTAATTCATTTAAGCATGATAATGATCCATCAATTGGTTAACAACATTTCTGGCGGACAAACTTGAAAAATTTACATGTGGCTCTTCACAATGTTGTCAATGGCTTATTCACTTCTATATGCTAATGCCCATAAAACATGACTTACTTTTTCCCTCAGCTGTTGTTTTCTCTCTGCCCTTTCAGCTGCATTAACTGCCTCTCGTTCGGCTACAAGGGTAAGAACACAGATTAATAAGCATACCAGACAGGCACGGGCAGATAAAGAGAACCAAATGTATAGAAGTCATGAAGCTCAAAAGAACAAATGAGGAGGGATCGTTCACCTTTTAAATCTGGCGTTCTTTCAACCTTTGTCCTGTTCAGCCGGTTAACTATCTCATTCATTCGCTTTTCCACTCTTACAGTTCGAACCTAAGCAAGAAATGCGGACAAAATCAACTCCATTTTTAAGATAAATGGAATAGGGAGTTCAAGTTTCTAGAAATCGGTCACCACAAAGTAATAAACAGATATTGCAGCTCACCACTTTTGTATTGTGGAAACCAACTTGCCCGACATCCATGGAAGCAGTCTTCTTCAAATTTGACCAGGGAGTGTATACGATATCAACGTTGTTCACTTTGTTTCCTGCAAGGTTAACTAGGGGATTGAGTACCTAATCCGACTGAAAGGGCGCTTCTAGATAAATGATAAAAAGTCTTAACTAACTAGCCTTGAATAGAATTCGCTTTAACTAGCTGAGCACAATCTTCCAAGACACCTTCGGGTATGTCATCAATGGTCTGACCCTTCTGCAATCTCAGATAGACATGGGCGGAGGACATCTTATCCACATGGAACCTGCCAAAAACCATATCATCTAGAAAATTGTAACGAGACAAAGATCAAACGCATAAAAACACATAGACAAAGACGAACCCTTAGCGCTTAACCCGACCCGACAGAATGCATTGCTCCGTATAACAAAAAGAAATTCACCTACTATGATACCAAGAAACCTGAAAGTCTAGAATTTTCATCCTCAAAAGTAATTAAGTTCAGTAAGGAAGGGAAACACAACAGACTTAAAACACCCATCAACAAACATAAGGCAGAGGCGTCACGGGTTAAGGCCCTGCCGATCCTAATAACCAATAGAGCTGTCGACCCTCAGAATGGGTAGGGTAGGGTAGGGTACAATAAGGAAAGGGCGGGTCGGGCTGAATGGGGCATGGCTACCCTATACAGTACAGCCCGAGCAAAATTCATGAATCAGTCAAATTATCAATAAGGAAGAACAAGTACCAAACATCTTCTGGGAAGCCATATTTAATTAGCTCCTCGTTCTCGTACTTGTCGAGGCCCATGAATATGGTGTAGTCTCCTGCCTCGGGCCGTGCCTTGAAGTAGAACACCATCTTATCTAATTCTTCTTAATCTATGAGTTAAAATCCGTGACTTGGATTTTGTGGGAGGTGAGGAGGAAGGAAGGAAGGATGAACGCGAACGATGGACGACGACGACGACGACGACCTGAATAGGATTTTTGTCATTTATTCGAAGCTTCTCCTTCCATCTGTTTTCCTTACTCTATTTTGTCGGTATTTTTTTAACTAAAACTTGCGGATCTAATAATTGGGTTTGGGCCTCAGCCCATATCTACAATGGGCCAATCTCGCTATTCATGCCGTAAAAAGCGAAAGACCTTGTAGCGATTTCCTCAACACTTTTACACAGTGATGATGCAGCTTATTCAGCTCATCATGGAGATTCATTCTCTTCTCCAGCCTATCAAATTCTTGCGCAATATGGTCATTGCTTTATCGCCTCTCTTCGTCTAAATATGCGTGCTTATTATGACTGTTTGGGTGATTATGGCGGTGGTTGGTGGCTGGCATTGCATTGCAGTGTTGATCATAATAATGCCCATCATCCATTGACTTCCACTTAGCTGTTGTAATAAATGTTGGTTCTTGTATAGATCGTCTGGTCGGTGGCTGCAAAACTTTGAACAATTTGTTAGCTTGAAGTCGAGGCACGTACTGCGTACGTTGTCCGTAAGACGTTATTGCCCCGTATTTCAGTGCTTCGGGTTTTCGCAATCCGTCCCGAAGATACAACGACTTCGGAATTTTGATCGATGCACGATGAACCAAAATTATCAGCGAATCTTAATCGAGACTCGGGAATTTCTTGCTATTTTTGACTCTGGGACTTGAATGCTCTATCTTTCTAATGCAGGGAGTGAATTGAATATTTTTTCCAATGCTTCTGGGGGCTATTTATAGGTTTTCAAATGACCTGGGGCGAATCTGAAAGAGTTGCAACTTCTGGGCAGGGGCTGATTTGTGAATAGTCACAACAGTTGACCATTTGATCAGATTTAATCTGAGCCGTCAGATCTGGATCCAACGATCCAGATCGCACCCCATCTGATGCGACCCATTGGACCGAACCGCGGGTTTTGGGTCGGGTCGGGCATCCCCAATGCCTCTCTCTATTCGCGAACCGGTGCGCCCCATCGACCCAACGGGTCGATCCACCTCATCGTCGTCTCACGTGGCGCTGCGTCAGCGCCACGTCGTCCTTCTCGCCTATGTGTCACTGACACGTCATCAAGTCCGCCACGTCACCAATACTGCCGCGTCATCGCCACACTGCGTGCTACGTGGACGACACGTCATCGCCCCACCTTGCCACCTAGACGACACGTCACCACCGGTGCCACGTCATCATCGGTGCCACATCACCGGAGCATAAATTTAATTCCGGGTATGGGCTTGGGCTAGCGGGCCGCACGCGTGGGCTCGGGTTCGGGCTCACGGGCCCTTGAACCCATCTCCTTGGACTCACCACTTGTTTGATGACTTATGATGTGTATCTATATATAAGGTGGAGAAACTTGAGATGTTTTTCCAATGTGGGACTTTTGATCCCCTCTTTTACACCTCTTTATTCATTAATATTATTGGGCCGAGATTAAAAATTAATTTCTCATTCACCCGACATCGGTTTTGAGCAAATTAATATTCGATAAATTCCCCTCGAAACGTAGATTATGAATCTTTCATCAATTTCGAGTTTCGACGAACGATGACTTCTCGATTTAATAAAACCGATATGTTTTTGACATTTGGGCCAATTACCCACTTTTGGCCCAAAGGCCCAAAAGCCAAAAACCCAACAATCCCCCACATGAATGGAAATTAATGCAAATGCAATGCATGCTGACTCTTAGCAAGAAAGTCCTGACGATCCATCAGTGCATCGGGATAGGTAGCTTGTGGCTTTGAACCTTCCCTAGTGAAATGCTATCGGATTTACTCGCTGCTCAGTGAACGTGATGTCTTGAACTGGCGGCTTTTTGTGTAAACCAAGACAATAACATACACACAAAGATGAATCTGATCTCTTTTTGATTCTCACGTTGTGTCCGTTTCGGCCTTGACCGTATCTCCATTCATAAGTGTTTCCTTTGAAGCGGCCCCACTTCTCACTTATAAGGTGACCGACTATTAGGACTTAATCCTGGAGTAGCTCGAAATACTCCACCAATTTGGTATAGTCATCATTAAAAGCATTGGCGCTTACCCTAACCACACGTCATCGAGAGATTACTTGGGCAGCTCTCGAGAATGGACTTATAGGTTTTCCAAGTATATACCTGAACCGGCCATAGCTTAGTTGTCTCATTGAACCAAGTTCGTGGGATCTCCACTTTCCATGGTTGAGTTACCACTGTGCCCTTTCTTTGGTGTGTGGATTTTTAGTCCCATTCCCCTTACTGCGGTGTTTAGCTGTTCTCTAGCGATGCTTTCGTCAAAGGATCTGCTATGTTCTCTTTTGACTTTACATAGTCAATAGAGATTATTCACTAGAGATTAGTTGTCTTACGGTGTTATGTCTCCGACGTATGTGTCGAGACTTACCGTTGTACATGCAACTATGTGCTCTGCCGATAGCAGCCATGCTATCACAGTGTATCATTATTGCTGGCACAGGTTTGTTCCAGCAAGGAATATCCTCCAGAAAATTTCGAAGCCATTCAGCTTCTTCGCCGGCTTTGTCCAATGCAATGAACTCCGATTCCATCGTGGATCGAGCTATGCACGTTTGTTTGGAGGATTTCCAGGAAATTGCTCCTCCACCGATGGTAAATACGTACCCACTCGTGGATTTGGAGTCTTTATTATCCGATATCCAATTTGCATCGCAGTATCCTTCTAGAACTGCGGGATATCTTGAATAAACTATGCCATAATTAATGGTGTACTTTAGATATCTTAGCACTCTCTTTAGTGCTATCCAGTGGCTATTTCCTGGGTTACTAGTAAACCTGCTGAGTTTACTGACTGAATATGCTATATCAGGTCGAGTGCAGTTAGACAGATACATCAAACTGCCAATCACCCGAGCATATTCGAGTTGCGATATAGGCTCTCCTTTATTTTTGACCAAATGCAAATTTACGTCCACAGGTGTCTTTGCCGGGGGATCATCGAAGGCTTTAAATTTCTTTAACACGCTCTCGACATAGTGAGATTGTGTTAGTACAACTCCTTCGGGCACTTTAGAGATGTTTATCCCTAATATGACATCGGCCAAACCCATATCCTTCATGCTGAAATAATTTTTCAACATATTCTTTGTGTTCACGATTATTTTGTGACTGTTTCCCATGATCAGCATGTCATCTACATAAAGACATACAATCACAAATTCTTCGGGTGTGCCTTTAATGTAAACACATTTGTCACACTCATTTATCTTAAATCCATTCGATAACATAGTCATATCGAATTTCTCATGCCACTGTTTTGGCGCTTGTTAAGCCCGTAAAGTGATTTCACGAGACGACACACTTTATTCTCTTGCCCGGGAGCTACAAACCCTTCTGGTTGTTTCATGTAAATTTCTTCCTCTAATTCCCCGTTCAGGAATGCTGTCTTCACGTCCATTTGGTGTATCTCGAGGTCATACAATGCTGCAATAGCCACGAGAACCCGAATGGACGTTATCCTTGTTACAGGTGAATAGGTATCGAAGAAGTCAAAACCTTCCTTTTGATTGAACCCCTTCGCGACTAGTCGAGCTTTATATTTCTCGATCGACCCATCGGTCTTAAGTTTCCTTTTAAGGATCCATTTACATCCTAGAGGTTTGCACCCCTTCGGGAGATCTACCAGCTCCCAAGTATGATTTTGCATGATAGACTCAATTTCGCTATTGATAGCTTCTTTCCAGAACGGAGCTTCTGGACTAGACAAGGCTTCTTGCAATGTCCGGGGTTCATCGTCCATCATATAGGTCAGAAAGTCGGGTCCAAATGATTTGGCCACTTTCTTTCTCTTACTTTGCCTTAGTTCCCCATTTCCTTGAGGTGAACTTTCAACGGCATCGTGAGTTCTTTTTCCAGAACTTATCTCCTGTCTTTCTTTATTTGGAAAGATATTTTCGAAGAATATTGCATTCCTTGATTCTATTATCATCCCTGCGTTCATATCAGAGATTTCTGACTTGTGCACTAGAAATCTGTATGCACTACTGTTATTAGCATATCCAATGAAAATGCAGTCAACAGTCTTGGGTCCTATCTTAACCTGTTTCGGTTTAGGTACTTCGACCTTTGCTAGGCACCCCCACACTTTAAGGTAATTGTAGGTCGGCTTCCTACCTTTCCATAACTCGTATGGAGTTTGATCCCTCTTCTTGTGAGGCAACATATTTAGAATGCGATTTGCTGACAGATGGCTTCCCCCCACAAGTTCTGTGGTAGCCCTGAGCTGATTAGCATAGCATTCATCATCTCTTTTAGAGATCTATTTTTACGTTCAGCAACGCCGTTTGATTGAGGTGAATATGGCGCGGTTGTTTGATGAATAATGCCATGTTCTTTGCAAAATTCTTCGAACGGCGCCACATATTCCCCTCCTCTGTCACTCCGAATTATTTTAATTTTTGAGTTGAGTTGGTTCTCAACTTCACTCTTATATCTCGTAAAGGCTTCAAGAGCTTCGTCTTTGCCACTTAATAGATAAACGTAACAGAATCTTGTGCAGTCGTCAATAAAAGTAATAAAGTACTTTTTCCCACCCCTAGTCTGCACGAACTTTAGATCACATATATCTGTATGGATCAGTTCTAGAGGTGAACTGCTTCTTTCGACGGAGAAGAATGGTGCTTTCGCCATCTTCGCCTCAACGCAAACCTCACACTTTTGTTGTGAGTCTATTTCCATTTTAGGAATCATGTTTAAACTTATTAACTTTTTAAGTTTGTTTAAACCAACATGTCCTAGTCTATCATGCCACAAACTAGAAGACTCAACCAAGTAAGAAGAACTTGTTTTATTACTAGCGAGCTCAATCTCGCGTTTTACAGGCATTACACTTAATTTAAAGAGCCCTTTCTCAAAGTAGCCCTTGCCTATGAAATGACCATTCTTGGTCAGTACATATTTATCGGCCTCAAACACTTGTCTAAATCCGGCTTTGCACAGGAGGGAGCCGGATACTAGATTTTTGCGGATGTCCGGGACATGCAGCACATCCACCAGTGTTATCTCCTTGCCCGAGGTCATCTTGAGGATCACTCTTCCCAATCCTACAATTGGTGAAGTTGCCGCGTTCCCCATGTATAGCGTTCTTCCGGAGATCGGATGTAGTTGGAGAACATATCTTTATCGGAGCAGATATGTCGTGTTGCTCCGGTGTCGATGTACCACGACCTTGGGTTTTCTACCACATTGGCTTCATATACGACTGCGGCCAAGTCTATCTCCGACAATCTGATGCCAGCTTTGCCTCGGACAAGTGGGCCTGGTTCCTTTTGATCCTTTTCTTCTGTCGGCAGTCTTTCGCCATGTGTCCGGGTTTGTCACAGTTGTAGCAGTTGCCTCTTATCTTGTTAGAGTTCGGCTTCTGCTGGTTCTGTGACGTATTCGCCCGCTTGCGTTTCTTGCCGGTGCCTGACTCGGCCAAGTTCGCTCGTGCCTCCATGTTGCCCCTCTTGTTCTTGGCCTCGATTCTCCGGTTATCTTCCTCGATCCGAAGCCTCACAATCAGGTCCTCAAGTCCCATTTCTTTGCGTTTGTGCTTGAGGTAGTTCTTGAAATCCTTCCACAGAGGCGGCAGCTTCTCGATGATTGCAGCTACCTGGAAGGATTCGCTGATCTGCATATTTTCCGCATGGATATCATGGATGATAAGTTGCAGATCCCGGACTTGATCCAAAACTGGTTTGGAGTCCGTCATTTTGTAGTCCAAAAACCGACCGACTATGAATTTCTTTAGTCCGGCATCATCGGTTTTGTACTTCTTGTCCAACGAGTCCCACAACTCTTTCGCAGTCGTAGACACTGCATAGACGTTGTATAGGGAGTCATCGAGGGCGTTCAGAATGTAGTTACGACACATGAAATCATTATGATTCCATGCGTTTAACACTGCTTTTTCCTGCACGTACTGTGGATTGACCACAGGTGCGATGTCTTCTTCATTCTCAGCATCTTCAGCATTCCCAAGAATCTGGGCGTCTGCCGTCACCTTGGGCGGAACCTCCTTTAGGAATCGAACCAGGTTCAAAGTCGTCAAGTAAAACAACATCTTCTGTTGCCACCTTTTGAACTCGGTTCCGTTGAATTTTGCCGGTCTTTCGGCATGGCTGGAGCCGGTGGGCAGCGGTAGTGCAACTGGAATATTCGCCATCGATCAGACAGAATAACGTCTTACGAATGTTGGTTCTTGTATAGATCGTCTGGTCGGTGGCTGCAAAACTTTGAACAATTTGTTAGCTTGAAGTCGAGGCACGTACTGCGTACGTTGTCCGTAAGACGTTATTGCCCCGTATTTCAGTGCTTCGGGTTTTCGCAATCCGTCCCGAAGATACAACGACTTCGGAATTTTGATCGATGCACGATGAACCAAAATTATCAGCGAATCTTAATCGAGACTCGGGAATTTCTTGCTATTTTTGACTCTGGGACTTGAATGCTCTATCTTTCTAATGCAGGGAGTGAATTGAATATTTTTTCCAATGCTTCTGGGGGCTATTTATAGGTTTTCAAATGACCTGGGGCGAATCTGAAAGAGTTGCAACTTCTGGGCAGGGGCTGATTTGTGAATAGTCACAACAGTTGACCATTTGATCAGATTTAATCTGAGCCGTCAGATCTGGATCCAACGATCCAGATCGCACCCCATCTGATGGGGCCCATTGGACCGAACCGCGGGTTTTGGGTCGGGTCGGGCATCCCCAATGCCTCTCTCTATTCGCGAACCGGTGCGCCCCATCGACCCAACGGGTCGATCCACCTCATCGTCGTCTCACGTGGCGCTGCGTCAGCGCCACGTCGTCCTTCTCGCCTATGTGTCACTGACACGTCATCAAGTCTGCCACGTCACCAATACTGCCGCGTCATCGCCACACTGCGTGCTACGTGGACGACACGTCATCGCCCCACCTTGCCACCTAGACGACACGTCACCACCGGTGCCACGTCATCATCGGTGCCACATCACCGGAGCATAAATTTAATTCCGGGTATGGGCTTGGGCTAGCGGGCCGCACGCGTGGGCTCGGGTTCGGGCTCACGGGCCCTTGAACCCATCTCCTTGGACTCACCACTTGTTTGATGACTTATGATGTGTATCTATATATAAGGTGGAGAAACTTGAGATGTTTTTCCAATGTGGGACTTTTGATCCCCTCTTTTACACCTCTTTATTCATTAATATTATTGGGCCGAGATTAAAAATTAATTTCTCATTCACCCGACATCGGTTTTGAGCAAATTAATATTCGATAAATTTCCCTCGAAACGTAGATTATGAATCTTTCATCAATTTCGAGTTTCGACGAACGATGACTTCTCGATTTAATAAAACCGATATGTTTTTGACATTTGGGCCAATTACCCACTTTTGGCCCAAAGGCCCAAAAGCCAAAAACCCAACAATAAAAGGCTCGGCTCGGCTCGGCTCGCCTTTCAATTCCACCGGCCTTCAAGAAAAGGACTGTTTCGAATTGAAAATGGCTTCTGATGTCAAAGACAAATATGACATCCAAGAAAATGAATGATATAATTAAAAAATAAAAAATCATTTTGTAATATACATTATGTGGGCTTTATCGTATTAACTGTGCCGCCCGAGTTGTCCGAAAAAGAAGAGGTCAAACAATGGGGTTTGTCTGGTAGCTTTTGTTGGGTTGGGTGTTTAAAATATGAAACGTTCCATTCCATGTGCATATGCATCAGTGCAGCACAATTTACGAGCAGAACGAAAATCAAAATCTCTGCACAGATTGAGAATCTAATCCTACTTGCTTATTTTTTTTTTTTTTTAAAAAAAAGAAACTATAACTAACTCTTCTCATGGGCGTCCTCACTACATTAATTCAAACGTGTAATTATAACTATCCTTATGATGCGGCGGATTATCTCTTTGCCATTTTGTGTTATGTCGTTGTCTCATCCGAATTCTCTTGATGATTTAATTACATAAATAGTATTTATAAATGTTATATTACAGCTCTATATAGCATGATGAGCTGAATGATTTGTCCATTTCTGGCAAGTAGAGAAGGTATTGTATCTACTTCACTTACGAAGAAGCTTCCAACAGCTCAAGAACACAACATGTGTTGTTAAAGTTCAAACTTTAACAGATTTTATGTTCAGCTTTGATGGGTGGAGATGATTCTTGAGAAACGTATATATGGCGCTAGAGATTTGGAGGGCATGTTGCTGTGTTTCTTGTCTATGAACAAAGCTGTTTATCATGAGATGATATTTGAGGTCTTTTTAGAGATATGTGAGATATATTACTACCGTTGTAATAATTAAAACCGTGTTTCTTGTCTTCTTGTTCATAGGATTGTAGGGTTTTTCGTTATATAAATTTAATGGCGTGTTGCATTAACTAATTAGTTGGGCATAACTGAACTTGATTGATAGCTAGCTAGGGTGAAAGCAACCAATGAACTGAACTTCTTCTGCGGGCTAGAGCTTAAAGTAGTCATAAATTTTATTATTATTGTATAGCCCACTTGTTCCTCCAAATTCAATACATAATGATAATCGTTATCCTTTCACTGTTTTGCTTTTGCTGTGAATCAAAGCAGCACATTCATAGATAGGCAGCCATTCTTGAACCTGGCCCAGCTCAAAGAAATGTCCTTTTCAGCTTACGTTGAATTCAAATTTTTTACTTTTTTATTTAGGCATAACATGCATAACATATTATAAGAGTTGAATAGAATTGATATGTATTGGCCGAGGACTTTGGCCATCAATTTTTGTTTTTGTTGGAAACTTGTGTGTCAGATATTTTTCAAGAAGGTCCCAATTACAGTAGACTTTGTTGCCAGTTAATAATCCCAACCTCACCTCACGCCTTGGCTAGGTTGGTATAATACTTTTCTAATCGGCCGCCACCCAAATACTAACCGAAAATATTGATTAGAAAAAAAACTAACTAGCAGCTATAGTCAGGTTGATTAGTATAAGGGTCGGCTATTATATAATTCCTCAGCTGCTAGCTCTCACCAACAGATTAGATCTGCAAAGCCTTTTTTTTCATCACCATCGATCATGAGCACTAACGTGGGAGTCATAACGTGCAAAGGTGTGGAAGATATGGCCCTCTCTGTTTCTTCTATCTGTGCAGATAGATATGTTATTACATGATTACATAAAAAGTACTCTGATGCTGTAATCTCATTACATGCAGCTGCTGTGGTGCACAAGTCAGGCGAACCCCTTCAAGTGGAGGAGATTCGAATCGACCCACCAAAGTCAACTGAAGTCAGGATTAAGATGCTTTACGCAAGCATGTGCCATACAGATATGTTGTGTCTCAATGGTTTTCCTGCTGTAAGTATATGTGTGTGTGTTTTGCATCAAGATCAAGATTATGGCCCATTCATTTGAGTAACCTTAAAAAAACGTTTGCAGCCTCTCTTTCCTCGGATTCCCGGACATGAAGGAGTTGGGTAAGCAAACCATCTCTCCTCATTAATTATTTCTTTATCCCTTTCGCTTGAGCATTGATCAGAATGAAATTCTATCCGCAGAGTCGTGGAGAGTGTAGGAGACGAAGTAACACACCTCAAAGTAGGAGACACTGTGATGCCGCTGTACCTCGGAGAGTGCGGAGAATGTCTGAACTGTATCTCGGGAAGAACCAATCTCTGCCACAAGTATCCACTCAGTTTTAGCGGCGTAATGTCCGATGGGACTTCGAGAATGTCGACCATTGAAGGGGAGACAATCTACCACCACATTAGTTGCTCGACGTGGTCAGAATATGCAGTGATAGAAGCTATTTATGCTGTTAAAATCGATCCAAGAATCTCCCTCCCACACGCTAGTTTTCTCTGCTGTGGTTTCACAACTGGCTTTGGATCGACTTTCAGAGAAGTCAATATAGAGAAGGGCTCATCCGTGGCTGTTCTTGGCCTCGGTGCTGTTGGACTTGGGGTGGGTCTACACACACCTATACACATATGTCAGAGGATTTGGCTATGCTGTTAATATTCGTGATTTGCTTGTGATGTTTTATTAGGCCGTGAGAGGAGCCCATTTGCAAGGAGCTAGCAAGATTTTCGGGGTAGACATAAACGATCTGAAGCGCGAGAAAGCGAAAGCTTTTGGGGTCACAGATTTTATCAATCCACAGAGTAATAATCCCGACAACAAGTCCATATCGGATTTAATCAAAGAAGCCACGGGAGGGCTTGGCGTTGACTACTGCATTGAGTGCACTGGAGTTCCGGCGTTACTCAACGAAGCCATCGAAGCCTCGAAAATAGTACGACGTCCATCCTTACAAGATAGATGATGGTGTAATGCTTCAATGACTTTAACTAACAATCTTTTTTGCTGTGATCATCAGGGCCTTGGGACAGTGGTTTATATAGGTGCAGGTCTACATCTGAGCGGTGAGATCAATTACATTCCACTCTTGTGTGGCCGGACTGTGAAGGGTTCGATCTATGGAGGTGTAAGGCCCAAGACAGACTTGCCGAAGATCGTCGAGAAATGCGTTCACAAGGTAGCTTTCAAAGTCGTCTTTTTTTCTTTGACAAAAGATTAAAGCTCACTTCTTTCGTTGATATCTGTCGAACTCGAGCAGGAGATTGATCTTGATCTGCTGGCGACTCACGAGGTTTCAATCGATGAAATCAACAAAGGGCTCAAGCTCATGAAGGAGCCTAACAGTCTCAAGGTTGTCATCAAGTTTTGATCTTGAAAAATGGAGATGGAGAGTCGTGATGATGAAGATTGCATCCTTAAACTGTTTGCTATGATGCCATACTGCTTACTTTTAATATACAATAAATGAACTCACGTTGTACGATGTACTACATCAACTCTTTACCTTAGAATGCAAACGGTTGGTTTGCTTCTCAGATGGCTCGACCATGGTATTAAACACAATAATGGGAAACTTGAACAAACTCACTCAACTCAGACGAATATTTCTTGGAGAGATTCATTTTAAGTACCGAAGTATTTCACAAGCGATCCTAGTATAAACTAAAGACCTTCCACGACTGCCGTCGACATTGTCACGACTCTCCTTCCCGGCATCTCATGCACGTGGAGAATTAGTCTCGCATGAAGTAATCTAGGATCATATCATGGGATTATAGGATTATAGAAGAAATTATTTCGCCAAAGGTTACATTTTTATTTGCTCTAGCTTTTTCTCCTTTAATTTTATAGGACTTTTTAGAGATTATTTTGGATGAGATTATCTGTGGATCATGGGATCCGACCATTCTCTTACCCTTTTTCTCCCCCCTAATTTAATGGCACCTTTTAGAAAGGACGGCCATTATCTTATGCATAGAAGAGTTACGGCAAAGGAGTGAATTCCTCTGCTCTCCCCCAACAGACCAAATCTGAAAAGCTTTTTTGTTCATCTCTTTCCATAAGCCATCGATCATGAGTAGGGTAACTTGCAAAGGTGATCTCTGTTTCATTCTGTGCAGATAGATCTTATTACATGATTACATAAAGTAGTACTCTGATGTGTAATCTTATTACATGGCAGCTGCTGTCGTGCACAAGCCTGGAGAACCGCTTCGAGTGGAGGAGATTCGAATCGATCCACCGAAATCAACTGAAGTCAGGATCAAGATGCTTTACGCAAGCATGTGCCATACTGACATCTTGTGTTTCAATGGTTACCCTGTTGTAAGTATATATATATATATATGCTGTAAGATCATGCCAATTCATTTGAGTACCCTTAAAAATGTTTGCAGCCTCTCTTTCCTCGGATTCCTGGACATGAAGGAGTTGGGTAAGCAAACCATCTCTTCTCCATTAATTGTTTCTTTAGCTCCTTCATTTGAGCATTTTGTTTGATCATCCACAGAGTTGTGGAGAGCGTAGGAGACAGCGTAACACACCTCAAAGTAGGAGACACCGTGATGCCGCTCTACCTGGGAGAGTGCGGAGAATGTCTGAATTGTATCTCGGGAAGAACCAATCTGTGCCACAAGTATCCTGTCAGTTTCAGCGGCTTAATGTCCGATGGGACCTCGAGAATGTGGACCGAAAAAGGAGAGATGATCTACCACCACCTTATTTGCTCGACGTGGGCCGAATACGCAGTTATAGAAGCTAGTTATGCTGTTAAGATCGATACGAGACTCTCTCTCCCACACGCTAGTTTTCTCTGCTGTGGTTTCACGACGGGCTTTGGATCGACTTTCAGAGTAGTTGATGTTGAGAAGGGCTCATCCGTGGCTGTTCTTGGCCTCGGTGCTGTTGGGCTCGGGGTGGGTTGACACTCCTACACACACATGTGTATGAGAAAATTTGGTTATGATTCACTATTTGTTTGTAATGTTTTAGGCTGTAAGAGGAGCCCATCTGCAAGGAGCTGGCAAGATCTTCGGGATAGACATAAACGATCTCAAGCGCGAGAAAGCAGAAGCTTTTGGGGTCACTGATTTCATCAATCCAAAGAGTAATAATAACCCTGATAACAAATCCATATCGGATTTGATCAAAGAGGCGACGGGCGGGCTCGGCGTTGACTATTGCTTTGAGTGCACTGGAGTCCCAGCATTACTCAACGAAACCATTGAAGCCTCGAAAATAGTATGATGTCCTGAATGAATTTGAATAAGGTAGAAGATGATCATATATACTTGCTGTATTATTACTGTCTTGCCGTGATTAGGGCCTTGGGACGGTGGTCTATGTTGGTGCAGGGCTACAGTCGAGTGGTGAGATCAATTACATGCCACTATTGTTTGGTCGAACCGTAAAGGGTTCGGTCTACGGAGGTGTGAGGCCGAAGACTGACTTGCCTAAGATCGTCGAGAAGTGCATTCAGAAGGTAGGTTTCTAAGCCTTCTTTTCCTTCAAAAAAGTGACAACCAAAACTAATCTCTTTAGGTGTGTGATTTCTTGAATTGGTGCAGGAGATTGATCTTGATCTGCTGGCAACTCATGAGGTTTCAATAGATGAAATCAACAAAGGACTCAAGCTCATGAAGGAGCCTAACAGTCTCAAGGTTGTCATTAAGTTTTGAAAAAAAGAAAATAATAGCTTTTTATTGCAATCCTCCCTTTCTTTGTTTGCATTTCTGTCCTGGATTTTGGTGATGAATAATGCATTTATGGACTATAAATCAAATGCCATACTAATGAAATTTATATATAAAAAAATATTGACGTCAGAACTATTAATCAAAAAGCAACACCAAAAACTGGTGAAAATTTGACACAGTCCACATATAACCTTACCTTCCTTACATTGTAAGAAGGTAAAAAAAGGCCACAAAATTGATGTTGTTTCCAACAAGAAACCGTCGACTATGCAGCTGCAACTTTGCGAACTTTATTAGGACGGTTCGGAGAGTCGTTTCCTCTACTAGGGCGAGGACGTTTCCCACCGAAATGCCTACCACCTTTATTGTGTTTACCTCCCCTACAAAAATGAACAACAATCTTCAACAAAATCACTCAAATTTTATATTATTTCTCGCATCTGCGACTTTCCATACAAGTTTGTCGAAGAGATGCATTATAAACTAAATGAAAAAGTACCTTCCACGATTACCCTTGAAATTGTCACGGCGCTTCTCTTGATTGTTGCGGAGCAAACTCCAATACTCCTTCTCGGCCTCACCTACACTTGAAGAATTACTCATTCTGAGAAGACTTTCTCATATATAGAAGCAATGTTGTTCGTGAAAAATAAAGGCCAAGAAAGTATAAATCCAACTCCCATAATGCTATGAAACTCGAGAAAGTAGAGATAAACTGGAAATTTACGGCAAATATTACGTCCCAAGTTAACAATTTCCACAGAAACCCATGTATAAATGAAATGTCGGTAGTACTAGATTGGTTATGATCTTAATGGTCGGCAAGTACATAAGAAACTATTGACCTGTGAGAGGGTCCAGTGTGGCAATGAAATTCTTGACAACCAGACCACCCTCCTCGGTGAGCACAGCTGCAGCACGTGCTTTTTGAGCAGCTCCATCATCTTCAAACCTTATATATCCAGACTCTGATCCGATCTTGAAATCAATAAACTAGAACAAACAAACAACACAATCAATTAGCTTGGTTCAAAGAATTCGATGAAACTGCTCCTATAAAAGATACAACTGCCGATCGTGCCTATGCTGATATGGCAATACCAGAAATCCGTAAATCAAGATTTGAGGACAAAAATCCTAGAACTGCTCATGAAGCAGAGGAAATAACAATATATGTTGGATAGGGTCAGCAAATAATACCTTAACTGTGCCAAACTTTTGGAAAATGCTTTTTAAGTCCTCCCTCATTACAACATTTTTGTCGCCCACGTAAGCACTAATACCAGTTTTCTCTTCTACTGACTCTCCATCTTCATTCTCATCTAGAATATCTGAAAATTTCTCAGTAACTTCAGGTTGCTGAGTTTCAGGCTCCGAAGCCTTATCTGCTTCAACTTCTTCACCTTCTCCAGCATTTTTCGACGCTGCTTCTTTGGTCTCTTCAGAATTTCCTTTCACCACATTCTGTTCTCCATCTTCATCTGGTGTTACTGCGTTACAATTCGCTGACTCCTGATTCTCATTGCGTTTCTCAGAATCTTCAGCAGATATCCGCTTCAACTTAAATGCTACAATCAAACCCTTGGGATACCTGTATAATTTACGGCCCAGGTTGAATTGTGTACAGCGTTAAGAAAGAAAAACTCTATAATGATTAGGTCATCGCACTCACTCAGGTTCTGCATTAGCTTTGTCTCTCTGGTTTGAGCTTCTCTGGGATCGATGCTTTTTTACGTCTTCTTCTTGCTTGTGTCCATCAAAGTCCTTCCTGATTTCGGAGAGAATCATAATAGAGAATGTCAGTACTAAATAACAACTGCCAAAACATATTTTGGATATAATTCTCCGCAAATGACATAAAATTCCATGTTGACTCTAGATCCAATAATTTAATATAATGCTACCGCAGAACACATGGAAGTTGACAGAGTTAAGGTACACATCAACCAGCACCATTGCTTACTTTGGTTTCAGTTCCAACTCAATCCCAGAATAATTTAAGGTTTGCTTCAAAATCCTTGCAGCATCCTCCTCACTGGAAAATTCAACCAGCGCAGTTCCACAAAAGAACCTATTGTCAGCAACATGTCGAGGTAGCCTCACACTATTAACCTGACATAAAAAAGTATACAGGTTTACCACATTGGACGTTTAAGGTTACAGAAAATCAAAAGTCACCTGACGACTAAATCAAATCTCATTTTACATACAGCCGAAACTAGTTAACATAGTCACCACACATATAACTGGTTCAATTTTGCTTGTTCATGAACAAAAAGGTTACAAACTTTATAGATTTCCTATCATTTGGCAACTGATACCAACAACCTCCAGTCAGATGCTCACGTAAACAATAGAGCTAGATCAAAAGTAGCAAGAGACACCTTAGCATACTGGCTGAAAAAGGATTCTACGTCTTCAAGCTTTACATCATGCTCCAAAGGTGAGGCGGCAATGGTTCGGTCATCCAATTGCTTAATGACCTCATCAGGCTTTGCAGGCTCAGTTACTCTACCAACCTTCTTCCCTTAATAAGGAGAAAAACAAACAATCAGCAGTTAATGAGCTATTCTGTGGATCTACAGGTAAAAATTTTATGACTCACCATCTTCAGAAACCTTCAGAAAATTAGATGACCTCAAAGTTTCTGACACAGCTTTGACAGTCTCTTCTGATACATCTTCTGGCTTTACATCACCCAGACCTAAATGACCACTCATCCGAGGAAACGAGCAGATCAAAGCCAAACTTACAACTAAGAATTGAGTTAAGGAAGCATAGCTTGCTATATTTCTAAATATGTATTTTTCCCCCAACAAACAATCTGCTAATTCACAATCAACCCCATTTATGTGAAAGATAAACCCAATCCAAAAGAAAAAGATAAAGACAGAAAAAATAGGAAGCAAGGATACTTCCATCGTCACTCTCACTAATGGTTTTCTTCAGAAAACCATCCCGCGGAAGATTGCTATCACTGAAATAGAATTCAACCTGAAACAAACGAGGGGGAAAAATCAGTCCTTCCTTCATCTTGCAGCAAAAGAATTATAACAACAATAAAAGACGCCTTCTCATTGCCTGCCGAATGACTTTCTTTGCAATTTCATCTCCCAGCGACATTTTGATACAGAACCCAAATTAGAGAGCTCAAATGGAAGAAGCGACCAGCTGCAACCTAATTTAGAGAAGCTCAAGGACAAAGCTAGCAGTTAAAAGGAGTGTTGAGCGGTTTAGGGTTTAGTAATTTGGGGGGAGTGGGGCGATTTTATAGGCTCCAATTGGACCAAAACGCCCCTCAATCGTCAGTTAAGCACCAATCAGTTCACACACTCTTCCATTTATTCTTTTGACAAATTACAAAACCACGTAATAATATCATTGATGCATGCAGATTGCAGAGAAAGGAAATCCACGACACTCTATATATATATATATAATACACACAGATATGAAGCAAATCAGATAAAACTCTTCCCTAATGTTTGGGAACCCACACAATGTGATCCTCGGGAAGAAAATGGCAGATCGGAACTGTCCCTGGCTTCACCTTAAGCACCTGAAAAGCCAAGTGCTTGGGGTTCCACGCCGCCGTGTCTCTGTGGCAAACAGCAACCGCTTCAACCGTCGACGACCCATCGCTGACTGCCGCCGTAGTAACCTTGTAAGCGATTGTTTTCTCCGTCTTGTGGCAGTAGAACACGGCGTATGCGTACTCTTCCCTATGGCAGACAACTAGCGGTTTCTCAGCTCGAGGCATCTTCTCCACTTTGGTAATGGTGTACTCGATAGGTTTGTCCAGGTAGTGGGACGACTTGTCTGAGCTCGTAGAGATGGCTTCCACGTTCTTTCCTAGCTTCGACGTGCTGAAATCGATCATGGACTCCATGGAAGTTGCACAGAACTTATCCTCTCCTTTTATGCCTTTCTCTTCGCACTCTCTAACGGTTTTCTCGATGGCCTCAGCTTCGGCGGAGCCGGGCTTTACAGAGAAGGTCGACAAAATCTCCGGCAATTTTTCGGACGAAAAGGGTATCGAATCAGCCACCTCCCGAGGCAAAAAACTAGCCATCTCGCTTGCCCTTTTGGGAAAATGCAAGTTCATTTTGTTGCCCACTTTCAAGTCTTTTTCCAAGAAAAAGAGCGCCCTGCTGGGATCGTCGTGAATCTGCGTATCAGAGGCTGCATACAAGTATACGAACGGGTTGGGCCCGGGCTTGACTCCGACGTAAACGGGCTTGCCTCTTTTAGTGCGCGTTCCCACCGTTACCCCGCCCTTTCCGACACCTACGTTGGTGCGTCCTCCGTCGGCATCAACTCCGGCGCCTTCTGAGGCGTCTCCGCCAGATTTGGTTGAGCCGTCGACTGATCCGCCTTGGGATACTCCCACGTCTGTGGTCGTTTCGTCTTTAATGTCTAGCCAGTGAGTGTGAGACAGAGAAAGGATACAAAAATGTTTACCATCAAGTGAAATCAGATGTGTAATCTTATATATAAAACGACGTATAAATACCTGAATAAGGATGTAAGAGATCTTTCACTGATTCAGGCATTTGAGTGTTAGGGAGAACAGAGTTCCAATACTCCTCCGAAGGCAAAGCTGCATGGCTGGCAACAAAGGCAACCTGGTAACAAAAAAAAAAAAAAATCAAAATACAAGACAAATGAAAACTGAGATAATTTCAAGAAACGAAAGGCATAAAAGGGTTTCTCTGTATGCTTTGCTACTCACGGAAAGAAATGCAAGAATATGATGAAACTTGAGTTCCATGGTGGAAAGGTGAAGTTTTTACTGAAAAGAAATGCCCATCTCCAAGTGTTATTTATAATGGCAAGCAAAATAACGTTCTTTAATAAATGGTTTGGCATGCACGCACTATTTGGTTGTTAGTACATGTCGATCGTCATTTATATATAAATTCATTACTACACCTCCATGTTAGCTGAAGAATAATGAATGTGGGGAATGAGGGAGCCACATTTATTGTTTCATTTAATAGGGATACTTCTCATGTCCGTCATAATTTCTTCAGGGGTCCAAAAGGTTTCTTTCTTTTATTACAACGCAAGAATTGGCGTTTGATATATTAAAGCAAACCCTAAACAAACAACCACCTCGAATTTACTGTGGTTTTTTAAGACTGAAAAATACAGTTACAACAGCATACACGTGTTACATTACAAGCCATATAGCTATCAAGAATATTATTAATGTCACATAATTACGATGGCCACATAATTGAAAACGAAATATAATGCCGCCATCTTATTTGGATAATTATTATTCGCTTTTGTTAGTCCAAAGTTTTGGATAGTAGCACGTCAGGTAATAATATACATGCGCAAGTTGTGAGCATTGCTCATGGAGGACAATGACGATCAAACCAATGGTTGGCTGGTTTGACCGTGTAAGGAAGGAGTGATCTTATGTCCCATTGATTTCTGGCTTCAGATATAACCAAAGAAGCAACAATGTGAAGACGTGAACATTATTATTCACTTTGTATATGCCACCAATTAAACTTAATATTTGTCAAGCATTGATCGCGGCTAAGGTGTATATAAAATACGGGTTGTGCGACAAGTAATAATTAAAAAGAATAACAAATAATACCCTAGCGCGATAGGCAGTGTACCTATCGAACGTAGCGTAGTTAGATGAGTATCCGAGTATCGATCACGAGGAATAAAGTAAGTACTAGTACTAATCCTAGGATTTAATATCTAGCCTATCAAATAGTTGGATGATTTTCTAACTAATGGAACCACGAACACACAATCCTAATTATACGACTAAAATAACGAAGACAAGTAGAGGTTGAGGTACTCGATTGGTAAAAGACGTGCTCGGGATTTCGAATCCTGCCAGGTCTCGTTGTTAATGCCGTAATTCTCCGTTTCCACGTATTTATTCCTAAATCGCAACAATTTCCTACTCGAGACCGAATTTGCTGTCGCCCTAGACGGTCTCTAGAATCTAAATCAGTATTGCTATTAGCGAGGGTCGGTTATTAGCTGTCGCCCTCTAACCGAACCCTAACGTTTATGAATAGTCTAATCGTCTTTAGCTGTCGCCCTCGACGATACACAAATATTCGTATAAACACATAGACATATTGAACGAAGAATCAATTTCATAACAATAAGTAGATCCAAACACGTGTTCACGAGAAATCAACGTCAAAACAACAAATCCGACCTAGCAATCATCTAATCCCGAACACCAAGGATTTAGCTACTCATATTATGTTCAAACACAAAACAAATTCGGAAGGAAACCAAAATAAACATGAAACTCCCTTCTTTGAGTAGCTCAAGGTTCGTTCTTGAGGGATTCACGCTCGGGATGGTTTCTCCGTTGGGGTTGTGCTTGAATCACGCTCCGGGAGCAAATCATTGCGTCTTGAGGTGTGTTAGCCCTTCCTCTCGTTTCTCTTGCTCCAAATCGCCTCCTAGCCACCTTAGGGTTAGTGTGTGTTGTGTGTGTGCGTCCCCCTTCGTTTTGGGTTGATTCTGAGCTTTATTCAGTGTTTTCGCTCGATCCACGGTCTGGGGATGGGCCTCCCACGGCCGTGGAGTGTCGAAATACACTGGGCCTTTGCATTCTGCCATTATCCACGGTCGTGGACACAAGGTTTCCAGACCGTGGATGTCTTTCTGCCGCTGTCCACGGTCTGCTGCTGCATCTCCACGGCCGCGGACTCGGATCTTGTTCAAGGGTCCACGGCCGTGGACACCGAAGTGCCTCAGTCCGTTGACTATACTCAGTCTCTGGCAGAATTCGCATGACGTCCACGGCCGTGGACTTTCTGCATCTGACCGTGGGTCGTCTCCAGCCTCTGCCCACGGTCTGGAGCAATATTTCCACGGCCGTGGACCTTAGTCTAGCTCTGGAACGAGCTTCTGTCATGATCCACGGCCGTGGGTCATCCCGCTTCTGACCGTGGATCATCTCTGTTTGGCTCATTTTCGCTCCGTTTTCATCCGAATCGACCCAAAACTCGTCCTAAGCACAATTAACAATAAAATAGACGTAAATACTCATGAAAGTACTTAGACGAAGTCAATAAACACAACAAATATATATTAATACGATCTAATAAACGTATAGAAATACGTTTATCAAGCATTGATGCGTAAGTATTGTTTTTTGACTGTTGCTTAGTCTTGAAGATGGAAGAATGGTTGGTCAAAGAGATTGGAGTATGGCAAAATATTGCTGCATATATATGCTTGTAATGAAAATTTGGACGATGATCGATAATGCTGTCTCTGCATAGAGTAATTAGGTAAAATGCATGTGAGTAAGATGGGGCGTTGTTGTGTGTTCTTACTTTCTGCCTAGCTAGGCTACTACTCTACTTACTAGTACGCAGTTCATGTTGTGGACGATATTGAAACTCCACTTACGGCTGTTTGTTTTTAAATTCTTTGTAAAAAGATCTATGCAAAGAACACTCTCAAAACCAAACGATTTGTATAAGACAAATGGAATGCTAATTAGCTATGAACGGCTCTGCGATCATGACGTGGCATCATACAAAGGACTTGAGTTCATATCACGATGGTTGGCCGATGAGTTATGGCAGTTTGGGCTCTATTTTCCCATTAACCTGAAAACTTCATTACATTTTTGTTCTTTTACTCGGGCTGTTTGAGGTAAGAATATTGATTATGGATAAAATAGCATTCGTTTTCATTTTTTCCATCTTAATCTGTTGTTAAACGCAAAACGTTGCTTTTCTTTTATTTTGTTCTTGGTTACAAGTTGATCCTGAAAAACTGGGAAAATTGTATCAATAGCTTTATGATGAAGAGAATCTTAAAGATATCCAATGATCAATTACACTTGAAATGGTCTGATAATGGAGGACGAAGGGTCCCGTAATTCTTTTCTTTTAGAGAAAACAGTGTTAATGGCGATAAAAAGATGCCTAGTAATAATGAACTCGCCTCGCCTCGCCTCGCCGCTGAGGAAAAAGACAGCCCTTAGCCTTTCCATGCTCACTGAGGCTAATGAAAAAGACACTGAACTCGGAGACACTATATTCATGTTGTTATTCTTCTCTTGTTTTTTATTGTTAGTGTTCTGTGGCGGCACGGCATGAAATCTCGTATGAAACAAGCTCGCTCGAACACATTGAGGAAGAAAAATCAGCAGCAGATCGTTGGTTGCCTGCTGTATGTGCTCAGTCCGAAACACTGACAGATAGAGTCAATGGACTTGTTGGCTAGATCATGGAGTCTTTCTGCTATGGACCTATCAAAGGCCCTTTGCAACTCTGTCAAATTTGTCAATGTACAAGCACCACCGCCACCACCATTAATAGTCTCTAAGAAGGCTCGTGCAAGAGTTAGCGATGAAGCCAAGGTAAGTAGTTTGTGTGCATTTCAAAGATATATAATCATAACCTATATGGTCCGTCGTCAATTACGTATAATATTATTTGCACTTAAGAAATCACAGGCAGCAACTAGTAAGAAATGGGGTGTGTGTTTTAATCATTAGATTAAAAATTACCAGGCACTTGAGCTTCTCTTCAATATTCACAACAACTTTACAGGGGCATCATGAAGAGATCATCAACAGTTCGATGGATAAAAGAATGATCAAAAAGACCGTAAGAAAATGTGGCCGGTGTTGCAGCTGTGGTGGCAATGGCACCTCTAGCAGCTTCTACATCGACATCATCTGAAAATTCAGACAAGAAAGCAAATGAGATACGTCCTGCCTGTGATGAAAACTAGCACTGCAATATTAGCATCAGCAGCAGCTTTAGTGGCCTCGCACTGGATAGAAATTGCAGAGGACTTGGGAGTGGATCACGATCATATAATGTTGTCGGTGGTTAACTCGGCTATTGATGCAAGAACAAACGGTAATGTAATGACTTTTAACTGCTGGAGCAGCCACTGCCAATGGCTATCCTATCACAAAGTTCACCAATTAAATTCTCTTACATTATGTACTAGCAGCTGTAATAACAGCTTTAGGAGAGGAGGTGCTGCTACGCTGAGCAAGACTGCACAAAGAACAAGGAGCACCAAGTTAGAAAGCTTTGTTCTTTTTATTTTCTTCATCGTAGATTGTCAGAATATATAGGATTACAGCTCCTATTCGTTAGCTGCTCGAGATATATGGGCCTAGATATGAGTTTGAATAGTTCCTATTCTTTAGGAGAAAAAATCTCTTGTATAGTTTGAATCAAAAGGTGTATAAATACTCGGCTGTTTAGCCATTATGAAATAGAAAAGTTTTACCTGCAAGTTCTCTTACTTTCACATGGTATCAGAGCCTAGGGCATAGATCAATACAAGTGTATCCTCATGGCATCCTCTTCCTCAAATACAACCGACGGGGAGAATGTATTAACAGGAAACACCACTACGAATTATGGGGAATTGCAGAATATACAACTTGCCCATCGACTCAATGGGAAGAATTTCTTAAAGTGGTCTCAACTTGTCAAAACCTTCTTGAAAGGAAAAGGAAAGTTAGATCACCTCCTCAAACCAGCACCTGCTACAACAGATGTTAAATTTAATGCATGGGATGTAGAGGATTCCATGGTGATGTCGTGGTTATGGAACTCAATGACACCGGAAATCAGTGACACACTGATGTTTTTGAACAGTGCAAAGGAAATCTGGGATACTGTTCACGCAACATATTCCAAGGTGAATGATGCTGCCCAAATTTATGAAATCAAAACAAAGGTGGCAACCACAAAGCAGGGAAACCGAAGCATCACTGAATATGCAAACGCACTTCAAACACTGTGGCAAGAGATTGATCACTATCAGAATATTCAGATGACCTGTCCAGTAGATGCAACCACACTAAAGAAATTCGTGGAGAAGGAAAGAACATATGAGTTTCTTGCTGGATTGAATGCATAATTTGATGCTGTGAGAGTTCAAATACTCAGCAGGCAAGAGTTTCCTAACCTGAATGAGACAATTGCTATCAGCAGAGGAGAGGAAGGAAGAAGAAATGTGATGCTTGAACCACACAACTTGGAGAGCTCTGCCTTAGCCTCAGTAAAACAACACACAGAGAGCAAAAAGTCATCTTTTTCACAAAAAACTGATGACAAAGACTCTTTATGGTGCAACTACTGTAAGAAGGCTAGACACACAGTGGAAACCTGCTGGAAATTGCATGGAAAACCACCCAGGCCTGGACAGCCGAGGAACAGAGGACAAGCACACATGGTTGAGTCCCAAAGAAGTGAAGAGCAGACTTTCAACTTCTCCAATATAGCAGAGCTCAAAGAGGAGATTGAAAAGTTAAAGAACATGGTGAACTCCTCCAAGAAAGGTAATGAAACAGGTGCTTGCACTTTAGCCTCATCAGGTATGCCCTTTGGTTCTTATGCTCCACATGCTTCAAAGAAAGTTCTCCCTACCCGATGGATTATTGATTCAGGGGCCACCGATCACATGACTCATTCTTCTAAAAAATTCACCACTTACACACCATGTCCTAGCAACAAGAAAATCATACTTGCTGACGGATCATTTGCTACTGTTGCCGGCCAAGGAGATATCCTAATAAATAAAAAAATTACCCTTAGAAACGTACTACATGTCCCTAAGCTATTTGCCAACCTTATATCAGTTGATAAAATTACTAGAGATTCTAATTGCATGGTTGTTTTTTTCCGAACACTTCTGTGAGTTTCAGGAACAGGACACGAGGAAGAGGATTGGACTTGCTAAGGGAAGAGATGGCTTATATCTCCTTGAGGAGCTGGATGGACAAGCAAGCCTTGGGAAATTTCAGCCCTCATTACTAACAGTTAAGAGTTCAAAACCTGAGAGTATCCAAGTGTGGAACTATCATCTTAGACTAGGACACCCATCCTTTAGGTCTCTTAGAGTTATGTTCCCATCTCTGTTAAAAAATATTTCAATAAATGATTTTCATTGTGAAGTGTGTGAGTTAGCCAAACACAAAAGAGTCTCATTTCCAGCCAGTAATAACAGATCACTGTCCCCATTCACATTGATTCACAGTTATGTATGGGGACCCTCGAAAATCTGCAATATATCTGGCTCCAAGTGGTTCATAACTTTCATTGATGATTGCACAAGAACTACCTGGCTGTATTTGATGAAAAGCAAAACTGAAGTAGGCACCGTCTTTTCAAATTTTTACAATATGATAAAGAATCAATTCAATATCTCAATCAAGAGACTACGTTCTGATAATGCTAGAGATTACTTCAACCAATCCTTATCATCATTCTTTGATAAGGTTGGAATAATACATGAGTCATCATGTATTTATACACCCCAACAGAATGGGGTGACAGAGAGGAAAATGGGTCACTTATTGGCAGTAACCAGAGCTCTCTTACTGCAAAATAAAGTTCCAAAATATTTTTGGGGAGAAGCTGTCTTGACAGCAACTCACCTCATAAACCGACTTCCATCTCAGAGTCTTCAATTCAAGAGTCCAATTCAGTTACTAAAAAATTTCTTTCCTGATTGTAACCTATCTAGCGGTCTTGCCCCTAAAATATTTGGATGCATTGCATTTGTGCATATTCATAAGGAACATCGAAGTAAACTTGATCCTAAAGCTTTGAAATGTGTATTTTTAGGATATTCTTCTACTCAGAAAGGGTATAAGTGTTATCATCCGCCTACTAGGAAGTTTTTCATAACTGCTGATGTTTCCTTTGCTGAAAAAGAACCATATTTCAATGGACCGAGTGGCATAATTGAGGTTGAAAAACAAAATGATTGTTTTATCCTTGAGTACCCTGCACCTTCTGTACCCAATATAGAGCACACCTTAGAGACCACCCAACCAGAAATAATGAGGGAGAGATCTTCAAGGTTTGCTGAACCATTACAGGTTTACTCAAGGAGGGAAAGAGAAACTCCAACAGTGCAAGATCCTATCTCTAAATCTAGTCCTGAACTTGGAACTCATGTGCAAGATCCTATCTCTGAATCTAGTCCTGAACTTGGAACTCATGCTCCACTACCAGAAACAGAGTCAACCTATGTTGGTCCATCAGAATCCGCCACAGAACCAAGCTGCCATGACCTTTAACTCCCTATTGCTCTTAGAAAAGGTAAAAGAACCTGTACAGACCACCCATTATATCTCTCTTTAAGTTATGACAGACTGTCCACTAACCATAAAGCCTTCCTCTCTAGCCTCAATACTATCCACATACCAAAAGATCTTTCTGAAGCTATGAGTAATAAGAACTGGAGAGATGCTATGAGTGTTGAATTGCAGGCACTTGAGAAAAACCAGACTTGGGAGTTGACAATTTTACCAAAAGGGAAGAAAACTGTGGGATGCAAATGGGTGTTCACGGTTAAATACAACTCGGATGGAAGTCTTGAGAGATATAAGGCAAGGTTAGTCGCTAAAGGATATACACAAGAGCATGGAGTGGATTACTTGGAGACTTTTGCACCAGTAGCTAAGATGAACACCGTAAGGATTCTACTATCACTAGCTGCAAATTTAGACTGGAAATTGCACCAGTTTGATGTCAAGAATGCCTTTTTACATGGAGACTTAGAAGAAGAAATATACATGGAGGCTCCACCTGGATTGGAACAGCAAGCAGGATCCAACAGAGTCTGTAAACTTAAGAAGGCATTGTATGGCTTGAAACAATCGCCTAGAGCAAGGTTTGGAAGATTCACGAAGGTTATGTTGGGCATGGGATATAAACAGAGCCAAGGAGATCACACTTTATTCATCAGACACTCGGATAATGGGAAGGTCACTGCATTAATAGTATATGTGGATGACATCATTGTTACCGGGGATGATGAAGATGGAGTTGAGAAGTTAAAAGGATGCCTTAGACAAGAATTTGAGATTAAGGAACTTGGGAGGTTAAAGTACTTTCTGGGAATAGAAGTAGCACACTCCAAAGCAGGGATATTTATTTCATAGCAGAAATACATCCTGGACTTGTTGAACGAGACTGGAAATTTGGGCAGCAGAGTGGCAGAAACTCCCATCGAGCAGAACCATAAACTTGGAGATGCAGAAGGTGAAGCAATTGATAAAAGAACGTATCAAAGACTTGTTGGGAGGCTGATATACCTGTCACATACCAGGCCGGACATAGCCTATGCAATGAGTGTGGTTAGCCAGTTTATGCACACTCCCAAGGAAGTTCATATGAATGCAGTTAACAGGATCTTAAGATACCTGAAGGGAACTCCAGGCAAGGGAATATTGTTCAAAAGAGGGGCAGAAATGTCACTTGAAGCATTTACAGATGCTGATTATGCAGGGAATATTATTGATAGAAGATCAACTTCCGGGTACTGTACATTTCTGGCTGAAAATCTAGTGACATGGAGAAGTAAAAAGCAAAATGTGGTGGCTCGATCAAGTGCGGAAGCAGAGTTCAGGTCAATGGCACTAGAAATTTGTGAACTACTGTGGGTAAAGATTATACTAGATGACTTGGGAGTTAAGTGGAAAGGTCCTATAAGACTCTACTGTGACAATAAATCTGCTATAAGCATTGCTCACAACCCAGTACAACACGATCGAACCAAACATGTAGAGGTGGACGGACATTTTATTAAGGAGAAGATTGATAGTGGGTTGATTTGTACGCCCTTTGTACCTACAAGTAATCAGCTAGCTGATTTACTAACCAAAGGGCTGTCCAGCCAAGTTCATCAGAGACTAATCAGCAAGTGGGGAATGGAAGATATCCACTCACCAGCTTGAGGGGGAGTGTCAGAATATATAGGATTACAGCTCCTATTTGTTAGCTGCTCGAGATATATGGGCCTAGATATGAGTTTGAATAGTTCATATTCTTTAGGAGAAAAAATCTCTGGTATAGTTTGAATCAAAAGCTGTATAAATACTCGGTTGTTTAGCCATTATGAAATAGAAAAGTTTTACCTGCAAGTTCTCTTACTTTCACATAGATGTCCATTGCCCATTATACTAGTCAACTCTGAGCTAAGCATAGATGTCCATTGCCCATTATACTATAGATGTCCATTGCCCATTATACTAGTCAACTCTGAGCTAAGCATAGATGTCCATTGCCCATTATACTAGTCAACTCTGAGCTAAGCATGCCGACATCTTATGACCTAAAACATGAAGTCATCTTACATTATTTTGGGTCCGACACTATACATGATGATTGATGGAAGTAGAATTTGGCCACATTCTCATTGCATTGCTAAAAAAATCAAATCTTTCGGCCATAAATGTGTTTGGCTTTGCTAGCTAACACTGGGTGAAGTCCTTTTCTGTTAATTTTGATGATTAGATTATTATTCTAGATAATTGACTTGTTTTTCTTCATTTTCAATTGAATGATTGATTATTCCAATCATTTTTGCGGTTATTGCATTGAATAATTAATTGGTTCCTTTGTAGATAAACTCACACGCAATAACAAATTCACAACAAACAATAATCACGAGCAATTAATTTTTTTCTGGAGCCAAAACTTGTATATCTAGAAGGTATATATATATATATATATATATAGTAAACGACAAATTTGGTGCTTATACTATACCAAAGTCTCACTGTTGGTGCTCAAACTTTCAAATGTGCCGTTTTGGTTCTTAAATTTTGTAAAACCTTTTATTTTTGGTTCTTTTGACCTAAAAAGGGACAAAAAAGGGACGGTTTTGCAAAGTTCAAGAACCAAAACGGCGCATTGAAAAGTTTAAGCACCAATAGTTAGAACTTTTCTTTTTTACATACATATTATTATGTAAACTTGATATAAAATTCAGCTTCGATCAATCCGAAATTTTTGAACTTCTTATTTTTTTTGCTTTAAAAAGTTGAAACAGAAAAATAAGAAATTTAAAAATCTCGGGCTGATCAAATTTGAATTTTATATCAAGTTTATATAATAGTATGCATGTAAAAAAACAAGTTTTAACTATTGGTGCTTAAACTTTTAAATGTGTCATTTTGGTTCCTGAACTTTGCAAAACCGTTCCTTTTTGGTTCTTTTACCGGTTTGTTAGGTTAAAGAACCAAAAAGGAAAGGTTTTACAAAATTGAGGAACCAAAACGGCACATTTGAAAGTTTGAGCACCAACAGTGAGAATTTGGTATAGTATAAGCATCAAATTTGCGGTTTACTCCTATATATATATATATATCGTATATATATATATACACGTGTGTGAAATACAATTGAGGTTATTAAGAAAACTGAGCATCTTTTACAATTGTCTGTTTCTACCTTACTACAAACATCTTCATCACAGCAATTTCCTAGCTGCTTCCCCTGGTTGAAAAATCATGCATGCATGCATATTATAAAATCTGAACAAATATTTGCTTATTCATCTTCAATCAAAATTGCGTGTTTCACAAATAAATCTCCTTGAAAATGGATCGTCGTCTCCAAGAATCTATATCGCGAGGCGATGTTTCTAGCCTTCGAAAGCTCATCGAACAAGACTCAGAGATCATCAAACAGACAGTTTCAACTTCCCTCAACACGGTACTGCACTTATCTGCAAGATTCGGGCAGTTGGACTATGTGAGGGAGATTTTGAAACTTTGTCCTGAGATGGTTTCTGCAGAGAATATAGAGCTTGAGACTCCTCTGCACGAGGCTTGTCGACAAGGATACCTAGAAATCGTGCAATTGTTGCTTGAGACGGACCCTCGGATTGTTTATAAGGTGAATAAAAGAAACGAGAGTGTGTTCTTCGTGGCCTGCGAAAGAGGGAATATCGACGTAGTTAAGCATCTGATGAATTTCCCGGCAGTTTTCATGCTGGAAGTAGACATGGGGACGAGCTCCCTTCATCTTGCAGCTTCATCAGGAAACACAGGTACTTTGATCAGGCTCTATGTCGAGTTGAAGCATTCGAATTTCTGTTGTAATAACAAAGAATCTTGCCATTATCTTGCGCAGAGATAGTGAAGGAAATATTGAAGGCACGAACTGACTTGGCCCGAAAAAGGGATATACATGGATGCACGCCGCTGCATCTATCGTGCAGCAGAGGCCAACTAGAGGCGACGAGAGAGCTCTTGAAGTTAGACCCTGATCTCAGCTTATTAGAGGACAGCCAAGGACGAACTGCCCTCCATCATGCTGTTACTAAAGGCCGGATCAACGTAATCGACGAGATCCTTACAACGAACCTCGAGTCCTCGGAGACGAAGACATTCAACGATGAGACGATCCTTCACCTTGCAGTGAAGTACAATCAGTACGAGGTTGTCAAGTACTTAACTGAGAGGCTCAACATCAGTACACTTCTTAACCTTCAAGATTCTGATGGAAACACAGTCCTGCACTTGGCAACTGCTGGGAAACTTACCCATGTAAGAACGACGACCCTATATATATTAAGACTATTTATTATATGATACCTAGCTACCATCCCTAATTCCTTCCCCTTTCGGTTAATTTAGATGGTGAATCATCTGCTCAAAGTCGGGGTCGATGTGAACTCCTTGAACCGAAAAGGTTACACAGCCTTAGACGTGGTCGAAACCGATGGAACAAACTCTGGCGCTCTAGCAATATTACCAGCTTTGTTAGAAGCAGGAGCTAAGAGATGTGACCAGTTATCTCCAGGTTCTGCCGATGATCGCGGGCAAGATAAGAACTTTACGACGAACAAATACGAAAGCGAAGGGACCAATATGAAAAGATCAATGTCTTGGCCGAAGAAGCCACAAGACTACTACTCCCCACGTCACAAAACTCGTCACAGATCAAAGCAGATAGCTCTCCACAAAGAAGGCCTGAGAAACGCGAGAAAGACCATAACTATAGTCGCAGTTCTAATCGCCACCGTGACGTTTACAGCAGGGATCAATCCTCCCGGAGGGTTCAGCCAAGAAACGGGCAAGGCACAACGCGGGCATTACACCGCGTTTAAGGTTTTCGTAGTGTGTAATGTCGTGGCCTTGCTCTTATCGATAGGGATCGTGAATGTTCTCGTGAGTATCATACCTATTACGCGCAAGACCATGGTGAAGGTACTTACCGCGACGCACAAGGTGATGTGGGTATCGACTTTGTTTATGATCGCTGCTTATATAGCTGGGATATGGACGATCATGCCTACCGACAGAAGAGAAAGCTGGGTGTTGATAGAGACGGTGGTGGTCGGAGGAGGCTGCACCGTTTTGGTTCTTATGGGGCTCGGTGTTATGTGGGCTAGGCATCTGCACAACAAGTATAAATGGAAGAAGCAGAAGAAGATGAACGGTGAAAGCCCACATAGTAATACCAGCCGCCTTGAGGAGTTGAGGACGATGAAGAATAATTCTCATGATGGCAGTGTTTATTCCGATGTTGATAGCTCGGATCATGGTTATATCTTGTACTAATAGTGTGCAGTAGCTTAACATTGTAATAATAATTGAAGTGATGTGTTTTTGCTCTTACATTTCTTGAAAATGCGATTAGTATTTTCTGGTCAGATGCCCAAAGATGGACGAGCTCAAGCAATGTAACGGTAAAAGGTCAAAGTAAATATTCGTTAGACGACTATTAGATTAGAAATAGGATGCGGGCAACGTAACTACTTTTGTCTTGTTCTTTCCTATCTGCCATAAAAATTTTCCCCAATTACTATTTTGATTTTTTTTACATGGATTTCATAAATCTTGGACAGGTCTGAACACGCACAGAAACTCACAGATCGATTATCAGTTTCTAAACAGTCGTTTTTCAGGGAAAGAGAAATCATTTAACAGCTAAATAAACGATGGCCACAGATGCAAAACCATCATCATCAAAACCCAAGATTGATTCATCTGCATCAAGCAAGAAGGTCGTGGAAAAGTCCATCAAGACTTCAATTTCCGTGGAAAACAAGTCCAGATCCACCACGCACGAATCTAAAACGGTACCTATGAGCTGAAAAAAATACTCATTTTCTTTGAAATAGTAAAGATCTGAGCTTTATCGTGTTTATTGGGTTTTCCTTGATTTACTTAAAGATTGGTGATCTTTAACAGCTGGATTTGGTGCCTGTGTGATGCTTATTTAGAGTAGCAAATTTCTTCTGGGCATTCAATTTGGAATCTTTACGCTTCCCATCAATATAATGTTGTAAGAGATAGATATGTAGCTGAAATTCAGTCTGTTATTATACGTTTGGGTAGTCTTATTTTCCAAGACCAAAAGCGGTAGATAGAAACACTTTGATCTTGATGCATGTAGCAGTATATATTACAGTGGTTTCGATGTTAAGGAAAGAAGAAGAAAAAAAACTAATGTACAAAGAATTCTAATGTGGTGAGCATTGACATAGTTTTTTGGCTATCACTTCACTTGATTTACATTTTCCCATGGTTTAAGTGAAGGTAAAGACAGTAACGAGCCAATCGAAAGGTAAGAAGACAGTGTCTCGAACCAGAGAAAAGAAAGTTTTTTCCTTGCCCGGTCAGAAGTTTGAGGTTCCAGAAGAGGTATTATACATTCTTGTATCATTCTCTTACTTTCCTTGTGTAGAGTTAATTGGATTTCCTACTGCTTTTTTGGTTAACAGCGAGAGCCGTTGAGAATATTTTACGAATCCTTATCGAAGCAGATACCTTCGAGCGAAATGGCTGAGTTCTGGTGAGTTCCTTTCAAGTGTCTGATCCTATGTTAGTTCAAAATTTTCGAAACAACTCTTCTCATAGGTGCAAGTTGAGCTGATTGATTGGCAATTCTAGATAGTTTTTAGGACTTGAATATCACTGTCCTAAAATCTGTGAATATACATACTAATGCAAATCAGAATATAGCTTGGACAAACTTTCATGATTGTGTCTATGTTCAGGTTGATGGAGCATGGATTGCTGCCACCTGAAAGAGCGAAGAAGGCATTCGAGAAGAAGCAGAGGAAGCAAAAGCTAATACGCTCTGGCACTCCCATCAAACCTCCGGCGGTATCAGGCAAACAGGTCTCGAGTAAACCCGAGAGCTCAAAAAGGCCTCAGACGGCTCCTAATAATGGCGAGATCAAAGTAAAGAAGCGGTTAACTGACCAGAGCAATGACGATGAAGAGGATGATGATGATGATTTTGTACTAAGCCATAAGAGAAGAAAGGGGTAAGATTAAGATGCATTGTAACTCTTATTCCATAGCACATGCATTTATCTGAGAAACCATATGTAAAATGTATACTGTAATAAGAAGCAAAGCAGCAGATAAAATTGTTGCAAGATCTTCTGGAGAGTTGAGGACATTCTCGTAGTACTGTAATAATATCTTATCTGGACTCGTCTGCAGCAATAAAGACACAATAGACTGAAGGTTAGAGAACATGCAGATATTAAAAATACATTGCCGTTCATATCTCAGAGTTCAGACGAAAGATCATGACCTGGTCAGAGCATATAATATATATATATATATGTATTAATCTTCTTGAACATTCGTAGTCACCTCACACCACATGATGTACATGTGATGGAACTGATCATATCAGTAAGTGTTCGATCACCAGGCATTTATTGTTTTTTTTTCTAGCAGTTCTTCCTCACATTTTTTTAGTTGTTAAGAGCTCCATTTCTAACATGAGTCTTGAAATCGTAAGAGGACGACTCAGCAGCCCATTAACCACATGAATGAACATAAAGTTCAAGACTGATTAACAGTGGTGTGGTGGTCTTTAGCACGAGCTTATGACTACTCGGTGCCGTGCCTATTGGTGCATTTACAGATTTATATTTTTATATATTTCATATGTTTTTATTTTCTCAGAGTGCGTGTATGAGTGTGACACTTCTGAAAGAAAGCTATAAATGCTTGACAGCACATGAGAGAGAGAGAGAGATAGAGAGGTGGGATTAACAATACAATACAATCTAGTTTGTTTGGTGGGCATACAATAAATTTAGTAGGGGCCAATAGGCCATGGCTTTGCTCTTGAATAGGGACAAACCAATCCTCTCTTACATTTTTAGTTTAGTACAAAGATGAATATCATTCAAAAGTGAAACACTGCACGCCAATAACACTCTTGACAGATTAACTCAGAGATGGTTGAAAAGGGTCAACTTTTCCAAATCAAGGTGAAAAAAAAAAATGGCAGCTTTGTCACTGCAAGAATTGAATTTTGATTTTAAAAAAGATATTTTTTTTTTCCTTTTCCTCATTGATGGTTTGGATGGGGAAGAAGATGATGATTGAGTTTGGAGTAGTAAGTAGTACAGCATAATCTCTTATGAAAGATCAGCGTCAAGAAAAGATGCAGTGGAAATACATACTGTAAGCTGAAGAGGGTACAGGTCAAACTACAAAGGCCTTTCTTTTTACAGCTTCTTTTGTTGACATTATTTATTATTATTATTATTAGTGTCTTTAAATAAATACTCTTATCAGATTCCACAACTTCTGTCAGGGAATTTTATCTTATTGTGAGATTGATTAGTCGACTATTTGAGGAGTTTTCCGTGTAATCGTTTGATCGTACTAAACTAAACTAAACTAATACAGTACATCTTGTTGATGATAGTGATGTGTATATCGATCAAAGACGTTGTCTTCTTTCAAGTTTTGATTACTGCAGAACTTGAGATAATCTGTTTCTAGGCGTGTATCTATAAGCCACTTTCCTAAAGGTGATTTTCGCTCTCTACAAAGCAAACGAGAGAATAATCGAATACCTTCAGGATACAAAGAAAACACGTACTGCGCTCTTGCTTTAGCGAAGTATGCACTGAATACTTTAAGTGTGTGAGAGCATGCTTGATTACTTGTAATTGTGTCTCTGCAGTAGATAGAACTGAAGTATTTATAGTTTGCAGAGAGTTGCCTTGAATCGGCGCACCTATTCACCAAAAGGTTATTTCGAAAAGTTATGTCTCTTTGAAGAGATATGAACTAAAAGAATTTAACTTTTCATTGAAGTGATATAACACTTTAATATTTCTTTTCCTTGAATAGATATGACTTTTCATTGAAATGATACAACATTTAATATTTATTTTCTTTATTATTGAAAATAAACAATAATCTCCCGCCATTTTCAATATAAAGGAAACTCTCTTTAACGATAAAACAAACCTGTAAATCTCATGCATAGATAATGGTGTTCCATTGGATTTGAACCATTACTTAGTGAAGGCTCGATACAAGAGGTCCGAATAAAATGGTGGATACAGCCTTGAACCATCTATTCATACTGACAACCTGTAGAGTCGATTACACATTTGATTTAGCACACTGCCAGATATTCATTTATAGCGACACATTATAGACCTTGTGTCCAGTACCCTTCATGAGTGTGTCGAAGTCAAGCTCTTGAACTTCTTTTAAGCGGTCAAACTTTTACACTCACATAGGTAGATCTATCAAGATATCCCCGTTGTTCGAGCATATAGCCTATAGACCTATTAAGAGATCATATCCCAACCTACCTTTTTCCTTAACGGGCAACAAGTGCTACTAAACCTTGGGATGCATAATATGTCGTAGCACTTCAAATCACGCTGATGATGTACTTTAATCATTGAACTCGAGACTTTGACGGTATATCAAGTGTCGAGTTGAGGTTCCACCATGGGTGACTTTGATTTAATGAGCTTGAAACCCATCCCCTTGGACGTCTTATTGACTGCGTCTCGTGACAAAGCTTTTGTCAATGGATCTGCAAGATTATCGCTTGATCGTACGTAATCAATGGTAATCACATCATTAGAGATTAAATCTCTCACATAACTATGTCGCAGTCCGACATGTCTTGATTTTCCATTGTACACATGATTGTATGCTCTCGCAAGAGTTGCTTCACTGTCACAATGAATCGAAATAGGTGCTATTGGTTTTTCCAATAATGGCATATCAAATAGTATATCACGTAGTCATTCTGCTTCCTTGCTTGCCGATGCAAGAGCAACAAATTCAGATGCCATAGTCGAATCTGTTATGCAGGTCTGTTTCTTAGATCCCCAAGAAATCGCACCTCCACCTAGCATAAAGATCCAACCGCTAGTACTTGCATGATCGTCGCTGCCAGTTATCCAACTAGCATCCGAATATCCTTCCACGACTGAAGGATATCCATTATAGCATATGCCGTATTCCATAGTTTTCTTCAGATATTTAAAAACTCTAGTGATTGCATGCCAATGCACATCGCTTGGGTTACTCGTGTATCTGCTTAATTTTCCAACAGCAAACGCTATATATGGTCTTGTGCATGACATTGCATACATTAGACAACCTATCACATTGGAATACACCAACTGTGATACTGGTTTTCCGGTATTTTTGATCAACTTTATATTTGGATCAAACGGACCAGATGTAGGCAAACAATCAGAATGATTGAATTTGATCAACACTTTCTCAATGTAATGATATTGGGTAAGTGTTATCCCGTCATCTCCTCTTAGGATTTTAATCCCAAGAATAACATCTGCTTCGCCCACGTCTTTCATAGCAAAGCTATTTGATAGAAATTCTTTGGTTTCTTTGATTTGATCCAAATCAGTACCAAATATTAACATATCATCAACATAGAGATATATGATAACTCCTCTATCACCGTTGAACTTACTATAGACACATTTGTCTGCTTGGTTTATTTTGAAACCATTAGCAAGTACCGTTTGGTCAAACTTTTGATGCCATTGTTTCGGTGCTTGTTTGAGACCGTATAATGATTTTATAAGTTTACATACTTTGTGCTCTTGGCCATGCATAACAAACCCTTTGTTTCATGTAAACTTCTTCATCAAGCTCTCCATTTAGAAAAGCTGTCTTAACATCCATTTGGTGAATAATAAATTTATGTATGGATGCAATTGCTATTAGCAATCGTATTGTAGTCATTCTCGCCACTGGAGAATAAGTATCGAAGTAATCGATATTTGGTTTCTGGCTGAAACCCTTAGCCACTAATCGAGCTTTAAACTTCTCGATTGTACCATCGAGTTTTATTTTCTTTTTGAATATCCATTTGCAACCGATAGGTTTCGCGCCTAACGGTGGATCAACTAAAACCCATGTTTGGTTTCCCATGATCGAGTCCATTTCATCATTTATCGCTTCTTTCCAGAATGCGACGTCCCGTGATTTTATGGCTTCCTCGAATGTTTGAGGATCGTCTTCTGTGTTATAACAGAATGGGACTTCTTGAGTAACGTTTTCTCTTGTTCCTTCTACGAGAAACATAAAGAAATCAGAACCGAAATCACGAGTTTTTCGAGCTCGTTTACTTCTACGAAATTCAACATCTTGTTGTTCATCGGTTCGTTCTACGATGTCATTTATCGAGGTATCTTGACTTACACCAATGTCCTTAATACGAGGTATTGAATTGAACCGTTGTTCATCGAACACGGCATCGCATGACTCAATTACGGTATTAACCGATATATAGTCATTTGGTTCAATAACAAAGAATCTACATGCTTTGCTATTTTGTGCATAACCAATAAAGATACACTCAATTCCTCTTTCACCCAATTTCTTTCGTTTGGGTCCTGGTACTTTGACGATTGCTCGACAACCCCAAACCTTGAAATAACTTAAGTTTGGTTTTCTTTTGTTCCAGATTTCATAAGGAGTCACTTTGTTCCGTTTATTTGGAACTCGATTGAGGATGTGACATGCGGTTAGCAATGCTTCTCCCCAAAATCCAGAATTTAATCCAGAAACCGACATCATAGAATTTATCATTTCTGTTAGTACACGATTTTTGCGTTCTGCCACTCCATTTTGTTGTGGAGTATACGGAGCGGTAGTTTCGTGAACTATACCCGTTGACTCAAAATATGATGGACTGTAGTATTCTCAACCTCTATCAGTCTTTAAACATTTTATAAACGTTTCACATTTTAATTCAGATTCATTCTTGAAAATCTTAAATTTTTCAAGAGCTTCGTCCTTAGAATGCAACAAATAAATAAAGCAATACCTACTGCAATCGTCTATAAAAGTAATAAAATACTTTTTATTTCCGATTGTAGGAGTGCTATGCAAATCACATACATCTGAATGGATTAATTCTAACAACTTTGAAGTCCTTTCAACTTTCGGAAAAGAACTTCGAGTTATCTTCGTTAGCATGCATGTTCTACATATATTATTTTCATATTCAACATGCGGAATCAGATTAAGTTTTGACATGTATCTAAGTCTAGCATAATGAATATGTCCTAATCTATTATGCCATAAATCAGGAGTATCAACGATATAAGCAGAAATAATTTTATTATTATTATTTTTGGATATGTTCATCTTGAACATTCCGTTACACAAGTAGCCATTTCCTACAAACAACCCTCCATTTGAAAGTACAAAATTATTTGCTTCGAATACAAGTTTGAAGCCAAATTTATTAAGAACACTCTCCGATACTAGATTTTTCCTTACTTCCGGTGCATAGTACACATTATTCAATGTTAACTTTTTCCCGGATGTAAATTCAATCTCTATGCTTCCTATTCCAAGGACGGGAACTCTCGTAGCATTTCCCATGTAGAGAACGGTTCCTTCAGGCACTGGTTCCATGTTTTTGAACATTTCTCGATTCTTACAAACATGGCGGGTGGCTCCTGAATCGATCCACCAATCGTCGTCATCTTCAACCATATTTATCTCAGATATGACAACAACTAGATCATCTGCTGCTTTAGAGGACGAGCCATTGGCTTTTTCCTTCTTTAAGAGACGACATTCATTTTTGTAATGGCCTGGTTTTCCACAGTGATAACAACTTCCTTTCTTTCGTTTGTTGTTTGTATTCTGTGCATTTTTGTCTTGGAATTTCCTTTTCTTAGTGTGGGGAAGAAGTGGACTCTAGAAGTACTACTGAAGGTTTATTCCGATTACCATCCTCAACTACGAGTACCTTCGAGTTGATTTGTTCTTTGTCACTTTCTTCTATTTTCAGTTCCTTGCGAAATTCTTCTTCTATTCGAAGAGAATTTGCAAGTTGCTCAAGGGAGATATCTTCCTTCGTATGCTTTAAATTTCTTTTAAAGTCTTTCCACGAAGGGGGCAACTTGTCGATGATATTAGAAACAATAATAGTCTCATCCATGACCATTTTATGTTGATTAAAATTATTCAACATACGCTCGATCTCATGAAATTGCTCCATTATTGGTCTGTTATCATCCATCTTAAAATTATTAAAACGCAAGACAATAAATTTCTTACTTGTAGCGTCTTCTTGAAGATACTTTGTCTCTAACTTTTCCCATAATTCCTTGGCCGTCGCCACTGAGTGGTAGACGTCGAAGAGAGCATCGTTCATAGCATTCAATATATGTCCCCGACATATTTCATCATCAGTATCCCATTTTTGCCTCCTTCTTGCTTCATCAATGGTTTCTTCAGGATTTTCGTCCGGCCTTGGAGTGTTGAGAACATAACTTACTTGGAGGGAAACTAAGAGAAAATGAATTCTCTTCTGCCAGCGTATAAAGCTCCCACCATCGAAGCGATCGAGCTTTATGAAATTACTTGCTAATTCTTTAAGTGACGCCATGAAAACAGATTTACAGAATCACCTTTAGATTGCTGATTTTAGTGATGTGTATATCGATCAAAGACGTTGTCTTCTTTCAAGTTTTGATTACTGCAGAACTTGAGATAATCTGTTTCTAGGCGTGTATCTATAAGCCACTTTCCTAAAGGTGATTTTCGCTCTCTACAAAGCAAACGAGAGAATAATCGAATACCTTCAGGATACAAAGAAAACACGTACTGCGCTCTTGCTTTAGCGAAGTATGCACTGAATACTTTAAGTGTGTGAGAGCAGGCTTGATTACTTGTAATTGTGTCTCTGCAGTAGACAGAACTGAAGTATTTATAGTTTGCAGAGAGTTGCCTTGAATCGGCGCATCTATTCACCAAAAGGTTATTTCGAAAAGTCATGTATCTTTGAAGAGATATGAACTAAAAGAATTTAACTTTTCATTGAAGTGATATAACACTTCAATATTTCTTTTCCTTGAATAGATATAACTTTTCGTTGAAGTGATACAACATTTAATATTTATTTTCTTTATTATTGAAAATAAACAACACATCTATATGTAAGAAATGCTCTATGCATATATGTATATCTATCTATGGCATTTTCATGCATTCTTGAATATCTATTCTAATCTAAAGACGTGTTTGATTAATAACACGTTTAAGGTGATAATTGATTCAGAGAAAAAAAAAACGACAAATTATAGTGTTTGTATTGTATGTGTCTTAAGACGATTTTCTATTATATGATTTTTTGGGAGCATCATTCGATTTGAAGGGACCCTCAAATATATTATTAGTATTACTTACGTAGGTAGGGGAAGCACCATTTAATATTGAAACCATAAAACGTATCACACGATATATATTATCAAAATAATATTTATTTTGTTATTATTATGCAAAAAAAAAGTCGATTTTCATAATAACACGTTGTACCTTGGGAGAACCATGAACCATTTCGACTCGGACCCAATTAAGAATTGACCTTTGATGATACATTACATATACAGGTGGCTAAAAGTTTTAAGATCAATTCAATAGTCTTTTTGAAGACGTTTCTTTTGGTTTTGCACTGAAAACTTATTTTTCTTTTAAAAATAAATAAATAAAAGTTAGAAAATCGTATTCAATAGCTAACAAAATATCATTTATATATATAGGATTCTGTCGTTGAAATATATACATGTAATAAAGTATTAATTAATTGATCTTCTACTTCCTCCATGGAAACGGACACATTGCTGAAATCTTTAACCTTGCTTGTTCCAGCAAAGGGACCAGCACAAACATAGTCCACAAGCTATCAATCATTCCCATATTTTATATAAAAAAAAAACACCTACGCTATTGAAATTTCTCAGAGATATTTCTGTCTCATATATGTGTATTTTAATCATTTAACATATATATTAATACATTTTAACTCTTGTATTTCTGTCACCTGCTTCTTATTACCTCATCTGCGTCTTAAATAATTGTAATTAGTGCAAAATATTTTTAAATCATACAGAGCAGTCATTCAAATAAAAAAAATCAATCCCCTCCGACCATCCTTCCTAACTATTGAGACATTTAACAGTGCCAAGTTCACATTTTGCTATGCATTCTGAAACGATAGGGTATAAATGTACAGTGTCAAAACTTACCTTACCAGTGAAAGATATAAGAAATTAAATTAAATGAAGGGTTGCGTGGTGTGTATCATATTCATATACATGGCCCTGGGACCCCATTCCATGTCGCAGGCAGAATTACCCATCTCTCTCTCTCTCTCTCTCTCTCTCATATTGTCCAGGAAAGTGTTTTATGATTGATTAGGAAGTGATAGGAAAAAATATAAATATAATAAAAAAGCCATCTTTGATTATTGAAGCACTATATATATATATATATATATATATATATATGTATGTATGTATGTCCGCACACATGATCATTTGCCTTGCCTGTAACTAGCATCCCTATACATTTCTTCTTCCTTGTATTTCTGTTTTAAAGCCTCCAACATCTTCGATTCAGTTAATCCTTCCAAAAGTGTATAGTCTACTCATTTTCTAGCTTATATTCTTGATATACAAGAAGATAAAAAAGACTAGCTAGAAGTTCGTATGCTACTAGCAGATTGAATTGAGAGAGAAAGCTATATTATATACAACACTATGACTGATCATGGTTTCTCATTCTCAACCAAAGAAGAAGAGGGCACATCCCAAACAATCAAGAAAATCAAGGCCGTGAATAAAGGTAGTAACAACAACAACAACAACACCTCTAGCAGTTCTAAACACCAAGTTTACCGTGGTGTAAGAATGCGAAACTGGGGGAAATGGGTGTCGGAAATCCGTGAGCCCCGCAAGAAATCTCGCATATGGCTCGGGACCTTCCCCACGCCGGAGATGGCGGCGCGTGCCCACGACGTTGCTGCGCTGAGCATCAAAGGGTCGTCCGCGATCCTCAATTTTCCCGAGTTAGCCTCGGCCCTGCCACGCCCCGCGTCGTTGAGCCCACGCGACGTGCAAGCCGCGGCGGCAAAAGCCGCGGCCATGGACAAGTTCGACGTTGTTACGCCGTCGTCGGCGTCGTCTTCGTCTTCTCCCTCGACGACCCTGTCGAATTCTTCCTCGGAGACCAGTCTGGTCTCGAAGAGTGTGGAGGACATGGCGGTTGAGACCTCCGACGAGTTGAGCGAGATTGTGGAGCTGCCGAGCTTAGGATCGAGCTGCTGGGACTGTTACGATGATGAGATGGTGACGATGATGAGGACCCACGACGAGTTTGTGTACGTCGACGATGGGGCAACGGTGCTCGACGGCGGGTGGTTGGACCCAGCTCAGCCGTGGGCTGGCGGTGGCCCAGAGGATAGTTTCGAGTCTCCGTTGTGGAATTATTGAAGTCCTTAGCCTCGCAAATTGTGTGTATGTGTTTATTGTGTCATCAAATTTGTGTATCTTTCTTCACTTTTTTTTCTTTTTCTTTTTGTTTTATTTCCATGTGAGAAGCCACCTCTTTTATTGTCAGGCTACAGATTTTTGTTTGTTTTTGTGTGTTAATCGTCGTCGTCATCATCCTCCTTATTGCAGCACTTTCTTCATTGTGGTGATCAATAGTTATAATTTGGATTTAAATGTAAATCGTTAGACCTCATAATAAATGCTTCTGTTTCATTTTAATTTCATCTATTTTCTTGATATATGTCAGCAATTTAATATAGTTCCTATAGTTTTGCCAGATGAGGAAACTATTGTTCTTTGGTACTTTTCTTACCAGAGAAGGAGAACAAACCTATAGATGTCATTTGATTTGCTACAGATGAATTTCAGGCAAAGACTTCGGCATCTTATATTTAACGACCACTAAAACTTCCATATTTGTAATAAAAAGAATAATACAAAAAAGCTAACTTGATTCGTGGAATATTTCACAAGTGACTATAATTTCCATATTGATCGTTAGCCTGTGAAATTCATAGCTTCTACTCAGAGCCAACAGTTTTCTTTCTCTATTTTTAGTATTTTTCTTGCAACAATGTAATAGTATATAGGTACAATCACTGTGAACCTATTTTGGGAAAACCTAGATAAGGTTAAATAAACGTTATTTTATCAATTGCATGATTAGAGTTTTGAGATAAAAACATCAAATTCAATATGTCCAATAATAGAAAAAAAAAATTGTTTTTGTTATACTTTTTAAGTTTTGGAAAGATGTTACTGATAGTTGCCTTATGGTTCTTTAGGTAGGCGAGGCACAGTTCAAGGAATCTAACATTTTTAATACAATATTTAAAATACCCAAATTTAGATAAATCAAAAACATTATTCTACGCTTCATTCTCAAAATATGCCCTTTTTTTTTTTCTCAAATATCATCATTTAAAAAAATCATGGCGGATAAGACCAAACTCCTTTGATTTTGAAAAAAGGAAATCCATGGCCTTTTCTTAAGAAAAAAAAAAGATATATAGGCACAATTTCCATAAAATCTTATATATGACCATTATAATACATTCAAAAGTTTCTCCTTGTGCACATATGTTTCGCATTATTCGATTTGAAATGTCGAACCCACCAATTTAGCCTTTTTTTTAGAACATATGTAAATCATTTATAACATCAAAATTTGAGAAACATTTTAAGACAATCGATTTCTTTCAAATTTTTATTTTTATATAAAGCAAGATAGAATATATATTCCAACAGGATACAATTGACATAGTATCAAAGAATCAATTTTTTTTTTTGACAAATAATTGAATGGTTAAGAGTGATGATTCGCACAATAATTAATTTATTTTTTTGTGACATATGAATCCCATATAATCTAGCAGGTCTGCAATAATTTATAATAGACAACATTGTAGAATGTGCAAGAACATATAATATTTAAATATATATGTTATGTTACGGACCTGGAGGCACATACATAAATGCCATGCCATTGCACAATAGTTAATATTATATTGATACATCCCTACCAAATATGATTCTCCATGAAAGTTTTGGTCAAGATATTTCTCAATAATAATGAACATGATGAGCTATTTTATTTTTTAAATATTTATGCAGTTTCTATATTTTTCTCTAAACCTGACTCAATTATTATGCACGAACCTTTTTTTCTATTTAAAATAATGTTAAATATTAAGTAAATCACGTGATTTGTTGCAAAATAATCACTTAAGAGAGTGGATTAATTAAAATTGTAATTCATTCACCAACTCCATATTCCATTAAGAACCATGAAATGTCATTTCATCAAATCAGCAGATTAATTAGTAATATCATGTAAGAAAGCGATTTAATCAAGGCGAGGGTTAATAATGAATGATATCTTCTGATAACAACGTTTAGAAAAGCAAAGATTAAGACGAATTAACTTATTATTTTTAATTAATTAACAAGTAATTATTACTAAATCACGTGATATGTGAAACATGTTGTCCTAACGGGGTGAATTGATTATCGTGGCAACTTGTTTATAAAATAAAATAATTAGGTAATATCATTGACATGACTCGTTACACTATATCATTGAAGAATATAATATATTTATTAATGATTTATTTGTACCAGATGAAGAATATATGTCTAAGCAATAATTCTCAAAATATGTACCAAATGAATATTCTCATTATTAAATGGAAGGTTTAGAACAGAAAATTCCTAATCAACCGAATAATATATATAATTCCCATCGCTTTCATTGTTCATAATTTATGTTCTTCTAAAAGAAAAAAAAAATACTATTATAATTAAATTTTGCAGATTTCGAAGTTGGACAACTCAATGGAAGACATGCTCTGTTCCGTTAGCTGGTCGATATGATGATACATTATGATCAATAAATTGACAAGTTCCATCCATATATAACAACTCAATAAATATTATTTATTACTTTTTTTTTTTACATATATAATAGGAAAATAATGCATATAAAATAGAAGGACGCAGATAGGAAGACAACATCCTTAAATGCAAGAAACATTATGATTACTGAGAGTAGTAGAGAGTACATAGCTTTGGTACAACAAGCAATGGGATATACAGATTACGAAAACGATGGATCGAAGTGTTTGCACTATTTTGATTGCCTTCTTCGGGGCAAGTTAAGCCCGACCCGACCCTTCAAGTAATTTACCTGAAACAGTAACAATATGAATTATGATGGCGAAGCTTACGTAGATAGTGACGACTTGCTGTCTCATTTTAGCAATGGTTGATTATTAAAATCATATGTCATAAGTACTAATTACATGAATAAGAACAAAAACATCTACGTGGACAGTCGAATAAACAATATTTTAGGTGTGCCCCGTTATGATTCTGCTGTGATTCGCTTTAATTTGCCTAGCTTGTATAATTATGAAAATAATATTAATAATTGCAGCATTTACTGCTTTAGATAATACATATTATTATAGAAGGGTTGGTCTTGCTTATGATGATTAAGAGTCTCTATAGTAGGGTTTAGTGTGGTGGTTTATATTTAATTAAAGAGTAATTAAAAGATGAAACAGTAGAGCTAATTGCTGACGAAAACCCTAATCTACTAATTATGGCAAGTCCAATCACAGATTAACTAAATTTTTTCTGAAAATTTTGATTTTGACATCTTCATCAGATGGTAAGATTTTTTCAACGAGTAGGACCGTTTCCCTTTTAATATAATCCTCTTTGATTTTGACATCTCCATATTTGATTCATGCATTTGCTTTTTTATTAATCCTTTTTCTTTTAATTTTCTATCTCTCCACCATGGGATGTCACCTAATTCATTCGAGTCAAGAGATCACAATGAAAATATTGAATGATAGCATCATATAATCTACAACATGACTTTTTTAATGGTAATGATTTTAGGACAAAAGGTTGTCTGATATTGATGAAGAAAGGGCAACGAATCGATTGACTAAGCCATGTCGGCATGAGAAAGAGTTGAAGAGGGTGACGTAATAACATGCTAAGCTAAAAGATGTTCAGAAAACAAAAAAATATATGAACATTTTTTTTTTATTTTTTCTAAAAAGAAAATGTGATATTGGTATGGCCACGTCTCTTTCTTAATTAGGGAGGGGAGGGTGCTGCCTCGTGTACGGACACACACAATCCTCTCTCTTTTTCTTCTTCTTTCTGTCATTAAGGGTTCCAATTAACAACAAATTAATGTCACATCGACATATATAATTACACTCTCATCTTCGTGTTTTGCAGATTTAAAATATCAGCTTGAAAACCCTCTTGTGTGTCAAAATTATGCCCTAAACTCAAACAACAATTCCAAGAAATACTAACTATAGATAATCATTATTCTAAAAGTGAACTAACAACCGCTGGTGGAAAAAGGTGTTTTTTTTTTCTTCTTCTTCTCAGTTCTTGCATACATTAGATACGCACTTGTATATTAAAACCGTCCATATCTTGCAGCTAACGCACATGTCGGGCCATGAATTTATTGCGAGACAAAAGACGAAAAGTTTGAAACAAAAAAATAAGGATGTCCAAAAGAGACGGATATATGATGAAAGAGCAAAAAATAATGCAGGCAAGGTAAAAATGCCAACTATATTTTCAAGTGCAGGGCAGTGTAAATTTCCGAGCAGAAATATTAATTTTCTGATTGTATATATGACAGGCCACCAGCCTGGGAAATTCATTAAGATATATATGTTTCATTTCATCGAGAGTGAAAGCGATTGATCTATAAGGTATATGGCATATGGTCTATGACCCTATTGTCGGATTGATCTAAAGTTTGAAAAATTAGTACTGCTCTATATAGATATATAACGACCCTATTACACGTACACTTGGTAGAAATTTTCTCAGACATTAACAGTGTAAGCAAATTATTAAAATCAGAACGTAGGAATAGTTATTATTAGGACCACCACACACAATCTACTTTCCGACTTGAATGACCACAAAAGTGCAATCGTCTTATCACTTTGCCCATACAGTACAATATACAATGCAAATATAAAATATTCACTACAAAAAATGTTGTTTTATGTGACCATTTTTTTGTGAGAAAATTAAAATTCATCACATAAAACTAGATTATATGATGAAATAATTTTTTCTCACAATAAATATCATATAATGTGATGAAATTTTTTTCCTCACAAGTGAATATATAATATGTGAGGAAAAATTGATTTTATCACATAATATTGATACATTTCCTCATAAAAGCTAAAATTTAATGTGATAGATAAAATCCTCACATAAAATTAATAAATCTCCTAACAATAGATAATTTTTCATGTGACAAAAAAAATTTTCTCACATAAAATAAAAAAAGTTTAAAATATTAAATCAGTCCATTTAAAATTAAAAGCTCACCTCAAATTAGTTTTGGAGAAAAAAAAAATTTGAGTATGAATTGAAGTAGCAGGGCCAAATTGTAAATTTTCTGCTAATTCAATTGGTTTATTAATTAAATTAGATGTGCTGTGATTTCCAATTTTTTGTATGCACACAATTTAAAAGAAATAAAAAAAATTAAAATTTAACAAAAAAATAAACAACCAGTGCAATTAATAACTAGAAATTATAATTGAATTGTTTACGTGAAATAAGAAATTAAAATAATATTTCATTGTTCAATTAATATTTAATAATCTAATTCTTTATTTCTTTTTAATACAAAATTAATACCACTAAGTGACCCACTACATCTTCATCCTATCCTATAATCTCTCCACAACTAAACATTATCCATACTATTGTTCTTCACAAAACCTCCAACGAGTTAATCGCCAAGTTTCTATGAAGTGGCGGCTAACCTCTTGATTGATCAACGTGAGTGAACTGTGCTTAGACGCTTCGTAAAACCGCACCGATCTATGAGAGGAGCTGATAGATGAGTAGGCTTCCCCCTTTCGATTCACAGAATGTGATCTGGGACACGATGGGAGTTTGCGTGCTACTAATTGGTATCTTTATTTATGCATCAATGACAGATAGATAGATGCATTCGCCATAGTTTCAGCATTACAGCAAACCCGTGTCAAATATATAGCGGACTTGCGCGCTCTAGCCAATCCGTTGATTACCCAGTGCCCACAGTGAAGGTGCGTCATCTTTCAATTATTTTATTTGAGTTCTTTATGGTGTGTTTCAGCATGATTCCGCAGTGATTATGTGTTCCATTTGAACTAAATCATTAACAATTTATTATATTACTGAAATTCTATCTTTTTCTCTAGTCGCTGCGCCGCCTCTCCCGCTGTTCGACAGCGTCGGATACTCCAGCGACTCCTATGTTGACATCATCTTTAGTTATACAGATAAGTCAAGCTTGAAAATACCCGAGTTCATATTTTTTTTTTGTATATATTTATAGTATTTAGTTATATGTTTTCTTCGATGTTAGGAAAACATGGTTGCTAAAAAAAATTAAATTGAAAATGGAGATGGAGAACCAATGCCTGAGGAAGAAATTTTGAGCTCTACACTAGGTCATAGATCAAGATATGTAAAAGGAATGGGATACGTGGTTGAGGTAGTTCGAGGTGGACAATTGTATGCTACAAGTTCTAATGTTGAATTGCATAAACTGTGGAAGACCAGAAGAAAGAACTCGATGCTTTACGAGCTCAAATGGCGAACATGCAACAAGAAAGTTTGTCAGGTAGTTTATATTTGTATTCAAATTATTTATACATATTATATCATATAGTTTTCATTGAGATAATATTTACTTTATGCTTATATTCATTGCAGATCGAGGTCGTTAACTTGGAAACTCAAATTTGTGGATTGCTACATGGTGAAATAGTGAATGTAGTTGGAATAGTTGCAGTTGGACGGGTTATATTTGCAAAGCTTTGACTATATTATTTGTTTTTCAGTTTTTGAACATTTGGTTAGTTTATGTTATAGTTAGTTGTTATTTGGTTGACGTTAAGTAATCGAGTATTGTTTTATATAGATGTATAATTTTCAATAATGCAAATGAATGTTAAATTCATATTTGACAAACTATTCATCATATTAATCGAAGGAAACGCAATATAATATAATAGAAAATAATAAAATTTAATGATATTATTCGCAAATAGATAATATAATAAATAAATAATATATTATTTTCCAGCAACTTATTGTGAGGAATATTTTCGTATTATATATCATGGTAATTATGAGGAAAATATTTTTAATGTGACGAATTTTTTGTTACATTTAATTTTTTAACATGTTTAAATGTGTGGAAGTTCAATATATATGACAAAATGGTACATATATTGTGAGAAATATTTTGTCACAATAACAAGTTTATGCGAGGAAATTGCATTCCTCACATATGTCGAATGTGAGGAAATAAAACATCGTCACATATGTGCGATTTGGTCTTATGCCACGGGGCTTCGGTGACGAGCCAGTGACGAAATTTTTTCCTCACATTAAATTTATGTGACGAAAATTTACGCTTTTGAGAGGAAAAAAATTCTCACAAAAAATGATTTTTTTTGTAGTGATTGACACGTTTTTCGAATCAAGAAAGTTTGATTATTGGGTCCATTCAATATAATAGGTCTCGATAATGTTAAGGCCCCAAAATGAGGGCTCGAAAGCCCATTGAGAGAAGTTCTCATCAATGGCGTTTTTGCTCTTTCGACCTCTTTTCTTTTCTTTTCTTTTATTGTTTCTTTTCCTAGTTTTCAAAACCATACGAGAACTATGTTAGCCTTTCGAGTTTTTAACTACAAGATAATTTTATTATTTTTACATAATATATATACATACATATATTTTGTATTTACATATATATATATATATATATATATATATATATATATATAAGAAATGGAAAAATCAATGATGCTTATTAACATGGATGGTGAGATTCCTGGAGTAGCAGTAATTTATTCGTATTAGAAGCATCGACATGCTTTGGCTTTCTCAATCATATTGTTTTTGTTTATGAGGTGAGCTCGATGACTTCCAACGTGCCATGTCTTGTTTTTTTCCTTGCTAAGCGTTTCCAAGTATAATCAGACAAATAAATTAACATCCTAATCAGAGGGGTTATATATATATATATGTGATAAAAATATTAATTGTGATTAATATTATATTAAGATTATTTTATTATAATTATACTTATATTAAGATTATAATGATAATATAGCTTATAATAATAAAGAGAGAGAGAGATTATAGAGAGATTAAGTATTTCAATACTTGGTGTGTTTTACAATGATCTCTAATCACCTATTTAATCTCATCAACATTTAATACAATACTTCCAAATCATCAATCATTTAACTAATATTATTATTTAAAACTTCCACATTATAAATTTCATAATACTCCCCCTTTGATGTTTTCAAAGAATATGTCTCGTTAAAACCTTATTAGGAAAAACCCAATGGGATAAAAACCTAATGAAGGAAAAAGAGTACATGATTCTTTTATATTACACTTTCGATTGTTGCCTCATTAAAAACCTTACTGGGAAAACCACATGGGAAAACCTCGGTGAAGGGAAAAAGAGTGCAACGCGTATTTACTCCCCCTGATGATAACATTATTCCAAATCTCGAAGTCTTCGAACTCCAATTGAATATACCAATCTTTTGAAAATTATTGGAGGAGCTGCTTTCGTGAATAAATCTGCAAGATTTTCACTTGATCGCACTTGTTGTACATCAATATCACCATTTTTCTCTAAATCATGTGTAAAGAAAATTTTTGGTGAAATATGCTTTGTTCTATCTCCCTTAATATATCCTTCCTTTAATTGGGCAATGCATGCAGCATTATCTTCATATAAAATCGTAGGAAGTAACTTTTCGATAATAGCCCACTAGTTTGTTGTATATGCTCAATTATCGATCGCAACCAAACACATTCTCGGCTAGCTTCATGAATAGCTAGAATTTCCGCATGATTAGATGAAGTAGCCGTTAAACTTTGTTTAACTGACCGCCATGAAATAGCGGTTCCGCCATGCGTAAATAAATAGCCCATTTGCGATCGAGCATTATGTGTGTCAGATAGAAAACCAGCATCTGCATACCCCATCAAATCTGTTTTTGATTTATTAGAATAGAACAATCCCATATCAGTTGTTCCTTGAAGGTATCGAAAAATCCGTTTAATTCCATTCCAATGTCTACGAGTCGGTGATGAACTATATCTCGCCAATAGATTCACAGCGAACGCTATATCAGGTCGCGTATGACTCGTTAAATACATTAGGGCTCTCATAGCACTGAGATATGGTACTTCAGGACCAAGTAGTTCTTCGTTATTATCGCAAGGTCTAAACGGATCTTTATTCACATCTAAAGATCGAACAATCATTGGAGTATCCAATGGATGAGCTTTATCCATATAAAATCTTTTCAATACCTTTTTCGTATAAGTCTCTTGATGTACGAATATCCCATTCTTTAAATATTCGATTTGCAGTCCAAGATAAAATTTCGTTTTACCGAGATCTTTCATTTCAAACTCCTTTTTCAAACAATCAACGGCATTTGATAACTCTTCAGGAGTTCCAATTATGTTAATATCATCAACATAAACTGAAATGATGACAAATTCATTTCCAGATCTTTTCATAAATATGCACGGGCAAGTTAGATCATTTTTATACCCCTCTTTCGATAAATATTCACTTAGGCGATTATACCACATACGCCCAGATTGCTTTAATCCATAAAGCGATTTATTTAGCTTGATTGAGTACTCATTTCGGGGCCCTGAATTTTCAGGCAACTGAAATCCCTCGGGAAGTTTCATATATATGTCACTATCAAGTGATCCATATAAATAAGCGGTGACAACATCCATTAGACGCATATCGAGTCATTCACGTACTGCCAGACTAATTAAATAACGAAAAGTAGTTGCATCCACCACAGGAGAATATGTCTCCTCATAATCAATACCATGTCGTTGTGAAAAGCCTTGTGCAACAAGCCGTGCTTTGTATCTCACAATTTCACCGTTTTTATTTCTCTTTCTAATGAAAACCCATTTATATCCAACTGACTTTACATTTTCTGGTATGCGGACTACATGTCCGAAAACTTTTCGTTTCTCAAGAGATTTTAATTCTGCCTCGATTGCATCTTTCCATTTTGGCCAATCATTTCTTTGTCTGCATTCTTTAACAGACATTGGTTCATGATTCTCATTCTCATTCATCTCATTCATTTCATGTAGCGCTACGTTAGATGAGAATTTATCGTCAACGTTGACTTTTTCTCGGTTCCATCTAATTCCATTTTGGGCATAATTTATCGAGATCTCTTCATTATCATTATTCTCAGAAATTTCAGGTACCTGATTTTCATTATCATAATCATTAATGTCCATTGACTCTTCTAGAGTCGATAAATCCTCGACTGGACCATTCTTATTATTTGCTCCTTTTCTTTTTCGGGGATTTTTATCTTTGGAACCCGAGGGCCTACCACGTTTTAGTTGTGGCTTAGGCTCGATCAATATATGTTCTCCAGGAACATCAACTTTTCCAGGAGCATTAACAGCTGGTATATGTGACTTAGTCACTCTTTTAAGGTCAGTAAAACTATCTGGCAGTTGATTAGCTAATCCTTATAAATGAATTATCTTTTGAACTTCTAGTTCACATTCTTTCGTTCGAGGATCATAATGATTTAGCGATAATTCATTCCAACTAATACTCATTTCCAGCTGTTTCTTTTCTCTCCCTAATGTCGGAAAATTCGATTCATCTAAATGACAATCGGCAAATCTAGCCGTAAATAAATCTCCAGTTAGAGGTTCTAAATATTTTATTATCGATGGAGATTCAAATCCGACATATATTCCCAACCTCCTTTGAGGTCCCATCTTAGTGCGTTGTGGTGAAACAATTGGAACATATACCGCACATCCAAAAATTCTCAGATGGGAAATATTTGGTTCCTGACCATAAACCATTTGTATCGGGGAGATATTATTATAACTTGTTGGCCTGATGCGGATTAGTGCCGCTGTATGTAATATAGCATGTCCCCAACAAGATGAATGAAGTTTCAACTTCATTAATAATGGTCTTGCAATTAATTGCAGCCTTTTAATCAACGATTCTGCAAGACCGTTTTGCGTATGAACATGTGGCACGGGGTGCTCAACATCAATTCCGATAGACATGCAATATTCATTAAATGCCTTGGAAGTAAATTCATCAGCATTATCAAGGCGTATTTTCTTTACAATTATACACGTCACACTAAAATACAAATTTTTCAATTAAACACCTCATCTTATCATCTTATCATCCCATCAACATTTAATACAATACTTCCAAATCATCAATCATTTAACTAATATTATTATTTAAAACATTCACATTATTAATTTCATAATAATAATATATATTTCTTGTTAATTCATCGAAAAGGATTCAATATTCCAACAAGAAAAAGAACGAGTGTTAATTATTTTTATCATATATATTTGTTGAATGAAAATATCGAGGTTCGACGAATTTAATTATATATAGTGTGTGAAAATAGCAGTAATTTTATTTTATTTTATTTTTTTTGTGGGGTGAAGGTTAACTTTGTCTGCCACATTAGAGAATTTCATTTTTATATCATTACGTTACATAGTATGTGTGGGAATCAAAGAAAACATGAAAAGACACGAGCAACTATAACGCTTCAATTGCGCCTCTCCCACAAATTTACATGCTAACGTCGTTTTGCCAATGCACGTATTATATATATATATATATATATATATATATATATAATATATATATATATATATATAATATATATGTGTGTGTATTCGTATATATATAACCTAGCTAGCTAGGGCTCTATCTTTAAACAAAATATCAGTAAAATTGTAGACAATTAAGTAGCGAAATTTAAAACCGCTATATCGATTTACATCTTTAAAAGAGATATCATTTCAACAATAAATGGCCCCATTATTAATTTATTATTAAATTTTTAATGGGATCCAGCCATCGTTGTAATGATCAAATAATGCTGGTTGGTAATGGGTAATCTTGCTATTTTATTTCTACTATTGATTTCCTCGTAGATTATAATTAATTGAGATTTTTATAATCAAGTGGGCGTTTGATTTGTGACAACCTTTCTCCACGATATGCTTCAAGTTCTAGTATTACACAATGCTTGTCTATCATTTTCTGCGTTCAAATCGTGTTGTTACGATAAACCCTTCTTTCTTTAGGGAAGGGAGAGGGTTTCTTGAAAACTATTACCAAACACAGTGACATGAGCAGCAAATATTTATGTTTGATGATTTCTTTGTTAATTATATATAAGTATTTCGTAGTACAATATTCCTATTAATGACGAGTTTTTAAGTACCACTTGCCCAAAGAGGTATATGGACTAGGAAACATAATGAATGGCACATAGTTCAAGAAAGACATCATTGACTTGCTTGAACTTTTGCAATGTTGGAGTTGAGAAACACACACCATTGAATGGCCATTTTGAATCTCAAGTGGTTATATAATATTAGTCTTATTGGTCAATTGTATCTTCGATAAAATAGCATAAGTTCATCATAAATAAATGTTTAATGTTGTTTGGCTTATTGACGCACTACGAGTCACAAACTACGAATATTTTATTGCATCAGTATGGTTCATATATATCGCTTCATGATTCTTTCATTGATCATATATCAGTTGTAGCTTTTCCTTAAAAAAAATACTGATTATTGTGTCCTCTACTATAAGGAATTTTAACCAATAAAGATTCCTCGAACAAAACAACAAATACTAATCAATAAATACGTATACACGTACATATTATAAATAGATGGAGCTTCATAGTTCTTGTCACACAAACAAACACATACTGTATATTGCAAAGTGACAACATCAATGGCTTCCTTAGCCATTTCCACCATCAAACCCTATACCACTCCCAGAAACCTCAATAACAACTCTTACTTTGCTCGAAATGAATCTTCGATTTTCTGGGAAAACATAAAACTATGTGAAAATCCACGATCTTTAACCATCACAAATGTTGCAAGTAAACCTTCACCTGGATTTGTTAATACAACTACGTCATCCAAACAAGAAGACGATGATGTTCCAAAACTCTTAGCTTGGACAAGTGTAAAGCAAGAACGATGGGAAGGAGAGCTTGATGTTCAAGGAGAAATCCCACGTTGGCTGGTAATGTGTGTGTGTGTGTTTTATGGTCTTTCTATAATTATAACTTTCTTCAATATAGATTTTCTGCGGAACTAAACAAAGAAATATGGTAACAAATCAGTGTCTAAGGATCTGATCTATATATTCTCCATATCAACCGCATGTAATAGAGAATCAGCATCGATGATGTCAGTACGAGATTATGATCACATGGATTAATCAATGTTAGACGTCGTCTTAATATTCTTTAATCCATATTTTAATCCACCAATAAAAGCATGAAAAGCAATTATGTATAACTGCACTTGCCGATCACACAAAGTCCAAATTTAAATTTTTTTGTCCCCATGCAGAACGGAACGTACCTAAGAAACGGTCCAGGTCTATGGCACCTCGGAGACTACAACTTCAGACATCTCTTCGACGGCTACGCAACCCTAGTCCGCCTCTACTTCGAACAAGGCCGTGTAATAATGGGACATCGCCAGATCGAATCGGAAGCCTACAAAGCAGCAAAGAAGAACAACAAGATATGCTACCGCGAATTCTCCGAAGTCCCAAAACCCGATAACTTCTTGGCCTACATAGGAGACTTAGCCAATCTGTTCTCAGGCTCATCGTTAACTGACAACGCAAACACGGGCGTCGTAAAGCTAGGCGACGGAAGGGTGGTTTGCCTCACAGAAACCATCAAAGGGTCTATAGTGGTGGACCCCAATTCGCTGGACACGTTGGGGAAGTTTGAGTATAGCGATAGCGTAGGCGGGCTGATACACTCGGCCCATCCTATTGTGACGGACAGTGAGTTCTTGACTTTACTGCCAGACTTGATTAGTCCAGGGTATGTGGTTGTGAGGATGGAGCCGGGAACTAACGAGAGGAAGGTTGTCGGGAGGGTCGACTGTAGAGGCGGGCCAGCGCCCGGTTGGGTTCATTCTTTTCCGATGACGGAGCATTATGTGGTTGTGCCAGAGATGCCGCTTAGGTACTGTGCTCAGAACTTGCTCAGAGCGGAGCCTACGCCTCTGTATAAGTTTCAATGGTGTCCCGAGTCTAAGGGGTTCATGCATGTTATGTGCAAAGCAACTGGGAAAGTTGTAAGTTTAATATATAATGCTTATTAGTGATGCTTTTCTTGCCAGTACACATTAAGGGTTTCTTAAATAATCCTTGATAATGATGCTCTTTAATTCTTTGATGGGGGTTAGGTGGCAAGTGTTGAAGTTCCACTGTATGTGACGTTCCATTTTATCAATGCTTACGAAGAGAAAGATGAAGACGGGAGGATAACAGCTGTGATCGCGGATTGCTGCGAACACAACGCAGATACAACCATTTTGCAGAAGCTCAAGTTGGATGATCTCCGATCACTTGCAGGGCAAGATGTGTTGCCAGATGCAAGGTTATCTCTATCTCTGAAACTGATTCACACTTACTGCCATTATTTGAGAATTTCTTTTGTAGTTGATGGTATGATTGCATCATGATTTGCTGGGGTTGACGATGCTCCTAAGTGGCGGGCATATGACTGCTGTTGTCCGAGTTCTTCTTGCCAAAAGTTTTTTCACATTATTCATATTAGTGCTATGCTATCAAATAAATCATTATGTAGGGTTGGAAGATTCAGAATTCCATTAGATGGGAGCCCAGAAGGGAGTTTATACGCAGCATTGGATCCCGACGAGCATGGCCGAGGAATGGACATGTGCAGCATAAACCCTTCTTTTCTTGGAAAGAAATACAGATATGCCTATGCCTGTGGTGCTCAAAGGCCTGCCAACTTCCCAAACACAATCACCAAGGTAATGAAATATATATGCGGAAAGAAGCCAGCTTTAATTTTACAAACTCAATCATCAGTTATAAACCAATATGCGCAGATCGACCTGTTGGAGAAGAAGGCTAAGAACTGGCACGACGAGGGTTCAGTCCCTTCCGAACCCTTCTTTGTGCCTCGCCCTGGTGCAACCGAGGAAGATGATGGTAAAAATTACTCCAACGTAACGGCATTTTAATCATGTCTGACTACATAGAAATGTTTCATAGCAAGAATGTAATGAATTGACAGGCGTGGTGATCTCGATAGTGAGTGATAAGAACGGCGAAGGATACGCTGTATTGCTTGATGGATCGACGTTCGAAGAAATAGCCAGAGCCAAGTTTCCTTATGCTCTCCCTTACGGGTTGCATGGATGTTGGGTGCCAAAGATATGAACCAGCAGGATAACAAGAGAATAATGCGTGTTTTAATATAGCTAGATCATTTGTAGTAAAAAAGCAGCTGTAGAGTAGAATATATGCACAATCTGAGTACTTTTTAGTAGATGAGCTTGTTCATATATTTTGGATCTTATATGGGGAGTGATGTTAATGTCTTGTTTGCGTAAATCTTCATATAACCTCACTATAAAAGCAGAACCTCTCAATCTATTAATGTCAAGAAAACGTTCAAACTATCTGACAATGTATCTCGTCCCAACAGCACTCTACCGTTTAAGCGAAGATCAAAGAGAAAAATCTAAACAAAATGGACCAAAAAACTGTCTCACCTGTATAAACGATGAGATGGCTAAAATTCATTTCTGATCAGTATATACTGCATCAACATCATCTAGCTCGAGCAGTTTGGACATTAACTCCTTGTTCAATTCCATAGCCTCGTCATCGACCTGCAAGAATTACCACCACTGATTACAATGAACGGGATAGTCATGGATATAAAAAAATAAAAAATCAAACATCTATAATTAACTAATGGAACCTAAGGAAAGTTTCACCAACACTTGAAGGATGACGTTACATTGTCTTACCTCAACGGGAATTAAAGGAAGAAGCTCAAATCCATTGTCAGTCTCAAATGGTATTCTTTCCTCTCGTAGTTTTTCCAGTATGACAGTGTAATTTTCCAATGAACTCACAATTTTGTAGCATCTGCAGACCAAAAAGATGATCGATATCATCGATTTGAATCTAAGCAAAGTTCGAAGCTTTGAAATAAGTGTGGTCGCTTATCTATGCCTACCTTTCTGAATCATCGTCTTCAGGATCATCATCGTCATCTACTGAAGGGTCGATGATATCATCAGCACCGGCATCTAAAGCAACGGAAAGAAGCTGATCTTTATCGACATCTTTCATTTTTATGCTTACGACACGGGCCCGCTTGAACTTGAACATTATGGATCCAGAATCCGCCATTTTACCACCATAGTCCTTGGCTACTTCTCTGATAGCTGCCACCGATCTGTTCACTTTATCCGTCAACACCTGAATAATCATCCCAGCTCCACCATAGCCATAGACCTATCAAATTAATAAGGTAGGTCTCAATGCAATGAGAGAGCTACAGATGCAAGTATTCTAAATGCATCCATGACGACCTCATAGAACTTCTCCATGTAGGCTTCTTGACCTTTCTCGGAAGCTCTCTTGATGTTGCGATCTATGATATCCCTCGGTATATCGAGTTCCTTCGCCTTTTCGAATAAGGCTGCCAAAGCTGTATTTGATACTGGACTTGGACCACCTTTCTTGACCCTGGTCATTAGTAACAACAACAGAACAAATTAAGAGGATTGTATTACACATGTCAAACATAGTAGCAGCACCACCAGCCCTCATTAATCTCAGTTACCAAACAAACCATCCCAGAAAGATCGTATTAGCCCAAAAGGTCACGAGAGACCGACTTACGCTGATACTACTTCCTTCCCAAATCTTGCATATAGTTTTGCCTTTTTAGCATCCTGAGCAGTCTAGAAAAAGAAAAGGCAGATCAACCAATTTACACACCATTTTGGCAACATCATTGTTCACCTAAAGAAAAATATGCAAACGGGAAAAGGTTCTCATCAGATCGCTCTTCATGCTTTTCACATAAACCTAGTTCAAGTAACACTCTCAATCTAGGAATTACGGTGTTAATATCCAGAATCGCCAACAGATCAAACACATGAAGTCCACAATCCATATACACATCGCCACAAAAATATGGAGCAAAATTTTGGCAGTTCGCAGCACTTTGCAGAGCTAAATCTACTTAAAACTATCTCTTTTAATCAAACTCTTTCCAGCTTTACATAGTCCTACAGTTTATCTTAGCTTGGTCTAAAAAAGAACAGCAAGAAATCAACTTAACAAAGGCTTACTCGTGAATACCTTTCTGCCAGCAATTTTACAAGATCGCCGACCCATACATAAAGGCGTGAAAGTTGAGATATTTCTATCCCGAGATCCATACTGATTCTTCCCACAGAAGGAGGCGAAACTACCTGAAGATGAATACAGCGAAAAAGATGATAGCTTTCTACTCAAATGCCCTGTTCCTGAATAAATAGTACAAAGCAAATTCGATTAACGATTAGAATTCCAAAATATTACAGTGACAGCCTAACGATTAATTCAGATTTAGATGTACTTTACTACCTTGACTATAGAGGGGAGCTGAGGGTTTAAGGGAAACCCCACTTGAAAATCTGACCAGTAATGTTCCAAAAACTCTCATCGATGAAGAAGACATAAATCGTTCATGAAAATTCGACGTCAAGGTCGAAGAAACACGACGACTATTTGTCTGGATTGCTTAAAAAATTCAGCTGGAACCTGGAGATTGGATTGGAGATGATGGTCATTCCCTTGCTTTGCTTTTCTCAGTTTTTCTTTCTTTTTTTTTTTTTTTTTTTTTAAATATAGAAAAAAAATAAACTCAAAGTCGCAATTAACTGCCTTGGCTTCAAACCAGCGACTTTACTGTTCAAAGCATAAGCCGTTGACCTGATATGACAGGGCTGAGCTGACTTTACATCTTCTAAACAACGACAGAGCATAGAAAATTTGCATGCTCTGCCTTTGCTTCAAACCAGCCGACTTTACATGTCCCTTTTCTGTCCTGCTGCTCCAACTCTACTCCCATGGCCTAAAGGACGACAGAGACGACTTCTGCATACGCAGTGTAGTTTCAGACAACAATCAACGCTCACGTCATTCATATAGGAAATCAGAAACAGTGACATGGGAAACTGACTGAACCCCAATACGTAGGAGCAAAAGAGAGAGCAACTTGGGACGACTCTTTAAGACTAGAGCTTATGTAATAAACCCATCGAACCATTCAGTAAAATCACACATATGGGATTAGCCCAGCCTGGATGAGTAGTAGTAGTTGGGTCTTCTTAATAGTCGTTGTTCCGTAGCTCTTCTACACGGGCCTCAAATTGTCCGGGTGATCCCCTCCATTATATAGATAGATGATGTATAATCTAATCTCTTTTGTGATTTAAAAATATAACTAAACTGTCGATCGAAAATCTACTTCTGCATGTTTGTTTGGACACATTGTGGGCACATATCTATCTTTCTTTAGACCACAATTCCAATTCTTTCATCCAATATGAGATTTTTTCAATCTTGTTTACCGACTAGAGATGGCAATGGGTAGGGTATGGACATACCCGCCTAGACCCATACCCAAACCCAATTAAATAATTGGGTATGAACCCTACTCAATATTTAATGGATCTTAATAATTGGGTATATACCTAAACCCATTGGAGCTAACGGGTAAACGGATATTAATTGGGTATTAAACGGATATTTAATTTTTAATAGAACATTAACTAGATAAGTCGATAATCTTTTTATAGCATTAGTTCATATAACGATGACTGTGATATCTTAGTCGCTAAAATTCTAAATAAAATATAATTACGAAACTTTTTAATTGTTCAAATTAGAAGTGTAAACGAGCCGAGCTCGAGCCGAACTTGGCTCATTTTTTGTCTTGGGCTCGCCTTTCATTTTAGCTCGAGCTCATCGATCTTTTCATCGTCAAGCTCGAGCCGAGCCGATTAAAGCTAATGGAACTCGAACTTGAGCTCGACATCACGAAACTCGTCGAGCTCGAGTTTTTAATAAAAAATAATAAAAACATATAAAAAACAAAATAAAAAAAAGCTCACGAGCCACCTCGCGAGCTTTCGAGCACTCGTGAGTGAGCTCGAGCTCAATTGTCACGAGCTCGAGCCAAGCTTTACTCGAGCCGGCTCGGCTCATCTTTCACCCCTAGTTCACATGTTTGAGAATTACCACTACAAAAATGTTCACAAATAGCGAAGGATTGTATGACGATTTTTCTGTTGCAAAAATTTGCGACGGAAAATTCGCTACCGATTTTCCGTCGCAAAAATTTTCTACCAATTTTTCGTCGAAAATTTGAGACGGCATAACTGTCGAAAAAATTTGCGACCCAAAAATCGTCACAAAATTATGTCTGATATTCCGTCACAAAAGTTGCAAACAACGTTTTTACGTCGGGTTTGAGACGTAAAAGTTGCAAAACGATTTTTTTTCAACGAGGGTCTTTGTTACGGACAAATTCTTTCGCAAACAACGTTTTGCAATCGATTCGCCTGTCTATAAATAAACTATTTTTGTAGTGTACGAAAATATTGAAAGAAAAAAATAAATATTAGGATCCGCGAATGAAGACGACGATCGACGATTAGCTAACTTCGGATCGACGAAGGACGAACGATTGGCTACATATGTGAGAGAGAATAGAGTGGAAGAAATAAAGTAATTAGAGCTTGATTTGGGTAAAATGGGTAAATGGATAATACTCACTTAAGACCCATAATTAATTTTATTAGGTATGAGTTGGATCTATACCCATTAAATTTAATTGAATCTTACCCATATCCATTATTAATGGATAGGATCCTATGGGTATGGATAGGGTTCAAAAATTTTGCGGCCCCTATTACCAACCATTTTGCCTAGTTAAAAGGAAAAGACAAATTAATTGATGTTACACAAGAAACGAAGCATACAATAATTTGGAAAAGCTAATTTGCGCCATTATGCTGTAAAAGTGCAAAAGCATCCACTAAATGCTTAGTGCATGCCTAAGGTAGCAAAACTTGGCATTAAGTCCATATCTTGGGGAAAAAAAACATCAAGAATATATATATATATATAAGCACCTTACGGAATTTGAGTATTAAATAGAATTTTTAAATGAATGATAAGCTAAAAATGATGTGAGCATTACAAAGAAAAACCTACCATTGACATAATGCGAACATAAGCATTGCAAAATTATAATCAAACGACACTGTTGACATAAAATAAATAGAATTTTGTTTTGAGTTGTTATTAATAATAGTATAAAATCTATAGTCTCAGCAGAAAGCATAGTAAAGAAGACAGAGAGATTCATCAAGAGGAGGAGGCCGATTCCATTGACAGTAACGCCTTCTCCAAATTCTGGGCCACGCCCTTAAGACCAATCTCGAGATAAGAAATGAATTCATCACAGCTCAAACCATCAACAGCATCAGCTATAAACCACCATTCAATCATCCTATCATCATCCTCCGTCGTCAGTATCCTTAGCTCTGCGTTGTAAAAGCCAAACCCCATGTTGTTCTCCAACATTTCATACCGCAAGACCTTGTTGGTCGAGTCCACGTCTGTCAGCTTCTCGTTGGCCCACTTCACGACCGCCTCTCCGCCCCCTCCTTCAGGAGGCGGAAGCGTGGCGGCGCAGTGGCGGACGACGCCCGGTCTTCCTTCGAGCTTGTAGCACGTGTCGATCGTGGGGAGATACTTGTTGAAGTTGCAAAAGTCTTGTAGTAATACTTCCCAGACTTGTTCCGTCGTGATGTTGTTGTTGATTTGGGCCGTGACTTTGCCCTGCCACCTACCGTCCTTATTACCACCTTCAGAAGCCATTTGCCGAATCTCATTCAATTTGATTGGTATCTCCATCTTCATAGACATATGTATGCGAAGAAAGAAAAAGGACGTGTCTTAATCTGTTGCAAGAGAATAAGTTCAAAGGACAAGTTAGAGGGGACATTTATGGTCTATGATTCGACGGGTAGGAATTTATTCTTGCAGATCACATTTAAAGCGAAGGCCATATATTCCTAATGTTTTGTTTAGCAAAAGCTAAGATTTTTATTCAGAAGAATTTTTCCATGCATTCAAAATTGATTTAGGACTAAAAGGCATAGTAAATGTAAATCCAAGCATGACAACAACCTTTTTGAGGGATAGATAGATGCATATGCATGGTTCCATTCCAAGCTATACAAAACATCGAGCAGTAAGTGAAATTGCACCAACAACTAGCCGGATATTAATCATACGTCAAAATTCAAACTCGTTAGCTTAGCGACGGTAGATAGAGCCAATGATCCATGTTTACCAGCAATACAAAAAGATCGAATTTTGCTCATCATCGTTGACAATTCCCCGAGCTCTCCAAGCAGTTCTGACAAAAAACATACGATGATGATGTAGCATCAAGACACTGTTCTCCCGTAACACAGAGATGCAATGTACAGGTTTTTCTCCCATTTCTCCTGTAAAATGGCAAATTAGAGCAGCTCCTAACAAAATGAATGAAATTGCTCTAAAAAAAAATGAACGAAGACGTACAATACCTTGACATGTGTGCTTGGAAAAGCAGAGGTCCGAAGTGTTTCTTGTGTTTCATCTAAAGATTTTCTTCTCAGGATGCTAAGAATTAGCGCAGTTTGCTCGGGTGTTCCCGCAGCTGATGTGATGCGATAGCCAGCATCCCATCTCTTATGAACTCCTTCGCTGGGGTACATAAAGTCTAATTCCACCACCTGAATCAAATCATAAGGAAATAAATCGTATTTTAGTACACTTTTTTTTATATATATTGCGCGAACGCATGGAGATGTGAACTGCATACTACATGCATTAATACATGGAGGCAATGTCCTGAACAAACCTGGTCAAGATATCCAGGCCAACGAGACATTACAACTCCCCATCTACTTCCTGCGGTAGCCATGGAGGTGACGTAGAAGCCCTCTTTCCATTTCTTGTTGATCCACTTAAATGGAAACGTTTCACTAACTTTATAAGACTGCTGCAGATACTGTGTACCTGAATAATATGTAAGAACTAAGTTCGTTACACGAGCTGATTAGGGATCGTGTAATGTTTTGGGAAATAAAAAATGAAAATGAAAATCTAACCCTTTGACATAACAGCTAAGGAGTTGCCATTGTTGGCCCCTGCTATAGCGCTGATGTAGTAGTTTTTGTCCCAGTGCTCCATTATCCATTCCTGCATTAAATAATAATGCAGATTCAAGTGATGTTCATGAAATTTGTTGAGCTGCACAAGTTATTGAAAGGGTGGGTGGGTCAAAGGTGACAAAAGTTGAAACCTTGTTAAGGAATTGAGGCGACATTTCATAGACTTGGGAACTAAAGCCGGTGCCTGCATCCATGGTTATGGCCCATAGGTTCGAGCATGATGCTACACAGCTAATTAATAATCCATCAGCATTCCCTTTGACAATATGCTGAGCAAGTCTGTTATCTGCCACATTGTAGTGGTAGCTGCAGCAAAACAAGCATGCCCAACATTTTATTCCTCAAACAAAACACGCGCGCATGCGATTAAAACTCGAGCAATTTAAAAATAGTCACACCGTTGCTTCATAGGCTTTCGAGCATTATACACACTGATCCATTGAGAGGCTGGCATTCCCATTCTAATCTTCTTCTTTGCCTGCCCATCATCGTCCACATCGATCACAAGTCGTCCCCTCTTCTGTCCCACTTTGTGTACAAGCTTCAACGAGTAATGCAATATCGACATTACAATAAGAGCAAATTTCAGTTAAATGAATTTCACATGTGGCCAGCTGGAGATTAGAGACGTTACCTTCTGGGCACCCTCGGTATTGATTGGCCTGATCTCTGGATTTGGACCAACAACACCATTGAAAAGGGAAACATATTTTGCATAATTAGGCTCCTCGTCAAACTTCAAGTTAACGACATGTTCAACAAAATTCTTGAAAGCCGTTGGACACTGGCCACAAAGAGTTTCCGGAGAAATGGCCATCTTCTTTTTACAGACAAGGAATCCTTTATTCTCACCCTACACATATAGATATACATGCATAAATAATAGTAGTAATTAATTTAATCTGAGCTGAAAAGCCAGGTCGCAAAAGATTTGGGACCACCAACCTGATAACCTTGCCACGGAAGCCGTCCACGGAGAAGAAATACGAGCGTATAAGCAAGGGATTCTAAGTCATCCCTTCGGCTGCAAGTTCTTCCAAGATGTGCATTTGCACTGGCATAGCGAACAGTACCTCTGCAAATGTTCACGCATCAATAAAAAAATATGTGAAGTAGAATGGGAAAATATGTTAACAGAGACGGGTAGAATTAAAAAGTTTGCGATTTCACCTGAACACATCAGGTCGTTGATCATACGCCACATGCTTGTCAGTGAAACCGTCACGCCAAATTGAGGCTGAAATAAAGCATTTGATGGAATAGCTAAGGTTTGCATTGTCTACAGAAAGATTTCTTTCTATATTGGAAGCAGTATATCAATGATCTTACCTAATCCAAGATCAACCAGAAATAGTCTTTTCTCATCTGCTGTTCCAGGTGGGCCAAGTAAAAAGTTCTCAGGTTTCACGTCGCCATGAACGTATCTGCAAGAATAAAAATAACATAGAACTTTCCCATGCATGCAAGCTGTCAAGGATCGAATCAACCCCGAACCGCCCCAACCCTATAAGCCTTGTGGGGTTCCACTCTAAAACCAATTGGCAAAAGAGGGAGTAGCCCATAAGCTTATAAACAGGTGACCCATCTTCGAATTACCCGATGTGGGATTGGGTTTGATACCCAACAATCCTCCCCTCAAACTCAAGACTACCGAACAGGCCTCCCCTTTCAACGATAATCATCCAATCATTATTGCAAGGGCCGGGGACACGCCATCCACATCGTATCGAGGCTCTCCTTCGGTTACTTGATTTTCGATCCACGATCGATTTTTTCGTCGCGCGCTCGATCCACGCTCACCGCACCAATTGTCAAGGATCGAATTAACCCCGAACCGCCCCAACCCTATAAGCCTTGTGGGGTTCCACTCTAAAACCAATTGGCAATAGAGAGAATATCCCACAAGCTTATAAACAGGTGACCCATCTTCGAATTACCCGATGTGGGATTGGGTTTGATACCCAACACAAGCGTCGGCCAAGGAAATAATGTGCGGAACTATTTCGCGTTTTAGCAATACAAAACCAACATAGAAGTTTCACAGACATTTTGCACGGATCACATGTCACTGCTGGACAGGAGCAAAAGTAAATCCACTTATACCCTTTTGAGTGCAGCTTCTCCAAAATGGAAATTGCCTCAATGGCAATACACGCCACCATTTCCACAGACATTCTGTAAAAACAAGAGGGTTGGTTGAATATAAGATGAGATATCTCATACAAAGAAAGAACTCAAAAACAGATCATGGTTTTGAGAAAGAGGACGTACTTGTGGGCATTATTATTCCACACATCCCACAAACTAGGACCAAGCATATCCATCACCTGAAAAGTATTTTGAGGCTTGTTTCATCATGAGGTAAAATAAAGAACGAAGATATGAGCAAAAATAATTGTAAAGGATACAATATATACCATTATGTAATATTCGTTTTGACGACCCTTGTAATGAACACGAGGTATGCCATGAATGCCACCTATTGCACTATAAAGTAACAATAAAAAACATGACTTTTAAGTTTTTTATGCAAGGAAAGATGATGGACATCAGAAGAAAACAGAAAAGGATATAGAAGCAAGCACCCACGTGTAAACGTGCCATTCATAAGGAGGTCCATGATTACATCCTTTGCTGCTCTGATGTTCAAATTTCAGAGCAACCTAATGCAAATCAAAGAATTAAAGGCATATGAGTATACATTCTAGATGCAGAGAACAGGATCTACAAACCAACCCTATACCTCAACAGCTTTTGGGCCTTTCCTTTCATTTGGGTCAGTCGGGTTGACCCGGCAACCAACATACACTTGTCCAAATCCTCCTTTCCCCAGTTTCCTGTCGACTCGATACGTAGGAGAACCACCTACATGGACCTATTAAAGAAACACGAAGTTGATTCACATTCATTGAGCTTATAAAATGTTTGCATTGAATCTCAATTACATGGACCTATTAAAGAAAAAAGAAGTTGATTCCATTGATTGAGCTGATAAAATGTTTCCATGGAATCTCAATCTGATTTTTCATACTCGAACAATTTAGAGAGAAACTTCAACACAATTGACACGTGACACGAATGAAATACATCAAACATGACTTACCAACTTCACGACAGCAAAACCCTTTATGGCTGCATTCTTAATTGAGTGACAAATCAATCCAACTTGATTATGAAATCTCTAACTTTGCAAGTTTTTACAAAGTCCCACAAAAGAAAGATCCAATGCATAGAAAATATAAATTTAACAAAGTCAACAAGCACATTAAATACCAAAGACGACTGTAGTGCAATTACCGCATTCGATCGTTAGAAACGCAATCTTCCCTCCAATTCTCATTCTCAAACAAATGATACTAAGTGATTGGCGCGAATGATATTACATCCACTAAAACCAAGAACAGATAAATCAACAAAGTAAAATTTACCACCATCTCAAGACTATAGCATCACACCACCCATTACCCAATACTACATTTCAACTAAAAATCAAATCTTTGACACCAAATTAATCATCAGCCAACATCTATGAAAATGGCAGAAGCACATATTATGAGATTATTACACCTTTTACCCACAACCAAACTCGAGAGAGAGAGGGAGAGAATTCATAGAACATATTGAACAATGACAACTAATGCAAAAACACAATACTGTAATACAGAGTTGCGAAAAAGAAAAAAAAACAGAGAAAAATAAGCATATACCTTTTCAGGTAGAGGAGGAGTAATGCCACCATCCTCAGCTCCCAGACCCTTTCCGCTTTCTCTCCCACCGCTATTATTCTGATCCATCTGAAACTCAGTAAATATGCTCGCTTCGCTCACATGTACCACCACCACCACCAGTGAAGCTGAAGAGTCCTCAGAACAATGACTATGAAAAAACGGCTGGTCTAACTCTCTTCACTACTCCTTTACAACAGCTAAACCTTTTTGCTTTGGGTGGAATGAAGGAGGTGAAGGTAGATTATTAGGGTTGAGGATTTGGTGGGCGGGATGAAAATCACTTGGCTCGGCTCCAAATGGCGAAAATGTTGAGCACGTACCGTACGTACGTTACGTATGTGTATATATGACACAGTTCAATTTTTGTTTTCTTTTTTGAGCTATTGGAAAATAATTCTTGCTTTTAATTAAGATCTTTCCTAAGTCAAAGGCATATTTGATTTGATGCATTTCTCAACTATAAATTAAGTTTGTACGAAACATAACATACATGCGATGCGACAGCCTTTGTCGGACATTCATTTATTTATGTCCCTTATATTTTTAGTTAGTAATAATAACTTGCACTGCACCTGCGCCGCATGCCGCATGGCATGGCATGGCTTACGCTTACTTGGGCCATTGGATGGTCGATTTATTGGGCTTTATTTATAGTGAGAATTGGTCGTTATTTTGGACTTGTTTAATACAATCGATGTTTTCGGCCGTAATGAATATTATTTAGGTGTTATAAAACTTGAGCTCAGCCATGCAAGCACTTATTACGCAAAGGCAACCATGTATGATAAATCATGTAGGTAGGAATGAGGTTTATTTTCATTGAAGTATTGATTTTTAAATAATAATTCTAAAAAAATGCTATATTATTAGCTCAATTGTAACAGTTTTCCAAATATGTTCAAACAGACATATTTTCAATTGATGGCAAAGGAACTTATTATTACAACCTTTATGCTGAAATATAACTTTTGATCGAGAGAGAGGATTTATTATTATCATCATCATTATCATGTCCTACTCCTACGACGTGGGTTCGGTTCCTTTTCCTTATCAACAAAGGAGATTCTGAAATGGATACACACTACTGCCAATAACTTATATATTATTAGCAAAAAAAAATAAAAAAGATAGATGGAATAATCCATCCATACATATCAGTCTTTCTTTGGCAAATTAAAGCTAGCTATAAGCAGCAGCTAGCGGCTGGTCAAGTGGTGTGACCACAAAAAAGCAAGCCAAGAAATTATGGGAGTGAGAAACAGTGACACTACTTCAGCTGATCGGTGTACTCTCGAAAACCTTTGCATTACTTAATGAGTGGTGAAAGGAATAAAGCAGCAGACTGTTCCACTTTGAACATTCCATCTGGTACCGGCCCGAAGCTCATAGCTGATAAAGATCAACGTTGTTTGGATCTATATATGTGTGCCAGCTCAGGCAGATAATGTAGATCTATATATCTATATAAAATTGTTCATTTAATAATCACTATAGTGTAGTCCATTTTTATTTCTTTTTTCTTAATCGTTGCCATTTAACGCTTCAGAAAGATGAATAATGCATGCATGGCCGTTTTCATGAGTCTTTATGTATTTATTTAAGACGGATTATTTAGGATGAAATTAATGTTCAGAATTTATTAACAGTTTATACCAGCGTTTCCTTTATTTGTTTAGTTGATGAAATAATATATGCATGTAATGTAATCTGAATATATATATGTATATCTATCATGCACAGCTCAGGTGGCCGTGGATGCTGGCAAATGCACACAAAAAGAGAAGGACCAGCACTTACTAATATGTCCGCATCTCAGGAATAATAAGTTTTTGTATTCTTTGATATTGATGAATCATATGAACCCAATACGTGTGTGTCGATCATTTATAGCTTCTCAAGAAAGTATACATATATATATATATATATATATATATATATTGAAATTAACTCTGAAGCAATTAATCCCCCCAAAGCTGTGTCTTCAGCAATACCTACCTACATTCTGTGAGTGCAGCTAGTAGTGCCTGCCCGAGTAAAGGCTTTGCTGGAAAAAGTGGTATCAAGTGTGGCCTAAACAATCATTGAGGAAGTGCGTGCGTGCGTGCGTGTCAAATTCATTAAAGAGGATAAGAACTCCATCTGTAATAATATTAGTATATATCAATCTATCTGTGCCGTTCTTTGCTTATTATTCGTCTTAGATTCTTGCGGCCGTCTTTTTCCATCTTTTTTGTGTATTTCCTTTTTTTTTTTTTTTTTCTTTTTAACTTATTTGTCAGTTTAGTGTGAAAGAATGATAGTGTTTCCTACGTATCTGACTGGTAATCTAATAACTCTATGGCTCATTATATCAACTGGACTTGTGTAATAATAACTATAGAGTACAATGATTGGGATGAGGAATAATATAAATGTAGACGACGGACGGACCACTCGGCATACTTCCAAAGATACACACAGCAGTGACAGTGAGAGAGTGCTGCTGGCTGCGAAAAATCTCGCGGCTGTAATAAGAATATGAAATATATGATATGGGACTTTGCCTTTTTTCATTTATAACTAGTTGCTGATGAATCACGAATGAAAAATGATTTCTATTTTCTTTTTTGTTTCCCCTCGTAAATCCCACCTACTATATATATGTGCGTGCACAGCCTTAGCTTTCGCTTCATATGATCAGTTTAAAACTATTATATTGGAGACAAGTCAAAATGCAACGCCAAGCTGCTTACGTGAGGCAAGCCCTGTTCGATCAGGTTAAGGTTTTAGTCCACTTTACATGATGTCCGCTTGTAATGTAATGACGACCTAAAAGACTTGAAGAAAGTGTCGTCATTATTATTCACACTAAGCTAAGAGCTTAATATATATATATATATATATCTCACTCTGAATAATCTGTAGGGATACCTTGATGACCAATTTATACAACTCGAAGAATTGCAAGATGAAGCAAATCCAAATTTCGTGGAAGAGGTGGTGAAACTGTTCTTTAAGGACTCGGCTCGTTTGATCAGAAGCATTGAATCTACGCTGTGAGTAATTCCATTCTTATTTATATATATACTGATTTGCATTTCATGTAAAGATTTTCCTTTTTTTCTCGTTAAAATATCTGCTGGTTTAGATAATATATGTTATTTACTGCATGCAGGGATAACAGTCCTTATGACTTTGAGAAACTGGATAATATCATGCACCAGTTCAAGGGCAGCAGCTCCAGGTAGGATATATATATTATTTCTATTTATTTATTTGTTTAATGTTTCATGGACAAGAAGGCAGGCAGACCTTACTATTTACTGATTTGTGCTGCAGCATTGGGGCGAGAAAGGTGAAGAGGGAATGCACACAGTTTCAAGAATATTGCAACGTTGGCAACTCAGAGGGGTAAAATTATATAGACGACGATATGAACTATATAATATATCATATATTATCCATGTTGCCTTGCCTGCTTTTGGACACATTTCATATGGTGACAATAATATAATTTTATGCGCAGGTGCATTAGGACATTTCAGGATGTGAAAAAAGAGCACACGACCTTGAGAACGAAGCTTGATAACTATTTTCAGGTCGTCGTCGTCTTCATCATTCATATATATATATATATATATATATATAGCTGATATGAAAACATAGACTGAATTTCCTTTGTCTTCTTGCTTTTGTTACAATTATTACTCCACTGCACTGCAGCTAACAAGAGAAGCTCGTTGATGAAACATTCCATTCCATTCCATTCCATTCATTCCTTCGCGGGCTGGAGCGAACGAACCAAGTTTAATGACGCCATATAATATATGTGAATTAATAATGTACAACGACGCACATATTATTATTTTACTATCATGGAGATGAGAGGTTTGTCTTGTAAGTTTGACCTGCAAGTGATATCGATCGATCATAAATGAATTATTGTTATTGTTTTTGTTTTATGATATTACTGAGATTACACTCTCAACACCTCTCTTCACACACACTATGGAATGGAAAGTCTCCTATCTTTCTTTCCTTTTTTTTTTTTTTGTCGCTTAACAAACTCTTAGGCCTTAGTAACAGTGTAGGCCCAACTTACTAAGCTATTGGGGCCTGAAGTCATAAATAGAAGCCCAGTTTATAGTTAGGCTACAATTGAAGCCTAATATCCAATTAACAACCTATAACACCCTCCGACGCTTCCTTGCCAGCTCTCTCGAGGTGCTGGGTTTGAGGTTTTGAGGTAAAACCCTAATTACTTTTCCTCGTTGTGCTTGTTTTGGACTCTTGAAATCCTTGTTTTCGTATTTTAAATCCTTTTTTTTGTTTTGTTTTGGTTAAATGGTCATGGCAGAGTTATGAGATCTTATCAGCTATTTTTTATGTTGCGGTGAGCTGCAGATTATTCTTTTGAACGTTACGATCTTTAGGGGTACGATTATTTTTGTGCGTGATCTCGGATATGGGGCTGTCTCTCTGTAGTAAAGTGTATTTCAGCTTATTCCTTGGATCTTTATTTTGTTGCAGTTTTCCATTTTTTGTGCCTGATCTAGGATTTGGGTAGTCTCGCTGTTATAGACTTAGTTTAGCAAATTTATGCTAAGCCGTTCTAAGTTAGCGTCGTGTCACTGGAGATCTATTGCTGAAAATCTATCCCATTTTATTCTTCCCGAGTTGTAGTTCTCAGTACTTCATTTCACGAACATTTGCATAGTTCTCTAAGATGTTTGCAATCTCCATACTCATATCATCCCTTGTTCGGTGTTGTTGCAGCAGAAAATCCATCTAATCATTAACACATAAGGGTTTTGAACGAAGCACGTCCCTTTAAATCTCATCAGTCGATTTTTCATCCGCTCTTTCTTTAACATCCTGACCCATGGGGACACCAGAAACATCCCGTGAACCTTGTCCTGACCGTATCCTAGATGACGTCGGTGGAGCCTTTGGCATGGGAGCCGTTGGCGGAGCAGCTTTCCATTTCCTGAAAGGCGTGTACAATTCTCCCAAAGGCGAGCGTCTGATCGGTGGTTCGCAGGCTGTTCGCATGAACGCTCCTCGGGTCGGTGGTAGCTTTGCTGTTTGGGGAGGGCTGTTTTCTACTTTCGACTGCACGATGGTTTACGTCCGGCAAAAAGAAGACCCATGGAACTCTATCATAGCCGGTGCAGCCACAGGCGGCTTCTTGCAGATGCGTCAGGGGTTGGGCGCCGCCTCAAGGTCGGCGGTGTTTGGCGGGGTGTTGCTTGCTTTGATCGAGGGGGCCGGGATTATGTTGAATAAGGTTATGAGCGCCCCGCAGAATTTTCCGCCGATGGAGGAGCCCGTGCCCGGCGTTGCAGGCGTGCCTGGCGGGTATTCGATGGGTCAAATTCCGGGTCAAGCTCCGATGAGTGCTAATGAGAACGTTGGGGGTGTGGCATCGTCCTCTGCTTCTTCATCTCCTCCGTCGTCATCATCTTGGTTTGGAGGGTTCTTTGGTGGTGGGAGTAAGGAAGAGCAAAGCCCCGGCGATGGGAGTAAAACAAAGGTTCTTGAGAGCTTTGATGCACCGGCTCCTCCGTCGTTTGAGTATAAGTGAAGCTTGAGAGAAATGTATCCGACGAGATGGAACAATTCGACTACGTCTGTAAGAGTTTTCTTCTGTTCCTATATCTCATAGTTTCGTAATGATGATGGGTTGGAAAAAAAATACAAGTTTTTATTCAAGTTCACCTTGCTTTTTGCTTGTGTAGGCCTGAGATTATGAAAAGCTTCGATGGAGTATCATTTTGGTTCGTTCTGGTATGGAGATTGACTAGGTATTATCGCATATTGTAATGAGTTCCATGCTTTTTTACAGTATTGTTTTGTTTCTTTCAAATTTCAATACAAATATAATGCATCTCTTTCCATGGTTGGGAACATGAAACTGCCGTCACAAGCGTATGCTTAGTGTGAAATTATAAACTTTTGACATAACTTCATTGCTTGTTTCTACTATCTACGGGAACTTCATGTAATGTGTGGCGTATGATAAGGTTACCTTAATCATATCAAACTTGATAAGGACTCAGAAAATTGTGCATATCATGGGCTGCTCCATCATGATACGAGGAAAGCATGGTGAGATTAGTGCATTTTCTTGTTTGACCATTTTGATTTTATTCGTTAGGAGCATTAATTATCATATGGAAAAAGATTTGAGATGATCCTCTTCCTATCTTTATAATGATTACTGAAACTAATATGATTCTTGATGTTGATATTAAAACCATCTTTTCCAAAGTGCGCGCGACCCAATTTTGACCGTCCAATGGGTTCCCCATTTCTACATAAAAATTGGGAGGATAAAGCATATTTCCTCGGTTTGATTTAAAAACTTGAGCTTTAATAAGGGATTTATTCTTATTTTCCTTTTCTTTATGTAAATAAGATATTTATAGGGGATAGGATTCCAGTTGACCAATTGAGCAGCAGATTGCAAAGATAAAATTATAGTAATAATTCTGATCAGAAGAACAAGAAAGAAAAGGCCAATCTTCCACTCTAAAACACCATATAATTATTTTTATAATTGTTTTACAATCTTATTACGCATTTATGCTCGTATTCAACGTTACGCAACTCAAAAGACACGAAAGCAAGCACACACCTTCTGAGGGAAGTAGTTGAAGCACATTTAATCACTTCAGCATATGAGATGTGTAAGCACGCTTGTCTGCTTCCCACCGTTTGACAGTAGCAGTCATAAATTTCCTACCATCTATCTTCCTTCAAGCCTATATATATATATATATATATAATGAAAACTCAATTTCGTGCATTGAACGTGTAGATACTTCCACCAACCCTTTTTTCCCCTGACGTCAAGTAAAAAAATAAAGTGCATTAGTGATATAAAAAAATTAAAGAAAATGCCACTTCTATCATGGCTTATAGTTAATTCGCCAGGACAAACTGTAGCACCTATGCTATATAAAAAAATCTGCAGCGAGGCTTAGAATAACTAACTATCACCTGCTGCATGGTCCAACTTGTTATGTTTACGACATTTTACACAAAGTTCAAGTTTTCTTTTTCTGGTACATTAGTCAAGAAAACAAGAGATTACATCAAAAAAAGAAACACACAGAGCTTTGTTAATGGACGGAGGATTCCATGTTGAGTCTTGCTTGGATACTCAGAAAGCTCATGACCATGCAGAACTTGATGATGATGGGAGGCCTAAAAGAAAAGGTAGGCGGCAGTATTCTATGATTTCTTGATTAAACCCAACTCTTCATAAAAGATCTTGATAAAGTTTATTAAACTAATAATAATATATATTAGGGAGTCTTTGGACTGCAAGTGCACATATAATCACAGCGATTATAGGCTCTGGCGTTCTCTCACTAGCCTGGGGCGTGGCTCAGCTTGGGTGGATTGCTGGAGTTGCCACGCTTGTGATTTTCTCGGGCATCACGCTCTATACTTCGGGTCTCTTGGCGGATTGTTATCGATCTCCGATCAATGGAAAACGTAACTATACATACAAGGAAGTCGTCAAAAGTAATCTAGGTACTTTTATGGTATATATGGTATTAATTATATGGCAGGCAATACAATCTTTGATCAAGAAAGTAAACAAAGATCGTTCTTTGAAATGTTTTTCCAAGGTGGGACTATGTACATGGCTTGTGCTGCCGTTCAGTACACCAACTTATGCGGCATGGTGATCGGATACACCATCACAGCATCCATAAGCATGGCGTAAGTTCCCTCTCCCCTTCCCCCACCAAAGAAAAAGATATGTTTTTTTATTAATGACAGCAATGTATATAGGTTTGATTATTTTCTTGTTTTAACTCGGGCTGTCAGAGCCATACAGAAATCGAATTGCTTTCACTCAAAAGGCCAAGGAGCTTCGTGCAGCGTCTCTCACAATCCATACATGATAGGAATGGGCATTCTTGAAATCCTCAGATTCCCGACTTCGATAAGCTGTCAATGCTCTCTGTTGTCGCTGCTGTCATGTCCTTTATGTATTCGTCGATAGGAGTCGGGCTCGCCTTCGCAAAGATCGTTTCAGGTGATTTTGCAACTTGTTTGAGTTCAAACGAATAATCTATGGTAATAACTAACACAAGGTTTATTATGGTCTGGTTTTCTGGGCAGGACCCAGAGGAAAAACTTCAGCATCTGGCGTTGAAGTGGGAATGGCTTTATCAGCAGCAGAGAAAACCTGGAGAATGTTCAGAGCATTCGGCGACATCGCATTTGCCTACACTTATTCTCAGATTCTTGTTGAGATTCAGGTAATAACAAACCACTTTAAGAACTAATAATCGGCTTGCTATACTTACTACCCTTTCTGAAACTAAGCATTATGTGTGTGTATGTGTGCTTTTTTTTCCAAGGATACGCTGAAAGCCACTCCACCAGAGAACAAAGTGATGAAGAAGGCCAACTTGGTTGGAGTTTCCATCACCACAGTGTTCTACATGATGTGTGGCTTGTTTGGCTATGCGGCATTTGGGAACGGCGCGCCCGGAAATCTACTCACCGGGTTTTACGAACCCTTCTGGCTCGTCGATCTAGCCAACGCTTGCATCGTATTGCACCTAGTCGGAGCATATCAGGCAATAACTCATCAATCATATTAATGTCTCTCAGTCTACTTACTACTACTACATCCATCCATCCATCCATATTTAATCTTCTTCTGCATGCTCTCAAATAGCAGGTCTTTGCACAGCCCGTGTTCAGCGCGGTCGAGTCGTGGGTCAAGACCAAGCGCCCCCGCGGGTCGGATTTTCTGACAGGAGATCGTGTAGTCTTCATGGACAAGAAAGGGAAATACAAGCTTTGTGTCAACTTCTTTAGGCTGATATGGAGGAGCTCGTTCGTGATCGTGGCAACCATCGTGGCTTTGGTGATGCCTTTCTTCAACGACGTGCTGGCTTTTCTTGGAGCCATTGGATATTGGCCGCTGACCGTTTACTTTCCGATAGAGATGTACATTGCGAGAAACAAGGTCGAAAGGCGGACGTGGAAGTGGGTGGGGCTTCAGCTTATAAACACGACGTGCTTGCTCGTGGCTTTGGCTGCGGCCTGTGGATCCATTCAGGGACTTGGTAAGGCGCTGCACACCTACAAGCCATTTCAGTTTAAGGAATAAAAATAGTATAGTGCATTGCATTGTATATCTTAATAAGAAGTTGTATCATATTAATGACTTGTTAATATTGGTTTTTGATTGGATAAAAGTAAACGAATCGATATTAAGCTTTCACTACATTTATTTTTAAGCAATAATAATCACATGCAAAATGCAATCAAAACGGCATGTTCATGAAGAAAAGTCAAATGTTAACGTAAATTAAATTCATGCATCATCAGATTCAGGAAGATGTTCCAAGATTCGCCCATCTTTAATTATTATTTATAGATTCTTTTATTGCAAGTTGAATTGAATGTCTGCCAGTACCAAAAAAATTAATGAATTTTAGATAGTATGTTACACTTTTTTTTTTATATTTAATTCCATATATGATGATGATGATGATGATGAGGTGATATCTGATATCACGCTTGCTTACCCAATTCTACATAATCCTCGAAAACTCGTATTATACTTCAAATCTGATATTATTATTATTATGATCGACTTTACACACACACACTAATCTAATAATCTAAGTCGTCCTGTGATTAAAGACTTGGGCTGCACGAGAATCTTGTCAACTTTTCCAACTGCCCATCTGATTTATGATGATTGGTAGATCAAACATAAAACTTTTCTATAATTATTATTATCACCGTCACCTATTATTTTATTCTATATATGTATGTATGTATGTATGTACTGTGGTTGTATTATTAGTAATTATTTTTTAGTGTATAATAATACAATATAAGGTAGAGCATATTAGCGTATTATTATAGATTTGAGCGTCCATTCCATTTATCGGAAGAAGAGAAAAGATTGAAGGAGATAGAAATGGATTCGCAGAGCAATTGTCAAATGAAGATAGTCACAGGAGACTACGGATACGTTCTTCAAGATGTGCCTCACCTCACCGATTACATTCCTGATCTCCCCGTAGGTTTTTTCTTTTATTTGTTCATCTATGTATACAGAAATACATTCATCTCCATATCTTATGTTTGCTAATTTATATGTGTGATGAGCGATCATACCTCGCGGTTTGCTTTTCCGCTGCATATTTGGTTGTCTGATGTAAAGATCATCGTGTGTGTGGGTTTGCGCGCGCGTGCGTGATTTGTGCGAGCGTGTGAGCTTATGTTTCGTGTTGTGCTTAGTTATAAAGTGATGATTTAGCTGCGGAGCTTGACTATGGAAGTTTAAAGACAGGTTTGATGCGCGCGCTAAGTTTGGCAAAGAATTCATTTATTTATTTTTTCATATTCTTGTGGCAGACATATCCCAATCCGCTGCGGTCAAATCCTGCGTATTCCGTGGTTAAGTAAGCTCAAGTTACTTTCCCCTGTTGCGTGATTCATTTCATGGTATACTTTTATTCTGTTATGATTTTTTTTGGCGGTAATTAGATCATTTTGCCTGTTACAATTTCAGGCAGTACTTTGTTGATATGGATGATAGTGTCCCTCAAAAGGTGAATCTATTACTCGACCTGATTCAGTCATGTGAACTGGATCTTGATCTTAATTCATTGTTATATATTGGTACTTCTGATTTTTCACAAGCTGATTTTGTGCCTTGCAATCCTTTTCCTAGGTTGTTGTTCACAAGGACACTCCAAGAGGGATACATTTCCGTCGAGCTGGACCTCGTCAAAAGGTTTATCTATTTATCCCCAAGTTATTTGTCACAAATTTGAGTAAGTTAGCATTTTCCTATTGTTAAACCATCTCTATGGTGATCAGATCTATTTTGCTCCGGATGAGGTTAAAGCTTGTATAGTGACTTGTGGAGGTCTTTGTCCTGGGCTAAACACAGTGATCAGGGAAATCGTGCACAGCCTTGATTATATGTATGGTGTCAATAATGTTCTTGGTATTGATGTAAGTTTGGCTACAAAGCATTTTAATTGTGTGTTTATAAAACTTTTAGCGTGTGATATATGTAAATTACGACTTGAAAGTGTTATAGTCTGAAATCGCACACCTTCTAAACACATATGAATCTGAAATTCAGAGGTAGCTTCTGACCATGATTAACATATCTTTTCTATAGGGAGGAATTCAGAGGTAGCTTCTGACCATGATTAACATATCTTTTCTATAGGGAGGATATAGGGGTTTCTATTCGAAAAATACTATTGCACTGACACCGAAGGTTGTGAATGACATACATAAGCGTGGTGGGACCATCCTGGGAACTTCACGAGGGGGCCACGATACAATGAAGATTGTCGACAGCATTCAGGACCGTGGGCTTAATCAGGCAAGCACTGGGCATATCTTGTATTGCCAAATACTTAATGGTCTTTTCATTAGTACACGTATAATGTATTGGATTACTATCGTGTCTTAAAAAAAACGAAAGTGGCGACAATCCACGGAGTTGGGATATCCACATACTTGTGTAGCTAAGGATTGACCTAAAGTAACATACTTCTTAGCATATATACTGTATGTGTAAACGATATAGTCTAAAACTGATGAAAAGCACTCATAGTCAGGTCTACATAATTGGAGGAGACGGCACTCAAAAGGGAGCTGCTGTGATATTCGAGGTATAATTATTCCTGGGATGTAGTACCTTGTAATGCTGTGAACGTGTATTTGCCTTCTAACGTTGTCTTTTGAAAAACTTATCACAATAACATTCAATGTAATTTGTGAGTCCAATCTCACATAAGAGCTTGCTTCTATTACTGTATGGGCTGAAAATTACAGGCGGCACAATCATCTTAATTAATATTATCGTAATATGTGCTTGCTTTAGCATAACACTTCCATTTTATGTTTCTCAGGAAATTCGTAAGCGGGGCTTGAAGGTAGCTGTTGCTGGGATTCCTAAGACAATTGACAATGATATTCCGGTATCTGTCATCCTTCATTTATTACAAAATGGTTTTCTTTTCTTTGCATTATGCGGTCCTCTTAGGTTCATTTTGTTGCGGCATTTTATCATTAACTTGAATGAAGACCCCCAAGACGTATTTTATATTACCAACTCTGGTGCCAGATCACATTTATTTCATCTGCATAAGTAACTTCCATTTCTGAATACACTATAAAATTTTGTTGACCAGCCATGTGAAGTATGTTCCCTACAACACTGAGTAGCTTATTTGTGTTGTCATCAGGTTATTGACAAGTCGTTTGGTTTTGATACTGCTGTTGAGGAAGCTCAGCGTGCCATTAATGCAGCACATGTTGAAGCTGAAAGTGCAGAAAATGGAATCGGAATGGTGAAATTAATGGGTCGTTATAGTGGTAAGAAGCCTTTCTGTGCATTTCGGTGGAGATTAGTGATGTATAGTGTACTTTCCCGAAGCCTATAGGTACTCTGAGCTGATGAGATCTTAATGATAGTAATAGAATGACCCAGAGTTCACTATCTTGTCTTGCCAGTGGATGGAAGCAATAAGCCTATGATGTTTAAGCATTAACAGAAACATGCACCCATCTGAGACAGCATGGCCAATACAAATTTGAAGTTCAAAGCAATAGGTTAAATGTAATTTCTCAATTGTTAATATCTCCTCCAACTGTAATAGAATGATTGTTGCAGGATTCATTGCAATGTATGCCACCCTGGCTAGCCGAGATGTGGACTGCTGCTTGATACCCGAAACACCATTTTACCTTGAAGGCAAAGGTGGACTTTTTGAATACGTTGAAAGAAGGCTAAAAGAGAATGGGCACATGGTCATTGTCATTGCTGAAGGAGCTGGGCAGGAGCTTCTTTCCGCAAAAAATGAACAAGATGCTTCGGGCAACAAGCTGCTTCAAGATGTTGGGCTGTGGCTTTCGGAAAGTATAAAGGTTTGTGTTTAAAAACTTGGCCAACACAATATGCAATAGTTTCATAATTTGTTTGCCACTTGCTCTTTTTACAGGATCACTTTTCAAAAGGGAAAGTTCCAATTACTCTCAAGTATATTGGTGAGTAAACTCGTGATGGTACTGTATATGTTCTTAATTTTCTTCTAACAAGAAACTTAAATCAAATATTGTGGCAGATCCAACTTACATGATCCGCGCAATTCCCAGCAACGCATCTGACAATGTTTACTGCACACTTCTGGCTCAAAGTGCAGTGCACGGAGCAATGGCCGGTTATACAGGCTTTACTAGTGGCCTTGTTAATGGAAGGCAGACTTACATTCCTTTCAATGTAAGTATGATTTATCTTACAAAGTTACCAACTATTCGTACTGCTGGGATATCATATATATCATCCCTCGCATCAAAATCCCTGTCCAAATCCAAAGAACAAATTGTCATCTACATTTCTGTTTTAACCATAAGTGGCTTTATATTTGTTACTCGTTGCTCCAAATTAATCTCAGTATGTAAAGATTTGATGGTGATAAATCTTTTCTCGCAGCGTATCACAGAGCAGCAAAATAAGGTGGTCATAACCGACAGAATGTGGGCTAGGCTTCTTTCGTCAACTAATCAACCAAGTTTCCTCAACCCGAAAGAGGTCGAGGAGTTTAAGAACGAACAGGAGCCTCCTACCCAATTGCTAGATGATGGAGCCACTTCTTAAAATGGAAAATACAGGCAACAAAAAATTCACTAGTTGATCACTTCTTAATGCTCTGAGTCGGCTTTGAGGTTGATCATATGAGATATGTACAATAATTATAATACTGAAAAAAAAGAGGGGTTGCGATTGGCACCATTTGATGCTACGTATGAAAATTGCAGAATGAATTCAGTCTGTACTGTGGTTTTTGGACATGCATGACTTTTTAGGTCGTAGCTGCAATAAAGCATCGTCTCTGTACCTTCATACTATACTAGTGTTTGTAAAACGTCTGGATAAGCATCGGCGTTATTTTCTGGAATACTTTGGATCTTCTGTAATAGTAATAGTTTACGTACACTTCTGGCCAAACAAACCCAAGGGGTAATGGTTCCATTCCAGCAATGGATAAGTAGATGAAAACTTCTTTCATTTGAATAATAAAACCCTAAAAAAAAGTTAAATGTATAAGGTTAAGAAACATGGACGATGCTTCAAAATTATAGTCCCTCCATATGTTTTTAGCTGGCTGTAATTCTAACGTGGAAATCACAATGTCGAGCTCAAGCGTTCTATCATATCTCCATAAACCATAGCAGCAAGGAGCGAACAACTTCCCTACGTATCCTTTGAAATCGACGTATTTCCATTTTTTGATGGTGGAAGAAAAGATGGAATCACAAGGGCCAACACCAAACAGAACAGTGCCACAGCTACCACATACCATGCCTTGTGAGGAATGCCAAGCAACAGTTCATCACAAACTGCCATGAAGACCAGGAGATTGTGGTGTTAAAACATGCCAACAACAGAAAGCATTTATGAAGCTTTCTCTCGGAGCATTGAAAACTACTACGTACACAAATCATATCAGGTATACGAAATTCAGCGGACATAATTTTTAATTTGTATACGAAATATCTAATCAAAGGCATGGAACGAATGCTCACAACACACTCGTACTGGGGATTTAAAGAACATGCTATCGTTTAAACGTAGATTTGATTAAACTTACCTATATTAAAGATGACATATTCCCTTTCACGCTGCCCGGGTAATGCAACAACCCCTTCAGGTTCCACGTGTACCAAAACATGCATGCCAACCTGATTGAAACTTCAGTCGTAAGTAAACTCATACGGAAACGAATATTTGCATATATTGTACAAAACGAAAAAACAAACTAACCTCATTCCAAGAGCCAATTCCATCATCAGCCTTGAAAATTAGCTTTTCTGTGTTGAGCAATTTTCTTCCGTGATTCAGCCCCAAGTCCGAGGGACCTCTCTTTAGTTGCAAAGAGAAGCTTGACGGAATCTGTTTATCCGTTTTAACATTATTGGCAGGTGTTGATAAAGACCAAATTTTGATATAAAAAAAAAGGAACATTTACAAGATGGCAAACATACATACAGAAGCAGGATATGAAATCTTCACTTCATACCACACAAGTGGCTTCAATCCTTGCAATTGATATGCCCGAGCTCCGTCTTTTAGCAGTAATGTTTCCTCAAAAAGCTCCTTACCAACATACAAAACCTTCTCATCAATCCTGGCGAAAGGCTCTCGCATTTATAAACAAGTGAACAACAAAAAGTAACTACTCTCAAGTCAGCATTCACTTACATATATCCATTACCGTAACCACTGAGCATCGTGATCAGAGAGCACAAGCTTAATAATTTAAAGCTCTTCATCTCTCAATAATAGACCCAAAAAAAAAAAAAACTTGCAAAATGGTCACAAATTGGTTCTAAACCTGCTGTTAAAAATCAGAATCATGGAAGAGCAAGTCAGTCGTTGTATAGGCGTTTGCCGATTAAGATAGTCAAATAGAGTTGAAACAAACTAAAATATGATCGATCAATGAAACAGCAGCAAAGAAATACCTGCAATGAAGATCGATCTAGCTCGACTGATGCAGCAATCGCAAGCTGCTAAATTACCCTGCCTGAAGAATCTAGGAAATGGCTTGGTATCTCATAATCATAATTGGGCCTCATATCAAACCAATTGGGCCCTCTTAACAAATGAAGGCTCAGAAGGAAAACCATGGTTTAACATCTTATCCAAAATCAGTCAGTCAATCCCATGCAATTTACATAGGTGATGAGTGAGACATATCTATGTTTTGGATAAGGTTTGAGGACGTGGAGGAACAAGAAAGATTGTATTTATTGTATCCATTAAGACAAATGTACGAAAAAGGTAATAAATAAAACTAAAATTAGAAAAGAAGAATAGTATGTATGTATGTATGTATTTCTATTCTAGGGATGGATCTGAAGACGACTTGCCTTTCCTTGCCTTAATCGATATCCAAAACCCAATGCCACTCATCTCTTTCATGTCATGCCATGCCACCACTAGTCACGTGATATGCTCGTGCCACTTGGCCGTTTATTACTCCTCCATTTATTTTTACCACCAGCCAATTGGCCAAGTGTCATGGCATTTTATCTACTATTTGCAAACATGCCACGACATAATAGTAATATTATTAAGAACAACCTATCTCAAACTTCATTAAACTACTTTACTATATGGAATATAAGTCGTGAAATGTGAGGGCATTCGCAGTAAATGCAAAGGCAAGGGAGGTACCTATGTGTTAGGATATTTGCTTAATTCCGATAATATAATTGCCCGAGAAATGACGACAACGTATAAAAGAAGAAAAAATAAGTTGGACAGTGAACACAAGAATTTACGTGGTTCGATCGGAATGACCTACGTCCACGGGCCGGAGGGTAGAACTTCTTTATTATGTGGAGTGATTACAGACACGTACACCTTGTAAGGACGTGATACACAAAAGCAGCTATAGCGACTAGAAGTAAGAACCAAATGATAAATAGTTCGACCAATATTTTATCGAATCTATTCATCGACAAAGCTACAAAGAAATGATCGAAGAAGACTGGCCGAAGATCTGTGTGTTGTGGTGTTGTTTGCCTTCGCCGAGCTCTCGTATTTATAGGCGAGAGAGCACTTGCTCATTTAATGAATGAGCTCATCTTCTTTGACTAACCATCGCATGCGCATGATATAGAAAGCAAACTTGATTTTCTCCTTTGAACTTTCAATCACCCACGTGAAGTTATCCATTATAGCTAGCAAGTGGATTTTTTTTCTTTTCTTCATTTAATGCGCCGAACAAAGGTCATTTCAACAAATCTCTACCTTGACCTTTGGTTTCGTAAATTGCTCCACCTTAACTTAGTAATACATTTGTCTCCCTCCGGCCATAGCCCCGACGGGCTAGTTCACCATTTCTGAAATACCAATCAAGTCCAAGCAATGCTTGAACTTGGAAATTGGAAGAGCCTTCGTAAATATGTCCGTAGGATTATCCTTCGTGTTGATCTTCTTGATAAACACCTTCTTGTCTGCAATGATATCACGGATAAAATGATACTTAATATCGATATGCTTAGTCCTTTCATGATACATCTGATCCTTAGTCAAATGAATTGCACTTTGACTATCACAGTAAATAGTAATAACTCCCTGTTGCAGAGTTAATTCACTGAATAACCCATTCAACCACAAAGCTTCTTTGATCGCATCAGTAATAGCCATATATTCTGCTTCAGTAGTAGATAAAGCCACTACGTGCTGTAGAGTAGCTTTCCAGCTAACTGCACAACCTCCAATAGAGAATACATAACCTGTAAGAGATCGCCGTTTATCGAGATCACCGGCATAGTCTGAATCAACGAAGCCAACGAGAGTATCACTGTTCCTGCCAAACTCCAAACAAGTGCTTAGAGTACCCTTCAAGTATCTGAGGATCCACTTCACTGCTTGCCAGTGTTCTTTCCTTGGGGTAGCCATATACCTGCTAACAACACTAACAGCTTGTGAAATATCAGGACGTGTACAAACCATTGCATACATAATACTGCCGACTGCACTCGAGTAAGGAACTCGTGCCATATACTCTTCTTCCTCTTCTGATGATGGTGACTGAGCAGCAGATAGCCTAAAATGGCTAGCGAGAGGAGTGCTGACTGGTTTGGCATCGTGCATGCCAAATCTCTCCAAAACCTTCTTAAGGTAACTCTCCTGGGTCAGGTGTAACTTACCAACTCCTCTATCACGTCTTATCTCCATACCAAGAATCTTCTTAGCTGCTCCCAAAACCTTCATCTCAAATTCACCGTTCAATAAGGCCTTCAGCTGGTGAATTTCTGCAAGATTCTTAGCCGCAATGATCATGTCATCAACATATAACAATAGATAAATGAACGAACTGTCATTCAACTTCCGGAAGTAAACACAACTATCATACTTGCTCCTGGAGAAACCATGACCCAACATAAAAGAATCAAACCGCTTATACCACTGTCTTGGAGACTGCTTTAATCCATACAAGGATTTCTTCAACAAACAAACTTGGTCTTCCTTTCCTTCAACCATGAAACCTTCAGGTTGCTTCATATAAATCTGTTCATCTAAATCGCCATGTAAGAACGCTGTCTTGACGTCAAGCTGTTCTAACTCCAAATCATACATGACAACGAATGCAAGTAATACACGAATAGAGCTATGTCTTACGATAGGTGAGAAAACATCATTAAAATCAACACATTGTACCTGACTATAGCCTTTCGCGACTAATCGTGCCTTATACCTTGCATCGTCCGAACCAGATAAACCTTCTTTCTTCTTGAAGACCCACTTAGATCCGACTATTTTCTTCTTCTTCGGCGGCGGCACAAGAATCCAAGTACCATTCTTGTGCAGAGACTCCATTTCTTCATTCATCGCTACCAGCCATTTATCAGAGTTGACATCTTGAATTGCCTCAGAATATGTAGAAGGTTCACCGCCTCCACCTGTTTCTTGTGCTACTGATAAAGCATACGAAACTAAGTTCACGTACCGCTGTGTTAGTCGAATCTCCCGTCTCTGTCTATCTCTGGCTATAGAATATTCCTGCTCAATGCCTTCATCTTCAACGAGATCTGAATCGGGTTCTTCTTGTTCTAGCTCATCATCATGATCTGTTGAACTCGTAGCAGGATCATCTGAAGAAACTTTGTTGTTGATCTCGAGCTCCACCTCGTTCTGTACACTATCCTTCTTTTTTTTATTACAAGGATTAGAAGACTCTTTTGTAGAATACAACATAGATGACTCGTCAAATGTAACATCTCTGCTAATTACGAATTTGGGTGACTTGGGATCAGGATTATATAATCTATATCCTTTCACCCCTGAAGCGTAACCGAGAAAAATACATTTCTTAGCTCTAGGCTCTAGCTTTCCCTCGTTTACGTGCATATAAGCTGGGCACCCAAATATTCTTAAATTAGAGTAATCAGCAGGAGTACCTGACCATACTTCTTCGGGAGTCTTGAAATTGAGAGGTGAACATGGTGAACGGTTGACAATATAACATGCTGCCGCAATAGCTTCTGCCCAAAAATCATTTGTCAATCCAGCATTAGAGATCATACATCGAGCTCTCTCTAAAAGAGTCCGGTTCATGCGCTCGGCAACACCATTTTGTTGAGGTGTCATTCGAACAGTGTGGTGTCGAGCTATCCCTTCATTCTTGCAGAATTCGTTGAAATCGCTTCCGCAAAATTCTAAGCCATTATCTGTCCGCAACCGCTTGATCTGTTTTCCTGTCTACTTTTCAATCAAAGCTTTCCATTGTTTAAATGTTAGGAAAACATCACTCTTCTGTTTAAGAAAATAGACCCAAACTTTCCTTGAAAAATCATAAATGAAAGTCAACATGTATCTTGCACCACATTTGGACGGAACACGGGAAGGACCCCATAAATCAGAATGAATATAGTCCAAAGTATCTTTCGTCTTGTGGATGGCTGGCGAATTGAAGCTGACTCGTTTCTGCTTCCCAAAAACACGGTGTTCGCAAAAGTCCATCTTACCAGTACTTTGACCGCAAAGTAGGCCCCGCTTGCTCAGAATCGTCAAGCCTTTTTCTCCCATGTGTCCGAGCCTCATATGCCATAATCTCGTGGTATCAACCTTCGGGGATGTCGAGACTGTAGCAGAACCTGTAACAGTAGTTCCCTGCAAAATATATAAATTTCCAGACCTGCAAGCTTTCATCACGATAAGGACACCTCGAGCAATCTTCAGAACTCCACCTACACCTGAGAACCTGCACCCTTGAGATTCAAGTGTGCCTAAAGAGATAAGATTTCTCTTCATATCTAGAACATGTCTGACTTCTGTGAGCGTTCGGATGATTCCGTCGGACATCTTGATTTGAACTGTACATTTACCAATAACTTTACAAGGAGCATCATTTCCCATCAAGACATATCCACCATCGAAAGCTTCATACGTGGAAAAACAGTCTCGGTTATGGCTTATATGGTAAGAACAACCCGAATCTAAGATCCACTCTCTATCAGACCTAACAATATTTGCAGTTGCTACAAAAATAGTTCTATCGCTCTCATCTGCAGCTACACTCGCTTCGGCGGATTTAAAATTATTTTGCTGATTATTTCTCTCCTTATTTTTCAATTTATAACAATCAGCTTTGATGTGACCCTTTTTCTTGCAAAAATTACAGATTTTATTTCTGTATCTGGATTTTGACCTACCCTTAGATCTGCTATTATCAGCATCTCTATATTCTGGCCTACCCCGTGCAAACAAACCATCTGTCTGGTTACCACTAGTTTCCCCCGTTATATCCCTATCTATCTGCTCTTTCGACTGTAATGCAGACTTGACACTACTATAGGAGATAGTATCCTTCCCATATATTATAGTATCACGAAAATATTTTAGGGATGAGGGAAATGAACACAACAATATTATGGCCTGATCTTCGTCACTCACTTCGACTTCTACGTTCTTCAAATCAATAATGATTGAATCGAATTTATCGAGATGCGAGAGTATAGAAGTACCTTCCGTCATTCTCAAACTGTATAGCTTCTGCTTTAGATAAAGCCGATTCTCCTTAGTCTTCTTCATATAGATAGCTTTCAACGAATCCCACATACCCTTGGCCGTCGTCTCCATAGCAACTTCTTGTAAAACCTCGTAAGAGAGATTCAAGATAATTGCCGATCTGGCTTTCTTGTCCAATTCTTTAAACTGGTCAGCGGTCATTTCCGCAGGTTTCTTCTTGTCTCCTTCGAGCGCCGCCTCACAACCATCTTGAATGAGTATGGCCTCCATCTTGAGACTCCACATTGCAAAGTTGACATTTCTGTCGAACTTTTCAATTGACAGTTTTGTTATCGTCATGGTGGCGAAAAATAAATCGGGGAGTTGGCTCGCCCTGGATCGTAAAACCTTTTTGATATCTTTTCTGATGTGGAAGATCAGACAAAGCTGCAACCACAGAGCATACTAAGAATACCGGCAAGACGAGGCTCTGATACCAGTTTGTTAGGATATTTGCTTAATTCCGATAATATAATTGCCCGAGAAATGACGACAACGTATAAAAGAAGAAAAAATAAGTTGTACAGTGAACACAAGAATTTACGTGGTTCGGTCGGAATGACCTACGTCCACGGGCCGGAGGGTAGAACTTCTTTATTATGTGGAGTGATTACAGACACGTACACCTCGTAAGGACGTGATACACAAAAGCAGCTATAGCGACTAGAAGTAAGAACCAAATGATAAATAGTTCGACCAATATTTTATCGAATCTATTCATCGACAAAGCTACAAAGAAATGATCGAAGAAGACTGACTGAAGATCTGTGTGTTGTGGTGTTGTTTGCCTTCGCCGAGCTCTCATATTTATAGGCGAGAGAGCACTTGCTCATTTAATGAATGAGCTCATCTTCTTTGACTAACCATCGCATGCGCATGATATAGAAAGCAAACTTGGTTTTCTCCTTTGAACTTTCAATCACCCACGTGAAGTTATCCATTATAGCTAGCAAGTGGATTTTTTTTCTTTTCTTCATTTAATGCGCCGAACAAAGGTCATTTCAACACTATGCATGCCATTGCCACACCACACCACCTATTATTGTTTATTATGAATTTTCGTTCATATCATCTAAACCCAACCCACCACTTGGTCAGCTCAATTAGACTAGTGGTTGAAGTGGAGGGAGGAAATGAAAGGAAAGGAAAGTAAAGGGCTCATAAACTAAACTACTAAATCCACCAAACGAGATATTTTAACCGAGCCACCACTAACTATGGTTACTTCTCAGCCCTGCCCTAGTTAAGCCAGCCAGAGAACTATAAATGGGGAGGGTAACCACGACTTTGGACACAACACAATGACAATTGACGGCTTTTTTAATTAAATAAATAGTTTTTAAATTTTTATTTATAAAATAAATGAAAAACAATACTTATTAATAAAATATGTATTTTCGTTTTCTTGAAATACGAGTTATAACTCGTGATTATTGGATACGAGTTGTAACTCGTATTTACAAGATACAAGTTAGCTAAGGTATTTATTGCCTCCTCTACTACTCCTATTTCAAGAGGGAAGTTCAAACTCAAATTATATGAAAAATGATTGGAGGATTAATTAAACAAACTCTTATTAAATAAGCTCCTATTTCCCTTCGTAATTATTGGAAACACGTTTTGTCATCTTGAAATATGATTGGAGGATTAATCACAGCACAACAATTATATGCAATAGTCAGTCTTGTTCTTTTTTTTTTCCACCAAAAGAATAATGATATTTTTGTTGTTTTTATATTTGTACAAGACTCGTTATATTTTACAAGAACTGATTCTCGTTCGCTCTCTGTTTGCTCACGCACAAGAAGAAGACAATGAAAATACTATAAACTTAGTTTTCTCTCTTTTCAAGCTTACACCTCTTATTCTCTTTTGTTACATGCTCTTTCGCTGGTCTCTATTTTTTTCTACAATCTATCATGCAATATATATAGTATATTATACTAGCATGCTTGCCTAATGGATAACTAAGAATTAATGCTACATAATCTTATCATGAAAGATTACGATTGTATCTTGACTTTTATTGGCCATATCTTTGCTCAATCTAATATTTGACTTGGCTTCTTTCTATTTATTTTCTTTTTTTTATTCATTATTTATTTATTTTTATTTTCTTCTTGGACCCCACTTTGAGATTATGCAACAATTTTTGGCTTTTTTAATTAAATAAATAGTTTTTCAGTTTTTATTTATAAAATAAGTGAAAAAAATACTTATTAATAAAATAAGTATTTTCGTTTCCTTGAAGTACGAGTTATAACTCGTATTTAAGGGTAACTCGTATCCATTATTTACTGCTGTCAATCAAAACTAACTCGTAACTAATGGATACGAGTTACCCTTAAATACGAGTTATAACTCGTACTTCAAGGAAACGAAAATACTTATTTTATTAATAAGTATTTTTTTCCACTTATTTTATAAATAAAAACTGAAAAACTATTTATTTAATTAAAAAAGCCAAAAATATCATTATTCTTTTGGTGGAAAAAAAAAAAGAACAACACTGACTATTGCATATAATTGTTGTGCTGTGATTAATCCTCCAATCATATTTCAAGATGACAAAACGTGTATCCAATAATTACGAAGGGAAATATGAGCTTATTTAATAAGAGTTTGTTTAATTAATCCTCCAATCATTTTTCATATAATTTGAGTTTGAACTTCCCTCTTGAAATAGGAGCAATAAATGAGGCAATAAATACCTTAGCTAACTCGTATCTTGTAAATACGAGTTACAACTCGAGTTATATCTCATATTTCAAGAAAACGAAAATATCTATTTTATTAATAAGTATTTTTTTATTTATTTTATAAATAAAAATTAAAAAACTATTTATTTAATTAAAAAGCCGACAATTGACAGTTCCATTTAGAGAGTGAGTGAGAGTGGAGAGCACTATTTGTAATCAAGTCTTAATATTATTATTAGTATAATATCAGTGAAAAAGAATGATGATGATGATGATGATCGGAGATCATCCTACCGTCCAAATCCCGAGGTACGACGTCGAAGATCCAACGGCTCACATTCACTCTCCCGTCTCCTCCTCCTCCTATAATGGTAGCCCAGACACCTCACGCTACGAGAAAGCTCTCGCTGCTCTGCAACGCTATCTCCCCTCCAACGAAGACGACAACGTCGACTTTGACTTTCCCGCAGACGCTTACTCCTGCGACGACTTCCGCATGTACGAGCTCAAGGTCACCAAGTGCGCCCGTTTGAGGTCCCACGATTGGACCGAGTGCCCCTTCGTTCACCCTGGTGAGAAGGCCCGTCGGAGGGATCCCAGGAGGTATCACTATTCCGGTGAAGCCTGCCCGGAGTTTCGAAAGGCCGGTTGTTGTAAGAAGGGCGATGCGTGCGAGCACTCCCACGGCGTGTTCGAGTTCGAGTGCTGGCTGCATCCGGAGAGGTACAGAACGCAGCCGTGCAAATATGGGACCCACTGCAAGCGTCGAGTCTGCTTCTTCGCCCACACGCTGGAGCAGTTGAGGACGACGCAGCAGTCTTCTCCGCCGGTTGGACCATCGGTGAGCCTAGGTACAACGTTGTTTCATCCCAAAAGTTTCGCGCATTTTCTGCAATGGAAGGAATGAATCCTTCCGAGTTGTGAACTACTCAAATGCTAAAATTATTTGTCGCAGTGGAGTCTCTTCAGATAAATATAATAAACAAGAAGAATCTGGGCATGGGCCCACCGCCACCGGCGTGGTACGGTTCACCAGTTCGTGCGAAGAAATCTAATCTCTCCGACGTGTGGGAAATGATGGCGCGGGTCGAGCCCGCAAGAATGCTGCGCGAAATTAAGATCTACGGCAACCTCGAGAAAGAGAATTCCTTGGACCACCCAGATTTAGGGTGGGTCTCGGAGCTGGTTGGTTAGCTGAAGGCAGCAGCCTTACCCTTAGCCTTAGCCTTGCCGTTGCCGTCTTCTTCTCTGACTGATTGATATGATATTAATAATGTTATGTTGTGCGTCTGTGTAAATATGGCCGGGGCGATGTATCAAAATATGAAATTTGGTTGGTGATTTATGTAAATTTCTAAGATTTGAACTTGGGAACTGATAAATATATATGTCCCACCCCCATCTCTCATCTAATATACCCCTTACACTACGACCAAAGTGTTTTGCAAGAAATACTTTGTAAAATTGATGCTTTGTAGCTGCTAATAATAGTTCGTATGGGAAATAATACTAATACAACACCGTACAGTTCAGTCATCAATTACATAACGCACCTAGTAACCTCTAACAATGCCTTTAACAAAGTTTCATTCAGTTACAGAACAACACAAAAAATGGTTCAAATAGTTAGAATAGAATACAACATCTGGAGGAATGTCATGGAGTAGTTGAGTCTCTCCATTTCCCACAAAAAAAAAAACCCCTCTTAAGCTGAATCAAACTGTCTTCTTTCTTCCTCAATGGACTGAATGATTCTCGCAACTGATTCAGACACCGAAGTAGCATTATGAGGCACAACCTTGATAACTCGGGATGGCCGCTTTTCAACTTGGTTTGAATCAGGAAACAGGGGAAGCATGTTTCTATTTTCCATCGAACCGTTCGTTCTTTTACTACTACACCGTTGCCTCTCGCTTGGACTGCTCTCCGTGCTGCCTTGTACTTCAGTGTCCATCGGTCGGTTAGACGAATCTTGAAAGCCCTCATTCCTTCTGTTGCTGCACCAATTAGCCACCTCCTTGGGTGCAAGATGGCTAGGTATAGCCTGGGGGTTTACCTGGTCAACGGACGAACCTGAGAAGGTGGTGGTGGCGTTCATCACTGGCGTCCCATAAGGATGGAAGTAACCGTGTGGATAAGGCGGGAACTGATATTGATGAGGATGAGATGGGACTCCAAAGGCCAGAGGGGGGAAACTGCCCATCATAGGGAACGGACCAGGCGGGCCATAGCCATTGTTACAGTCTTGGTTTAGATATTCAGGAGTTGGATAGGGCTTGTATACTAGTCCCTCAGAAGGGAACATGACAGGGATAAGCCATTGGTGACCTTGTGGTTGGTTCATGTACCAGTGTCTAGTGTTTGGTTCACTGTTTAAAGATGGCGCCGTTGGTATATTATTGATATTCAACGGTAGATGGCTAGAAGGGAGCGAACCATTTTGCCCCAAAGATACAGACGTTTTTTCGATCGAATTCTCAGCAGAGACTTCCTTCCTGCGATTTGTCTTCTCCAAGTCGACCTTTGGCTTGGCAATGGTTGGAAGTGCTTTTACGGTGGTGTTATAGTCGAGTGGGAGTTTGTCTGCCGGTAAAGACTTCAGAGCTTTACCTAAGTAAGCCGCGTCTTCTATAAGAAGATGTGGTGATGCAGCTATCAATTTCTGCACCTGAAATCACAGATTAAAATTGAATACACAACAGCAGTTGGTTGGAAGATATGAGGAATGTACGAAAAAGTTGGCTTACCTTTATCAATCTATGCAATTCGAAAACTTGAACAGCAAACGCTCGTTGTTGACTGTAACAAAAAGATCGCACAAAGACAAGGTATAAGGTGTCTTTGAAGGCAAATGAAATATCGAAATACATCATAATAGCAGAAAGTTTTGTCATTTGGTTCATAAATAGCTCTGTGAATCACAAATCATTAAATGTCAGAAAAACACCATAAAGAAGAATGAAATAATATAAGGTGGAGTGGATATGAACAGTGCATCACAATTGATAAGTAGGAGATCTTACTGTTGTACTTATGTTTTTGACCATTTAAACTTGAGATATATTCTCTAAATCGAAGTAGTAATGTCACAAACAAGGCCCATAATTTGCCAAAATACACCACACCAGTCATTCAAACGATACGAAAAAATTTCAGATGCTTTGCTTTTTTCTGATCACAGAGGCAACCAAGGTATTATTAGCTTGAGCCACTCCATCCCAGTTGCGTGACCAGCAATGCATTTCATTAGTTGTCTAAGCTCCTTAGCAGCATAAACAGATCAAGTCATGCAATATATCCCGAATAAGAAGAAAATGGACAATGGACCATATCAACTCACCTTAAAGAAAATTTCTTGATGGACCGGTCCCATCAAGCAATATAAAGGTGAAGCATGGTCACAAACCCGACCCCTTTCACTCGTGTCAGAAAAACATCCTCCATACAAATTGTCAGTCAACCCCCATGCAGTGAACCTTAAGTATTTTTCATATAGGGAAGGGAATGCATCTAGAGATGATATGTGTTAAGAACTAAACATATAAGTCCAATGGAGTTAGACTGAATCCCGTGATTGATATCCAGTAGTTAATGATTTACATGGACGTTCCACCAAATTCATTGATAAAGTAAATATAACAGTACAAGCTAAAAGACTAACAACAATATATACTCAAACACTCCTGTCCTAACTAAGATGGAGGCGTTAGACCGTAAAGGCATTACTTTTTTCACGATCAAACATGATTATAATTAAAAGTAGTCATATCAATGTCAGCTCACAGGTAATGCTCCAGACTTTTGTATAATTAATTTCAGAAACAACCATTTTCAAATTCTAAAGACAACGAAGAGTCGGAGTTGGACGAGCAGGCAGCACAGAATTACCAACATATTTATGCTGAATATAGTTCCACATATAAAAAATTTAACTGAGGAAAGGTTGCACAAAATCCTTTAAATAACCAAAACGAAGAGATGGTCAGTGATTAAAAAAAACTTACTTGACAATAGCTTTTCTGGCTTTCCAAAAGTGTTTCTGGCCAATTATAGCAACAATATCATCAGCCGTTATATCATGCCCGGACACAGAATCCAATATGGAAGTTTCTGAAACACTATCACCCCTCTCCAAGGTGCCATATTCCAATGACCTACAGACCCCGTCTTCACGAGATTCCGTGTCATCGATGTGATCGTCGAAACTCTTCTGATTTTCTAAATGCGAAACTTTATCTAAAATTGATGAATTTCTTTTAGACACTGCTGAGATATTTTGTCTCCCATTGGAAGGTTGTGACAGATCAATGACCTCAGCCCTTAAATTACTACGCGCCCTTGTTTCATCAACACCATTAGAATGATTACTTCCTGGTACATCTATCTTCTGTGATGAACCGAGGAAAGCTTTTACCTTTGCACCCGCAAAATCTTTTGTGTTCTCAGCTGACAGTTTTCTGCCATCTTGGCTACTGTGTTCAGTCTCTTTCGCCTTTTGAAACTTTGACGGGTGATTTAAATAAGACAGGTTTGAAGATAAGAATCTCCCACGATCCATGCCATTACTTGATTTGACAAATTCTTTACCCGTGCCATGGTGTATAAAGGTAGGAACTGCATAGTCATCATCATCTGGTTTCTTTCTCTGTTCAGCTTGTCGTGACGGGATTTTCATACCATAATAAGGAGGATCATGCTTCTCAGTTTGATGGCCATGACCAACCTGATGGGAGAAGAACATACCTCTTTCACTGCCACCTCCCTGTATGCACAAGTTCATAATCAGACTCACTCTCCCATTTAATAAATAACAGATAATGACTCAAATACCAACTGTAATAGGACTAAGGTCAAACCTATGAATCATTTTATGATTTCCCTCAAAATAAACCATGAAAAAATGGATCATGTAGTCTGTCTACCGGCTAAGAACCGTAAAAAATGCTGCAAACCGTTAAAGTTGATCAACCACATCAATCCAACTCCGTACCAATCATAAGCAAAAAGGGGTGGAATTATCAGAAAGTTCACCTGGCTCGAATTTGGCACTGCACCGTTTGGATTACGCGGGACAACCGAATGACTAAATCTCTGAGATGGCATGCTGAGTTGCTCATAGAGTGCCATCTTATTTCTGGGAGGTGCTCTTGGCCCTCCCTTGTCAGCATCGTTTACATGGAGCCGAGGAAACATAGGCCCCGCAACCTTTTCATCATCTTTTCCTCTTTTCATGTCAACTCTTTGATTTTCAAACACTCTGTCTTCCAACTCTTTCTTAACAGCGATTATTTCCCAATTTTTTGTGGGGTAAAAGAAATATTCAGACTACGCACCTGAAAATCACACATCGCAGCTTGTAAAGAACAAAACAATAAATGGGAATCCGTCATCGATAATTACTTTACAAGATTGAGGTAGACAAAGCCTAGAAGCAAATCAACAAATAGATGATGAGCCAAACTGAATCTCATCAATAAGCATAAACTCTACTTCCAACAACTTGAGAGGAAGTATTCACGAATATTCATACCCAATCACATATTAATCAAAATCAAGCTCATGTGCACATGAAGAAAAAAAAATGAAAATCTCCACCTCAAACAGATACGTTTCTGAAAAAAATCAACAAAGCACGGCGTCTAAGACAAAACAAAATATCTGACCAAGAAAACCTGTAGATGCAGCAAACCTCTTTCTCCTGAGCTGAAATCCGTGCAATCTTGTATAGAAAGTAAAATAAATATCAATATTGGGAAAGTAAAAGGCGGAGGAGATAATACGAAGAGAAGAGGTGTGTGAAGGCAAAGAAGAAAAGTGCAATGCTGTGTGGACCCATTTGTGGATAGATAGAGAACATAACATAGCCTAGAAGGTCCTAAAGAGACGGTATTGATGATAAAATAGTAGTAATAATTTGGACATTTAATTTATCATTTGATTGACCCAAAGGAGAAATAGTTTAATATTGATGACTACCACGGCAAAATAAAATTTTTGTATTGAAATATAAATTACTTTGTCTAAAGCAATCATCATCTTATCTTGTGAAGTTGATGTTTATTTGAATTTCCATTTAATCTTAAGTGAAATAAAAGCGACCAATAAACATCTGGCTTTTGATTGGTGGAGATCGGCCAAACCTATTGTAATAGTTATTTGTGCCGGCGTGGCTCTTCTTTTGTAATAAATTGGAAAATGTCACACCACAAATTATAAGCAATTTTAGGTCGGGGATAAGTTATAAATGGTAAAAAGAAAAAAACATGGATGCCTTGCCTTGCCTCCTTGCTTGTTCACTTCTCTGTTAAGAAGAGACTGATATAAAATCTGAATAATTAATTTAGGAAACGACAACAAATTATAATACATACATCAAAACGATGGAAATAATCTCTTCTACTACTACTCCGAGTCCGAGTCCATGTTGCCCATAGCCTTCAAACCTCTCGGTTTCTGCCAATAATAAATAACAGTAAGGAAGCAGCAGCAGCAGCAGCGAGATAAATTGAGAGACAAGACATACTTTCTTGGAGTTGGAGGAGACCTTCTCTCTAACTTCGTACCTTTCAAGCGTCAAATCGGACAACCATGTACCTGGACAAACCAACTATACCACAAGAAGATGAGATGGGGAGGATTTTCAGACATAATGGAAATACTATGCCTCATAAAATCCAAATATAAATCACCCATCCCATTACTTTCTCAACATAAAAACTCCGCGCCACATCCGTACACGTTTTGAGCATATTTAACTTTCTAAGGATACACTTCACTCAGCCTAAACTGAAGCCTTTTTTGCCAAATGCCACGTCCCTGGCTGGCTCCACATTCTATTCTACGCATAAGCAAGTTATTATGCTGTCTGTCGCCCGCAAGTAAGTTCATTTCAGAAATGCAAGTGATGATCAGGAAATGGCTTATAAACTGGCATGATAGTTCTCTACCTAAGATTTATATCCACTCCATCAATATCATTTAAGCTCAGAGTCGAAAGAGAGATGATTGTGACCAAACGATCACTTGGGCCCGACGACGATGAGTATGATTGGAAAAACATAAAACAATATATTGGAGGGAGTATTGGAAGCTCACATTGACCGTGCGTTGTATTATCTTAGCCCTCTTCTTGGGCCTCTGAGGTAGCTTTGATCCCTTGATCGCCAAAAAATCCTCTTCCTTCTCCTTATTAGTCAAGGCGACCACGAACTTAGGCGGCCACATGCTAGTGATTGCGTCTCTACCGTCGTGGATTGTCTCCGATGAACCAGAACCACCATTGTGGCGGAGTTGGTCATTTTGATCATTGCCATCAGCATTATTATGGATGTTCCTTATATTGGTGATATTATTATTATTATGGCCAGTGCCACCACTTTTCATGTCTGGGGAATTCAATCCCCTCACTCCATTGCTGCTATGTCCCCTCATGCCAATTGAACTATCTGAGTTCCTGAGATTGAAGCAAGCAAACAATTACATATAACATCACAATTTATCCCCTAAACAAGAACGTACAAAGGGGAAAAGAGAGACAAAACAATAAGTTTATTTATTTCACAAGCAAAGGTTAAGAAAAAAAAATACCAAGAGATAGATAATTCCTGGGGGTAGGGTAGGGTAGGTAAGTATAACACAATTTACACAAATATCCCTGTGGGGTAGTAGTCGTATTCTGGATCGAAGAATGGGAAATCGGTGCCGTCGCATGCAAAAAACAAGAGATGTTAGAAAAGGCGAAGCAAAGATGTGATATTATGTCGATTGACTCAGCTACTCCATATTGTAAACAAAGAAATATTTCATTTCAGGACTCGATAGGCGTTCGTTTACCAGAAAAGAAATGCAGTGAGAATACTGCTAACTAAAATATGGAGAAGGGAAGAAAGTGTACAAAGGAGATCTGGGTGAACTAGAACCGTTGGATCGCATATGGTTACGTGTCCTGATCTAACAACCTAATCATGGTTAAACAACGGTGACCCACGTTGAATGGAAACAGACTGCAACAATCCACAGTAAATATTTGAGACAAAAAAAAAAAAAAAAAGCAAATAACCCCAAATCAATAGATAAAACCGAGTTCTCCCTATTATCATCGACCGATTAGGTCACTCTGCACGCTTCCACCAATATAATGGGACCATCTAAACATATCTACTTATCACCACATACATAGTGGATGATTATCCATATCATTAATTCCAACAGGCAAAAACATAATCCTAAGAAATACTCAAAAGGGCACGGAAAAATCATCCCCAGCAGATGTACACAACATAAATTTATTTTCACAAATTAAGATTTTAACGAATATATTTAGACTCTTTAGAATTAATAATATGTATTTAATGTGATAAAATCAATCTATAACACACATCCCTCTCTCACCTGCCACCCATTCTAGGATTCCCCATTCCAAGTTAAACGAATAGTATATTAACTTTATACAATAATAAATAAGGGGATAGATGATAATTCATAACCGCGAATTATTAAAATACACTTTAATCGTATGACATTGGCATCTACAGCTCAAGCTCACGGTAAAGTAACGCCGCCACCAAATCCACATTTCCGTCCACACGTGCCAGATGCGTAAAACCAGATCTACTACATATAATCAAGAAAAAAAGAATAAACATTTAAATACCTGAGGATTCGTTGAGAGGGAGATGGCGGCCGTTGACGAAGATTTATAGTACCAATAGTCTTACCGCCACCGTTGGTCTCAGTGTTGTTACAGCTATTCAGTTTGGAGTCCTTATTAAGATCGGACCTCACTACCCGTCGGTCGATACGGGCAGTTGCCCGCTGCCCACTACTTTTAGAAGTATTATTATTATTATTATTATTTTTATTTCTATGAATTCCACCCTCCTTAGCCTGCACCTTCATGCACCGTAGCCTTTTCCGGTTTCCCCACCGCAAAACGAAGTCGGACGACGTCGTTGGGGCTATCCTACTATCTGATGATCTCAGCAATAGTCCATCGCTGTGGGTGGCGTTGTTCCGATCCATCTCAAAAACCACCTATTTAGACCATCAGAAAACGAAAAAAAAAAAAAGTTACAAAAATGGACCAAAAATATGTTACAAAAATGAACCAAAATCACAATTCGCTTCAGATGATATATAACGACGACTAACTTCAGCTCAATTTCAGGAGAGACAAAGAGACCTTACTATGTGTCCTGGATTTTGAGCTGAAGTTGGAGTGCGGCGAACAACAGAAGATTAAGTACATAGAACAATAAGCATTTTTCATTCCCTTAAAAAAAATTATCAGCTCGTGATAAAAAAGTGAGAGGAAAATTGTTAGATCTTAACATCCGAAATTTAAACAGATGTTTCATTAAAAAAAAACAGCAAAATCATTAGAGATTAATACGGTTCTCGAGCAATTTTAAAGCGGAGCTAGAATTACAGATACGGACAAGGAAACAAGCGGATTCAACATTTGATTACCTGAAACCTCAGTTCCTCTGCACGATGATACTCTTTTGAAAATCGGTATAAACAGAGTCGGCCTTGAATCTGCAAATCCATGAAAAATCAGAAAGCTCTTCACCAAAAATTGTATATAAGATGGTGGTGCTCTGATCTTCATCTCGTCGATATTACCTTAGAATATTCTTCAAATATGGCGATGCACACAATAGTAACCTCTGGATTTCAGTTTGAGCCTAAAAATTACCATATGCCATACCAGAGGGAATAGACTAGAGATTTCTCTCGCAAAAAAAAAAAAAATTGGAGGCTCAGATTCAGGCTTCTATAGTCAGCAAAGATAAATCCACAAGTGAGCTCGAGTTTTTCACAGATATACCTGTCAAACAAAAATAAACATACGCAGCTCAGATAACTTCCTGACAAAAAACGATAGAAGTGTAAAAAATCACAAACCTAAGGACGCTGATGAGGGCTATTCTCTGCTAAATCGAATCAGCTGATGCGAAAATTTCCACGATGGGGTATCAAAATCCAGCTTCCATTTCCTCGCGGAAACAACTGCAAACAGTAGGAGTAATACACCAAATCAGATGCATACTCCTGCGAGATACATACGCTTACAAATCTAGCTAAACGCATGGCGGTAAGCAACATATCATCGAGTGAAACAAGGACGAACAAAGCTGAGAGATCATATTGATCTCACCATGCTAATGCAATTCCACTCACCAAAATTTGAGAATCGTAATACAACAATTTCCGTCGGAGAAAATAATTGGGAGGTAGATAGAGGGAGGGGAGAGAGGTTTGCTTTGTAGTTGGAAAAATGTAATGGAAGCTCATTTCCATTCAAACCACCAGACCAGACCAGTGATATACCCTCGAGTTTCGCCAAATCCCAATCGCCACCGTTGATATTTAAACAACATCAACGGCCTAGATAACTTGTTATTAAATAACCTTCATGCCACATACCATTCTGATGATGAATAATGGACGTTGACGGAATCTTTTTTACCACCGTTTGTGTGGTGTGACTTATTTTCATCATTTTAATATATTTTAATCATCTTTAGTCTAAATATTATTAACTCCTAAGTGGGGTAAGAATCTAATTTGCAATTATGCAATGCACAGCTTCACTTCAGGGATGGACAGTGCAACTATTGAAGAAATAATATTTTAATGATGGAGGTGAGTGAGTGAGGCGAGCTTTCTTGCTAACTCCGTCACCTGTCCGGATGTGACAAGATTAACTTCGGTTAGGTTAGTTAACTTTGACGTAAGCATATAATGATAAAAAAAAATATTTATTTTCTTTTTAATATCTAGAAAGTAAAGTAGTATTAATTAACAATAGCAATTTACACAAACAAAAGGCTTTCTTTCTATGATTTGCCCTTTGTCACAGAGCATAATTACATAACAATACATACAGCCAAATGAAATAAGACATAAGCATTTGTACGAGCAAGGTCCACTGTAATATAATATCACATATGGAGAGGAGATACTATGATGATATATCATAGGAGAAGTAAGTAATCTTATAAGTAACATACCACCACCGTGCCATGCTTATAGACAAGTATATACATATATACACCTTTTGTTTGCCTGCGATCGATCAAGCACTGAAGCCTCTGTCGAGAGAACTCAAAGGATTTGAAGGGAAAGAAGCGCAGGCTTGTGATGATGCCTCAGCCATCTGATCAATGGTAACACCGGCATTGCATATATTGGCGATAGATCGCATGTGTTTCATTCCGTACTGAGATAACGATCCACAATACGTCTCAAATGTTCTAACCTGTAACAAACAAATTTCCATCTTTATTTAACACTCAGAGGATGGATACAGAAAGGACTTATATACTAACCAGTGATTTGAGACGACTCCAATCATCCACGAGAGGTTTTCCAGCTGATCGAATGGATTTTATCACGTTAGGACCCTTGTCAACCCCGAATAGGAGCTGCGCAACGAGCTTAATACTGCTATCAAGGTGAGTTCGGTGTGCCATGGTTTCAGCAAGCTGCTTCTGTGCTTCCGTTTTCCTATTAGATCCCTCGGGAGCCTTGAGGAACTGCGAGTGGTAGGCAGATCATTAAGATAGCATGATGATTAGGAAAATTGAAGTGGGATGGACGTAAGGCATTTACTAATTGGAACTCCATCTACTGTATATCAGTATATCGAGCGCTGAGAAGATATATGACTAGCAATTTAGGGTCACCGACTTCATTTGACTTGTTTATAATCAATAGTAGCATGCTATGTGGAGATCGCTTCAGTCGTCAACATACAGAGCTTTACTACAATCTTGATAAATTAGCAAGTCGAAAATTTTTCATTTGTTATCAGCATATACCTTGTGCCAAAAGTGCAAGAGATCTGCATCCCGCTGGTTAACAGCTCTTGAAGCTGGCTGCAAAGAATTGCCTTCCACAAAAGTAAAATTATCATTTGCAGGATTCGAACCCATGTAGAGAAATAGATCCTCCACATTAAGTTTTAGATCGCCGTATTGCATGACATGGGATCCATAGTAAGAATTATCATTAGCTGTTCGCTTCTTGACCTGGAAATGAAAACATTTATAATAATCCATTTAAGTAAATAAACGCTAGTCTAGTACTTCACTGCAATATGAATGAGCCTTCAAAAAAGCTCAATGTGAAGAATAGTGACCAGTTCTTACCAGCTGGTACTGTTGCCTCAAAGTTTCGGTTCTAAGATTGTGTATGTCACTGTACACAAAATCAGAGTAGTCATCAGAATATGGTATGTGTAGGGCATTTATCTCAGAACAAGTGTAGAACTACAACACCACGATAGATAGAACACCAAATTCATTCATTATCTGCATCTTCAGACTGTTAGTTTTGGGGGGAATATCAAGTGCATCTATCAATCAGCTTCAGTTAATTATTTAGTATAAACAATTGAAAACTCTTAATATTCATCAATTACAAACTAACTCCTCCGAATTAATGCAAATGAAATACCTATCTTCCATCCAAGCAATACTGTAGAGGTCGCCAAGGCATGTGTCGTACTCAGGTGGAGGGCCAGGGTAATCTCCGGGACAGTACGTTCCCCAGCTACTCTCTTCTGCATTCGAAGCAGTTGTTGCATATATGTTTAAGCCCTCAGGGAGAAGACCTTCGAATATGCTCCCAGACTCACAGGCTTCTAAGTAAAATACCTAATCGATCAATTTGTATATCAGATACTACTGCTTCGCAAGCACGCACATTTATGATTGCAAATATAAAATGAAGATTATGAATTTTTTTACCAAGCTCTTGTACGCTCCAGAAGCATGCATCTTTTTCAAGGCGTTGTTCAAGTCATCCGCATATAGGTAAGGGCTGGTGGGCATCCCTGCACATGCATCAAGTTTGTTAACAAAAATTTTGTTGAGATGTAGTAATGAAGATTAAATTTTAAACACTTGGTTAAATGGTGTAGGAATATTTGAATACTAACCAAGCACACCAGGTCCACCATGATCAGTATAATATATGAAGACATGATCTTCTGGACCACTGTTGAGAACCTTTCCGCTGCCTCCTGTTATTGCAGATTTATCCCCGAGAAGCACCGCCAAAAAGTTGTTGACGGTTACATCATCACCAACATAGTCCTGTATAAGAAATCTCATGATGAGAAGACGAAATCATAGTTCCCAACCAAAACTCGTTGAGAAACGTCAACTAACCTTTGGAACTCCTTTGTAAACATCCCCACCATCCGGCTTGTTGATGACGACTCCAGGCCTAGGATTCTCTTCGTTGTAAGCGATGTCATCGTACATAAAAACAATGATATTTTCATCCTTCAAGCCACCTCTTTTTAAGATTTGATAGGCATGGCACACATCGGCCTAGTACATAGGATAAAGTTGTTAATGCATGAATTCAATTACCAGATAACTCAACTCCAAACAGGTGTAGTATAGTATGTCACTGCAATTTGATACCTAAACAACACAAGTTTTTGTAATTTCTCTTTCTTTTTCCTTGATATCCTTCATTAATTTGGTCAGTTCATAAACATCCATGTTTCCAGTTAAGCTACTAGGAAAGACCCTTTGTCCGATATGAACGATAAAACAATAGAAAACTGAATAGTTACTCAAGAAAAATATTAATAAGATGTGAAATCAGCATTAGAATATGGATGGACCACTTCCATAACTTTTGTCAAAAAGAAATTATGCCATCAGAAGCAACCATGTGGACCACCTAATCCCCAGAAATTATTGCAACCCGCCAAAGACAAGCGTTAAGTGGCATTATTATCTTATCAGCCATTTGAATTAGGCCCCACAACCAAGGGATGATCGAAAGCTAAAGATTTGAGACAAAGATCGAGAGTTAAAGGATTTCTTCACTTGACAAGATCGAGAGTTAGTTCATGAAAAGCGCGTAAACAATTGGTTCGAGCGAGTATGATTTCGCACAATTCTACACTCCGCCAGAGAAAACATCAAGGATGGGCGTGATTACCTGGTGCCTGTAATTCCCGTACCCAGAAGACCCAGCCAACAGCACGGCCCATCTAGTCCCGACGACATCGTCGTCTATTCCCTGGGAAGGAAGCTTGATGAAAAAATCGCGGCCATGGGCAACGGCCAGGATGGAGAGAGCAAGGATCAGAAGTACGCCGGCGGGGTAGCCCATCATAACCTACAGTACTCCGTTGGGTGGGTAAGAAGATCTTCTTATCTAACTTTGATTTCGTGGGGAATATCTTAGCTGGTTGAGTAGTGAGTGGTGGATTCATTTTATATAGAGATCGCAAGTCCAGCGAAGTTGGGATCCTCTGCTTTGCGGATGCACAAGACTAAGATGACACGTGGCGGGGTCCAAGTCGATGAATGGGGATTATTACTTCATTACCACTTTATAAGTGTAAAACTAATTGATGCGAGAAAGTGGATTTTATAGTCCTTATTATTAGTCTCCCTCCCCCAATGTTATTGCAAAAAATACATGTAATATTTTTTTTTTGGAAAAAAAAAAAAAGTGATGGACTTAGCGATATCAATTATCACATAAATATAAATCAATTATCATCGACTTGCTTCGCTATTCAATGTCTACCTACCACACAAGCATACATCTCTCTCGGCCTACATAATCATCATATCAACATTCAAAACTTATCAACAACTTAAAATCCATGGATTAATTCTATATGGATGTGAATCTCCTTACTATTTAACTTATGTTGAACAAAACCAAAATCTATTGGGGAAGTGGAATATTCATATGTAAATTGATTCCTACTTGCCTTTATTTAAAGAAAGCGAAATAGTTAATTGATGATGGTGAAGTATTTTCATTATGTCAACTATGACGCCTTTACATGAAAGGTACATTATATAAATCCAAAATTACGTTGCGTGAAGAAAAGACGAACGGAGGAGAACGATTCATTCATTCACACATAAGTAAGTGCATTATTGCTTTGCTCATTAAAAAATATGTGTCGCTGTAAACTCTATTACATTGATCAACTTCACAACTCCACTTATGATGCCAACTCATTCCTCATCAACATATATTTTTAAGTTGCTTAAATTTGATATCTCTGTTACGATATATTTCTACTAATCTATTGTATTGTAAATACTATATGAACAGAAAAATAGAAAAGTGAAAGGCCCAGATAAGAAAAGCCCAATACAAATGGGCCCGAAGCGGATATCCGACCCGACCAACTTGACCTTGTGCAGGTAGTATAAATAAATATAATAAGCCCTCTTGAGCTGATGACGGCAATAGAAGAGGAGTTCATGATCGGAGAGAGCATTCCCTGTCGCTTGCATATAATAAGCCCTCCGTTGTTGATGTATGCATATGATGATGCACAAAGTCCATGTTTGTGATGTCATTTATATAGAATCGGAGTTTACCGTCGGCGTCGGCTGATTTAATTTTCTGTGAATTTTGATTGCATTTCGCCTCGCTTGAGCAGGATAAAATCCGCGGCTACAAATCTCTTGTGTGTACATTTAAGATGGTTTCTTTACTACATAAAAATATGCGGGATTAACCAGTAATTTCTCTGTACCTTATTTGCCATGATAGACCCTATTTTTTTCCCCTTATTATCGATTTGTAATTGTGCAACGTTTTGCTTTATGTTGGGCGGTGATTTTAGCTCGTTTTTTTTGTTTTGTTCTCACGATAGTCTTGAGCATGGTTCACCGTCGCGGATGCGGACATCGACGCGAACACGAGCGATACGGATACGTTGCATTGCCACGGCGCTGTCGCGGACGATACGCATTTTTTTAAAAAATTATAAAATATATTAGTTTTTCTGCGATTATACAAATGTTAAAACACAAATTGTGTAATGTGTTGCGTATTGCGTATTGCGTTTTAGTTTGTTCATCACAATGTTGCGTATTGCGTAATCTAATGTTCATCACAATGTTAACATAAATGTTAACTTTTATTTTGTTCATCACAATGTTTTATAAAGCGTATTGCGTAATGTGTTGCGTTTTAGTTCCGATGTTGCGTAGCGTAAATAGCGTAGCGTAGCGTATTGCGTGGGCATTATGGACAAGCCACTTACAACACCAAAAACATAATATACGACCACACAAGCAATTATGATATACTTTTGTTTTGTTTTATTCGTTCTTTCATTTTATGTCACTAAAGAAAAAGACATGTAAAAATTTCTTATGTATATTTAATTAAAATACTACCATATAGCAGATATATGTGATAATAAATGTTTAAAATGTTAAAACATCTTTTAATAAATTTTTTCAGGTTTATGCACATATATAACTTAAAATACACAAATTGTGTTAAATTACGCTAAATTACGCTAAATTGCGCAAAATAGAACGTTTTCGAGGAAAAAAAACGCTATTTCATGAACTTTAACGCGTTTTCGAATAAATTTATGCTATTTTTCGCTACGTAGGCCGATATATTATGCAATTTAAAACACTGATTCATCAACATTATTATTATTGTTATTATTATTATTATTATTATTATTATTATTATTATTATTATTATTATTATTATTATTATTATTATTATTATTATTATTATTATTGTTGTTGTTGTTGTTGTTGTACATGCATTGCACACGTACCAGAATAATATTTGAGATTGACATGATGAATTCGATTATGACGACATGGTTTATCTAGAGAAATAACAGTCGTGTCATAGTAACTGTGTTGTATGGGCGAACATAATATTTTGTAACTTTTTTATCCCAATGATGATATTATTGTCGAACTAATGATTTCGATCATATTTTATTTGAAATGTAAATTTCTTGTTAAAATCGTATAGAGTTGTTAAGATAGTTTGTGGTTAAAAAGATAATTATTAATAATTATGTTGAGAAATTGAGATAATGATGTTGAAAAAAAATAATTTTGAAAAGATTTGTGGGAAAAAATGAAAATAATAATAATTAAAACGGAAAAGTTGATTAATTTTGTAATAGCATGCAAATGTTATCTAGTTTTGTAATAGTGGTATTAAAAATAACACTAATTGTGTTATTCTCTCTGAAATTATAGTCCATTTGCAGCCCAATAATAAAATTAATTGATCAATTCTTCAATTAATTAATAGCCCAAAAATACATAAGCCCAAACAAATAAGCCCAATTATAAAAAAATAAGTCCAATTACAAAAAATACCCAAAAAGGTGAAACTAGAGCTTTTTATCATTAAAAAAATCCCCAAAAAAAAAAAAATCCATACACGCCTTCTCTATTGCGAGATGCTAAAGCCGCCATCACGTTCACGACCTTCAACCCACACGTTATAGATCGAAAATCCGATATTCCGGCCGGTAAGCCAATAAATCGTTCGCTTCATTCCGAGATTTCGCCGCGACGCCGATGAATCGCCTGCGACAGAACCGTAACCGCACCAACCCGTATCTCCGGCGCGGTGAGGGCCGATCCCGCTCCGGTACGGCCGCGACGGCCGAGATATCTCCGCGACGGCGAACCATGGTCTTGAGTAACCTTAAATTTTGTAGCTCGTCAACAAACATGGACGGAGAGGAGAGTTTGTTGGACACATTATTTGATGAGGAAAGTGTTGGAGGTGACCAAGATGTTGAGATGATGGAGCTCGAAGATGGTGAGTTGGCTGATGAGACATCAAGGACTCAGTTAAATCAAGAATCTGACAAGAGGAAATTGAGAAATAAGAAGAAAAAGCGGAGCAAACGAAAACGGGGTGGAAGCACTGAATCTGGCCCAAATGTGACAGATATTAACAGGTTCATTCACGAGGGAGATAATATAATATTGCTATTCATCAACTTTTTTCCCTATCTTTATTGTTTTGGCGACTGCATCTTCTGTTTTCTTCCTTTTTCTTGAATTTAGGTTTGTTCTGGATACCTGCAAGCGTCTGAGAGAGAAGAAATCTTATCTTATGTGGACTGCTGCTGGTGTTCTTGGTGTCTCAGCCCTGAGTGATCTTGTCAAAGAAGTAAGACCCGTTTGTATTCTCATTGTTTTTTTCTGCTACTTCAACACTAAAACATAGTTGCTGGACTATTCACTGTTCGCTGTTTTCAACCCCACTATTTATCTTCATTGCAAAATTTTAAGATACAATTTGGTATTGATAGATTAATATTAAAAAATTTAGATAGATGTCGATCTCATTGTGCAGTGTTCTAGTTGCGTTTATGTTCTAAGAAGAAGGTTATTGTGGTTTTATGTCTTGAGGAAGTGTGATGAAAGTAAATATGACGTATTTTTCATATATCACATTGAATGGTGAATAATCACCGAATGCCTGTGTGTGATCCATGACATGGGGAGTTTCTGAATTTTGTGATATATTGTAGTTTTGTTGTCTTGGTAAAATATTGTGGATATACTTTGCTAATTAATAGTCTTTTTAACATACAAGTACCATGGACCTGCTTACTTTCCTGGTGTTGATCCTCGATGTGTTTTAACCTCAATGGCAGATGTTTCACTTTCATGAGAGTTTCTTGCAATCGTGTACATGAAATTTTAATCTGAGTTTGCTTCAGTGCTTCATAGTTTCCATTGATGGAGGTTGATTTAAATAATTATGAGTAGTCTAACTTGTATAAGCATATACCCTTTCACTGGATCATCGTTGCTTTTATTGTTAGACAATTTGAAAGTAGCATGTGTCAAGTTCAGGGATCAACAAGTGTCACACTATTGATCGAATATCGGACTCTCTCTGTTGCAAATTGATAAACCATTTTAACTAGATAGCATCACTCTCTGCATCTAGTTACAAGGATTGAATGATGCATTGATCATCCTCCACTCTATGATATTCCCCTTCTGGATCATATATTTTGTGCCCAATTCTAGTTATAACATGAAGATCACTTGCAGGTTGATGCGATTCAGGCTTGTGGAGGGCAGAAGACAGCAGATGGGAGACGGTTTCGTAATGGCGGTGGGGTGTTGTGGAACATTATCAAGGCACGCGATCCAAATGCTTACAAGGAAATCATGAGAAAGGGAAAAGAATTTGAGGTTGTTTATTATTCATAACGCTGTCATTTACCATGTATTCGCTGTGGATGGATACAATAATAATGTGTGACATGCTATGTTTTTGCTTTCTAATGTGAGTTAAAATCATTTAACTTTTCATTCTGCAGAATCAATTCAAGAAGCAATACCACGGACCTGATAAGAGAGGAGAAGCTTCTTCTCAAACGGTCCTTAATACTACTACTACTACTACTACTGCTGAAGCTGATGAGCTTAACCCTAGCGTTTCGGAGTCGAAGACTCACCAGATCAAACCGTCAAGTGTAGAACACAAGCGTGTGTCTGTTCATGATCGCATGCGTGTGCCAGTGACGTATGATGATCTGTTCGAGGACGTAGCAGCACACTGCCCTTAAAGATAAAGAGTCTTCTTTTTTCGATGCCTCTCCGATCCAAGGCTTGTGAGTTGTTCTTTTATTAGAACTGAACTAGTTAGTGTTCACAGTTTCTTTATGAGCTTAATATGTTATTTTTTGATGAGGAAGATGAAGATTACATATCGACTAGTTGATCTTTTCTTCTGCTTTTTTCAGTGATCATCCTTTGCTAATCTCACTTCAAACGTGGCAACGCATGTGTATTTTTGGTCAATTCTATCATATCTAATTACACTTGGGAGAAGTGAAGTATCAGATGCATGCACACACACCTGGTTTGGCGTGGCGAGTCCCAAGTTCTTATGTCAATGGTTCGATTGTCCATTGAAAGAGACTTAAGAACAATAACAATACGTTGTCATGAAAAGTGAAATAAATAACACACAATACAAAGCCCGTCGGGAGCTTCTCATTCTACGCACTAGAGTTGGTGATAAACATATATTCATCTGTATATGTATTTAGACAACGGAAACTTGAGACTCCTTGCAACCTACAAACAATTTGAAAAAGAGACGCAACACATTATTATGTTTATTGCAGAAGGAACATATGATTTTACATGCATAAGTTGAGTAGTTATTACCTTCAAAGCGATCTCTTCGGACACAGTGGAACGATAGCGAACGGAGCCTTCAAGCGGGCAGCTGTTTGCTCCTCTGCTGATAAACTTGGCATTGCACAAGCTTGATAATTGCAAGAGAATATTCGACATCATATTCTCAGATCCCAACTCATCATCATCATCATCATCCCCGTAAGATGCAATGCACTGAAATATGGCCAACAATCTCTCGAGCGGGAAAGTTCCAGGCCCTTTCATGAGGGATTCTTGTTCTTTCGTCTCCTTTTTCTCCATCGACTTCTCCGAGCTCCTAGGCCATTTTTGCACATGATCAACAACCCAATTGATATCTGACTTTTAAACATGGTTACACCTAATCTAATCTACCTCTAACCCCTCAACTCACACTTCTTTTTAACAAACAGATATCATAACGATATAGTTTAGTATTAATTTTAAACAGACAGGCTGGGTATATGCTCAAGTAATATCGTTAACTTAAAGGGGATCACTTCGCTTGTAGGTAAACAATAGTGAATGGCATTTTAAACGTGATTATTATAAATATTAAAGCTTGTACTAGAAATGTAATATCTGTGTGCTAATAACTTACTTTCTCTTTCTTTTCCGATTATCAGATCCTCCCGTCGAATCAAAAAGCGAGGCGTCTAGGGTTGCTGGATTTCTTGAAGCAAGGAATGCCGAAATAAGAAGGTATTTTGCAGACGTAGACATATGAAAATCAACGTCATCGATATTTCCACTTGATCCTTGCTTCTTCGTTACTTTCATTGTAGAGCCGTCTTTGCTTGATGAGGGTTTATACAACGCCTGAGAAGAAGGAAGATTCCATGCCTCATTCAAAAACGCTGTGATATGCGGTTGAACATGAGTGTATAACTTTCTCTTCAGGTCTTCACCAGGAACAATATTGAGATTGTCAAGTGGCTCACAATACTTTTCGAATAATGGCGAAAACGCAGCACATAACTCATCAACCCTTCTTGTAACTCTAAAGAACGGTCTTAGCACCAAACTGTTCAACATAAAAGAATAATATGAACCGAGTTATGGTTTAGCGAAATATATAAGTTAAAAAAAAAAAAGAGTAGCATGAGCGTTATGGATAGCAGATTGATAAGTTACATACTTCAGAAAAGAGGAATAAAGCTTTGGGTTTGGTTGGCTTTTCACAAGCATCTGCCTGAGATCATCCTCATCATAATCAGGAAAGTGAACGGGGAAGGGATCTTCATAAACCGTGTCTAATGCGAACGTGTCTCGAGATGTTCTACTAATGAAGATAAAGCCCACCTCGGGCATCTTCAACAAATGATGCAAATCAAATAGAACCGCAAGACAATTTTCACCCTTTTCCCATTCTCGGACTCGCTCTATATCATCAAATATCAAGTGGACCATCCTTCCATTCATTTGCGACCAAGTAGAGTTCCTATTGCCAGATTTCCCTGAACTCCCTTTGAGGCTGTCTAGAACACTGCTCAATGCCTCTCGTATTAGATTAACAAAATCAGACGTTTTCTCGCATCGTTTAGCACTCAAATAACCATTGGTTTCACACTTCCTGTGTAGTAGGAGCTGATTGAGGACGGATTCGAACAGTATCCTCGGACTATAACAAGTTATACAGCTGCAATAAACAAAGGGGCGCCTCGAATGCTTGAATATATTGAGTATAACTTGCGTTTTTCCGGTCGAGGCACTCCCATAGACGAATAATGGGAACATGGGGGAATTTAAAGGCCCTATGAGATTTATCAGTTCAAGAATCTGCTTACGCCTCCCCGGATAAAGATTTAGTAACTCGTTGAGACCCAACGATCCACTACAAAAACCCAGGCCGTTGACTGACAAAGCATTCAATTTATTAGCAGCTTTCGACACGCAGATTGGAGCTTTTGAATTGGGAGTAGTAACAGCTGAGGAGGACGATCTAGTGGTTCTTCGCTCGCTCTGCAGTAATTCCTCTTTACCCATCACTGTGGATATGCACAAAATGAATGGGGAAAGCAGTATAATGAAAGGAAATGTAAGAGAAGATGAGAGCAAGGAAGAAGAAGCTGAGATTGATCGAGGAACAATTGTGCAAGTTAGAGAAGAAAAGGAAGATGGGCTGCAAGCATCTGGGCCAATTGTTATTGGATCCGAGTAACAATTGGGCTTATTATCGGGCCACTCTATCAAGTTATTTTACTTAATTTGCATTACTAGATTAGATTGTACTTGAGGAACATTAGCTTAGCATGCATGTGGTAAACAACATAAATCAAATATCTATTTTTCTCTCTCTCACTCACGTTTTCTTCACCTCGCTTCTTCTTCTTCTTCGTTTCTTCTCTTCTTCTTCATCTCTACTCCTTGGCCTCCATCGATGCCTGGTCAAATGAAGCTTAGTAAAACGTTTTGAGCCTTAATAGATAATAAAAACTAAACTAGATTGGTTAGGATCTTACAGGAAAGTTCTTAGGACTAGAACCGAAAATAAACACAACAGGTCAGATAGCCCGAATGCAAAACATGTAAAATCGTCGAAATTGCGAGGTGCAGCTCAAAAAAAACGTAAATGGGTGTAGTAAAAAGATTACCTTAGCATGAATTCAGCCTCTCTACTCTCTGTCAAGGAATCAACCTGTCCACATGTGGAGTTGTTTAACCACTCCATTCATAATATATTATATATTTTATTATTATATTATATTAATATTTTATGTTTAGAATTTCCTATAAATAGGCATCAAACGTTCATTTGTAGATCATTCCAAGCCACAACACAATATAGAGTGATAAGTAAGATAGAGAGTTTGTGAGATATTTCTCCGACTATAAAGAGAGATAATCTTTGTCTTCTCCTTTATAGATTGAGAGTTTGTAACTCCTATTATTTCCTCTATAATAATATTTCTACCTTGCCCGTGGTTTTTCACCCTGATTTGGGGTTTTTCATGTAAATCTCAGTGTTACTTTTATTCCATTTTACAACAATTGGTATCAGAGCCAGCTTGGGTTTTATATATCTATTTATCGTATGCTCTGTGGTTGCCACGAACGTGGACCCTCCACATCAGAAAATAATAGATATTATATTACTCTTGTGTGGTGACGATTAACCGGTACGAGTTCAATAATTATCTGCTGTAATCCTGTCGGAGCTATCGTTCACGACCGAGCAGAAATTATGGCGGCGAAATTAGACATCGAGAAATTCAACGGGAGAAATTACTCACTGTGGAAAATGAGGGTGAAGGCAATTTTACTAAAAGATCGTTGTCTCGAGGCGATCACTGGCAGACCTGAAATAATTACCAGTGATGCCAAATGGAAGAAGATAGACGGGGCTGCCATCGCTAATATTCATCTGACATTAGCAGATGAAATATTGTCAAGCGTTCAAGAGAAAACTAGTGCGAAAGAAATCTGGGATCATCTAGAGAAGCTGTATCAAGTCAAGTCACTCCACGGCAGAATTTTCTTGAAAAGAAAATTATATTCCTTACGGATGGAAGAATCTTCTTCTGTGACGGAGCACATCAACAAGTTGAATACTCTGTTCTCACAACTCAGAGATTTGGACTATAAAATAGAGCCAAGCGAACGTGATGAGCTTCTACTCCAAAGTCTGCCAGATTCCTACGATCAACTCGTCATCAGCCTAACAAATAATCAAACTGCTGGGAAACTTATCTTCGACAATATTGCAGCTGCCGTTCTAGAGGAAGAAAATCGGCGTAATAACAAAGAAGACAAGGTGATAACATCCCACCAAGCAGAGGCACTGACAGTGACGAGGGCAAGATCTGGAGATCGTGGTCCAGGTGTGCACCGAAAACGGCAAGATCTGGAGAACCTGGTCCAAGTGGGAGCCAAAAACGAGAAAGATCGTTTCTAAAAAATAAGAAGGCTATAAAATGTTACCACTTGGGAAGAAAGGCCATTTAAAGAAAGATTGTTGGGCTCTAAACAAATACCCTAATGCCCAAGGGAATGTTGCCAACACTTCAGACGACGGAATTGCCTTGGTGTGTGAAGCCACAACCACTATTGGATAAAAAGGAAGATTTGACGACAGATGGCTCATTGACTCAGCAGCTACATTTCACATGACGTCTCGAAGGGAATGGTTTCATCAATACGAACCGACCTTTGGGGGATACGTGTACAGCTGTAATGATCAAGCTCTGAAGATCGTTGGTGTTGGTACAATTAAACTGAAGATGTATGATGTCACCGTGCGCACCATTCAAGCTGTTCGACACGTGGAAGGCTTGAAGAAAAATTTGTTGTCCGTGGGGCAGCTGGATGATCTGGGTTTCAAAATTGAATTGGAGCATAAGATCATGAAAATTTTTCAAGGCGCACTGGTAGTCATGAAGGGCGAAAAGATAGCTGCAAACTTATACATGCTGAAGGGAGAGACTCTGGAAGAAGGACAAGCATCCGTTGCCACGACAAGTTCGAGCGAAAAGTCTTCAATGACTTGGCACAAGAAACTTGGTCACATGTCGGAACAAGTCATGGAAATTCTTGTCCAGAAGAATCTACTCCCGGGACTCACAACTGTGTCACTACCATTTTGTGAGGATTGCATTGTCAGCAAGCAGCATCGCCTGAAGTTCAACACATCAAATTCTAGAATTAAAGAAGTTCTAGAATTGGTTCATTCTGATGTATGGCAAGCACCGGTTACATCACTGGGAGGAACTAATTACTTCGTGTCATTCATAGATGACTATTCCAGGAGATGATGGGTGTATCCAATCAAGAAGAAGGATGATGTGTTTCCTGTCTTCAAAACATACAAAGCGCAAGTAGAACTTGAATCCAGCAGGAAGATCAAGTGCATGCGGTCAGATAATGGAGGGGAATATATTGGCAAAGAATTCATTGAATTCTGCAAAGGAGCGGGTATCAGAAGACAGTTCACCACGGCGTACACTCCACAACAAAATGGAGTGGCAAAGCGGTTGAATAGGACCCTGTTGGAAAGAACAAGGGCTATGTTGAGAACTGCGAGCCTGGAAAAGAAATTCTGGGCAGAAGCGGTCTGTACTGCCTGTTATGTGGTGAATCGGGCTCCATCTACTGCTATAGAGATGAAGACACCGATAGAAATGTGGACTGGTAAACCCGCAGACTATTCAAACCTCCATATATTTGGAAGTTCTACTTATGCGATGTATCACAATCAAGAAACGACGAAGCTAGATCCAAAATCCAGAAGGTGTCTATTCCTGGGGTATGCCGATGGAGTAAAGGGGTATCGCTTGTGGGATCTCACTGCCCACAAAGTGATTATCAGCAGAGATGTTATTTTTCTGGAAGATAGCGAACAAGAGCAAGTCGAAAATGATAGCAGATTGACAAAGACGATACCGGTGAAACGAAAATCGAAGCAAGGTGATTCTTTTGAAGCTGAACCGGTGCACGAATAGCTCGACCCAGTCGAAACTGAAGTACCGGACCTCTGGCGATCAAAACGCATGCGTAGGCCGCCAAGTTGGTACTCAGATTATGATACAGAGAGCAATATTGCATACTGTTTTCTAACTGAAGATGGAGAGTCAACCACTTTCCAAGAAGCACTGAACAGTTCAGATGCGAGTCAGTGGATTTCAGCAATGCAAGAAGAAATGGAAGCTCTCTATAAAAATTCGACATAAGAGTTGGTGCCATTACCGCAAGGAAGAAAACCTATTGGCAACAAATGTGTGTATAAAATCAAGCGGAATGGTGATGACCAGGTAGAGCGATATCGTGCTAGACTGGTTGTAAAGGGATATGCTCAGAAAGAACGGATCGACTTCAACGAAATATTTTCATCGGTAGTTCGACTTACAACAGTCAGGGTAGTCTTGTCAATGTGTGCTACATTTGACTTGCATCTTGAGCAGCTGGATGTAAAAACGACCTTTCTCCATGGTGACCTGAAGGAAGAAATATATATGCTTCAACCAGAAGGTTTCGAAGAAAAAGGAAAAGAAGATCTTGTTTGCAGTTTGATCAAATCTCTTTACGGGCTCAAACAGGCGCCACGATGCTGGTACAAGAGATTTGACTCCTTCATAATGAGTCTTGGCTACAGCAGGCTATATTCAGATCCTTGTGCATATTTCAAGAGATTTGGTGATGACGACTACATCATGTTGCTGTTGTACGTCGACAATATGCTGGTAGCAGGCCCCAACAAAGATCGTATCAATGATCTAAAGACTCAACTAGCCAATGAATTCGAGATGAAGGACTTGGGACCAGCAAACAAAATCCTTGGCGTGCAAATTTTTCGAGACAGAAGCAATCGGAAGATATGACTTTCTCAAAAGAATTACTTGAAGAAAGTTTTGCGAAGGTTCAACATGCAAGATTGTAAGCCAATATATGTTCCTCTTGCTGCTAATTTCAAGTTATCATCCGATATGTGTCCTACCAATGAAGACGAGAGGATAGAGATGTCTCGAGTGCCATATGCATCGGCGGTTGGAAGCTTGATGTTCGCCATGATCTGTACCAGACCAGACATTGCTCATGCAGTGGGAGTGATAAGTCGATACATGTCCAACCCTGGTCGGGAGCACTGGAGTGAAGTTAAGAGAATACTCAGATATATCAAAGGAACCTCCGATCTCGCATTATGTTACGGAGGTACAGATTTTCTTGTCCATGGTTTTGTTGATGCTGATTATGCAGGTGAACTTGATAAAAGCAGATCCACAGCCGGATATGTGTTTAATCTTGCTGGCGGTGCTGTAAGCTGGGTTTCAAAACTGCAGTCCATTGTTGTTACGTCAACAACGGAAGCAGAATATGTCGCAGCTACGCAAGCCAATAAAGAGGCAATATGATTGAAGATGTTGCTGGAAGAACTCGGCCACAAACAAGAGAACGTTGTTCTCTATTGTGATAGCCAGAGTGCGTTGCATCTTGCAAGGAATCCAGCATTTCATTCAAGAACCAAACACATTCGGGTCCAATACCACTTTGTTCGTGAACAAGTGGAAGAGGGAACAGTGGACATGCAAAAAGTTCACACTGCGAATAATCTAGCAGACTTCATGACCAAGTCAATTAGCGTTGACAAGTTCATGTGGTGTCGTTCATCCTGTGGGTTGACTTAAATGGCAAGGAAGAATGAAATGGTGTGAAGATCTGATTCGGTTTACAATCAGATCTTCAAGTGGGAGATTGTCAAGTGATGGAGTGGTTAAACCACTTCATAATATATTATATATTTTGTTATTATATTATATTAATATTTTATGTTTAGAATTTTCTATAAATAGGCATCAAACGTTCATTTGTAGATCATCCCACGCCACAACACAATATAGAGTGATAAGTAAGATAGAGAGTTTGTGAGATATTTCTCCGACTATAAAGAGAGATAATCTTTGTCTTCTCCTTTATAGATTGAGAGTTTGTAACTCCTATCATTTTCTCTATAATAATATTTCTACCTCGTCCGTGGTTTTTCACCCTGATTTGGAGTTTTCCACGTAAATCTCAGTGTTACTTTTATCCCATTTTACAACACAACCTTCAGATACATCATCGTAACAGAAAAAAAAAAAAAAAGTGTCGGCGAGCATTTGTTAAGTACCTTGATTTGAGGAGAAAGAGAGAACGCCGAAGAAGACAACACAGCGAATGAGTTCGCGCGCGCTCCATTAGTAAAGTTAGAGTAGATCTGATGTGTAGGGAGTTTGGGCTTGTGTGCGTAATGGTAGCGCTAGCAGGGTTTGGGCCTGAATAGTATCGAACCCAACCAATAGCCAGTGATTATTTCCATTTTCATTTTCATTTTCTGAACAAATGAATAAAGGAAAACAAGTGAAAAGCTTGATCGGAGAAGAATGTCGTCTTCAAGGCTCTCCATTACATTTGTCTTATAAAATGTCTGCATTACAACATTAGAATGGAGAAGAAATGGAAGCACTACTACTATTAAATAGCTTCGGAAGGCTCCATTTGAACCAACAAAATAGATATTTAACAATACACAGCAGAGCAGAGCAGAGCAGAGGCAGCCAATGTACAGTTGGATATATAACAAAACATTTTCATCTTTCCCTGATATGAAACCAAGAGAATTAAGCCTACTTATAACGCACTTTTAGTATCTAGTATGCGCATATAGATACGTAGATAAGGTTGGTTTATTCATATCAACGGCCATCTGCAGCAAATCGTCTTTCCACATTCCTTATATGACTTCTAAGTGCGGCTGCTGCTTCAGGATTATTATCATCATTATCTCCATTCCCAGCTTTTCTCTGATTCATCTCCGCATACATTTCCTCTATCATTGGCTTCCACAGTCGAACCCGAGCATTTATGAACCAATTCGAAACCTACGGCGAACACAACACAGATGCAATAAGATACACAGATAGAAAGAATATAGATAGCTATGTGTGAGTTATTAACTAAGCAAAGCACCTGGCTCCTTGTCAAGCCACTCTTGAGCGCAAGCAAGTGCTTTTCTGCATCCTTGGGATACCTGCAAAATGTGACCATGTTGTTGATATAGTTTACATTTTTAGTGATTATCAAGTGAATCAAAAAGGGATGAGATTTACGGGTGAAGAAAGTTTTGAAACATCCAAGCCCTCAAAACCGAGACTGATCTTTCGGGCAATCCTCTTTGAGGCCTCCACAGCTGTTGGTCTCTCTTTTTAAGCTGCTGAAGAGCCCACTGCTTCTGAATAAAAGAAGCTTCGAACGACTTGTCGTCGTCTTGTTTCACTTCATCTGATGGACTGGAATAATGATGAGAACCCATCGCAAGAATCTGACTGCTGATCCTATCCCTAAGGCTCTTGCACATGAAAGAAATGGTGGGGAGTGCGAATCGGGCGTGTAGATTTGGATCTAATTCTGTTACTGCGTGAAATGCTGAGACCACGGTGTGTATTTCATCTATGCATTGGCTGTAACGTTCATCAACCTGAAATCGAACAAGAAACAAAAGAGTGTATATAGATTAATTATTACATATACATGTGAGAGAGAAAGTAATTGGAACAAAGCATGTTGGCGTACCAGTTGTAACAAAGCTACTAGAAGCTTTTTCTTCTCTTCGGACTCCCTTTGTGCTGAGTGACTGCTCTGAATCATGAATCCGCCATCTCCAGAGAAATCAGCACCAGTGGAAGAAACTGAAGAATAGGACGTTTGTTCGAGGTTTTCAACTGCATAGAAAGCAATCTCAGCAAGAATCTCCTGCATTGCTTGCAGAAACAGTCTAGATCCCGCCATAAATGGGGAAACTTGACGAGGACTATCGTCTCTCGATGAGAAATTGTTATTGGTATTATTATTATAACTGCTGCAAGATGTATGCTGCTGGTCCAATGAGACCATTATTATTCGTTTCTGCAAAGTTTCTCCAGAAGAACTCATCTCCGAGCATTGCTCTTGAATGTTTTGTCCTTGCATGAACTGAGGAGGTTCAGACATAGAAAGGCTTAGAGACAACTCGTTACTAAATAGTCCTAAATTGCTAGAGCTCAATCCACCCGACCGTGTCCATGGAATCGAAGGAGCCCCGTTTCTTGCAAGTGCCCTATCGAGTAATTCTTGCGAGGGAGTTAAGAATTTGTTGAAGTCCCATCGGGAAGACAAACCTTCACAGCAGAAGCTTGAGCTCTTGAACAAAGAACTCACGCCGGAAACATTACCACTACGGTTGCCAGTTGACGACATACATGCAAGAGCAAGTTCATCCACGAACTGATGATCATTATTGTTCATTTGGGATGGTTCACTGGCAGCCATGGAGGGCCGATTTGGCAGGTGCCCGTAAGGTAAACCGTTCAAAGAATCACCAAGGAATGATGCTGAGGGAAGTTGAGACATGTGGTAACTCTGAGATTGGCTGTGGATCGAATCAGAACATCCAAACACGACTGTCTGAGACGAGTTCTCGGTAGTAACAATGGAGTGCGATTCAGCCGCGTTATGTTGCATTATCGATCGATGCGACTCGCTTCTCAACAAGATCAAGTCGAAAATGGGACCTGGGATATATTGTATGTGAAACTAAATATAAATCATTCACATGGAAGGGCTAAGCTCATGAAACTGTATACTCATAACAGCTGTGCAATAATGCAAAACGATCGATATAACTAAGATTATATGCACCAAGATGAAATAGTCTGGATCTCCATATGTTTCAAGAACAAATCAGTATCAGATGAAACTGAAGAAACACGTGAATATGAGGAAAGATAGAGCTTTGAAAACAAACCTCGTTATTATCCTCGGACTTGTAAAAGAAATTTTCAGCTTGAAGCCATAGCAAGAGAAATGTTAGAGCACACCAAGATTACTTTTTGGCAATGAGCGATGAGGGTTTGGTATCCCTATTAGCAAAAGAAACTGAAAGCTTAGCTTTGGTTGATGATCCTATATTGATCAGATCAGAACGATGTGTAGGAAATCATTGGCTACCCTTTTCTTCCCAGATACTGTACAAAATGAAAAGTTAGAAGTATAGCATTAATATATATATATTTTTTTTTTTTCTTTTTAACGTTTATAGTTTGAACGATAAAGAATAATAAGGGTAAGAATAATAATTCTAAAAACGAACAAGCCCCTCATGCAATTATAAACCCCGGCTGCTGATGATGATGATAGTACTTGAAACCATTCTGCAAAAATACTACAAACCAAAGCCAAAAAAATGAATAAAGTGAGCTGTTTTGTTTCACTTGCACAAGAAAGAAAAGTGGGATTTCATCCAAGAAATTCAAAACCCAAGACACTGATTATTTCAGATGTTTCAGAGAAACCCCATCAAGTATCATGATCGATCTCTACTTTGTAATATCCTCTCTCTTTCCTCTATACTTTGGTACATATATGTTAATAAACCGCGGGGTTCTTCGATTAACACGCATACATAACACAATGGATCGTGGTATTTAAAGGACATCCCATTACGCACAGGCACAAGGCCATCGAAAGCGAGATTACTACTGTGTAAAAGCAGGATAAATGGGCCTATGAGCTGTGCAGAGGTCTAGGCCGTAGGGGGCAGAGATGATATAGATATACATGTATAGACAAATAAAAGAAAGATTTATTAGCATTCATGTATTACTGCATGTAGATACACGAGAAGGAAAATCGGGCGAAATAGAAATAAAGATATAATATTAATGAGTATAAGCCAATGTACTACTCTTTGATTGCTGCAGATTCACTCATTTCTGTTGCAGCTTTTGAGGGCCCATCATTTTTCTCTCTTTTCGCACAAATACGACAGTATAAATTGATTGTTAACAAACCAAACCATACCATTATAGATAATTTTATTTAGCAAAGAAAAGATAATTAAAAATGAAAAAAAATATATCTGGGGATTCTTTCTGATGAGGCTTCTGTGCATGGGCACAGATATAGCACCATTTTTATTATGAGGATAGAAAAAGGAGACTTTACTTTTTAACCATAGGGAGATGTAATGGTGATGAGAAAGGAGAGTAAAGAAGGTAAGAAAACAACATACTTTTGTTACCTGAATGGAACAACTAAAGGGTTAAAGCAAGTTGATAAGGAAAGATGAAATAAAGGGGGGCTGTAACACTGTTGCACGAGCAGTGTACTTTTAGTCATTGAATAAAGTGAGAGAGAGAGAGAGGGAGAGAGTACTATGCAATGATGATGCAAGCAATATTGGAACGGAGTTTCAAAAACAGATCTTTGACGGATTTATATCAATGCGTGCATGCAAATGCAAGTGCAATAGATACATACAATACATAGATGGATATCTAACTTTTTCTGCTCCCTGTAAAAATCAGATCTTTGGCTTTAAATTTTTGTACGATTCGAGCATTTGATTGGGTGGGATGTTCTAGGTGGATTCAATTTAATATTACCATTTTTATTTTTAGTTCATTCATTCTTGCCCTCAATACAATCTGGGCCCAAGACAATAGGCCTGGCTGCGTTTACTGACCCATTTGATATTGGACCTTATGCTTTAATAAACTGGAAAATAAATGCCTTTTTCAGGTGAAGCAAAGCAATCGTCGGGCTGGGCTGGGCTGGGCTGGGCTAGGTTGTCCGTAAACTCATTGGCGGTCATCACGTCCATGCACAGATGCCAAAGCCACAACTCCGAGCTTCTGCAGATTCAACCTCACCACAGTGTCCGCAAACATCTTCGTGTCGTCGCCGGTGTTTCCCTCAGGTATATCCACGATATAACTCTCCAAAACGATGGTGTACGCTCCCCCGTCCTCTCTCCTCTTTATCTCGTTCACCGACGTCACCGACCTGTAATTCTTCAGCCGGTGATCGCCGCCCACAACACTAAAACTCAGGATACGCCTCTCGTCGTCGAGAATCTCCAGCCTCTCCGTCGAAGTCGATGCTGGTAATCCAGACACGACGGTCACCTCCCTTGTGCTGCCCACGCCGCCGTCCCCGATCAATCTGCAGCTCTTGACGAAGTGCTTGTACCTCTGCGGGTTGTCAAATCGGCGAACGATCGTCCAAACGGCATCCTCCGGCGCGTCGATGCGTTGGGTGATCAAGGAAGTGCATGTGCTAGGAGAGGTTACGAAGGTGTGGTGGGTTCTTATGGTGGCTTCGAGCAGGGCGTATTCTTCTGGAGTTAAACAACGGCCTTGATCATGATGATAATGACTACTGTCGCCGCTGCTGCTCATTGTTAATTGAAAGGTGGGATCTTTTTTGGGTTGTGATTGTGTGTGCTGTAAATGGGAGATGAAGAAGAAGGGATCGACGGGCTTTGGAACCGAAAAGTTGGCTCCTTTAGCTTTCTTTTCCGAGGGAGGATGGAAGGATTGCTAATATAGTAGGCCAAAAGGTGACGTGTTGTGTCAATAAGAAAGAGTTAGTTATACGTACGTATAATACAAAAAGAAACAAATACGTATAACAGTAGAAACCTAATCAAGATTTTGTATAGTAGTATATAGGTAGTACGTATATATGGGTATTGAGGGCACTTTGAAAGAAAAAGAAGGCAAATAATTCATTGGAGGAAAAGATTCCCACTATTGACCAAGCAAATGAACATAAAAATGCGAAGTGGAATTAAGTGAGGGCAACTAGTTCGGAAAATATCATTAAAAATATCTTAAAATCAAAGTGAAAAAGGGGCAAAGCGTATCTTACGAGCGATAAGAGAACAGAACAAATAATAGGTCATATCGGTGAAAATGGCAATAATTAATTATTAACAGTGTGTATATATGTATGATGTTCTCTACATCTTTCGATAATAAGTCAAGTTCGAAGGCCAAATCAATTATAATATAGATGTGCTGCACTGCTGCTATTGATAATCATTTCACGCGATCTTATTCTTGATTTTTCTCGATTAGGTAAATTAAATTCCTGGTTCGCAGTTGCAACGGAATGGATATATAAATATATAAAGAAATCTTACACTATAATTATTAATATAGCTAGATTGATTTTCCCATAAAGAGAATTATTAATGTGAAATGGGTCTGCTGTATAACTTGTCTTTTCTTGTAGCCTCGCATTCATATATTATATATCTTTTTATAAGTATTGCTTTTCTAGTACTCCCCATTTAGGGTTGCTGAGCACATGCTAGTAGGATGAAGAAGGAGACAAGAGCATCAAGGATGTGCAGTAACTACTTTAGGAAAGCTTTCCTAACAATTATGTTGTGAAAAGCCCTACTACTACTACTACTCTCCCACTATACTACTATAGACATTATTATTGTTTCTTATGAATGATGAGGAAAAGGGAACAGTACTTGTGAGTTACTCTTGTTGAAGATGATGCTATTCATATGCGATGAACTGACAATGTTCATCTAGAAGTAGTTCGTACATCATTACATTTTTTTAGATAAGTCGGTGACACTTATATTTTATGTGCTTAGATATATATGATTTTTGTTATCAACATTGCTTACCGACCAAGTTTGCTCCCATTCTTTCATCAGTAATACGGGCAATGTTAGGAAATTGAGTTGGGCCTTGGTCCTTAACCCATTTCGTTGAAGCTAAAAGAAATAAAAAATAAAAAGAAGAAAAGGGCCTCGATGAAATAATAAAAAAAAGTTAGCAACATAATTACAACAACAACAAAGTGGCCTGACAAGTAGGCCCGGCCCGATTGATCAAAATGTTGAAATCCACTTATAATTAGACTATTCCTTTTTTGGTCCCAACCCAATGAAGCCTACTGATTATCTTCTTGGCATGGACGAAAGCCTTAGTTAGGTAGGTGCATGCTTGCCAATAATTGCAGAAAGTAGAAATCTTTAGTTGCGAGGTTATTACAACAGTTTTCAACGTAGATTAACTTTAAATCAAGGCGTATTTAATGAGGTGCACAGCATTAAACATGAACGGAATCCTTGTGTTGATTATTTGTGTAAGGACAAAAAGAAAGGCAATAAAGGCATTTCTTTTCTTTGTCCTCACTTCACTGAATAACTCCCAACCCATTCATCTCCCTCATCACTCTTCTCACTCTTCATCACTAGAGCTCTGCATACACACTTACACACACAGTGGCACATATTCTTGACGATATGGCGGACAGAATTCACCCCAACCTACCGCTGCCGCCGTCGTTAAAACCCCAGCCTTTACCCCTCCGCCACCATCCATACCGTCCAGCTATCATCGAAGCGGAACCTTACAGCCCCCGTCCCAGCCTCTCTGACCGACGCCGCCTTTTCCTCATTTGCCTGTGGTCCGCCATCGCCATCCTCTCCGTCCTCCTCCTTGCCACTATCGTAGCCACTGCATTGTACATCGTCTACCGCCCTCACCACCCGCTGTTCTCCCCAACCTCAGTAAAAATCTCATCTTTCAACCTCTCGACCGCGCCGTCCGACGGAACCACGCGCCTCACCACCAACGTCAACCTTACGATCTCTACTAAAAATCCCAACGCAAAGATCACGTATTTCTACGACCCTTTCGCGGTGACGCTCTTCTCCCCGTCCGACGTGGCACTGTCCAATGGCTCCTTCCCAGAATTCAACAGTACGCCGAGCAGCATCAGCGTGCTGCACGCGACGACGAGTCTGACCTCTCAGTTACTCGACACTGACTCGGTCAGATCTCTGAGAGGAGATCTGTGGAGGAAATTTGGGTTGCCTGTGAAGATAGTTATGGAGACAAGGGTGCGTGTGAAGATGGAGAAGCTCAAGATGAGCAAGATTGGGGTTAGAGTTGAGTGCGATGGGATTCGGGGGATGCTGCCCAGGGGTAAAAGGGTCATTTCGTCCAACCTTTCCAAGACCAAGTGTAAGGTAGATTTCAGAATCTTGAAGCCATTTTTCTAGTTTTTCTTTTTTTCCATTCTCAGTTCGCGGGATGTCAAATACAGACTGTGTTTATTTCCCTATTTTAAACGAATATGCATAGTTTAACTAATATCTTCAGCAAAAACCAGCCATTTAGATTTTGAAGTATCTGTTATGACCATCCCCAATAAATAGGTACGCAAAACGCAACGCAAAACGCAAAAAATCCGTAAAAATGCTCCAACTGTACTGCAAACGCAAACGCAAAATGCGTTTTTCATCTTCTCTCTCTTGTTTCAAACGCAAATAGCAAATTTGCGTTTGAACGCAAAAATGCGTTTGATGTTTTAAAATTACAAATAAGTCCTTTTAGTTACATTAAATTATTAAAATATACATATTAAAATTAATTGTGTACTAATAATTATGATTAAAAATTGACATAATAAATTATTATTTTAACATTAACACTTTATTTTTAGCAATTTTTATACATTATTATTGAATTTTTAATATTTTATTTATATTTAATATAATAGTTAAATAAAATAACGTAATTGAAACAAAATATCAAATACTTTTTATGTGTATCTCACCGTATTTGTGTCGTGTAATTTCCATATTTTAATAAATATTTTGTTCTATATTTATAAATAATAATTTTATTAAATATTTTCTCAATTAAATTTAAAATAATATTGTGGTTTAATATGTAAAATTATAAAATATATGGGTTGTATTGAAAAATTGTAAAAGTTGGTATGGAAAAGAATATTATAAGAATATTCTTTTGCGTTTGAAAATGCGTTTAACTGTTAGAGAACAATTACTGTAAAATGCGTCTGTTACTGCAAAATGCGTTTGCGTTTGGTGTTGACTATTGGAGATGCCCTTACAAAGGAGTGAATGGGATGGGTAAAGTAAAAAAAAGTGAAGAATGACATAAATTCTATACAAGGCAGTTGGCACTTGTCGGCTCGTTCATCAATTAAAACGTACTAGTATTTTCCGCACACTCGATGCGTGTGCTTAAAATATAAATAAAATATAAAATTATTTTTATAATATCAAATCATAATATTAATTTTAATTGTAAATTATTTTTTTTATAAATTCAAAATATGATTTTTAGGATATAATTGAAATAAATTTGAAAACTAAGGATAAAATAGTAATTTGTAGTGCCATACCAAATTAATTTGGTGGTAGTTACTATAGGGTGCTCTTTCTTAATATATAGTATAGATATTTATTGCAGTTACATGTACGATGCATTTATTGTAGATTCTGGAACATTTAATGTTTTTTTTTTTTTTAACAACAAAAAATTTATAAAGGGAGGATAATGCATATCGTTAGGAAGAGCTTAAGCCCATCTATCTAGTGGGCCGAGACTTGCCACTTAAGCCTAATTATACTGCTATTTATTTCGTCAGCTCACAATGCCCGTACGATAATGCATGCAGAATCTTATTAAAAAAACAAAAATTGGGAAGTACAAAACTCTGTCATAATTATAAGATGATCAATATAGAATCTTATTAAACAAAAATGAAAGTACAAAACTCTGTCATAATCTGCAACATAGCCCCGTACCTTTTCAGTATGTTCTCTCATCTTACAGGAAAAAAAAGCATTAGAGTTCCGTGTAAAGAACAGCTGAAGCAGAAACAAGCGTACCCATATTAATTACTAAACACAATAGCCTTCATATAAAGAAGGGACAATAAGGTGTGACAAAACAATTCAACCTAAAGCAATAAGCATTTATCAAAACATATATGCATAAGCGGTAAAATATAACAAACCAGATATTGCAATTGTGTGAGTTATCAAATTTGAATGAATGCAACAAAAGGGACGAGGTGATTATAGTTCCCTCTATATATGGCACATGAATATGCGGGGATCGGATGAGGAGACACTTAATTCATCAACTTTGCCACTGCAATTTATCATCCCGAGCCTGCTGTTGATCGTATGCCGATGAAGACGAGGACGATCCCATTTGATCAAGACCAGACATATTGATCGTCGTAAAGTAGTTTCTGTCATGAGGAAACGCTCTTAGCCCTAGGAAGTCCTTGGTCAAACCTTCATTATTTCCAGGACCAGCTGCCTTGTTGTTGCTCAAACCAGTCATCGTCGTCGTGACATTTTCACCTTGAGCGTTCAAGAGACCATCAAAATTTTCCATATCAAAAGTAGAAGACGAAGACGACGTTGAAGGTAAAAAATAATTGACAGCATTAGTATTCTTTCCCTGAAGTTGCATGTTGTTGTTCCCAAATGGTGCCACTCTCAAGCCATGCCAAATTAATCCTTCACGTGAGGGCACGCCAGCTGTAATGTTAGAGAATGACGAAGAGGAGGCAAAACCATGTGAACCGGCCACGTGATGCAGCTGCTGCTGATGATGATAATCTGACGACGATTGATGTTTGCTCACCGTGACACCCATTTGAGATGCCTTTTGGAGCAATGCAGTGGCGGACATTAGAGAAGATGAATGAGAACTCAGTATGCTGGGAAAGATATTATTATTATTTGTATAATTAGGGTTTTCATGAATCAGTGAAGACGACAACTGGTTTCCTAGCTTTTGAACTGAGGGAGTGAACGGTGGATTTGGGGCAGCTACACCGTCGTCTTCGCATGAAGATAGCCATGGCGGGAGACGATGGGTTTCTTGTTTGAGTTGAATACTGTTATTGTGGAGGATCTGGCGATGGTTTTGTTGACTTTGAGCAGAAAAGAGCATTGGGTTTTGTTGTGTCGACATTGATCTTGAGCTTTCTTCAGCTAAAGCATCACAGAATGCTCTGTGGGTGATGAAACTGTCCCTCCTGTATGTGAATCCAAGATAATATTTTGCAAGAAAATAAACGCTAGCTAAACAACAAATTTAGATGCAAGAAAACAAAAAGAAGCTAAACAATTGATCTGGCGTGGTGTTATTATTGATGATCATAAAATCTTGCAGTGTCCACTATTTTAACTTCTCCTTCACACAATAGATTTCCACATGTTTTCATCGTCATTTTTTCCAGTGACAATACTGACATACCAGGCTAGGTGTGTGTCGTCATATATGAAATGAAACTACTTATATATTTCTCAAATCATGTCAATTGCTTTATGCATCAGTCAGATAAAGGAGCTATATGATTTAGAAATTTATTATAACATGTTAAGACTTACCTGGAAAAAAGTGTACCGCAATCGCATCTATACTCTCTTGTACCACAGATTTTCGAATGAGCTTTCCAATCAGATTGAACTGCATAACGCTTTGAACACTTGTCACACTTGTATTTCTTCTCGCCATGCTTTCTGGAAAAGTGTTTCTTAATCCCCGTGAGATCTCCCAAAGCTCTCGAAGGGTCATGGTGGACACAGCTTGGCTCCGGGCAGATGTAAACTTTCCTTTTTACGACTATGTTTTTGTTTCTCTGCTTCAACTTCCATGGCAGATTGTGACCTCTTCTGTGCAGTTGCAGGTTTTGGTCCCTCTGAAATCCCTTGTTGCAGACCTCACACACGAATCTGTTTTTTTCCATAAGTGACTTTGGAGATAAGGCCACTACATCAGCCTCAGGATCTGTCGTGTGAGTGATAAAATTAATTTCAAATCCATTAAATAAAATATATAATGTTCAAGAAGAATATATATATATATATATATATATATATATATATATATTATGAAGATATTATTAGCATACAGACCAGGGTTTCCGGGGAGATTCCTTCTTTTCTTGGATGTTGGCTGATGAGTTTCTAAACCGCACTCACTTGGTGATGCAACAACATTCTTCTGAGTATTGGTAATAATGGTACTATTTCCCATTCTGTTGCTGGTTAAAGATATGCTTGCTGCTGCTGCTGCTTCATTGACATGGTTATTGAAATTTCCCTGTAACATTTCTCAATCTTTTTCAGCTTGTGTATGTAAACCTTGCCTATACGGCACAAAGGTTTGTATATGTGCGAGAGAGAGAGAGAGAGAGAGAGATTCCCTTTTCCACTTGTGATGCTATAAGCCTCAAATCATCTGTGCAGAAACCCTAAACTGGAAAGGCTTATAAAAAGTACTGAAGGTGAAGAATTAACCTATTACAGAAAGGTCGACAGATTGAGTGTTCTTCTCTTTTGAGAGAGAGAGAGAGAGAGAGAGAGAGATGTGGATGAGAAGGTATCTTTTCTTTAGTTATCAAAAGCCATAGGTAAGGCCAACAAGCCTCTACACTGACGTTTTCAGTTTGTCTTTTCCTTTGTTTTCATTATCATCCTTCAATAATTGCAATTTATTGATCATGATATATATATAATATATATAGCGTTTTTGTACAATTAAAACATGGGCCGGATACTCCATTTAAATAAACAAGTATTCATTGAGGATCAAAATTGTTAAGAAATAAATGGATCGGGCCAGTGTGAATTAAACATGAACGTAGTGACAGGTTATATAATATATGTTGGAAATATGCAGCACTACTATTGTTTGTTATATCTGATAAAACTACACCCTATGGAATGTGGACTTGGACCATATAAGACCCTAAGAAAATGCAAAACAGCCGAGATTAACTTTCATCCATCGAGGGACATTATATATATAAAAGATAAATAATACTGGGCACCCATCTATTCCATTTCAATGGTCACAGTGTTTGCTGATTGTTGTTTTGTTAGGTTAAGATTGATTGAGTTCAAGATTCTCCTTTCTCGTGTCTGATCTGAAGCAGTATAAGATTCTATACGCTTTTCCAGCTTGTTTGCCAATAAATGGCTGCCACGTATGATTCCACTCGTACTTTTCATTACACACAGAAAGTTAAGTTACAGTGATAGCATGCATACAAGATAGATACATCAGTAGTGCTTGTTGCTGTTAATCACAACTTTGCTGTCAATTCCAAAACCAAAGGAAAAGGGGAGCAATAATGTCGTATTATTAGTTACATTAATATTTAATAAGAGCAACTAATAATAATAATGTCGTCTGCTACTCATTATTCCCTTCTTTATCTAATATAATTAATGTACTGTACGCACACATTTCTCATTAATTACCATCAAGTGTTACGATGGACCGACTCGTCACTAATTAACATGTAATGACGTCAAAACCTTAATCGAGTCATCATGAAATTCGTTTGTGATCGAATATTTTCAGAAATAAATAGTGATTCAAACCACTTACACGCTACACAGAGTCGCAGACACAGCTTTTTTTTACGATCATTCCCTTTCATTACCATTTCGTATTGTCAAGATACTCTTGGATTTTCCTTTACCACAATTACAACATTAATCATATTTATAATTAGTTATTGAGTTTTAATTAATTGCCGAGCTCAATATTGAATTTGAGAAGGTACCTCATTGCAAAAAATGGAAAACATTCCTTTTAAAAAATTAATTTAGAGGTCTCAAGTTTGTCCAAGAATAATTTCCCAAGTAAAGCTAAAGAATATGCCTTCAAGACTATTGGGATATTCATGAATTTAGTTAACGGAACACAAATCAGAAAATACTAGTATCAAAATATATCAATATACAAGCGAAGAAAGCTCCTTAAAAACAAAGACAACATAGCCATAGATTGGCCACATACACAATTGCAACAATTCAAACTTAAGCTAATTCACCAAGCATAGATATTCACTTAGTTGCTATGAGAAACACCAGCAATAATACAAGCATAACTAGCAATTACTAATAATTTCCCTCCTGATTTTCTTCTTATTATGGAATTGATTGATCACAGAAGACAAAGGGGAGCTGAGCTAGATCACTTGTAGAAGCGGATGTAATCTACAAATGTTTGTCCATGGCTCTTTAAAATTCTTATAATTAGGTGAGCAGAAAATCATGTCTAAGAGCACCGACTTGGACAAGCTTAGGCACGAGGCTATTACTCAGATGCAAAGCCACAAGGCTCTCCAGCCCACCAACGCATGCGCCTCCTATATAAAGCGCCGGTGCACCAGACGACGCGGCGGCACCACCCTGATGACGACGTTGAGTGCTGCCGAGGGCTCCGATCTCTTCGTCCTCCAATTCAATAACCGTCGGGTGGACCCCAATGGTCGACAGAAGCTTCTTCATGACGTGGCACATGCAACAAGATGATCGGCTGAAGATCACCACCGGATTCTCTGATATCAGCCGCTGGATTCGCATCTCTGCAGATTCATCCACGTCCAGAGATAGAGGAGAGGAGGTGGTGGTGGTGGTGGTGGTGGCGGAGGAGAACGCCAGGGAGAAACCATGGACGCCTTGCATCGTGGTTTTAGTTTCTGTGGATTCTTTCTTTATTTGTCTTTTCCCTTCCTCGCTCTTTTATAGCTTTTGAAGTTGGTTTAAGATAGTGGGGAGTTCAGTAGTTGCACAATAATATAAGAAGAAGAGAGAGAGAGATGGGAAGGGGCTTTTTTATATACTCGTTTCAGTATCAATCTTACGCATTTAAAAAAGTCACCATTCTAACGTAGAAATGCACGTATATGGTGGCTCTATGATATTACGAAAACTATATATATTTAACAATCTTAATCCCACGACAATCTCGCAATTTGGATGCTCTTATTAGTTCGATCACCACCGTAGGAAGCTATAATAAATGACTGATGCCAAAAACCTTGAACAAAATTCGAGCCACTTTAATGTTTATTTAATATATGTTAGATAGGAGAACAACGTGGACTTGACAATTAATTATATATGTTAGAATACACAAACTCATGGGGTCGTAACGTATTGCTAGGCTGCTAGGTAAGATATTTATTTTATTCTTACGTCATTTAGAGCACCAAATGCTACTTTGTTAAGAGTGTGTTCAATGTATGCCGTGGACGAGATTGACAGTGAAGTGCATGTTGGCTTTTGATGCTAACCACGTTGGATTTTCTGTTTGGAAAATTTAAGGGTATGATGGTTACAAGTCGAGGAATTACATCGGTCCGAATTATAAGTTAGATAGAAATTAAAAAATATATCACTAGCTATCGGCAAAATAGAAATTATTATTCTTTATTTTTGTCCAAGCTATGTTCATTATTGGTATTCAATCAATATATTTTACTTTTATTCAAGATGATGGCTAATATATGATTTTAAAAAAAATAAAAATAAGGGGATAGATATTTATTACAATATAAAAGTCCAAAATAATTGTATATTGCCTTACATTGGGGAGCCCATCCCGGCACATGGGGATAGTGTAAGCGCACCGTTACCTTACCCTGATCTATGACGTCGTCGTCTCGTCGCTGACGTATGGATTGGTAATGGAGAAAAAAAAAAGGCGAGTGCAGGCCCACAGTAACAATATATGACCATTAAAATTTATTGTTTAATCATCAATTATTAGGAAAGCCTTCAAGCTGGACCGTCCGTGGTGGTAATACTTATATATACATTTTTTTAAATAAAAAATATTTTAAAAATATATGCCTGGCACGATGGAATTTCTTTCTTATTTTATTTTTTAAGATCCAAGTTTTCCAATGTTTCCCGTCATTCATGCCGGCGATCTATCTTTGGCAAAATAATATGAAAAAATTAAAAATTGATAGAATCTATTCTTTTTTTTTTCCCCTCGAAAAATGATGTAATTTCGTTGCGTAAACGCATACAAGAAAATCAATTACGCATTGTTTTTCTCTCCATTCTTATAATAGAATGTGATTAGTAATTATTTATTGCGTTTGTTTAATTTATACCTTAATTACGATGGTGATAAAGGTTTAATTTCATATCACCTATAGTAAACTATTTTACTAAGGGTAAATTATGCTATACCCCACGTGAATATACTGAAATGTGTAATACTATCATATGCTTTTTTTATTGTGTGAAATTCCCCTGTGGTGTCTAAAACTTAGCACCATACATTCATGGTGTCTAAAACATAGCATTGTACCCCCCAATTAGGGGGTAAAAATGACAAGGAGTGCATAATTAAATAAACAACGAGGGTATTTTACGCTATTATAAACCATAGGAGTTTTGGTGTTTATTTTATAAACAACGGGTATGTTATATGCAATTTAGCCTTTTTACTAATAATGGGACTATGATTTTCGGGAAATTTAGACAATTTCTGACCGTAGAATATAAAAGGAAAGAAAGGAAAACGATCATATATCTTTTGTCCACACCGAAAGTGTGACAAATATGATTGACAGATTTTGTTTTTTCATGAAAAAAAAGAACGTCATGTGGTGGTTAAAATAATAAAGATCTGAACTCACCATGCACGCAAAGTGTAGTATCAGCGTCAAATCGTCCTAGTCGTCATGCATAACATCATCATCCTATCTTCCTTGATTTATATTAAATAAATATATTCACCATTTAGGTTTTACTAATATTAATCGATTTTCACAGGTTAGGCTAAACTGTCGGCGCCAATTGGTTTAGCTATTTAAGGGTTTTGTTAGTCGAGTTGACTTGACTAGAAAAGGCTCAGTACGACATCTTACGTGCGTAACATACAAAAAAAATGACGACATAGAAAGAAAAAAAAAAAGAAAAAAAGAAGAGCATATCATATGGGTGACTCAATGGAATGACACCACTTGGTAGCTCTACTCTAAAGGAGCAATTAAATAAGGAAGGGGTATGGATCAACTTTCATTAAATAAGGAAGGGGTATATGGATCAACTTTCAACTAATAAAAAGGAATAATGGAATGGAATTGGGGTAATTTACTCGTGGTTTTATTTTTAAATTTTCTGACAAAGTTTGTCGGTTGCGTGAAGTGATCAACAAATCTTTTTGATGAGATAAATCACGTGGAATTACATAGTGTGTATATCTCTTGAAGGTTATTAATTATTTGGAATCTTGTTTGTATTTTTGTTTAGGTTGGGATTCACCCAAGGACTTTATACTACCCAACCCAACCCATCCAATCCAATCCACCTCTTTGGACTTTCTTGGAAAATATGTAATCTCATTTCTATCTATTAAAATGTTATCCAGCGTCGTATTATTTTATTATAATACACAATACTATAGGATCATAATGGTAAGTACTATTTTTTGTTGTCATTGCATTGCATATGTTTCGTGGCCTTGAAGACCAACCGGCATCGAATACAATGAATATATAACATAGGTAAAATAAATATACTTGTATGTAATCATTGCGCGCTCCCTGTATTAGGTATGCATGGTTGTCCGATGAAAAAACACTAGGAATTATTTGCTGCTTCAAATTATTATGAAGGCTAGCTGCGTTATAGACGACAGACTAGCTCTACTTGAGAACCGCATATATAGCCTTAATGAAACTACAAACATCTCCGACATTCTTAACGTCCTTGGCAACGTTGGATGGCTCTGGAGGAGGACGATTGAACTCATCCAGACAAGCATCGATCGACTTCATCGCGATGGCTAAATTATTTGGCACCTTTCCTTCTTTCATCTCCAACGCAGCGTTGGTTAGCTTCATTCTAACATCTGAGAACTTTACATGACATTTATAGTACCTCTGCTTTTGCTTCAATAAAACCAGTATCCTGGTATTATCTTTAATTTTAGCATGAAGGGACATGATTGTAGCGTGAGTTTTGCGAGCAGCGTTTTGTGCCATGGCCATTGTCGGGTTGGCCAAGCTTGCCAGAGGGTTGGAAGCTCCTTTGAAGGGTCTTAGGGTTTGGATACAAAGAGAAGGGTTTCTTGTGCATGCGGCTGCATATGTCTTGGATCAGACCATCGGTTACTGTTTCGTTGGTCTTAGCTGATATATTGAAATGTTTAGCTGAAGATGCAAGGAGTATAATAGTGTATACGAAGAAACAAAAGATGATGAACCGTGACATTTTGACTGATCTTTACACCATTCGTACACACGCACATATACACGTATATGTAATTAAAAGATGAAGTTTAATAATGGAAAATACAATTGAAAGCATATATATATATATATATATATATATATATATATATACGTGTATATGTGCGTGTGTACGAATGGTGTAATAAATACATTAGTAGTTTTATGATGTTTCTCATTTAATGCCTTTTCCTCGCTCTTCAACCACGGACAAATTGATTTGTTCGAAATACACTTATGTATCTCCTGAAGGTGTCCTAACATGGTTGTACTGTGTTGGAATTGGTCTCGGTTGGACCATATTAATTTGTTTGGGTCATACTGTCGTGGGTTTACATGGGTCAAATCTAGAATAATTTTCAGTACATACAAAATGAAATCAAAACTCTAAAGTAGGGTTTATGATTGATCTCATTTGGGTTAAAAAAAAAAGTAAATTTGTATATGAAATATATAATAAAAAAGAAAAAGAAAAGGAGCATTTTATTACTGATAGAGAAGATATATGTATTTATTTATTTATTAAAAAAGCGAGCGGTTTGAATTTTTTCTCGTGTGTGTGTGTGCCTCCTCAAAGGGAAAAACATGGCTGGGAATCCTTTGTGTCGTAAAGTGTGTGTTTGTATATAATATTTATATGTGCCGACCCACAACATCATGTCATCATTGGATCAACTTACAATTACTAAGTACGAACATTGCATATCATTACATATAGCAAGCAATATGCGGATCATTGATGCCTATCAATCAACGAGAAACCTAATAAATATATATAGTTTTATCTAGCTAGAACAGCAGCCAAGCCACATTCCCATTTTAACCAGCAAAAAGGTTATTCAGTACATGTGTTTTGCTATAGCAGCTTCATTCTTCAATCATTGGAACGATAATGATTCATATCTACTCGTACTTTTTGCATGTGTATAAATCTTGGACATGTGTAAGCCATAACTTTTTAATAGTTGAAGGTAGCAAAAATATTTCACGAGGATAAGAAAAGTGTGTGTTTGGTGGTGGTTGTTTATAGATTTATAGAAAAGAAGCATCCTACAAATTAATTCGTATTATCATTAATATTAAATAGTTCAGCCTGCTGCTGATATCTTCTAGTTATATCATCACCAATAGTAATAAAGCTAGTGTTAGATGACAGAAGCCACTTTCCTGTAAAGTATACATAGTCTTTGAATCAATAGATTCTTCACTACGAGTAATAATACAAAAAAAAAAATGTATATATAATTTATCGTAAAGCATGTCTACTTTAAGTTATCATGAACTTAAAGCGAAGCTGATGAAATGTTTAGTGAGCCCCTTTGAAATATGCCGCAGAATATCATTGGGCGTCTCAGTGACGCTTTGTCCAGCTGCTACTGGTTGGATGTTATGCCATTGAACAGTACCTTTATATATTATTTTTCATAAAGAGAACGGCCCTCATCTGATTCACATGTATATGGCCTATATTTTATTATTTGAAATCATACATTCTATGCGAATTCTCAATCCTGATAATGTTCGATTTGATTTCCTCCACAGTTTGATTTATGCGGGATTAATTAATAATATGTAATATGCTTTACAGTGCAATAGCTGCTACATCGATAATTCGAAGAAAAAAACGAGGAAACAATCCTAAATAGCTAGCTGAGGAAAATATTATCACAGGGATGATGGCATCGAACATTTTATCAGTCAGTATATTCGAGAAATGAATCATTGAGGCAACTGGAGGGGAAAATAAAAAAAGATCATATATTTGAAAAAAAAAATGTTTTGATCCACATTGAAGGGAGGGGGATAAGGCACGCACACTGCAATATCATATTCTTGATGATGACGCACACCCACCACCAAAATATATAAAAAAAAGAATATAAGGAAAATATGTTCTGTATTGTTTTATAGTTTAATATATATAATGGATCAAAATATATAAATATTGGTATCCGTTTACATTTATATGTGTGTATATCTCTACTCCTACTCGAATTGACAATGTACTTGTTCAACTTTAGTTGACACAGCCGCTGCTTCCGAAGAAGATAAGGGCTACTTTAAAAGTTAGGGTTCTATAAAACTAATGTTATATAGTGGCATGTCCCAAGTCCAATAAGAGAGGGGGGTTGCGCTAGGTTAACACCTAAGTCAATATATGATATTTAATTTTATTTTCTTTAAAAAAAATCATATTTTAAAACTCTTTAGACCTCCTATTATGATGAGCCGCCCTAGCCATGCATAGAATTACAAAGATGCATGCATTGGAGACTAACAACTGTATCGTTTCATACGCTGTGAATTTGTGTGTCTTGGTGAGTCAGAAGATGAGAAACATATATATGTTTGCAATAAAATATTTATAGTCCCATAAAGAGATAGACCCGCACTTATTCCATCGTGATGGGTTCGGTTGAATGCACCTTTTCCCTTGCCCTATATAAGGACACATCGGGTCTCTTGTTTCTGCACACCACCAAAATAATGGGCTAATGGTACAGTCGTCACTACAATAATCTTTCCCCTCAGTTATCTAAAGAAGGGATTTCAAATATAGCTGGGTTGTGAGGAAAACATAGTCTATTAAGGCACAGCCGTATTTATATTGTCCAACGTGTTTGTCGACAATATATGGAAATTTCTGGTGATCATTTTTTCAGAAAGGGTAATTTAGGGAGGTGACAGAAGAGAGTGAGCACAAATGGTGTTTTCATGCATGAATTATATCTTGTACATGGTTGAAGCTATGTGTGCTCACTCTCTGTCTGTCACCCCGGCCACAATATATCTCTCTTTTCTCTCTCTCTCTCTCTCTCTCTCTCTCTCTCTCTCTCTCTCTTGTTTACCCCTGTGGACCTGTAATTTCTTACTATACGATGCCGTGTGTTGTATATAAATTGTGTTTAATTGTGATTTATGGTGAAATCTCTAACCCTTATTTTTCAGTTAAGTCACTTTGTCTTGCGTCTTTATGTTTTCAGCTGGAGAAGAAGACTAGCGTACGTATATGCTACACCATGTACATATTCCTCAAAGCCCTTTATTACAGAAATATGTTTAACTAATTCATGCAATTTATAATAAACATGTATATCTTAATATGGTCTCGGATATTTTCTCGAGGGATTTCCTCAGCGTTTTCTACATAATCTTGCACCGAAAAGCTTGGAATGATTTGCCGTGCTGCAATGAAAAGCTGCGTTTGCAATAATATTTTCCGTGTGGGGTTGGCGTTCTGTGGCTGTCCCGGTGATATAATACAATACAACACGGCTTTCCTTTGTTTGAATTATTGTGTCGATGATGTTAAACGATTAGTATTGTTTTGTATCTTGGTCGTCGTTCTCTTGATATTTTGTATTTTGTGTTAATTTCCTCAAATGTCAAATGCTTATTATTAGGATGACGTGAAGTTGTGTAAACCTCTTTTGTTATTGATCGATTTGTGCGATTGAAAATCGAAACTGTCATCATCCAACTTATATAAATCAGTGGGGCTTCTTCCTATTACATGGTTAGTCGACCAATCCACTTGAAGCACTGGCTAAAAACTATCAATTGCTAAATATAGTTCTTTTTCTACCTATGTTGATGTCTTTCATCTTTCAATCAATGGCCTAGCTTAACCATTTCTTTAATATCTTCCTCTTGGTCTTCAGAAACATCTCAAAGGAATCAGAATATATATTTTTAGAATTTTCTATTTCAAACGGCAAAGCTTAGCTCACAGATATATATAACTCACAAACACTCGATATTGATGAACTGGGCTGTCATGAGCAGTGTATTTTATTATTTCGTGTTATTGTGATGAGTGTGCTGGGCTGGGCTCAATGCTATACATATGCATAAGATCAAGCGATATGGTTTTGAGAAATGATCTTCGTTGTGTATTATTTATCATAAGCCTATGCATTAGGGTTTATGTATGTATAACTAGTGCTAAAGAAACTTGAACTACTACTCACAGTTTCAGTACACGAGGAAGGTATTAGGTTGTAGTTGGTCGTTTGTTCCGTTACGTTGTAGACTATGTACAAGGATGTGAGAGAGAATTGTTGGTATGTACTCAAATCTAGACAAACCCTTGCTTGGATGATAGCTCGTCAATAATGGATCATATATACTACAGATGCATTTGCAATAAAGTAGAAATTAAATTATTCTACATATGTTGAAGGTATACACATGATCTAGCCTGGCTAGGTGTAACTTGATCTTGATACACAGTAAATCTAAAGCTATGCTTGGATCAAAGGCGCTGTCTTTAGGATCGAGATCATGATCAGCAACTCTGCTAGTTGCCTCTGAATTCACCACTTTTTCGATAGATATCATCTCCATGATAGGCAGCAAGGCCTTTGCAAAACAGAGAAATCATTAAGAAATCTAAATAGCCAAAAACCATCGTCTGTGACGAAGAACAGAGCCAGGAAAGTAAAATCTTAGCTCGTCATATCCATGTCCAAGAATCAAGATTACCTGCTGGTAGCTAGCTCATTCAGCTAGCTAATTTATACCCTGATAATAATATGTGAGAATGCACACTATATTCGTAAATCTTCAAAATTATCATCCTCATGATATTCTCATACATTACAGAGACCGTGCGTATTAGAAAAACAGAAAAGTACAATCGTAGCATGTATGTTTATTTCTATAGACAAGCAGGAAGGTTTAAAGACTTTCTTAAGAAACTATTTTATTAATCTACGATGACGATGATGATGATGATGAGGAGTGCCAGTGTACTGATCCATGCTTCATTCCAAGTTCTTTTAACCTGTTAAGCTCAGGCAAAACCTCTTTAGCAAGATCAGGTCTATCTCTCTTTCTCAGCTCCGTACATCTCAGAGACAATTTAGCATATCCAAGAGCCTCTTCGACGGGCCAGTCCGGCACAGTTGGATCCAGCAGATCCGCAAACATCCCTTTCTCAATAGCCCTCTCGACGTGATGAGTGAGTCCCATTGGAGGCCTTGCAGTTATTATCTGAAGCAGCATCACCCCAAGCGAATAGATATCAGACTTAGTCCCTAATTTACCAGTCTGCTGATACTCTGGATCTATGTAGCAAAACGTGCCTGCAGCTGAAGTCATGTGATATTGAGTCACGCTGTCTGCGACTGATGGTGGCACCAATCGGGCTAACCCCACATCGCTTATCTTGCAAGTGTAGTGACGGTCCAACAAGATATTTCCGGGCTTTAGGTCCCTGTGCACGAGGGGTTCGGGCTTGGACTGGTGGAGGAATAAGAGCCCCGTTGCTATATCAGCTGCGATCTTGAAACGAATGCCCCACGGGATTGGCGGGGTGTTTCCTTTTCTGAACAGACGGTCTTCTAAGCTTCCGTAATCCATGAATTCATAGACCAAGCATCCGTACTCGGGACATGCACCCATGAGCAGAACCATGTTTGGATGTCTCATGCAGCTTAGGACTTCCACCTGAATCAATCAAGTTGATGTTAGAGAATTAATCTAATAATATATCAACTCAGATCAGACTCCTACCTCTTGCTGGAATTGCTTCCTTCCTTGTGAAGCGTCAGACCTTAGTATTTTTATGGCGACTGGCGTGTGATCAAGCTTGCCCTTATAAACAGGCCCGTAGCCACCTTCGCCAACCTTCATGGCCCTAGATAACTGATCGGTAGCTGCTTTGATTTCCTCAATGGTGTATTTTCTGTACCTTACGTCATTGTTCGAAAGTACCTCCATCGCTCTGTTCTTTTCTTCCGTCTCCTTCTGAGCTTTCATCTCTGCATATTTCCTTCGCTGAGTTTCCTTCTCCGCTATTTTATTCGCCCTAGCTGCTGCTTCCATGGCTGCCCGGCATTTGGCTCTTTCAATCTCTACGAGTGCAAGGGCTGCTTCTTCGGCAAGCCGTGCCTGCTCAACTCTATTCGCTTCAGTAACCTTTACTCGTTGAAGTCCATCGACCTAAAGACGATCAATCAATCACGCAAATAAAAATGCTTTATATACAAGAGTAGTAGTCAGTCAATTTGGGAGTTTTACCCTTTCTTGGGCTGCAGTTGCTTTCTGGCTAGCGGTGTTGTGCGCATGCATGTTTTGCTTTATTTCCTGCTTCAGCTTCTGTCACATTTCAAATGGCAATAGAAAACACAGTATCAAGAAAACTGTTTGCATTGCATGTATGGATCACAAACTCACCGACGAAGACAGAGCGTCCTCCTCGCGGTCAAGGGAGGCTTCCCCTCTGGCGATATGCATAGATCCAAGATCAACCATTCCAGGGTTCTTATGATCATCGTTGTCCCGAAAACTGCTCTTAGCTGAAGCTTTAGACCGTTTATCATTGATCTCGCTGTGTTGATCCAATGCTGAAGGTTTCCCATATCGATTTACTGGAGGTAGCCTGCAAATTTGGCAAGTAAATAGACAATGCTTGTTGAAGGGTTAGGAATCTATCTATGTTTATGATGATGATGATGATTATTACCTAGTTCCATTAATTGTCAATTCGGGGTCGGGATAAGGGATAGAAGATGAAGCTGCAACATAGGACTGTCTGGCTGCTGGGCGTATGGACTGTACCTTGCCTTTGGCAATTACGTAGAGGGAACAGAAATCTGGCGCAGCCTTGTTCATCATCGTTGGCACGTCCTGAGCCCATATTTTCCTAAACAAATGAAAGGATGGATTTTTAAGGCAAGGCTTGTTTGCTTATTGGCTTTCCAATGTACCTAGCCTAGTCATAGTGCTACCTGGTAAAGACACTCTTTGACGAGGCGCTGAGAACCATATCTGTGACATTGTTGTGGTTTATGTAATCAAGAAGTGCAGTGTGAACATTATCGCCTTCAACTATAACTTCTCGTATGATCACCTGCAGTGGCCATCTGTCATCATCTTTTGTAATTATTGTAAGGACATGGAAATATATTATGGAGATTCTTTTTTACCCCTCGACGAGCACAAAATGCACGGAAAGGAATGAATATATCATCGGTGGGTGCCATGCTTGCCTCGGAATAGACTCCGCTCCATGCCGCTGCAATGATTCATTAATTAAGACAAGACGATCAGATCAGATCAGATCAGATCATTGGTGAGAAGAGAGCGAGGTACCTACGAGTAGTAGCATTATTATTATTATTATTATTGGCTGGTTGGTTTTTAGTCCTGACGTGAATCAAAACGAGAGGTCTATTGGTATTGGTCATCTGCAGGTTTTCCATAGCCCATCCCACCGCTAATACGCTGTGCTTGTCTTTATCCACCGCCACAACACAGAGGTTGTTGTCCCCCCTACTATGGGGCATCTTGATCGATCGTTCGATCTGTGGAATAATTTTTTTCTCTCTTTTTCAAGAAGGTGGTGGCGCAATGATCTCCTCATCGGCCATCATTGCCACCATAACCACCACTTTCTTGTATCCTTGTTCTGTTATGTTAGCTTCTTTCTATTCTTTTAGGACAATACTTCTACGAATGTATAAGCACAAATTGATATCTTTCTATTTTTATCAAAACATTTCCTCCATCCACTCCATCGGTCAGCAATCTGGTTCAGAGACTTCAAAGACCTTTTTTTCTCCTCTATTTTTGTTTTTCATTTATTATTTGTTTGTTGAGCATGTTTATATGTTAACATTCATTACATTACAACCCATACATTTTACCCATGCAGAAAAAAAACCAACAGTTCTTTGTACGGGTTTATTATATTATATTATTCAGTTTGCTTGTTTTTCAGAGATAGAATTAAACCTCTAGTTACTACATACACAAACACAACACACATGAGAGCTTTGTACGGTTTTAATGCCTTTAAATTTTCAACTCTAAAATTAATTATCTAGCAGTACCTAGATTTTCAAGAACCGTTGCTCTATAGCTCGATAACTGTCAGAAGTAGTACTGCTACAAACTTCAGATGTTGAATGCTATTAAAATCCGTGACAGATGTTTCTGTAATAGATTCCGTTTTTGTTGACTTTTAGTACTGATTTTTAGTTATTTCAGACATTCGGATTTGTTATAGATAGGGATGTTCAAATGGGTTCGATTTGGGTTATTCGGGTTTTTGACACGTAGGATAACCACTCGCAAACCAAACTAAAACCAATTAAATGGTTTGATTTTGTTATTCGGTTCTCGGATTAATGGTTTGGTTTTCGGGTAAACCAATTAAATATTATAGTTTGTATATTTTTAATTATAATTATATAACGAATTTTTTTATATATATTTTTTATATTAAATATATATCTTTCGGGTTAATCGGTTCGATTTGGATTGTACGAGAGAGTAAAGTTCGTTTGAGCGATAATATCAATTTTTTACTCTTCATATAATATATAAATATATTTTACATATAATTAAATAACTCTTATTCGGGTTTCGGGTGAGCCCCGAATTTTTTACTCCACCCGATACCCGAACCATTCCCCCATTTAATAGTTCAGGTGACCCAATTAACCACCCGTTTATCAGATTAATCGAACCGAATAAGCCAAATTCAAAATGATTCGGATGGATAATCGGGTCACCCAAATCATGAACACCCCTAGTTATAGTAATCAACTGGCATAACGTTAACTTTGACCAGTGAATAATCACCTAAATCTAATAGATAAATTATTACTTTTTTTTTTTTTGACAATAACAATGATGACAAGGGCCACCTACTCCGCCCAGCCCCGCCTTATAATAATATACAATAATAATAATAATAAAAAAGAAATCCTTTAGCTAGCCTCATTTCTGAAGCACTCCTGGAAACTTCCTCAAAATCCAGACAAAGCCATGGCGCTATGCCATGCCGTGTTGACACAAATCCCACACGTTTTCTCTTGCTGTCTTTATCTACGCATAATATTATAGAAATTGTTATAATACTAAATATGTATAGTTAATGTGCTGACCTGACCAGCAAGTTCTCCAGATCCCATTTTTATTAGTTTGACCTATCACCAAGAGCGTTCCCACCTAATGAATCATTCACATATTTAGACATAAACCCCCTACGCAGCTCTGATTTTCATTGTTTTTTTTTTTTTTTGGATTTTCTTCCTCACGAAGGATGAACATGGACAACAGCTGCAAGAAAAGAAGAAGAGAAGACAAAGGCGGCGTCAAACCAGTTCTGAGAAACGGCTTGAACGACGAGATTATGACATCATTGGGTTTGCTGGATGATCAAGAGAAAGGCTATGTGGATGATTTCGAGGGTGGGAATCAAGAAAAAGAGATTCGATTTGAGGGAAAGGTCGAAAGAAGTAGGAAAAGAAAACCCAAAGCGCCTATGAGTAGTTTGACTGACGAGAATTACATTTCTGATGATAAAAATGCGGTCTTGAACGACAAATCGCAAGTGCCAGCTCAAAGGAGGCTTTGGGTTAAAACGAGGTCAAAGGATTGGTGGGATCAATGCAACAGTCCTGATTTTCCTGAGGAGGACTTCAGGAAAGCCTTTAGAATGGGTAGAGATACATTTGACTTGATCTGCGACGAGCTAACCTCCTACGTTGCAAAGGAAAACACTATGCTGCGAGCTGCTGTCCCGGCTAGGCAGCGCATCGCCGTGTGCATATGGAGACTAGCCACGGGGGAGCCACTTAGGCTCGTATCCAAGAAATTTGGATTAGGAATATCGACGTGTCATAAGCTAGTTCTCGACGTTTGTTCTGCAATTAGGGATGTACTGATGCCCAAGTATCTTAAATGGCCCGCCGATCAAGAGAGCCTTTCCCATGTCAAGGAGGAGTTTGAATCCTTATCGGGGATACCAAACGTGGTCGGATCCATGTACACGACCCACATACCAATCATCGCGCCTAAGATCAGCGTTGCAGCTTACTTCAATAGGAGGCATACTGAGAGGAACCAGAAGACTTCGTATTCGATTACGGTCCAAGGCGTTGTGGATCACAGAGGCGTGTTTTCAGATGTGTGCATTGGCTATCCCGGCTCAATGCCTGATGATCAAGTCTTGGAAAAGTCCACTCTTTTTCAGCGAGCAAAGGCGGGCTTTTACAAGGGCGTTTGGATCGTCGGGGGGTCGGGATTTCCGTTGACAGATTGGGTTTTGGTGCCTTACACTCAGCAGCATCTGACTTGGACACAGCACGCATTTAATGAGAAAATAGGGGATGTTCAGAAGATTGCCAAAGATTCGTTTGCTAGGTTAAAAGGCAGGTGGGGTTGCTTGCAGAAGCGAACGGAGGTGAAGCTCGAGGATTTGCCAGTTGTTTTAGGCGCGTGCTGCGTTTTGCACAACATATGCGAAATGAGGAACGAACGGTTGGATTCTGAGTTTGATTTTGAGCTAGTCGACGACGAGATGGTGCCTGAGATCCCGCTTAGGTCGGCTGATGCGATAAAGGCGAGGGATGCGATCGCGCACAATTTGTTGCATCATAATCATGCGGGAACTTCGTTTGTTTCCTGAAAGTAAGCCTGTCTGCCTTCTTGCCTTCCTTCACTAATTAACTGCCAGGCTTTTGTATTTTAAATGAATGAGGCCGCTACCCTAATTCATACACACAGAGAAATCAAAGATACATGTACTACTACAGGTGACAGTTGTTTTAGTTTTTTGGGGCTTATTGTTTGAATGGTTGTATTTTTTTTGTTTTCCTTTGAAAAGATTGTAACTCTTCAGATCTACGCATTGATTTTAGTTCCATAAATTGATTGCAAAATCATCAAGGAATGCAAGTAATGGAGATGAAATGGTTCAAAGTACTAAACACGATGAGATGCCATTCCATTCCATACGTTGTTGGATTGGCTCCTCATACAATACAATACAATGCTTAGAGAGGTAAATAAATAAAGCTAAGGCTCCCACCAACTAAATCTTTTTGTTATAATGATGGAATGAAATATGAATGGAGTAGTAGTGTAGTAACTCTCAATGACTTAATACTTTACCTCTTTCAAATTCCATACGCGGGGGGGCTCCTTCACAGTGGCTTCATTCGATTTGACAAGTAATCGTAACTTTAATCCAACCCAATCATTTATAAAACTTGTATTTTATTTTATTTTTTAATTTCTTTTGACATGCATGACAGGACAGGTATAATTTTGATTCGGCGGACGCTTATGATGCATTTTTAAATAAATTTGGCAGCTTAAAATAGTAAGAATTATGTAAGTTGGTATGACGTCCGTTATATATATATTGTTTGGTATTGTGGCGCCAATAATTGGACGGTTACGGATGGAATCATCGCATCATTTTTTATATATATTTCGTTTAGCAACTAATGTATATATAATCTACCATACATCCACGAAAGAGCACTTCTAATAATACCCAAGTTGATCCACCAAACCTTAAATAGTAATAATAAGAGAATTTTATTTTTTATCTATGGAAATTTAATCATTGAAATGATAGTCTGACGATTCGTTCTCAGCATAAATATATATATATATACATTGGGTGCATGCAGATTCTATGTATATGTAGTTGTTGGGATCTATGAGCCTAAACTCGCCGGAACATGGCCGGGAGATGGTCGGAAAATGGCCTGAGCAATCACAGTTGAAGAACTTAGCTTATATTGCATCGGCGAGCAGCAACCGTTGGATCTTTCGCGCCTGATCGAAGGGCTGGGGTTTAAACTTGCGAGATTGAATATGAAGCGTTGATCTTGGCGGGTGATAAGATCGATGGCTGAGGATTGATCGCGCAGAATGAAAGTAACGCTTTTATAAGTAAAGAGCGCGCGACGTACAACCCAGGAAGCTCGCGGTACAAGCGGTTGATGCATAACAGTTATATTTTCTGTTCTATAAATAGCAAACTTTCTGTGTTCAAGTAGCTATGTTCGTGAGTTCATAACTTTCTGTAGAGTGAGACTTAGCGAGAGGTGAAAACACGAAAGTTGTAGAGGGTGTGGCAAAGTTGTAAACCCTTCTTTTCGTTTGAATAGAAAAGGCTTTGTTGGTCCGTGGAGTAGGCTCAAAGTTGAGGCCGAACCACATAAATCTGAGTCTCTGTTTTCAATTTCTTTTGTTGTTTTTGCATTTGTTCGTTATCAAGATCATAGTTCTTGGATTGATCTTCACACTCATGTGAAAGAACATCAAGTTGCGAATCGAGCGGTGCCGGAATTTCAACAGTAATTAATTAATTATCTTTGACCATTGCATTGCATACACACAGATCTAAATTAAATGATGAAGATAAACCAACCCGCAATGAATTTGAATTTGCTTTTAATGTTTTACCAAGATACATAATTAAAACCTAGCATAGACATAACATAGAGATTATCCTCAGAACCCGCCTGTTACGCTGCAATGTAACTACATAATAATTATATCCAAAATTAGTATTGCGGGTGTCAATATATTTAAGACGTGTCCAAATTTTTTTAGAGTTGATTTGGTAATATATATCTATTTGGTCCATTTGAGAGAAAATATTGGAGCCAACAATCGTTTTGGAGGATCATAAGTCATTTAGGATACCATTTAATATCTTTCTTTAATTACTTGCAATTCAAATTTAAAGTCAACAGTCGAACGTAGGAATTAATAATGAGAATGGAAGTTGCTCAAAGAAATTAAATGGTACGTATTCCAAGAATCAAATGACACGATGAGGATGAGGATGTTATTGTCCTCTCTCTCTCTCTCTCTCTGTCTCACACACACACACACACTTAAAAAAGAATGTTTATTCCATTTCCTATAAATCAATAATCACACTTGGTTTCTCTCACAAAGCAAAAAGCAATAGCCTGTAAGAAAAGAGGCTTATAACAGACAGCATGCCATCCTTTTCCTCCACCCTTCTTGATGATGTCTACCACCGTTCCATTCGTGGTCACAGAACCAAGTCAAGCATCATAAAGCTTCACGAGGAGGTCGTCGCATCTTCAGGAAGAAGAAGAAGAATGGTTGACAAATGGATTGTGGAGAAAGATGAGAAAGCAATTTCCAAGAGAAGGCATGATCAGCTAATGCAAGAATTGGACAACAGCAATGATGTGGCGTTCTTCATCAGTCCTAATTCTGGCGCACTCTCAGGCACAGCCACAAGCATTAATAATACGAAGACAAAGCCTAAGCCCATTCGTACTACTACTGAAGAACCTAAGTCCTATGCAACCGAGGAGAAAGATGATTCCGCAAAATACAAATCCAGCCGATGGAATATCTATGCCAGGTTGAAGAAAGTGAAGCATCCTATTTCTCCAGGTATGAGGCTAACGAGGTTTATCAACTCTCTTTTCAACAATTCAAGTGGTAAGAAGTCAAAAAATGATAAAATATTCCAAGATTTGAAGAAGGCAGCAGCCTCATCCACATCATCATCAGCATGTTCGTCGGCTTCTTCCTTTTCCAGATCGTGTCTGAGCAAATTCTCACCGAGTTCAAGGGAGAAAATGAGGGATGGGGTAAAGAGAACTGTTAGGTTCCATCCTGTTGTTAGTGTGATCGTCGGCGACGATGATTCAGGCTCGTGCGAAATGTACATGGGAACGCCGCCACAATTACCACCAGATATTGCATTGAAAGACTTGAAACTTCGAATTAAAGAGAAAAATAAAAGAGTTGAAGAGGATGCTCAGAATGTTCTGATGGGCTATTATAATAACAACCAAACTAGCGTTCATGGCGACGAAGACTACGACGATTCGATGAGTGATACGGGTTCGGATTTATTCGAGCTCGATCATTTATCCCTGTTCGGTGGAAGTAGATTTTGCGATGAACTCCCCGTATATGAAACTACAGATGTAAAATCAAATCAGACCGTTCTTTAATTAGTTGCTGTTGCTGCACAATGAAAAAAGATGCATGGTAGTGTTGTGTTTTATGCAAAATTATTACTATATGTTTGTTCTTCAATAGGTTAGTACAGTGTAACTCTTTACACCTTTACTTTTGAATTTTGGCGGCGACCAACATTGAAAGGGATCATGAATGTGCGAAACTTCATTCACTTCTATATATTATTTATTAGTTTCTTTTCTGGAAGAATAGGACCAGATTATTGTTGATTACCAAGTTTACTAATCATTTCAATTTAACCTATGTTCTTCATCATCATATATGATTTATCTAAGTGAATATTGTACTGTTGCTATGTATTATTATTAATTACATTCACTAGATCTACAACCATGTATCCTCTCCACTTGTGTAAACATATTGTTTACAAGGCATTGACAACATCGTCATTTTGGTTTGCCTAAAACCCTTCTTGTCCTTTCCCTTATCTTTTTTCTTTTCTTCTCTTATATTTCTCTGTCGACCATCATTATTTAATATGTTGAAGTTTTTATTTAATAAATATATATTTTTTATATATAATCGATAATTTTAAAATGTGCCGTCTACACTTGAAACCTACAAGAAAAACGATGAGAGTTACCATTGTTAGAATGTCCGCCCCTTACTAATACAACCACCACCGAAATGAAACTTACCCATGATCTCCTATATATATTTCGATATGAAGCAAGATTCACTAATTAATAGGTTTCCTTCTTGTCCAAATAAAACACACACTTACAACAATGAGTTGCTCAATTGAGACTAACCTGGAAAAGAAGAAATCCATCGTCGTCGTCCCATTTGCTAGTCCTACTAAAAGGCATCACAAATACTCTTCCAATAAGTCTCACCGCGGCTTGTGCGGTAGACTAAGCGATTGCATCGTCATGGGGCCCGCTTCTTCACCCCGTGTAAGATTGACGAGACAAGAAGCAAATCAGCTTGATCAATTAGCTTTAGAGGTAGATAATATCCTAACCTTTGTTATTATGGCATGATGTATACATATATATGACAAAGATATAGGCGGGTTTTCATGAAGATTTGCTGCACTAACTCTTTGTTTGTGTTGTGTATACTATATATCTAATCTATGAATTAAGGTTGATGTAATTGGAAAGCAGCTAGACAAGCAGAAAGATCTGACCGTTCAATACAAGACGAAGCTCGAACAAACGCAAGTCTTCTTAAGATACTGCCTTGGAGTGGCACAAGAGAACGGCTTCTTGGAGCAGATACTCAATAACAAGCAGGATCAGCAAACCCTAGAAGAATTATCCTTCATGACGTCTCTCACTCGTTCAACTACTCGAAACTCAACAACCATCGTTACATCACCGCCTGCTTTAGACCAATCCGGGGACCTATCTGTTTTAATACATCAAGCTAAAACTAATGGATGGTACATAGAACCTCACGAGGTACGTATATAGTCCATATATATAATTATATTAGAACAATTGAAAAAAAAAAAAACAAACATTATTATATATGTTCTGCGTTGCTACAACTAACAAGATGATGAACAGATTGAGATGCAACATATATCAGCACAAGGCAGCACGGCAGATGTATACAGAGGGAAATGGAGGGGACTCAACGTCGCCATCAAATGCATGTACCTTGATTTTTTTCGAGCCAATGAGAACAGTGTCAGTTTCTTTGCCCAGGAAGTCGAGACGCTTTCAAGGCAGAGGCATCCTTACGTGCTGCACTTGATTGGTGCGAGTCTCGATCCACCCGAGCATTGTTGGATCGTGACCGAGTTCTTCAGTACTACTCTAAAAGATTGGCTTCACGGTCCTGGGAAAAGGCAAAAGGAACGAACCGTTCCTCTTCCCTGTTTGAGGGAGAGAATCGTTAAGGCGTTGGAGATTTCTCAGGCGATGCAGTATTTGCATGAGAGTAAGCCCAAGATTCTTCACCGTGATTTGAAGCCAAGTAACATTTTCTTGGACGATGCTTTTCACGTAAAAGTGGCAGACTTTGGGCATGCGAGATACTTGGCCGACGGAGAGAAGGCTCTTACTGGGGAAACAGGTTCATTAGCTAGCATTCTTATATATTCAAATTAATCACCCTTCGTTTGATTTTGAGCTTTCAAAAAAAAAAAAAACTGTATTAGGTACTTTCGTTTACATGGCGCCGGAGGTGATCAGGTGTGCCCCCTACGATGAGAAGTGTGACGTCTACAGTTTTGGTGTCATATTGAACGAGCTAATCACCGGGGAATATCCTTACATAGATATGGATTATGGGCCTTCCAAGGTACAATATACATAATATGTATGTATGCTTCACTGAAATTGGATTGGTTTAATACGGTTTTTATTCTTACAACCAAACCAACCAAGCAATAATATTAAGAAAGGATTAATCTTTCCTTAAATTGGTGAACAGATAGCCTTCGAAGTTGCAGAGAAGGGACTTAGGCCGACCATTGTAAAGCCGGATATTGAAGAATCGGACATTCTCATCGAGCTAATCGAACAATCGTGGCATCAAGAACCTGCAAACAGACCAACATTTGGTGAGATAAACTCCGTTTTGAGGATTATCGAGAAGAGATTCAGAGATTAATTTTTATTTATTTATGTGATCATGAATGATCTGAGGAGTTTGATGAAGCCTAAATTTTTTATTTTTCACTCCTTGAATGATCGATATGCAAACAAACAGACCAATTTTCTATGCACAATATAATATTTATTACAAGCAAAGAAAAATACCAATTTTCTACGCCTCTTTCCCTTAAAAAAATTAATAATTAATTGGTATGATTATCTACTATTATATTGTAGGATATGGGTGACATGAGCATATTGTACTTTTCAAAGTTCTAACTATACATTGAATAGAGTTCAATGACAAATCAAAGATGGGATTTGCATTTGCTTGATGGTTTGAAGTTACCCAATCCAATCCACAATGCAAAATGAGGAATGGAATAGTAGTCAACAACATATGCTTTGCTTGCTTTACCAATCAATAATGCCTTCAATTTTTGCCTTGTATTAATGCTCACTGGTGATTGACGCTCGTTGGATTTTGGAATGACTTTATAATACATAATTGTAATGTTGGAAGTAATAATTTTGTCAATCCCTTTTTTAAAAAAAAAAACATTTTAAGGAAATCACGAATGGATTTGTCAAGTTGCAATGCAATAAAAACCAAAAGTAATCAAACTGCAAATCAAGCAAATGATTTTGTAGGAAATAAAATCTTTTTTTGGGACCACAGTTTTAGCTTCTTCTCGAGTAAATAATGTGAATCAAAACTCCCCATCCATGCCTGAAGTTCAACTCCGTAAGCGATCAGATCTCAAAAACCTAAACTTTGAAAATATTAGAAGAAAATCATCTTGATAAAGAGATCTTTAGAATTAAATAACAAGTTGAATGATTGACTAATAAAATATATTAATAATGTTTTTTCAGAAAAGATTTTAGCTTTTCGTGTGAAATTGCCGAAGCACAACTCTGCTGCGCTGCGCGATCATGAATATTAATATACTATTACCAAGAATTGCATCTATATACTTACGGCTTGGGCTCGAAACCTAGGACCACATGTTCTATATTTTAATCCTATATATATATATATATATATATATATCACTCAACATCGGACCTCGAAATTAATTAATTAATTAATCAGGATAATTAAATATAGCCGCCTTGGTTTAATTAACAAAAGCTGATGATGGACGACACAGTACAGTAATGCTTACTAACTTGCATTTTGATTTTCAAATTACGTCGCGTATCTAGATTAGATCCATCTGATCTGATGACGAACAAAATAATTTTGGTCAAGATTTGATACCAACAAGCATATAATAATAATAATAATAATAATAATAATAATCTTCTTACAGTTGGTACTTTTCTTACACGTGTTTTTAACAGGTCGTAGGTTTAAGCGTTGTTATGGCCTGGGTTTGCTTCTCTCTCAATAATAATAAGGTTAATGATTGGTTGGTTTGTAGACTTTCTTTGCTGAACGCACAAATGCTTTCTTTCTATATTACATAAACAAGCAAAGCATACTAAGAAGTGGCAGACACATCCATACATGCATACAGCTGATAGATATACATAAAAAAAAAAAAAAAACTCAATTTTCTAATCCTCTCTTTGCTTTTCCATTCATAATCATATACAGTTAGTTCTAAAGCATTACAGTCACCCACCAAGTGCTCTCTCTAGTCTCAAATTTCAATCATGATATCCTACATAGAGCGCTTGCTCCCCGAGAGCGACACCACGGACTGCGCCAACGATGACGTCTTGCCCCTCCTCAAAGGCGTCAACTGCCGCGTCACCACAGACATCACTACCTCGTCCACGGACTCAGACTTCGGCGGCGTGCAAAGGTCGAAACCACTGGCCCTTGTGAAACCAACAACCTCGGATGACGTGTCGAGGGTCGTGAGGCTGGCGTTGCAGACACCACACCTGACCGTGGCTGCCCGTGGCAATGGCCACTCGGTCAACGGCCAGGCCATGGCCCATAGAGGAATCGTCCTCGACATGAAGTCCATGGACTACCCCGCGCTGATCCACGTGGACCATGTGTCCCGCACAGCTGACGTCAGCGGCGGGGCATTGTGGGAGGACGTCTTGGTTGACTGTGTCTCGGGCTACGGTTTGGCTCCGAGGTCGTGGACGGATTACCTTGGGTTAACCGTCGGCGGGACTCTGTCGAACGCCGGGGTGAGCGGACAGACGTTTCTTTTCGGTCCTCAGACGGAAAACGTGACGGAGTTGGAGGTGGTCACCGGAAACGGCGACGTTGTGGTCTGCTCGAAGGTTCAGAATACAGAGCTTTTCCATGGCGTTCTTGGCGGGCTCGGTCAGTTCGGCGTCATCACTCGAGCTAGAGTATTGCTTCAGCCTGCCCCCGACATGGTATACGATGAGATGAACATCTGTTTCCGGCGAATAATCATGAGACTGAATCGAATTACTGCATGTTTTTTTGGTGATAGGTGAGGTGGATAAGGGTGGTGTACAGTGAGTTCAGTGACTTCACGAGGGATTCAGAGATGCTGGTGGCAACTACCAGCGATTCGTTTGATTACGTGGAAGGTTTTGTCTTCGTCAACAGCGATGACCCGGTCAATGGGTGGCCATCGGTGCCTCTGTCGTCTGATCACCAAGTTATTGACCCGATCCGTGCTCTCGGGTTGGCCGGCCCGGTTTTGTATTGTCTTGAGGTTGCCTTGCATTACGGCAACGAGGACTCAATTTCCGCCGTTGACAAGGTATTTGATGACCCAAAGGAAACTTAATAAAGATCTTTCCTTGTTCCTTTTCCTAATGGGCGACCGACATTTTGTTACGTACTTATCTTCCGTTTTGAACTCAAGAATTTAATTTATTTATGGCGACTTCTTTTTTTTTTTTTTTTCTTCTTCTTTTCTTTCTTTTAAAGGGATAGATAATACTATTACGAGATTGACATCGTACTTCCCATTGTGATGTACTTGACAACTATTTCAGTCAGTGCCAAAAACTATGACGTTGGCATATATCTGTCAAGATTTCTCTGTTTGTCCCCTACTCTAAGTCTACTCTATTCCTATTAATTTGAACGACACCCTACTACTCTCATATTACAATAACTATTGATGATTTTGATTCGATGGGTTGGTAGAGAGTGGAGAAATTGCTTGGAAGACTGAGATTCGTGAAAGAAGTGAGATTCGAGGTTGACATTGGCTATATAGATTTTCTTTTGAGGGTGAAGCTTGCGGAGAAGCTAGCAAGAGCCGAGGGTACATGGGACGGTTCCCCTCACCCTTGGCTCAACCTATTCGTGTCCAAAAAGGACATTGCTCACTTCGATCGTCTTGTCTTCAAGAACATTTTGAGGCATGGTATTGGTGGCCCAGTGCTCGTCTATCCTCTGCTACGTTCCAAGTCAGTTCTTATTGAGATTATTATTCATTGCCAAAGTAGCAAGTGATCATCTTGATCATGTCATAATTTTATTTTCTTTTAGGTGGGATAGTGAAAAATCGACCGTTGTGCCCCAAACATCAGAGATCTTTTATCTTGTGGCATTGCTACGTTTCTGCTTATTCCCTTATCCAAAGGGTGGCGGCTTATCAGTTGATGAAATGATATCACAAAACCAAGAGATTGTTCAAATTTGCACTGAGAATGGATTTGACTTCAAACTCTACTTGCCTCACTACACTTCAGCTGAGGGTTGGAAGAACCACTTTGGAAATCAATGGACCCGATTTCACGAAAGAAAGGCCACATTTGATCCGATGGCTGTTCTCTCTCCTGGTCAGAAAATATTTCCTAGACTTTCTTGATAATATTTTATTTTCACACATGCTTCAATTAATTTTTATTTTATTTTTTCATTTCCTGAGCAATGTATTATTATGTCAATATTATTATTTTCCATTTTATACCGTTACTGTTCTCCAATGCCAAAAAAGATTGTGACACACTTCGCATTTCTAGAGTCCAGTCCACGTTGCTTGTGTGTGTATATACAAAATGTGACAATGACAATCAGCCTTAGTCGCAATCAGTACAGTTCGGAAATCCCCAATAATTAAATGAAATCGGTGGGCTGTAAAGTAAAGCAATATAATCGATGATGAGTTGTGATGATATGATGATGTTTCCTATGATTTAAAAAAATATATATCTATTAATGATGGGGAGTCAAAGGTTTCTCAAGCACAGAAGAAAGTAAATCGACTGCTGCGAAGTTAGATGGAGTCATTCATATATATAATCAAAATATTATGATTAGCTAACATCAGATTATCTTTCCAGCTTCAAGAAAAAATAAGGCTTTACTTATGTATAATAATGAAGTGCCTGCCTACACAAAGATGTAGAAAAAGAGGTATATTGTGTTCCTGCTGAATGAAAAGTTTCTATGTTTCAATCGATTTCTACATATGGCCCCCTAAATCTATAGATAGCTTCGACCTTTTTATATTATCTCTGTGTTCTTACTGTCTTTCGCTTTCTTATTGAAAGTAGAGAAGAAAAGGTTCAAAATCTTTACATGATTTATCATTGCAAGACCATAATCTTCACCTTAATTAATGCCAAAAAAAAGTTCAATAATCTCTCATTGCGACTCCTCAGTTGCAAGAGTAACTATTAATCAATCAATTACAAAGCTGAAACTTTTATGCTGTCCAAAATCTTTTTTCAACTCACACCTTTTAGCATCAAAATGGAGCTTTTCATCTATCTTATCTTCTTTATAATTGTTTCAAGACTTCGTATATTGTCGTTATCTATTTTATCGTTTGCGAGTACTTGTCGGATTCAGGTTAACTTTTTTTCTTTTTCATTTTCTTTTGCTTTATTTAAAGATCTTTTTTTTATGGGTATTCCGTGGGCTTTCACTTGGTATACGCACACAGTATGTGTAACTAAGATTGAATAGGATACATAATAATCTGTCGATATCATCCATCATTTAGGCATTGACTCAATTGATTCGATTGATATGTCACAACTAATATATAAATACATGCATTTAAAATTATGTTTGTCATCATCACTCATCCCGCATCTATATTAGTTATATCAGCCTGTGATCTTACTGTTATGGTCTAGCTCCGAGCCCAACCATAAATAATTCAATAGACACAGACATGGCAGTTGTTACTATTGAATTCGGCCCAAGGTTAGGATATAGGTTTGATTTCGTAATTTTTTAAAAAAAATACTGGATTATATCAATCAAATACAAGCTTCACAATATTTTTTCCAACTGCTTCAACTGAGGGTCCAAGCTATAATCATCACCATCATCATCTTCCCGTGGAGTAGCGTAGGCATCGGCCATTGCCTTCCCCTTGTCAAGTACATCGGCAGGTACAGTTTCCAAAAGGCTGTGGATAGGAAGGAACCATGTATGATTTCTCTTTCACATGCAGGCAAATGCAGACATGTCTATTACCTGTTTAATGCGCTGAGTGCAGCGCCAACTTGTGCCTTCATTGATCCTACTGAAGCTTGCGATTCGTTTCTTGATGCACGCAAAAGAAGAGAATCGAGTTCTTCCAAAGCTCTACATACAGACAGTATTGTAGTAGATACAAATTTTATTTTACCATCACACTGAAATTCCAGACTAATGATTGCATATGCTTCAAACAAAACAGTTAGATAGATGCCCACGATACCTTAAACATTGATCGACTTCACTGAAGGCATTTTTTCCATTCCCTGCATCAGAGGCATACTGTGCTACCTGCAGGTGCAGCAGAGCAAGCTAACAATGATAAATTCAAACCATGAGCAAATAATCCAATCCAACAATTATCGTCGACTTGACTTACTGCTCGAATATTTACACGAAGAGATGATGCAGGCCCGCTTCTCAAGAGGTTGCGGCAATCAGAAAATTTAGGCTCATTAACTTCCAGATTTTGCCCTATATTATTAGCAGAAGGAGGTGACAGTTTACAATTCAAACAAGGTTCTTGCCTGGTAAACAATATTGGATTAGCAAAGGATAACTAATTGATCGCTCATGAGTTGACTGACTACTTGGGTTCTTGTGAGCAGCATTTTTGGACACAGCATAACTCAAAAGACAGTGAGCGGCTATGCATATCTACCATATAACTCAGAGAATCCTAGGTTGCTTCACATCACACCTTAAATGATGAGGATCAACATAACAACTAGTGGGATGATTTTGTGAAAAGGCCATTACCTAACTCTTTGATCTGCATCTCCGTCAATATAACAGCTGGTATGTAAGCCTCAAGCGGATCAAGTTTTTTCCTTGATTGGTACAAAGAGGCAACAAAAAAACCTTAAGCAAGAAGAAGTGTAGTACTCAAGGGAAACAAAGAAACACTCAAGATACAAAAAAGCCCAGAAATCAAATCAACATAACAACAACAGCAGAAATTAAAGAGAAAAAGGATACGGATACATACTTCTTGACGTACTTGTCTAAAATGCTGGCACTTCTTGCTTCTGCAGGCACCACAGTAAACCCAAAAAAAAAAGGATTTTTTGCCATAGGATTAGAAAGAAAAAGGAAATGTTTAAGGTTGATAATAAATACAAAGATTAATATGCATACATGCGTTAGAGGCGCACCAACCATTTGATAGAGAGGAAAAATGAAGGAAAACGACAGATAACGAGACCACTCGTCTGCTTTGATGTGTAATTGAACACCTCGCTCTGGAGCTTGAGCTTCGCCGTCCTCTCGAGCAGGACATAACTGAAGCGAAGGAGGCGGTGGTAATTTGCGCGGCAGTCGTCATCTTGGCGGTCGTTTGGGAAGACGAGAAGAGTGGAGGATTTCTGTCTTATCCACAGTTATTATTATCATTTAAATTAGGGGTGAGCATTTAACCCGTCGGACCGCCCAACCCAATCGATCCAATCCAACTCAAACCGCAAGTATCGGGTTAACGACTTGATGGGTTGGTTTGGATTTAAAAAATAAAACCGTATCTTTTGCAATCGGGTTTAGTTTTGTATTTTTAAAACCGCAAAAAACCGCATCCAACCACATTTAATAATATTAAAATTATATTATATTTTATTAAATATGTTATAAATTAATGGATATTAGTCGTTACTCGTAATAGTTGGGAAGGTCATAATCATCAATGTACATAATACAAATTAAAAAGGCCTAAATAGATAAAAATACTAGTAGTGATTCATTATATTAATAATTTTTTTCGTTCATAATAGAGAGGGGATGCGATCTTATTCGAGTTAATTTTTTATTATTTGTCTAATGTTTATTGTTATGATGACATTTTTTTATATACAATTTTTTTATATATAATTTAACTTTTATAAACAAGTTTATGATATATATTTTTATACTATTGGTACTTAAAGAATATTACCCATACTAGGTTACTGATTTTTCGTTATGATAAAAAAGATGTAAAACCCGCAAAAACCGCCACAACCCAACCCAACCCAAGCAAACCGCAGTGTATCGGGTTAAAATTTTTATGATCGAATTTGGGGTATATTATTAAAAACCGCAATACATCGAGTCGGGTTAAAATTTGACTAAAAACCGCCCTAACCGCCCCATGCTCACCCCTAATTTAAATATATAGGCTAAATTGCATATAACCTACCCATGTTTAAATAATAAATACCAAAATCTCTATGATTTGTAAATAGTATAAAATACCCTCATGGTTTAGTTAATCTTGCCCTCCTTGTCATTTACACCCCTTAATTGGGGGATACAATGCTATATTTTCAACATCATCGAGGCTATTGTGTTAAGTTTTAGACAGCACAAGGGTGTTTCACGCAATAAAAAAAGTATAGGGTAGTAACGTGCATTTCAGTCTATCCATAAGGGGTATATCATAATTTACCCAAATATATATATATACTAGTTTTTTGCCCGTGCAATGCACGGGTCTTAGAGAGAGATATATTTATATATATATATATATATTAGTTTACAATTATGAATTAACAGTCGTTGATTTTTTTAAATTTACAGATATAAATCTGTATGTGTCGGAGATATTTTATAGATAAAACATACTATATCTTAATATAAAAACCTTGTAAATTATATAAGAAAAAGTAATATATCAAACGGTCTGATATATGATGAGGGATAAAACAAATTAAATTTCATTGAATCGCAATTGCTATGATAGAATAATTATTCTCCCAATCGACTCTAAAAACATAGGACACCCTAATTTTATCATTGTATGTGTTGAGCGCCCGTAGAATAAAAATGAATTCTGACATCAAAAGACTATTTAGGTAATATTGAATTAAGAATGTCCCATCTTCTCCCCTAAAGTGTTGTCAAATAAAAAAAAAAGTAATGAGTTTGTGATGTTTTAACATATAACATGTTAATAGGCAAGCATAAGGAACGCACATACACTCAATAAATAATCCAAAAACATTATTAAAATAAAAATATATAACCTTAAAGACGAACTTGTCTTCTTGGAAATTGTTTAAATAATACGAACATTCACAGTTAAAAAATGGTGTAGGTATTGATATCCAATGTAAATCGTTGTTTATATTATTAGAAAATAATATATTAATAATTTGATAAATAAATAAAAAGATAAGTTTAGATAGTGCGAACAACTAAATTCAAAAGTGATGTAGTTATTGCTATTACATGTAAATCGTGGGTATTTTAAAAAAAAAAAAAATATGTAAATAATCATGTTTTTTTGTTGTGTCGTGAGCAATAGAAATGCTTGTAACCAAGGTTATAAGAGTATTTTAAATTATGGGACACATTGCGCATGTAGAAAGAAACTACATTTAAATGTATATATAAGATATATGTCAAACTAAGCTGCTGTTTAGTTTTTGCTAATTCAAAAACGCTAATTCCGAATATAATGTGCAAATTATTCCATTATATACGCCCCAAATTTCAGCCTATTTTTTTTTTCCTACCAATAAACTACTTGGAAATGAAGCTTGAATAAGGATATTGTACATTAAATATAATAGGACTTGTATTGTTGTTATTATTTTCCAAAATTCGAATATAGAATAAATAGTTTTTTTTTCGAATAATATATATTATATGTATACAAGTTATTTGTTTGTAAACTCTACCTAACCAGAGATATCACAGCAATCAACTACCAATCCACAATTATGATCACATGTTGCTATTCATTACCAATTCCAGTTAGATACATATAATTAAGATACATACATTTGATCGATCGATCGATCTTATCCCCACGCGCAAACAATTACCACATATGTCGCACGTGCTTCCAAAAACAACTAGTTGAAGACCAATCGTCGGAAAGCAGCCATTCGTCACATTTACAAACACCGTCCATCGATCCGATCGTTCGAGACCATGTCCGCCGCAACTACTCTCCTCCGCCTATCTCTCTCACCTCTCCACCAAGACCGACACCGCTTGCTTCCTCCTCTCACTAAACGAAATCATTCAACCAACTTTCCTACATTCTCAACTCGTGTCGTCTCCAAAGCACTCGAGCTCAAGCCACAGAAAAATCAGAATAACAACACCGATCAAGCCTCTTTTAGCTCCACCGTGCTGTTAGACGTCTCGGGAATGATGTGCGGTGCCTGCGTGACGCGCGTGAAGTCGATTCTATCGGCTGACGACCGCGTGGACTCGGTCGTGGTCAACTTGCTCACCGAGACCGCCGCGGTCAAGCTCAAGGAGGGAATCTGTGATGGCGTGGCTGATGAGCTGGCGGCGAGAGTAACGGCCAGTGGATTCGACGCTCGTCGAAGGCCGTCGGGGACGGGAGTGGAGGCAAAGGTGAGGAAATGGCAGGAAACTGTAAAGAAGAAGGACGAATTGCTCGTTAAGAGTAGGAACAGAGTGGCCTTTGCTTGGACGCTCGTGGCGTTGTGTTGTGGTGCTCACGCGACGCATATTTTGCATTCCATCGGAATTCATGTCGGTCACGGTGAGAATGGAAAACTTTCAAAGTTGTTCTTACTCCGATTTCATTGTTCCCCTCGATTTCAATTTTTATATAATAAGCAACACTTGATGTGCTGTCCCGCATGCTCAAAATTTCCCTGGGAGCTGAAAAGTTTCTTGCTTTATTTGGCTTAGAGCTAGTTATTGTTCTTATTTTTTTTGTTGATTTACTAATTTACCTGTTGCGACTGTCTTTCCCTATTTTGGTTGTATTGCGTGTAGGTTCTATCTTCGACATTCTTCATAATTCCTATGTGAAAGGTGGTTTTGCTTTGGGCTCCCTGCTGGGACCTGGCCGAGGTTAGTTTGCGATTTTGGGTTAATCAGATTGTTTTCTCATTGTTTGCATTAAATTCTAATGTTTTCATTGCTCTATTTCTATGTGCTCGATGAATTGGCTTGCCTACCACATTTCACTGAACACTTTTGGTGTAATGTGCTAGTGTGTTGCCTTGTACACTTAAAAACAGTCTACTGATCACAGAAATAACGAAATATGGTCAAGAAATTTGAAAAAAAATATTTCCTTTGCTTACTTAGCTGTTGCCTCATGTTTTTCTATTATGTGCTAGACTTGCTTGTTGATGGATTAAAGTCGTTCAGAAAGGGAGCACCAAATATGAACTCACTTGTTGGCTTTGGTTCCATGGCTGCATTTGCCATAAGTGCGGTAAGGATCTAGATATGCTGATTTACTCACTTCACGATAATGGTTTAAACTTACTGTGTGCTTTTTTGGCTTGAGATTGCTTATTACTCTCATATCTTCCAGGTGTCGCTCATCAACCCAGACCTCCAGTGGAACGCCACATTTTTTGATGAACCGGTATGATTCCCTGCTAGTTAAGTCATTTATCTCTCTCCATGTAATAGTTGGATGCGGTTGAGTTAATTTAATCAAGAAAAGCACGCAACACAGTCACCTGTGTTGTTTTAATTGTGTCTCTCACTTTGATTAATTGATTTTTAGCATGCAGGTCATGCTTCTTGGATTTATCCTACTTGGTCGTTCACTTGAGGAAAGAGCTAGGATCAAGGCATCTAGTGACATGAACGAGCTTTTAGTAAGATTATTATTGTGCATCTATATTATCTTTTAGTCGAGTAATATTACTTGTATTGATTTTTAAACCTCCATATAAACTCGAGTAATGCAATAGAGTTGTTCCATGCCTAATGTTCTAGATTATGCAATATCTGCATGTTATAGTTCAAAACGACGGTTCTATTTGACTTGTCCTTATTACATGATAGTGTGAACTCTTATAAGGAGTAATATCATTGTTTGCTCAATTTGAATGTGGAAAAGCGGTGTTAAATTAGTTGCTGTAGTAAAGACTGGTGATTTTAATGTTTGCTTTTGTGTAAAACAAGTTATCATTAACTCAATAAATTGTTTATCATTTGTTGCTGCAGTCCCTGATATCTACTAAGTCAAGACTTGTCATAAATAATGCATCTGCAAGTGATGTCTCTGCTGACAGCGTTCTTTGCTCTGATGCATTGTGCATTGAAGTGCCAACTGACGATATTCGAATTGGTGACTCTGTTTTGGTTTTGCCTGGAGAAACTATCCCTGTAGATGTGAGTGATTCTCTGTTTGAACCTTTAATACTTGAACGTGAAACTAAAAAATGTTTTACTGTGCACTCTGTAGCTGGCTGTCTCTCATAACTTTATTTCAAGTACAAGTTCTTCATTTTACTTTCCTTTTTTCCACAAGTTACATATCCATTTTTTATGTCCCAAGCCTTGTGAATTTTGTAAACAATTGCCTCTATATCATTTGGCCCTGTAAGGTAACAACTTATATTGTTGTTTGTGATGACAGCTACAATACTATGCACTCTCGTCGCTTCTTTGTCAGATTTTAGAACTGAAAACTGTTTGATAAAATAGTATTTGCGTCCTACACTCTTATCAGTAAATTGAATGCTATTCTCATGTAATTTGTGCTAGATTTTGTATAAGTCTTGCTTTGCAAGTACAAGTAAAACTCTGAAACCATTTTTATCCAACAATTAATATATTCTAGTTTGTGATAGTTCTAAATAGTAATTATTGAATCGCCAAAGTGATTTTGTTTATTTTGACAATTGTCTATGATTATGTAAAGAAGCAGTTAGAGTGGAAGAATAGTTGGTACTTGTATGTAGATGTTTCTGACGTGTTTTCATGGTGAAGCAAGTGAAAATAATAAATTTATCTGCCCAGGGGAAAGTCGTTGCTGGTCGTAGTGTGGTAGATGAATCCATGCTTACAGGTGAATCTCTTCCTGTATTCAAGGAAAAAGACCTTAGTGTGTCAGCAGGAACAATTAACTGGGTATGATGCTATTTCTAGCTTCTTCTTCTTCTTTTTTTTTAGTCTATTTGGTCCTGGATTTCGTAGTTTTGTGAGTCTCGATTGGGACAGACAGTCTGAGTCTGTTCAATGAAACCTTGATACCTTTTTTTAATCAACTCATTTTTTATGAACAGTGATTGATTTGATTATGTTGATAGTAGTAAAAATTGAGCTAAGCAGCTAACTATGAGTGCTTCTGTTAGGAACTGTATTGAGAATGAGATGTAAATCTTCCATTATTTGAGTTTTTGTTTCTGACTGAACTGCCTCTGTGTGCATTTTTTGTCAGGATGGTCCTTTAAGAATAGAGGCCACGTCGACTGGCTCAAATTCTACAATAGCCAAGATTGTCAACATGGTGCTCGCTATCTAACTCTCCCACCTCCTACACACACACGCACGCACATTGTATCAAGGATAGTCGTGCATAACATTCACCATTTTTTTTTTGGGCTATCACAATTGCATGTAGTTATTTCACAAATTCCATGTGATTTTTCTGTGTATTCCTATAAAGTTTTATCTTGTTTATTTAAGGTCGAAGATGCTCAAGGACGTGAAGCACCTATTCAGAGGCTTGCTGATTCAATTGCTGGACCTTTTGTATATAGCGTCATGGCATTATCTGCAGCCACATTTGCATTTTGGTAGGTGAAGGCATGTTCAATATGTAGCCATCTGAACTTAGGCATAAGTGTGTAGTGATTATTAATGAAGTTATTATTCTTATCCCACTTTCTGATAAATTTATAATGAAACTGTTATTATTCCTCCCTCACCTTTAATCTTCTCTTCCTCCTGCCAGCCGGGCAATCACTTGCTAACTAGCTTGTCCTATTTACTTTCTATTCATCGTGTCACTATAAAATCCTTTCAGACTGCAGTCTTCTGTCTTGCACTTTTACTTTGTTTCTCATGGAGCATAACCAAATTTACTAAACTGCTAATTTTTTCATGCTGTAAACCTTTTGATCTTAATGGCCAAATAAAGAAAATTATGTCACATCCTATTTATTCGATATCCCAAGTTATATGTTATCATTCAGTAAACCTGTGAATGTTGTGGAACGTGGATTTATGTCCAGTGCATGCCTCATGGTTGGTGGTTTTTTTTCCTCTTTCCAGGTATTGCATTGGAACACATGTTTTTCCAGATGTTCTGTTTAATGATATAGCTGGGCCAGATGGGAATTCTCTGCTGTTGAGCATGAAGCTTGCTGTTGATGTTCTGGTAAGTGCCTGTGAAACTGAGGCAGATTAATCTCTTTATGTTTTCACAGATACTTGACACTTGCAAAATTGATAAAATACTGAATGAAGGATGGTTAGTCAGCAAGTCTACTTTGTCTTGAAATCTTGATATAAGCTCATACTTAAACAGCTTCCTGCTTTCCGTTTGTATATTTACATCCCTACTCTTTCGGAAACTGATGTTAAAGAAAACATACATCTGTTTTATCTTATTTTTTTAATATAACATCATTTATATGTCTGCTGATGTATTTGGTGTGCCAGATTACCAAGAATAAGAAGCCAAACTTTATACTAATTTCTTTTCCAGGTTGTGTCTTGTCCGTGTGCTTTGGGCCTTGCAACACCAACTGCGATTCTTGTCGGCACCTCTCTTGGTATGTTCTTAAAAACAAGTGCTATTCTTTCTGGTGAATGTTGACACGTGGTTTTGGCTCTTCGTCTGTTTCCTCTTTGCTAAATTTTCCAGATTGTGCACCATTTCTCGTACTCTAGTCTTTATATTCTTGACAGATATTTGCACTTCCCTTGAGTTCCAATGTTATTTCTCCGTTATTAACATAACTTGGATTTCAATATAATTGAGCTTTATGTAGGGAAGGAGCACTTTTTTATTTTTATTTTTATGTTGTTCATCTGATATAAACAGTTTATAGCAGATGTTTGACCATTTATGGTAACTTATGTAAAGTGGGCCTTATATCTGGAAGTTAACTCTTGCTGTTTCTCTTTACTTTAGGTGCAAAACAAGGACTTCTTATTCGAGGAGGAGATGTATTGGAACGATTGGCTGGCGTAGACTACATCACTCTGGACAAAGTATGTTTGCATGCTTTTGCTATTCCCTGATTAAAATGGGATATATGTTTTGATACAGTTTCATTCAAGATTACTCTCATTGATTGTTTTATGGTGTGTTTTCAAAACTCAGACGGGAACTCTCACTGAAGGGAAACCTACTGTATCCGCTGTTGCATCTTTGAGTCATGGAGACTCGGAAGTACTTCGTCTTGCCGCTGCAGTGGAAAAAACAGCCTCACATCCAATTGCAAAGGCTATTATAGCTAAAGCTGAATCAATGAATTTGAATATTCCTAGCACAAGTGGGCAATTAACTGAACCGGGGTCTGGAGCCTTAGCAGAAGTGGACGGGCTTGTAGTTGCCGTTGGAAAATTAAGTTGGGTTAACGAGCGGTTTCAGAGAAAAACAAGCCTCTCTGAATTGAAGGAACTTGAGCAATCTGTGATACATCAAACATCCACTGATTTTTCGTCATCCAACCATTCAAGAACAACTGTTTATGTTGGTAGAGAGGGAGAAGGAATAGTTGGTTCTATTGCAATTTCAGACAATCTGAGACATGATGCTGAGTATACGATTACAAGGTACTACTATCTCATAGACCAAGAATATTCATAGCATTTGCATAATGAGGTTTGCTGCTCCCTTATGTTTATCCAATAGCCCCTTGTTATTTTTACGAATAAAAAAATACTATTTTGTAGTTGGATGGCAAAAAATTGAGATATGGTTATCTCTAGGAGTTCTTATATTTTTTTGTTTGAACGTTTTAAAGGCTTCATCAGATGGGGATTAGTACAATCCTCCTGTCAGGGGATAGGGAAGAGGCAGTTGCAGCTGTAGCAAGCACTGTTGGGATAGGAAATGAGTTTGTCAATGGTTATTTAACACCCCAGCAGAAATCTGGTGCTATTTCAACTCTTCAAACATCTGGCCATCGTGTTGCTATGGTAAATATTATCTGTTCTCTTTATGTTTGAGAGTATTTGAGGTCTATAGTGAGACATGACAGTGTTTGCTAGGGATCTTGAACTCATCCTGGTTAGATGGTCAAAAATATGCTTTCATAAATATGAAAGCGAGCCAAGTTTATGAATGATTCTAGCATTTATGATAGGTTTATTTATGGGTGGTTGTTTGTTAGCCTCATGAATACTTTGCAATCATGCTGGAATAAAGAATGATATATGAAGCCTGGGAGTAGAGTATGAAATCCTACTGCAACACCAAACTTGTTTGACCGTTTGAAGAAGACCGACAATTTATTTATTTGGGAATTATAGGAGTCTGACATATGAAGTTTTTGATATGATATGAGTAGATGCATGAAGATATATGTCAACAGGATATATTAGTGCTAAATGCGAAACTAAATCTGCTAATCCAACTCGTATCCATTAAGGTTGGAGATGGTATTAATGATGCCCCTTCTCTGGCACTCGCTGACGTGGGCATAGCCCTACAAATTGAAGGACAAGAAAATGCTGCATCGAATGCAGCATCTATCATACTCATGGGAAATAGACTTTCTCAGGTACGTGTTAAAAGTTTTCTATATATGTGAAAAAAGGGATATTGGAGTTTGATTTTTTATTTTATTAAATGTCTTCTCTATGATGATAAGTTAATTGGATCTGCGGTGCAGGTAACAGAAGCAATTGACCTTGCAAGAGCTACGATGTCAAAAGTTCGTCAAAACTTGACCTGGGCAGTTGCCTACAATATTGTTGCAATTCCTCTGGCAGCTGGAATTCTACTTCCCAATTTTGATTTTGCCATGACCCCTTCGCTTTCAGGTAAAGTTCCCGACTTTCTCATTCTTCCACCAGATGCCCCATCCCCTCTTGTCAACTACAATTTCTCTTTAGCTAATAATTTATATGGAGTAGTTTGTTTGCCAAGTGATTCTTGCGAAAAGATCGTAGATCTGATTAAATTTCTGCTGTTGAGTACCAAGAAATATTCCTTAGTATCCTGCTTTTCGTTTAACTGTCCTTTGGAACGTATAAAAGGTCATGATAGACGGTGTTATTATTATTTATATTTTTCTGGCAGGGGGAATGATGGCCTTGAGCTCAATATTTGTTGTTACGAACTCACTGCTTTTGCAATTCCATGGACCTCAAAGAAAGAAAGAGCAGAAGGGCAATAGGGAAGTTATGATCAATAAGAGGAGCCTATAGATGTGGCATCTTTTTGCTGCTGCGAAATCAATCAAACATACATCATCAGGAAATGAATCCATAGGGGCACGAGCAACTAAGCCAGCAAATTTATGTATTATATCATTGTAGACCTGTTGTTCCACGCTGCCATTTTATGAGTCTGAAAAATCATGATCGGCTGCTGAAAAAGGGAATACAGGTATTGAGTGAAATTACAAAGAGCAGTTTTTTTAAAAAAAATATATATTCAGTGAATCGTGAACATTAGTGATCGAGTTCCATGCATATGATACAAGTGTAGCTATGATACATGTCACTTGACAAAGAGGAAAAGGTATGGTCAATATTGAGCATGGTATTTAGCAAGCTTTGCCAGTACACCAATTGCCATGGAGTTGGTATATGTAGTCGGCTCAGTCATGGAGGAATTAGAACGTCGATCTTTGAATTTATCGTTCCTGTCTGGCCCACCTACAATTGCACCGGTGAGCTCGTTGGGATTAGGTTTGTCTGTGTTGTACCAATTAACAAAGCTCGTTGGACAGTCAACTATTTCGCTAACAGCCATAATTGGTACGGAAGCACCCCTATGGTGAGGTTGCATTGGCGGGCTTTTACCGAACCCGACCATGTACGACCTGTCTTGAGGATTCTTGCCTAGTAGATAATCCATCTGAACGGATGACACACAGCGTTTGTTTATGTATGTATGTATGTATGTATGTATGAATGTATGTATGTATGTATGTATGAATCGTTGGTGGGTGATTAAAAGAAGATTACCTGCTGCTTGGCAAAGTTCAAAAGCTGAGTTGAATCGAAGTTCTGACTACTTCCAGTACATTCGACGACTTGGTTGTGCTTCCCTAAAATGTCACTATAGATACTGAATAGGAAAGCAGCTCCCGTCACATATTGTGAATTAGCACCATCTCTTAGGTGAACTAATCCTCCTGTGTTAGAAAAGCATGGCAGGCATAGCAAGCAAGGTGTTTACCCATTAATTCATTATCGATCAGATGGATACAACATTTAGTTAGTTAGTTATGTGCCAACCAACCTGGGGTGATATAAACCTGGTGATTAGGGCCTTGGGGAAGTACTGAGCATACAAAACTGTCAGCCTGCTGTTTGAAACTCTGTAAATCCTTGTTGCCCTCCATATAATACTGCCACATGCATGGAAGCAATAATGAATTAGAAGAGGAAAAAATATCATATTAGCAGTAGTATTAGTAGTAGTAATAAGTACCCGTGAGAGAAGGATTTGGGCTCCAGCATATTTGAGGTCCCAACTGAACTCGGAAACAGGCGAACTAATGGCTTCATCTTTAATATAGTCCATGTATATTGATCTTTTAGTCGCCGCGTATAGCCATGTTGCAGCCCACAACAATTCATCCTGCCAATTGTCAAGAAACGCCGCCTAACATATATATGGTTTTGAAATAAATGAATACGTGGTATAGTATAGTAGTAAGTTACATTATATCCAGAGAAGGAGCAATAGAAGGGGCATTCTCCGTCATACGTTCCCTTGAATTCTTTGGCAAACTGGAACAGCTGCAGAAACATTTATGTAAAAACACCGAAGAGGATAAGTATAGAGTGATTGATAGGGGAGGAAAAAGAGAATAGTTATATATACGTACGGATTTTCCTCTCTTAAGTAGACGACGGGCATAAGGATGATCGACACGTCTAAAGACTATGGAGGCAGCCGCCATGGCAGCTGCTGTCTCTGCAGCAATCTCGGTTCCGGGGGTATTTCTGTCAATCTTCAACACCGTTCTTGGCGTTTTCATGTTCTCCGGTCTCATCCAGCACTCGTGATCCTTCACGGGATCTCCTACCTCAATCAATTACAAAATTTCGGTTTACATGAATTCGAAAAAATAAAAATAAAAAGAGGAATTATGCGTATGTGTAAATATATACCTGAACATACAAAAGATTACGCCTCGAACTTGCTTTGAAGAAATAATCAGTACCCCAACGGATAGAATCAAGAACATTCTCCATTTCTCCAGCTGCTTGGAGCTCGGATTGAAAAGCAATGGCAGCCCACGACAACGTTGTCACCGTAAAAGCCATTGGGAGCCCAAACTTAATGTTATCACCGGCATCGTAGTACCCTCCCACAAGGTCCACCTATTTATTTATTTATTTATTACATATATAAAAATTGAAGGCATCCTTCCATGTTAAATCCATATATACCTACGTACTATATACATACATGTAAGAGTAAATGAAAGAAAGAAAGAAAGAAAGAGAATATGTGTACGCTATCAAGTTGGCCATCTTCCAGAGCCGAATCTCCTCTCCATGAGAGCCTGTTGTTTCTCGGAAGCTTTCCAGATCTCTGAGCCTCCAAGAATATAATCGACTTTGATAGGGCGGCGCGGTAATCAAAATCTGCGACTACATATGAGAAAAGAGTAACAGAGGAGAGAGCAAGCCATGAAACAATGGCACGAGTGAACATAACTTTGGCGTCCATTAACATAATCATCAAAAACACCCAAGAGGAAATGAAAAGTTGGTGGTGATAACTTGAAGGCTGGCTGTGGTTGGTTTTTATGTGTCAAGGCATATAACATTATTATTGTCTGTAATGTGTGATTTGGCGGAAAAGTAGGCCCTGAATTGGTTAGTTATGGGCAGTTGGATTGTTTATCGAAGAAAGATATTTTGAACCTCATTTATAATACAATACAATAAATACATTACTACTAGGAGAGGTCAACTCACAATATTAACCTTTTCCCTATTACGATACAAATCCAACCCATTTTCTCCTCTACTTAGATTAGTAGATATTATTATATAGTTTACGTTCAACCTTCTTTCAATTCTGATCATATTTCTTCAACTGTTTTAACATGCATCCAAATTTGGACAAAACTATGCACGCGTCTGACAAAAATGGTCTCATTGCACGATTACTTATATACCTCTTTTATTTATTTATTTTTTAAAAAAATTGTTAATTATTTGGAGAGTATAACAATTATGGGCAGCCACAGGAAAATTCTCGCCCTCGATAAGAGTCGTCCCCATTAAGATCTGAGAATGAAGTTTTGGTGTATATTTATTAACAAATAGGAAATTTTGGTTTATACATTACATCAACGCTACGCGGTATAAAACTGAAATAAGAGAAGTTTGATATGACTACGCATGTATCTAATAGGAACCCCATTGACCATTGCTGCACTGCAGCAGCAAATCTTGTGCTTTTATACATAACAAATCATTCATACATAACTAAGATCAAATATGAGACTGTAGAGCAAATACTATATATATATATATATATATATATAAATGGAACCTCAAACACTAGAATGACTATTGTTTGCTACCAAGAACGTTCGTCAGTGTGGGGTGAGAGCTATATCAGCACGTCCTAATAATAGTAGCAACATTCTTTCCTATCTCTTCTTTGGTTCGGCCGCACACAGGAATATCACCAATGTACATGTCAAAAAACGCCCCTGCATGCAGACCACAAATTATTTTGGTTTTCCTTATTCTTTCTAATCCCTCTCACACATGTCTGATGTAGTGACGAATTCAAAAATCCAAGTTACTACACTCACTGCATAAGTCTTTACTTTGGACAGCTCCGATATGATTTCCTCCAACTGCAGAATATCAAGAAAGACAGGAAAAAAAAAAAAAGGTGCCGTTATTTCTACTCTTGATAATAGGTGGTTTAACCTGAAGCAAAACCCGCGTTTTATTCATGTGACGATGCTGTGCTGCTCACCTTCGGTGATTAGATGTCCATCAGCAGTACGCTTGAAGTTAATTGTTGTACCCTGAAAATCTCCCTTTCAAGTAAATAATACAGCAGATTACAGAAAACCAAATATCAGATATGATAAAATGTATTATTTGTACCACATGTAAGGGAATATCGTCTGAGAACATAGAACCAAATGCTTGTAGGCAGCTGAAATCAGCCTCAGGATTCGTCTACAAGATTCAACAACTATAAGCTGAAAGTTAAGGGGAATACTTCACAAAGACCAATCAAAATCAGAGAAGACTTACTCTGGATAATCGGGCTTGGAGAGACTTCTCAAAAGCACTACCAATAAAATTTGTAAAATTTAATGGAAGTAATAGCGACTCAATTTAAGAATTTGTTTCCAATATTAAAGTACTCAAGCATAATCATATTGCAAAAAAAGATCAAAAAGTAACTTACTCTTTCACAGAACTGATTTTGATCCCGTTGTAGCTGACCACAAGCCTCACTGTCATATTTATATCCTCTCTGCAAGAGATTTATGAATTAATAAGATATTAAGGGAGGTTTAATTCAATTTTAGTGCATTTTCTTCATAAAAGGGTATTAACAGTAATCTAATAAAATAGTTAAATAAAGTTCAATAAGCCGTTGGATGTGATTGCTGAAACAAAAACGTTTTTTAATAAGGCTTTCCCACAGGTGATGTTTCATGGATAGCATCAATAACCATAACTGTTAGGTTGTAGTATGCCATCAAGATTGCAGAATATTGTTAACCGTTTCAAATGATCTTTTAGAAATTCGACTATCTTCAGATGCAAAGTATTGCGCTGCATTGCACGCCAGATTATTTGTTAATGCCAAAGCTGACCTGAGAAGGTCCTGATAGAACTCCTGGTGCTTGTTCAATTCTTCTTCAGGAATGCAAGCATACTTTGGGCCCAATTTCTCACATACATCAAATGGATGAACATCTGTCAAAAAATCAAAAGAGCTAAATATATGGGCAATTTTCAAAAGAAATACGTGTAAAAAGTCAAATCAAGCAATGCACTTACAGAAACCAAAAGCATAGAGTTTCAGAGATTTAATCCGGACAATGGTCATAGTTCTAGATCCAGTTCCTACAAGGACCTGATTAAGACAGAGAGTACCAATCATAATCAAATGACAATTCCCAACTATTTAACATGAATGCAGAGGATTAATATGCTAGTTCTTTAGACACATAGTCAAAAATAAAGGAAACGAATGAGAGGTTCAAAACATACTCCTACTTTCTTACCTGCTAAGGAAAAAATTTTACCATACACAAATGGTAACACAAAATATCATTCAAATTCTATGTAAAAACGGAAACTTGAATGCAAATTTTACCTCTGGATTGAAGCTGGAACTACTTACACCAGATAGAGTTTCATCCAAAATGGTAGGGAATTCAACTCCAGTTCTAGGCTCCACTGCCTTACACAAAGCCAAACTCTGAAAATAAAGATCATTGCAGGAGCTACATCGTCGATTTTCGATTTCACAACTCCCTTGATCTGATATTCCATGTGCTTCTACAGAACCAGTCTCCATTGGAATGGCTAGGACACTTGAAGAGCTAATAGCACAGGAGTATTACTTTTAAAGGCATGGACATGAGCATGTGGAAGCGTAAATGGAAACAATATTTACTCACATATTAGTGGTTGGGGATACCAATGCAGCGGCCAAGGAGATCATGGAAAATGATCGAAGTCGTTCAGCCTCTTCAATAATATGCTTAAGAGAAGAAAAACATGATATCTTACCAAATACAATAGGGTTTCTTGATTTCCCCCTACACTTTGACTTTTGCCAAAATCCTCCAAAATCAAGTCCAACAGAAGATATTTGTTTCACTTGTGTAGAGGGGCAGTTCGAACCAGAGCCAAAATGATTGCCCGTATATCGGGAGTTCATATTAGAATTTGACACACCAGAAAGCCATAAAACTAGAGCGCCAGCAAACTTTGAAATGTAATTGAAAGCTCCTTCAAATGCCAAACTTCCATGGACGTATAGATACCTCGAACTGTCAACAAACGAAACAATTGGAGAGATTAAATGGCCACCCAAAAGTGGATCTGAGGAAAGCATGCCACTTGATCCATCATCTCGATCTATGAACAACCAATTCTTTCTCATATCGAACCACAATCTTGAAACTTCTTCAAATCAGAGTCCTTATTCTTGCTATAGACACCCAAATCGAAGAATGATGTGAACACCTACTCATGTTTAAATAAGAAAAAATAAGATGCAAAGGGGAAAAACAAAATACCATAACAGAAACCAAATAAATTTTGATATATACACCGAGAAGGCGACAATACATAGCTCAAGTATCGCAAAAGAGACTGGTTATGCACAATGAAGAGTAATATCAGGACATTACAAGCGCAAAAAAAAATTATTGGAAAATAATTTCTCAAGAATAGATAAATAAAGAATCTACTATGCAACACCAACAGCAAAAACGAAATGAAAAAGATTCATCTCCATTGATCGCCACAAGAACTATTGAGCTTCAAGATATATAAAAATCTCGAACAATCCAAATTCATGAAGAACAATATATACTGAGAAATAGAAAAGGAAAATATTTTATACGGATGATATGAAACATAAACACAAAACATTAATCACATTCGCTGGGAGAAAAAAAAAATAACTTGAAAAAAAAAAAAAGGAATTACACCCAGAAAAACAGGATGATGAGAATGGAGCGAAAGAAAGATGAGGAACCTTTCAGCATGGCATTGCCGACATTCGGGAAAGTTGAAGTGAAAAACTTTGATGAGGGTGGGTTTAGTTCTTAGATTCGATGGAGGAAAAAAAGAAAAGAAGATCCCCTAATCGGTTCTTCTAGCCCAAGATATAGAGAGTTAATCAACCCAAATCTATGTGAATTGGAAGTTGAGGATGGATTCTTGATTAACAAATTACTAGAACGATCATATTTGAAAGGAACGCGTCCTACAGTACAGAGAGATAAAAACAAATGAATAGGTTGGGTTGGACGGAAAAAGTAAAACACGAGAGGCAAAGTGAAACACGAAAAAGAGGAAAGAAACCAAAAAAATCTGACCTTTGTTGTTAGTTTTTTTTTTTTTTTCTAAAAAATAAAATGTCAGAATATGCCGTGCACATTTTCAATTCAATGTATACATACATATATATATATATGTAATAATAAAAAAAAGGAAATATTTGGTCGGTCCCCTCCCCTCCCCTCCCTCCGCGTTGGACATTGGTCTGATTGAGAATAGAATATGTATGTATCTGGATTGAATGGATGGCCGTCCAACTCTTTCTATTTGTTTCTGCCCCTTCTTATTGTTTACATTCATTCATTCATTCATTCATATCTCGACAATTAAAAAAAGGTTAGATTTCATCGAACGAACAAACCACATGGTAGATTAATTAGTTAACTATCACCAGAAGGCATATACCGAATCTTTACATCCACAATAATATAGATGAAGGAAGCGACTCATCTTGTCGACTTTCATCTCATAGGCTAGCATAGCGTATGTATGTATGTATGTATGTATGGACGTATGCTATGGCTTGTGACGGTGATAAGGTAATAATAAATACCAACTGCACTGCAAAAATCAAATATGATGTCAATCAGATCACATACCTCATGAAATGACCCACAAAAATACTTACCGATCAGAAAGAGAAACCACCACCAAAGAAGGAAAACGGATTCACTCACAGCAGCAGCATGGAGAATATGCTGCCCAAAAGAAATAAATTATTATTTTTATTTTTTATTTTCCTTCTACAGCATGCTGCCTAATTTACAGACCAAGAAATACAAGAGTGTTATATTATACAAGTGCAAGTGTTGAAGCAAAGGAAGTTTCTACCGTTGATACTTCTGTTCACCTCACCATGTGGCTAAGGAATTACATAAAATAATCCTGCTTCAGATAGGTTTCTCCTCCTTGAGGTATCGTCTACTCGACTAGTTTGAAATGTTTTCTTCACAAGTTTTTGATCCAAGGCAGTCGTCCTGTATATTTTAATCACTCAATCAACACTATTTGCTCTGGAAATACAGTTCTTCAAAACAAACCTGATCTTGGCCCATCATCTCCCTTCTTCTTCTTTCCTTCTTTCTCCTAGAAAGAAATAAACATTGAAGCTTGGGATTAATTTGCTGACTTTTCTTTGCAGTAGTTACTATTCCATAGTTCATTTACTTGCTCGATGATTTTCCCTGTACGTTACTATACTATCGACGATGGTAGTAACAGATCGATCATACACAACACAAGTCCTCATTTGGTGCTAAATGCAGTACGCTACTACAAACCCAAGCAATAAGTACTTAGTACATATATCTCAAGCAGTTTTAGATACGATTTTGTTTCTAAAAATAGAAAGTCAAATCATCTGGAAACTTCCATCTTTAACAGTGGCCTGCAGCAGGTTTTACAATGCAGCACAGTAAAATTGAATATTTATCCTAATTTCAGCAGGTCATTTTCCTCGGATTCGCAGGCAGCAACCTTGGTGACTGTCATGTGTGTGTTTGCCACGTTTTTGCATGCTTGGATTTTTTGTCTTAAAACTTATGGCGACAAAAGATCATCGGCTGGCAATTAACATGCATGGTTGAGCATAAAAAGCCATCAAAATCCTCGTGGCACAAGCTGAGAAAAGCTTGTTCTTATCCATCCATGATTGAATATATCTAAAACTCTAGGTTTCCACCATTAAATACCTGCTAAATAGATTATCTATTCAAGAACACATGGAATCCAAAAGACCAGAGCATTGCCTCTATGAAGAATGGATGAGCTTGCAAGAATTAGAACTCTCAGAGCTCTCGGTCCCACAAGCCTGATGACACCACTGAATCACTTCTTGCAAACATTATTCGACATTTCAAAGACTATTCGCGCAGAAGAACCCGCCTAGCAAGGAATAACATATCGGCCTACTTCTCGCCACCGTGGTGCACCAGCTTTGAAAATTCCATGTCTTGGATTTCTGGATGTAGGCCATCATCGTTTTTCAACCTCCTGTACGCGCTATTCGGATCAGAAATCGATTCCAGGCTCAAGCACTTCTTGGAAGGTCCCTTATTTTTTAAGTAAATTGGGATGCATGTTTAAGGTAACAGATTAAAACTGTTTTCATGAACAGATGCAGCAAGTGGCGGTGGATTTCCTCAGCTCTCAGCTTCCCAACTACTTGCTATAGACAACCTGCATAGGAAAACCATCGTGGAAGAAGAACAATTGACAGCGCAGACGACTCTTGTGCAGCAAAGCATGTTAGACGTGCCCCTGGCCCTCGTGGCTGCAAGAAAGTGGGATGGTCCTACTACTACCTACTACGAAATAGATGGAGAAATAGGGAAAATCGAGCAGGCCATGGTTTTCCCTCATGGAAAACGCTGATCAGCTGAGGATCAGTACTTTGATGGAGATGATGAAGATACTCACTCCTGAGCAGGCTCTTGAGTAAGTAATTGCTGCCAAGAGAATGCGGCTCTGTCTTAAATCCTGGGGATTGGAGAGGGAGGAGAGGCCAAGAGTAAGTAATATGTAGTGGAAATTCAACCAGCAGTAGCCCTTTTTTCTTTCTTTCTTTCTTGTGTTGTTCTCTATTCTATCTATGGTTTGATTAGCTTGCCCTTTCTGCTGTAGCGTTTTGTTGTGTCGATGTAAAAGGTAGGCTAGGCTAGGCTAGGCTAGGCTGTAGTAGGCGTAAGAAGATTAAAGCTAAGCCTTGAGAAATGGATACAACACAGCCCCACAATCATAATGCCCACATCACTGATATTGGTGAATGGGGTTATTGGGGTGTAGGTAGTTGATTTCTTGCTCATGGGTATGAATGCACGCACGCACGCACAACAACAGAGCTGCATGCAGTGCAGTGCAGTGCAGCAATACAATAATAATAATGTATTGGAACTCTCTGTTCTACAAATGGGCACGACCGGTCTCCTTCATTTCACCCATACATACATACATACTCTTGAAAAGAAAGCTCGAAATTTCTGCAAAACAAAAACACACAATAAAAACAAATTTTTAATTTCATTCTTCCAAAGGTTTCCGTCTCTGCAACAAAATGAAGGCTGTGAAACTCCCTAGGAGTTCACCATAAGAAGAGATAAATTATTATGACTCCGTTCAGTCTCCATGCCCCATCACGTATAGAGAGAGAGAGAGAGAGAGAGAGAGAGAGTTGATCAAAACGAAAATACCACTAACTATTGCATCTGAATCTCTTGATTTTGCCATCACAATCCAGGATGGTACAGTAATACAGCCACCCTGTGCTAGAATCATGAGGCCAAACAGTTTTTCTTCCAGTCTACAGAACTCACCAACTAAGATAATAATATCACATTCTATTCATCCATAACAAGTTCTGCTCAACATCCAACCAGCTAAAATATGTTGGATCACATAAGCTGCGAAAAAATCCAACTTAAAAATGGACCTGAGGGACCTAGTAACAGTTAGCAACCTATTCCTATTAATCACAGAATCACCTTAAAATCAAATTTCATCTTCTTTCACAGAATGCACAACAAAAGTCGTGGGCTTATTACTGCAATTTATCGAACCTACTATTTTTTACAGCCAATCGCGAGCAATAGAAACTAGAGCTGTCAAGACGCACGCATGTCAAACCACACTATCTGCTAGTTCAGCATTCTTATAACATCTGGAGAAGATACCCAATCTACAGCCGAACAATGAGTAGGAAATTTAAGAACAAAAATTAATAAAAAAGTATATAGGAAATTTCCACCAATCTCCCAGCTCCAAATCTTCACTTTTAAACTTGAATCTTCAGCACTTGTGACTATAATCAAAACGAACGATTATATTGGGCTCATAAATAGGATTGGCAGGAGACTGAGATCGGAGAGCTAACAAACTTTCACTACTTTCTCAGGCAAGGCGCGCACACATGATAAGAGTGAGTTACGTGGCTAAGAGGTGCAGCATGCGTCGTATTAGGACTTGACCTATTGGTATCCAAGTAACTCCTCAAAGTTTTCCAGCATCGGCCCTATTCACAAACATTATTGGACTACAACCAGGACCTAGCCCAATGACTTCGTTTTTTATCTCAAAGTTTAATAGTTCGCCGACCATGAACTCATCAGTGTTCATTCCCGTTCATCTCCAGTGATAATTGTATTTTCTTCTCAAGTAACTTGTAAATGTAGAGGCTAGCAAATGCTGCTGATATTCCAAGCATGATTTTCAAGTTCGTGGTGAAAATAAAACATGCTACAACATTTCTCCTCAAAAGCAGGTAAACTAAAGAAAACTTCGAAAGGAAAATGTATGTGTGTGTGTGTGTGTATTGGACAAGGAAATAGGCCAAGCAAAACCAAATAAAAGTGTTCAATAGTTACACATACAAATTAATAAAGAGTGGAAACGTATCACCACTACCGGTTTTACAATCCAGAAAATCAGAATTGCACACAACATGACTTCAAACTCGGAGGCAATTACAAAAGCACATCATCACAACTCTCATAGCAAGATGTGATTTGAAGTAGAATAATTCAACCAAAAGCAAATCAAGCATGATAGCACCAACCAGGTATCGCGTTTTATCACTTGAGACAAGATGGAAGCAGAGGTCCATGGCAGACAAAAGCAACCACAACGTAAATTATTACCAGAAGAAGGAGTATCAAAGCAACCCTATACATAAAATAAAAAAATGAATAAAAACAAGAAGAATCACCACAAGAATTAAATAGAAATAAAAGGCCAAAAAAAAAAAAAGAATATGATAAGCTCAACCAACTTACATTAGCTTTACATTTCTCCACCATACAGTATTTCTAAAACGCCGAGTTTGCTTCCTGAAACGAAGGGTGTTTCCTTGCATACTGGCAGTTTTATCAACCAATAGCTCCAACCGATCACCTCTTTCTAAAACTTTGTCAATATTCTCTATCATGACATCCCGCACCTATAATAAAATCCAATATATTTTCTTCTTGTGTAGCAAAGCATGGCTTACGTGGTGTAATAACAGATAATTAATATATCTGATGATCGACAAATGTAGTGTAAAGGTATGAACAGCTTCATCTAGCTAATGAACACAAACAAGATATTGAATTAAATGGATATTTCTCGATATAAACCATCATAATCGGTAAGATCCAAGGACGAAATTCCCAAATTACAGGTCCCAATAGAACCATAATTGGCCCTGAATTTGAATCTGAAGAATAGTATTACAATTTAGTTCCAGAAGTATCAGTTCCTTCGTTTCAGTCCTCTTAATTACCGCAATTACCAAAAAGGGCCTTGGCTTTACTAAGGTTTCACGCACATGGGGGTGTTGCCACCTCAGCAAGATTGTTGGGAGGCAGCTACCAGAAATCGTTATGGATGTCAGAACCTACGCATTTTCTAATTTAGTTTTTATTTCTATTTTAGTTTTGGATAAAAAATATATTAATACTCATTATGTAATCGTTGGGGATTCATTATAAAAAACCTGAGTTCTATATCTTCTTCATTACATTCTTCTTCTCACCAATATTTCTTTTACCCCTGTGGAATCCGTGTCCGCAATTAACGTGAATTAGTGTCTACGTGTGTGTCAAGGCAGAGTCTGTGTGATGGTATCAGAGCAGCCCCACCTTAACCTTTCGTTGTCACCATGGCTGAGAATACAAGGATGATAGAACTCCAGGAAAATCAAAGGAAACAAGAGACTCTCTTGTATGAAAGACTTGCGAATGAACAGAATATGCAGCAACAATTAGAAAATATATCCCAATCTCAGGAAGAGTTGCGTGAGACAGTGTTCACCATATCACATTATAATACAAAGTTGAGAACTTCAGTAGCAAATCTCCAGACCTTGGGCACTAATATGGAGAGCAGCCAACAGTTGATTTTGGGACAGATCAACAGATTCATGGATAAATATCAACCTTCAGGTCGCAAATCTATCTTGGGGGAACATCCGAAGGCTCATTTCGAGATAGGATCAAGTTCATTTGATCGACAAAAGGCATCTATATCACAAGAGACAGAGAAATTTCAACTCTGCCTATAACTCATCGATCCCTCGGATTGAGTACCCTCGTTTTGATGGTACAAATCCCAGAGCACGGCTCAGGAAGTGCAACCGTTATTTTCAAATGATAACCTCTGTACCAGAACAACAGAAGGTTTTGCTAACAGCTGTCCACCTAGAAGGGAAGGCAGAATTGTGGTATCAAAGGTACGTGGAGAGTCATGAGAATGTCACTTGGCAGAAGTTTATGGGAGTAGTACTCTGCAGGTTTGATGAAATTGAACCTGAGATGATGCTAGGAGAGTTTCACAAGTTACATCAGACTGGGTCTGTAGACCAATATCTGGAGAAATTCGAAGAGTTAAAATCTCATATGATGCTTTTTAGTCGTGAGCTTACAGAGGAATATTTCACTACCAGTTTCATTATTGGCCTGAAAGAAGAAGTAAAAGGAGCCGCCATAACACTTAAGCCTCAGACCTTTCAGCAAGCCTTTTCCTTAGCCAAAAGACAAGAGCTCACAATTGATGCCATTTTAAAGAAACTGTCCCTTACCTCTAGACCACCCTTTATACCAAGATCACCAAATAGACCTGCTAACTCTAATACCACACCCAAACCTAAACCCCAAAACCCCGTTGAGTCTCATTTTCCCAATAGAAAGCTCCTCACATCTGCTGAAATGAGGGCTAGAAGAGAGAAAAACCCATCTTATAATTGTGATGAGGCCTAAACCCCCGACAACAGATGTAAAAATAGACCCCAGTTATATCAGATTATGTCAGAGGAGGAAGAAGTTGCATACATCTTGGAAACTCATTATAAATCCATGGAAGGAGAGGAAACAATGGAGGATGACAACACAATTTCTCTCAAAGCTATATCAGGTAGTACATCTCTCAACACCTTCAGAGTCAAGGGGACATCTAACAGGAAAACCATATACATTTTGATCGATAGTGGGAGCACACTGTTTCCTAGATGAGCATGCTACAAAAAAACTGGGATGTTCATTATAAAAGACTAACCCAATGGTAGTCAATGTAGCAAATGGAGATAGGGTGATCAACAACCTGTTACGCCCTGATTTCTCTTGGGAGGTGCAAGGACATAAGTTTTCTATTGCTATTAGAGTGATCAAACTTGGGGGTTGTGATATGGTGTTAGGAGGAGATTGGTTGAGGGACAAGCCCAGTTAAGTTTGATTACAACCAGATGAAGGTCACCATTACCAAAGAAGGTCGCAAGGTTGTCATGAATGCCTTAACTAACCAGGGTTGAGCTAAGCTTGATTTCTGCCACAAACCTTACTCAAATACTCAGGTCAGAATCTTATTCCATGATTGGCCAACTATGTTCTGTGATTCCGAATGTTGTTCCTAACCCTCCTTTAGACCCAGACTTGCTTGTTGTCCTTAGCCAATACCAAGATGTCTTCCAGGAACCTAATATCTACCCCCAACAGAAACATTGAACACCAAATCCTGTTACAACCCAATGCTAGTCCCAGAAAACAACCTCCCTATAGATAGTTATTTGCAGAAATCAGAAATAGAAAAGCTGGTGGCCGAAATGTTAGATGCAGGGGTCATTAGGCACAGCCAGAGCTCATTTTCATCTCAAGTCATATTAGTAAAAAAAAAAGGACGGGGGGTGGCGAATATGTGTTGACTATAGAACGACGCAACTCAAAAAAGACAATTTCTTAACTCTCTTAGTATCAAACACAACTTCCCCATTCCCGTTATTGATGAACTCCTAGATGAACTCTATGGGGTTAGGATGAAAACCATTGTCAAAGTCTTTATAGAAAACATTTACAAGTTACATGGTTTACCTAATAGTATTGTGTCAGATCGTGATAAAGTGTTCACGAGTCATTTTTGGCAAGCTCTTTTTGAAACCTTGGCACTTCACTCGATATGTCCATGCCATATCATCCTCAAGCGGATGGACAAACCAAACGAGTCAACCAATGTTTAGAAACACACTTAAGATGCATGTGTCACCTCAAACATCATTCATGGTCTAAACACCTTGCATTAGGTGAGTTTTGGTACAATACAAATTTTCATGAGTCTCAAAATGACGCCCTTCCAAGCACCGTACGGCTACCCTCCCTCACATCTTCCATTAGGGTCTTTTATACCATCTGGATATTCGAATGTCAATGAGTTCCATCACGAGAAAAGTAGAATCGTGCAGATGCTCAAAGATAATCTCACTGAGGCTCAAGCTAGAATTAAACATTTTGCTGATGAAAAGAAGACAGAGAGAAGTTTTGAAGTTGGAGATGATGTTTTCCTCAAGCTTCAACCATATAAGCTGAATTCAGCAGCTCTCAGGCAAAAACTCGAGCTGGCACCTAAATTCAACGGGCCTTACAAGATCATTCAGAAGATTGGAGCTTTAGCTTTCTGATAAGCTACGATTTTACGTTACTTTATACCCCATGAACATGTGTTATCAGTTGTTACCTATCTAAATTTCCTCGGATATCGTAAAGTTTATGTTTATATTTCATATTTGACAGATATCGGAGCGTATTGAACCGAAATCGAAAAGCTATGTATCAAGCTCATTTATACGTGAAGCAAGCATTTTTCGTCTTGGGGTTACCACTTGCCCATGCAAAAGCCACGTCGCTTTTCTCCTCATCTCTATCTATATCAAATAAGACAAAGACACTCAAGAGAAATTATGGGACCCACCAGATGAAGAGTACTGCTACGCTTGGAATTATTCTATATAAGCCAAGAAACAAGTGGAAGCAAATAGATACACACACGCACGTTGTTCAAGGAGAGGAAAAGAAAAAGAGATCGAAAGAATGGGACCTCGAAGACTTTTAATATGCATGAGCGTGATATTAAGTTGGCTCTATGTCTCTACGTTGAAATTTCATCACTGAACCACTAGCTGCCATCATCCATAAAAAGCAGGCAGCTCTCGTAGAGAAAGGAGGAAGCTCTGACGTTTAAGGCCACATAAACGATTATACAAGGCGTCAAGCAGACTCCTCTCAACCTAAAAGCTATCATACGCGCACCATACACACCTCTGAAGCAAGCACCTCATACCCTCATAACCCTCGCTTTCACATTCGCGCACTGCCTAGAACAAAGGCGAACAACCTAAAAGCACACAGCTCAACTAGCACCTCACACACAGCAACATTCGGGCTGAGAGACTCATCGCGGACAGCTCAAGGGCTGAACTAAAGGTGCATCACAGTAGCGAGTGGACACCTTGCACCAAGAACGCAACGGAGACCCCGAGGGAACACGACGCGATTCGTTCATCGTGATAGACGAATTCGATAAGTTTCTTTAGATATTTATAGCGATGTTTTCATTAGATTCATCGTTGTTTTATCATTTAATATGCTCGCTTAAATTATAATGTAAGGCTGTATAACGCCGGATAATGAATTTGTGTTAATGCTATTAGTATTTTATTTAATCATATGAGTTAATGTTATGTGTTCTATGTTTGTGTTTAATGCTTGTGTATGATTGATCACCATATGCATGATTTTTGATTGGTTTATGAGACTGAAAAAGTGATTAGACCGATTAGAACAATAAACATAGGACACCACTACGTAAAACTGACCAGAGATGGAATTCGATTTCGTATGTGTGGTTTCCGAGATCTTAGGCGCCGAAAGCATCTAAACTCGGGGAAATTCATAATGCCGAAGGCGTGCGACGTAACTAGTCATATAGAAATATAGAGAGTGGTTCACTTTCGCATAGGGTTGCTAGTTACGTGAATAACGGATAGCACATATGTTAGGAATTTCAACCTTAACTAGATTCGTATTGGTCAAATAAAATTGATTGCATGAACACGTAAGATTAATCCGTGCCAAGTATGTGTTTTAATCACGTTTGTCGTCAATTGATTTAAAATCGTTATCTTTATTTGCATTTGATTGTTTTTATTTATTTTTTATTAAGTTTGTTTCAAATTAATGTTAAAAAAATTATAAAAAAGATTACTTTCTCTAAATCATAATTAGAAAGGAATTCTAAAATTAATCGAGTTGTCCTCGTGGATTGATACTCAGACTTACGTCCGTTTTACTACTTGTACGACCTAGTACACTTGCTAGTATTCGAGCGTGTATTATTAGTTTTAAGATCTTAGTTTTGGTTTAGATATTATTATTATTATTATTTTCACTATCGGTTTTACTCACGTTGATTTTTCATCCTTTGCAGAAATATAGATTTGTGCATGACACGGAGCTCAAATAAGGAACTACTACTTTTTGACGCAGAAATCGAAGCTACCTGTCGACGCAACAATCGAAACCGTAGGCAGAGAATGGAAGAACATGAGCATCAAACTCACGAGGAACAACACAACCATGAGATGGTTCCTCCACGACCCAGTCTGCTGAGCCGAGCACTTCCAGGCCAACTTGATGACAATGACCCAATCGTCATCCCAGATAGACCAGAAAATCAGTTCGAGATCATGCGGGTTACTATACATATGGGACGAACGAGGACTAGGACGAACGAATGCACATATCTTTAAATTCACCCAAATTTGCAGAAATATAGATTTGTGCATGACACGGAGCTCAAATAAGGAACTCTTACAAGTTACAATTACCATCCGGAAGTCAAATATATCCAGTATTTCATGTATCGTTGCTCAAGAAGGTAATTAAATCCAAGTATGTGACATCCGCTTCACTACCAGATGTTAATCAACACGAGGAGATCAACCTAGTTCCTATACAAGTCTTAGGAGAACGCATCATCAAAAGGAAAAAGGTGGAAGTTCCGCAGGTTCTAATTCAGTGGGTATTTTCAACCCCTGAAGAAGCTACCTGGGAAGATTTAACAACTATACAGACTCAATTTCCTGCTTTCGATCCTTGGGGACAAGGATCATCTCAAGAGGAAGGCAATGCAAGATCCAAGAACGAAATTCCCAAATTATAGGTCCCAATCGAACCTAATTGGCCCTGAATTTGAATTTGAAGAATAGTATTGCAATTTACTCCCAGAAATATCAGTTCCTTCATTTCAGTCGTCTTAATTACCGCAATTACCAAAAAGGGCCTTGGCTTTACTAAGGTCTAACACACATGGGGTGTTTCAACCTCAGCAAGATTGTTGGGAGGCAGCTAACCAAAATTTGTTATGGATGTCAGAGCCTACGCATTTTTTATTTCTATTTTAGTTTTGGATAAAATATGTTAATACTCATGATGTAATCGCTGGGGATTCATTACGAAAAATCTAAGTTTTGTATCTACTTCACTACATTCTTCTTCTTCTCACCTAAATTTCTTTTACCCCTGTGGAATCTGTGTCCGCAATTAACGTGAATTAGTGTCTACGTGTGTGTCAAGGCAGAGTATATCTGGTCCTTACACATTCTGACCCATTACAGAATTACAACATCCATGACTCAGTAAGAGTGATATTGAAATTATGCTCGATGAGGTCAAAAGTACCTGGCTCATTTCACCTCTAATACGATTGATCCTGTCAGCATTTGGATCATTTGAGTAATATTCCATCTGCTGGCTGAGAACCCTTGAAAATTCATCATTCATTGCATATGCTTGTGCTGTCAATACGGCCCGCCCGTAGGTCCTGACAAATCTTTGATGAATGTCTTCAAGAAATGCGAAAGGTATTCTTCCTGTATAAATTTCAACGATCATTGAAAGTCGGAAAAAAAAAATTAGGGATGGAAATCATTAAGCATCAATGCAAAATGGCTCGGCCACTCCCACTGCAATGTACCCATTAGTCATTTTGTTCCCAGCAGATAACCTTCATCTGCTAAACATAGGATAAACTTTGAACTCTTAGAAACAACAGTGGGGCCCTTCTAAAGGACTGGAAAAACCGAAGTAGATCAGGAATCCTTCAGATTCAAATTCAAAATAAAAATTAATTGATCGCTTCAATTAAGTTGAGTGCCCAATTTTTATTACTTTGAAAACATCAAAATATGAGCAACGAACCCATCTGTAATCAGAAAATCAAGGCTCTCTGCATCATACTAACTACAGAGTTAAAAACACCCCCATAAAACTATGGGGCAGAAGATAAAGCGATATGGAATATCAGATTCAGTTAGGATCAAAATATTTGGCAGCGTAAAAGAAAAAACAGAAATCATCGATACACATCTGTATTCCCATAAAACTAACATTAAACCAAAATCAGGTACCAAAATGAGAACAGAGCCGAATCACCGAAAGGTAAAATGTAAAATCATTCAGAAGAGAAGAAAATCACATACTTCCGGCGTTTTCGTCGGCCATACAGAGAACAGTGAGTCCATCGGTGCGCTTGACGTGGAATATATAGCGATCTTGCGAGTATGACGCATTTGTATCATTGTTCCCTGGGATTTTCTCGAGTATCTGTCGGGCGATGGCATTAGCCGTCGTGGTGGTGGAGGAAAATTCAGCTAGAACCACCGTGTCACGCGCCACCAGCGCATAGAGAATGGCCATCCCTACTCTCTTATTCCGGGAACGCCTCTTTGATTGGGTCTCTGAATGATTACCGAACGGTCGACTTGATTGGTTATTTTTTTTATTTATTGGATGCAAATAAAACGAGTAAAATGCATACAGCTCCCTATGAAAATGTTAATTAACAAAAAACACCCTAGCCGTAAAATTTTTTAGTCTTTTAAAATATCCCCGACCCAAGATAGTATGTGGATCGAACCTCATCATAAAATATGGTTAATTAGATGTCAAGCCCTTTTATAGTTTTAAAATAATGTTCAAACTCTGTCAGATAAAAAATTTATTCTAAGGACCCAATTTTTGTAAAACTTGGAAATATGGACATAAACTTACAAAAGTGTTATAAAGTGTTATTGAAGAAGTATCACACGTATTTTTTGTGTTACAAACTTACAATATATTATTATTGCAGTACAATAAAGTGTTACTATAAAAATCATGTCCTTAAAACTAATAATTTTTGTAATAGGACATGAATACTAAATTTATATTTTGGCAGGGTAAAACAAAATTTGGCCAAAAAAAAAAAAATAATATAACACGTATTCCATTCCAAGTGCGTGCCATCCTCCATGACATGAGATTGATTATTTTTTGTTCTATTTAGTTTCTGGGATTTTTGGATTAATATTATAGTCCCCTCCTTGACTTAGCTTACTAGGGGACTTCAGATCTGGTAAGGCCAAAGAGTACACATACAGTTTCTTCGAATTTGATTCTTGTTCTAAGTTCTAACGACTGCTGAGGCCGATATATTCAATAGATAGATAGATAGATATGTAGGATGTTGTTAACATTTAGCCGTTGTAAATAATTACTATGTAATATGGAAGAATCATAATCAGATCTTGAGATTTAATCTTCTGAGCCAAACAGAATGTAAGATCATGTGAAACATGTCATATCTCTGCACTGGCTGGTTCAAGACAAAATGTCTTCGTACAGCTCGCAATCCCTCCTTCCGCCTCAAATAGTCATCTTCAGACACTCCAACCAATATATCCTTCAGTCGCGGGATGTCGGAGACACTAACCTGTATCGAGAACGACTCCCACCTCAAAACATCGCTAAATGGCAGAACATAGTGATCAGATAGTATGACCGGTATGCATTCGGCATAAATAGCCTCAACAATTCTGGGGCTAGCTACTTCATATCCGCTGGGACATAAACAGAACCTGGATTTTAGCATATAATCGTAGTAGTCCTTATCTTTGGGGAGGTATTCATACACATGCAGGTCAGAGTCTCTGTCCTTCCAATAGTCAAGAAGAATCGGTCTGATGGGACCGTGAATCCCACCCGCAAAGAACGCGAGGTGGGGCCGGGATTTATTGAAGGGCTGAGGAGGAGGAGAAATTAGCTTGGGACTAATTTTTCCATCATAGAGACGAATTTCAGGCAAGCTCACGTCTTTCTGTGGATTGAAACCTTCAGAGGAATTTGCATTGCACAGCACACGAATTGATGTATTATAGAGAAACTCATCGCCTAGCGATGCGTGGGGTCCCTGAAACAAAGAGAAGAGAAGTTGATTCATAACATTTTATATAAGATATACAGTAGCTGCAATGCAATGCAAGCATACATACCCAGTCATGACAAGAAAGCATGAAGTGGTCGGCTCCCTGAGTTCTATTCCATAAGAGGTGCCTTGTGGATATGAGTTTCACATAGTCGGAGACAAAGTTTTTGAGTGGAGTTACATCAAAGGTGTTAGGCTTGTATAGGTACTTGACCATCCAAGTTACACTAAATGGCATGAAGTAGACGTGAGCTGCTCCAGGGTTGCTCGTCCTAAACCTATTATTTCCGTGCTCCATCTCATGTATGAACCTTCCTTCACTTGCGTATATATCTTTGCATGGCCCGTCATGTACAATTGGTAGCTCCCCTTCTTTATACACATAAACCTTGAATCTTCTCTCCATTTCCTTGTAACTCCTGCCCAACAAATCAATATTGTTCACTTAACACGGCTAGACAATCCCATATGTACTTGCATACGTATTTGCTTTCGAGAAGCCAAATCAAGTAATCAAACAATAATAATAATAATAATAATAATAATAATAATAATAATAATAATAATAATAATAATAATAATAATAATAATAATAATAACAATAATAAACAGAGAGAGCAAATCGTTCGTTTTATTGCTTTTTTTTCTTTGCAATAATTAAAGTGGTTTCGACGTACAAGAAATAGCCGTGGTCCATTTCTACCACCCGTTTAATCTTAAATCACATAAAAATGGCCCTTAAATTTGATATCTATTTAAATGTAAAGTTAAACTTTCTCAAGAAGTAAACAATAATAAAAAAATAAAAAATAAACAAGAAAGTGAAGTGATTGTTTTCCCTTCTTGTCCACGAGCAATGTTTGCTGCAGTGGTAAGTAGTTTCTCATTGCATTGAAGCCATACTCAGAACAATGAGTGTGCGCATTAGGCATCCCATGCTTCAATTACAAGACTCCATTCAGCTTCCTAACTACTAACTACGACTCCAACATGTGAAATGTTTTGATAATAATCCTGAAATTATATAGACAGGCTATCTATCTTCCAAGGGAAGTTCTCAAAAGTCTCCTCTACATACACTTAAATATTTGATAAAGCAAACCGAAGGTCTTCATGACTCATAAAGAAAACCGTAAATTAAAGTTGAAGCAATGCAGCTAGCAAAAGACACGAGATTTTAGTCATCATGGATTTGGCAAAAATGTTATAATCTTGAGTTATATAGTACGTGCGATTGATTACTTACTGATAAAAGGCGCTAGGGTTTAGGTAGATTTTGGAGGAGCGAGCTGAGTTAATGCTGCCATTGTTCGGGTTAGCCGCGGCCTTCCTGATAGCTGCTCTTGCACTGGCCAATCCCTGTTCCATTTTAGCAATGTTCTTCGATCTACTCTGCATTATTAAGTTTTGCTAAAAATTAATCAATCCGATAGATCATCAGAAAAGTCATAAAATCAAATATTCAAAGTCAAAAGCTGCACAAAGCAATAACAAAGTGCGCTGCAGATCAGAATTAGCGTTTGAGAAGCCTCCTGACGATTAATATACACGCACATTCGTATTGCAGATAAGAACGTAATTAATATGCAAATATACTTTTCGTTTAGCTACTCTCCTACAGACAGACCAGACCATACTTGCGAAATTATAAAGAAAAACATATCGCCCAAGTGTTTTAAACCCCAGCAAAAACATATAAAGAAAAAAAATAAAAGGAAAAAGAGATATATGTAAGTGCACTTACACTGACGATCGGCTTTGATCTGGCAGGTGAGGAGGATTGAGAATAAATCACGGCACTAGACTCAGGTGATCTGCGCGCTGTGGTTACCAACTGTACCATCGGTATCTTTAGCTCCTCTCCACCACCACCAGAACCTAAACTATAAGAATTCAAAGATCTGAATGCATAATCAAGAGCTGATTTAGAATAGGTATCGTAACCCTTTATAACGAAGAAAACAGCAATAGAAGATGCTAGAAATGCTGCGACTGATAAAGTATATAATCCAGATAGCTTCTTGTTCTTCGTCATCGCCTTTAACTGAAGGACGAGCCCGTGGGGTGTGCGTTTCACATGTAAGCAGTCGTGAAATGTTGTGAGATGGTAAATGGGCGTGCGGTGACGGTTATGTGCAGAGCAGATGAGAAGGCGGGCAAAAACAAAGATATAAACACACAAAAACACAATATGTGATGTGAGTATATAATAAGAGAGAGAGAGAGAGAGAGAGTGTATGGCGTGTTTAATGTTTTTGACCATTGTTACTAACAAAGACTATTGTAAAGTTAACGAAATCCCATCTGTTCATTGCTAACATATTTACCTGTTTATTTCCTAAATTTTTAAAGAATAGAGTGTTAATGGCAATTAATGAAGAGTTCTTTATTGTTCATTGGTGGTAGGAGAGCAATTTCAAAAGCGAATGAGGGAATATATATATCTCGTTTCCAGGCGATAAAAATTATTATATGACTACGTGACAAATTTCAGTAACTTATGTCATTAGTGTCACTTTTCAAAATAATTGCAATCCTACAAATTTTGAAGACCATTTTCTTTTATCAATGTTTGGTCGAAAACAAAATTCTTGAAACGTTTTCAATAATTTTTATAATTTAGCTATACGCTTAAATAATTTTCTTTGAGAATAACTAAAAATATCAAACTAAACATGTTTAGAGAACGTGGAGATATACACATTATATCGGTGGCATAAGATCTAATAATGTTTAGAAAAATTCAACGAGTTTGGGGTGGGGGTCTGATACTCCACTCTTCATGGTATTTTGGTATTTCTTCCGTGCATCCAACTCTAACCGTCACCAATTGAATCTGTAGGCCCAAACCCTTACTTGTTAAGCCCATCATGGAACATGTATTAAATTAAGTAAAACACCGTTCGTCTTCCTTCCTTACTATACTAACTAATGAATGAATGGCCATTATGTCTTTTGGAATGCCTCAAACTAATTATTTGTGCGCGTGCTCTCTACTATCATCATCGTGGCCCAAAATTGTTTTTGGAGATTGAAAAGTGAACATATGTTAATTGAAATAATATCCTCACTTCAAAGAAAAAGGAGGAGAAATCTTCCTTAAAAAAGCTTGCACTCGCACGTATTTCTTTCTTTATCCCTCTTCCCTTGTGGCATATATATATATATACCTACAATACAAAGCAGCTTTTTGCTGACCATTGTGTTTGAGAAATATGTTGTAAAATAACTAGATGAAATATATAGATACATCATATGGGAACCAACTCAAGTGTATGTATGTGTGTATTTTTATATGTATCATGAGTTTTCTTCTCCCTCCCTCCCTCCCTCCCTCCTTGCCTGCCTGTGTAATACACAATCATTCAACTAATGAACTAACAGACGATCAAAATTCGATGTGCAGGAGATGACTGCAATTCCATTGCTTGACTGTCGTCTCTAACAATAAAATTCTGTGAAGCAGTTCTACTTGCTTGCGGTAGCTAGCTAGACCAAGCCTAGAGGTAATCACAGGACATACTTTTTTTATATACAACTCAGTTCGCTGGCTGTCTTTACTTTTTACTCCACTCAAAAAGAAAAGTAAAGCATCACAATGCAACTGTTGGCATATTAGACTAATGCCACCTTTTCCTTTTTTTTTTTTTCTTTTTTTTCCTTCTCTTCCTGGTAGATAATGATGCTTCTCTGATTTTTAGTTGGAGTTACAGTATGTCACCCTTCTCTCTAAGCTATATTCTACTGATGCTGCTGTTTTCTTTTTCGAGCTGCGCTTCCTCTGGATATATCTTCTAGTAAGATTTGTTCAATTATTATGCTCATTTCAGTTGAATGTGATTTGGATCCTGAGATGAGAAAGAAAAAAGAAAAACTGTCCTAGGTATATAACAAATCTATCTGGAGGTAACAAACGTTGTTTACAGATTTGGTTGATTGGCGTGGTCAATAGTCCCAGGGTTGGTCTAAGTTCAATTCGAACAAGACGCTATGTCGCTTACTCAAGACCTCATATTCTTGATCCTGCAGTTCTGTAACGAGGAGAAACTAAAAAAGACAGCCCATATGTGAGTTGACTACTCTTTCTATCTATCATCTGTTTGGATTGGATCTAACGGTCTTTTTGTACAGGCTTGAGCAGGAAACGGGTTATTATTTCGATTTGGAATACTTTGATGATCTTGTCCTCAGTGGGAAATGGGGAGATGCAGAGAACTATCTTTCAAGCTTCACGGTTGTTGAAGACAATAAATATTCAGCTGAGATATATTTTGAAATAAGGAAGCACAAGTTTCTTGAGGCACTACTAGACAAGTAACTGATCTGAGATTGTTTGATATTCATTCCATTCTTTTCCTTTCCTTTCCATTCTTGAGGCACTACTAGACAAGTCTTTCATTACACGGTTTTTTATTTTGGCTGCTACAGAAATGAACGCTATTTGGCTTTAGATATTCTTGTCAATGATCTTAAAGTTTTTGCACAATCAAACAATGAATCCTACAAGGAAATGACTCAGCTGCTTCTGGCGTCAGATGATTTCAGGTGAACATAAAAGTTCTTGATTGCTTTAATGATCATTTATTACCTAGCCTGCTGTGATCTGCAGGGAACATAATTCACTTGGTTTCTACGGGGATACATTATCTGTCAAAGAAAAGATCGTGAATGAACTCAGGGCATTGATTGAGGCAAACCCCCTTCTCCATGGAAGAACAAAGTTCCCTCAAATAAACAAGTCGAGGCTAAGGCGCCTGATAAACCAGAGGTGATACGTTTTGTCCTGTCGACACACACACACATAATATATATATATATATATATAATAGTTTATTTTGTGATCTATTTGGCTTTATTTAATTAGTTCCCCTTTCTTACTGTCGTCCCTGCATAAACTGATCCCAAGTTATATTATATGCAGTTTAAATTGGCAGCATCTTCAATGTGCACATCCTCACCCACAACCTCACATTGACACTCTATTTACCGATCATCAGTGCCCTGGGCCAGATAGGCAGCAAGAGCAAGTAAATAGGAATTACTTTAAAATTAAAAGATTCTTACAGTTGACTAAACCTTTATTTCTCAATTTTTCAGTCCTTCAAGCCCAGGACTAAGGAACTACCGATTTCCAGTCATCCCTCAGCATGTGAATATGTACTCGAAGCCTGTCCTGCCAACTCATCAAGCAAAGGTAGCATTTGGCCATATTTTACACTCATCATTCAATTCAACCTCAGATGGTTCTGATGTCATACCTCTGCAGAAGCTTCAGCTATTAGCCATGTTGCTTCCAAATTGGAGTCAGTCCAGCATATCGACCGGGTACATAATCCCTATGCTATACTTTTTTTTTGTTGAACCCTTTTACACTAAAACTATTTCGCAGGTCCCCAAAATGCTAGATTGGGCGAATGAATTTCCCAGGACTCTGAAACTAATTCTAAACATGGGCTCTCCCCCTACATGCATGGATTTTCACCCTGTTTACCAAACATTGCTTCTAGGTTTATTTTGATGTGTCATTATATTCTGCATGTCACACGATACACCGTTCCTCTTTCTTAAAATATACGAATGATGCTGATTTATTCTTGTAGTTGGAAAGAGCGAAGGAGGCATAGAGATCTGGGATGTTAATTCTTCTGAGCAGTTGTTCAACAGAGAATTTATGGTTTGGGATGTAAAGTCAGTCTTTGCTGCCTTATGGGTATATATGCCTTTTCATTCCTAGACCATTCTCCTTGAAGAAAGAAGAAAAATGTAAACGGGTTGTAATTTCTATCAGGTTGAAATGAAAGAAAACCCTGGAATTTCAGTCAACCGTGTTTTGTGGCAAGGCGATGATTCCTTCTTCGGTATCACTTAGATCCTTGACACCTTTTGATATATTAATACCGTGTTGGCTTTGTTTAACAAGATAAGAACTTGCTGTTGACAGGGGTCGCATACTCTAAACGTTTGATACATCTTTATTTTCATCATAAAAATGGTGATTGCTTTGACAGACAATTGGAGGTAGCTTTAATAGCATGTACTAATGATTAAATTTCAAAACGTCCTGTTTCACAACTATTCCGCGTTCCAGATTGATGCTCATGTTGGCAGTGTAAATGACATAGCATTCTCTAAACCACATGACAGAGTTGTTATTATTAGCTGCGGCGACGACAAGTTGATTAAGGTCAGTTTTTTTTGTACGTAAGTGTACCTAAAACATATAGCCTAATTAGTTGCATTGAAGGTCTGGGATGCTGTGACTGGGGCTAAAGCTTACACATTTGAGGGTCATACATCTCCAGTGTACTCCTTATGCCCTCGTGTAAAGGATCACATTGTGAGTAGATAATTTAATTTGCTTCTTCTTCTTCTTCTTAACTGCCTTATCATAGGCATGGTTAGGTTGATCAGAACCCTCTTTACTTTGTCACAGTTTTTCTATTCCATATCTACTAGAGGTGAGGTAAAAGCATGGTCATTCAATGACTCAGGATCTAAGGTTAATTATGATGCTCCTGGTTCCTGTTGCGCGCGTATGGCTTATAGTAGTGACAGTAGAAGGTGACTGGGAATCCCTGAGCTTAGGTGGGTCTCCCGATGATAATATACAATTCAGACTCGAATTATTCGCAGGTTATTTTCATGTGGGACAAACGCAAATGGAAAGTCTTACATTGTTGAATGGAACGAAAGTGAAGGCTACATTGCAAGGAATTACAGTGGGCTGAGCAATTGTTCTGCAACTGTTGTTCAATTTGATACAAGCAAAAACAAGTTCTTGGCTGCTGGTGATGATCATTTGATCAAAATATGGGATATGGATGATGACGAAATCTTAACAGCTATTGATGCAAAGGGCGGGTTGCCTGTAAGTTAGCTATATATTTTGACGACTGACTTAGTTACCCCTCCCATATATGTAAAATGCATCTCTCTCTCTCTCTCTGTGTATATATATATATATGCAGATGAACCCGTGCATCCGCTTCAATAAAGACGGGACACTGATGGCAGTTTCTGCACAAAATAATCAAATCAAAATCTTGGCCAGTGAGTTGTGTGCATCTGGTTTTGAACTCAGAAAGGTCAGCATCTCCTGATTTTATTGACATGGTTGTCTGTACTTAACTAAAATCCTTTCATTGCATTCTGCAGCCCTCAGAAAATTCAAGCCCAGGGGATTTCAGGACACCGATCGAGTCAGAAGACTCATTCAAGTTTCCGGTATACTCACTTTAACTGTACGGTCCAGACACTTTTGGATTGATAATTTTCCGCCTGTGTTTCTCTACAGGTTCCTGATACATTGGAGAATTACGCACTCTCTGAATCTAGGAAAATAGAAATACCAGAACCCTCTAAAGTAGTTGAAATTTCAAATTGCCAATTCGTGCTACTCAGCTCTGATGTTAAGACTAATTTGGTAAGATTTTCCAAGTTCTGCATTTTTTTCGTCTCATTTCAACGTTGACCGATTCACATTTGGCATGGGCAGATCCGGAGATTGGAATATACTTATGCTGGCAACGGTATTTTGGCATTGTCAGAAGATGGGATTCATCTAGTCTGGAGATGGGGAAAGAGTAAATCCAATTCAGGTGGCGAGGTAAGATTTGATGATGATGGTATGTACATGTATTCATTTTCTTTGTGAGAAAGATTGAGTGGAATAATTAATCATATATTATTCACAAATCAATGAATGAGCTCCCCTAAATAGGAGAATACATCTCTATGTTCAATAATTCCTAAATATATATACTATCACATCCGTGCACACGCACTACAGAATCGAAAATAAAATCACTAACATAAGGAAATAAAATCACATGCAAATCATTCCTTATAAATAGTTTATGCACTTCAACATTTCCCCTCAAGGCTCAAGCCGAGGAATAGATATTCTTCATTTCCAACTTGGAAGTAAGTTAAATCTTGGGCTATTCAATCCTTTTGTTAGCACATCCTCCAATTGTTGTTTTGATGGAACATAAGACAGACACACTTGAATGTGCTCTAGTCTTTCTTTAATAACGCGTTTATCAATCTCAATGTGTTTGGTACAATCATGTTGTACGAGTTATGTGATATGTTTATGGCCGACTTATCGTCACATTAGAGTTTCATAAGATCTTCTCTAGTAATATCAAGTCATCTAAAATGATGTCAATTAGAGTAACTTGCATAGTCCTTGTGCCATAGCTCTAAATTCTCCTTCAGTCGATGATCTTACCACCACATTATGCTTCTAACTCCCCGTGTCAGTGATTCTCGGTTAGAAATGTGCATTATGCTTCTTACTCCTCCGTGTCAGTGATTCTCATTTAGAAAAGTGTAGTATCCTGTGGATAGACCTATCCATTGGGGAACCACCATAATCTGTATTAATATAGGCTTCTAAAGTTACACGATTAACTCTTCCGATCAACAATCCCATGGTTTTTCAAGTACTGCAACATCTTGCGAGAGGGTTGTAAATGAGGTTCTCTTTGATCATGTATGAATGACTAATCACACTAACAATATAAGTTATATCTAGATGAGTATGAGCCAAGTAGATGAGTCTATCAATCAGTCGATGATACAAATGTTTGTCCACGATTGTCCTTTTGCTTTTTCTAGTTTTGGTTTTGATCATAGTTACCTAGATCGCTGCCCCATACCGATCCACAATCCAGATCAAATGTCCCAGTTCGTGGGTCATTTTCAATCTGGATCGCTGTGGTACGGTGATACGGATCGATGAATTGGTGAATGTTGATTATTGCATAATAGAACTAAGAATATGATGTCACTGGTATATTAATTTCTTTTTTGAAACAAATCAAAACATTCAATTCAAACAAAAATGAGAAATAAGAGACTTATTAAAAAATGAGCATTAGGTCTTTATATACAACACTACCCTACAATACATATGTTCTCATACTATGTCATAGCATCACTTCTAAAAGTCTTTCCAGCAGATTAATTATATAGCTAAGGATGGTGTTTGGCAAAAGATAGCTAGATGACTATCAACCTGGTGAAAATAATACTAACAACGAAGATTCCTATCTAGCTTAATTTTAAATGTTATGTTTTCTATTAAGTATGACTATGAACTAAGACGACATTTTTAATTACTAGTAAAATAGTGTTTTTATATATTTGTGCTACGTTGAACCCAATATAATTTTTTAGCGTACCAAAATATGAAATACCGTACCAACTGACCCCCCCCGTACCATGTACCGGCATAGTGCTGTTCCCCGTACCATACCGCGACCGCGATCGTACCGCATTCCTGGTTACTATGGTTTCGATCAATAAGATTTAGAATTGGTTTGCTAAAATTCTTCAAGTTTTCGTTAACAGATCGATCACATACTTTTGTTCAGATATGAAGATGTCACGTGCATAATAAGCAACTCCAATTACGTCGATCCTAATGATTTTGTCACAAACTCGTGTGCAAGTTTGTGCTTCAGGTCATGTCTTTCTTTTCATCATTTCTGGTGACTACAATGTCATCCACATAAACTATGAGCTTTGTGATTTTCCAATCCATCTTGATGAACAAAGTATAATCTCCATGCTTTGTTTATATCTTGTCTTTTCATAAACGTTAGTAAATCCCGCAAACCATGCTCGAGGAGACTGCCTTAGTCCTTATAACACGTTCCTCAGTTTGCATAATTCTTCTCTAGTTTTTTCTTCAAATTCCATTACTCTAAAAGAGGTCAACCGCAGTTTCCCATCAAAGAAATGAAAATTCTTATAGTGTTCATCTTTGCCACTAGGTTGTCTGCCAGTATGATTGATGGGTCTACCCGAAGTGGGTCAAAGTCGAAGGTCTGTGCTTGATATCAACAACCTTTTCCTAACCCTTTTCTTGGAAAAAAGTCTAGTTCTTAGTAGCTTTCCTTGCTTCCACTCGATTCCCTACCAATAAGGTACCGGCAGCAGTACCTAGCCAGATGAACAAGCACCTTCCAATGGCACTTCCAATGCAAAAGTTTCCCAGTAGTCTACTCCCTACATTTTAGGGTATCCTTTGCTTAGCAGTCTAGCTTTGTGTCTCTCAAGTGTTTCATCAACTTTATATTTCACAATGAATATCCACTTGCAATCAATTATGATCTTCCCTTGTGGTCTGTCAAGAATTTACCATGTTGCTTTCTTAAGTGTTTTCATCTCTTCCTTTATAGCATGTCTTTCCATTCTCTTTTGTCATAGCCTTAGAAACCGTGTCAGGGATAACAACGGTATTTAGGCTCGTCGTGAACTTTTTGTCGCTTTACTCGCTTGAGGAAAAGTTTATCGGAGAAATGTAATTAGATAATGGATAACCGTTAGACCCCTAACTTTGGGGATGATGTGGCCATGCGGCACCGTCGGCTGAAAGCGCGCATGGGGCCACACAAATGGGGGCGTTTGCTTGGTGGGACGCCCCAACTGGCCAAGGCTTGGCCAAATCTTGCGAGGGACACGGGCCGCGCAGCACACTGCGCGGAAGCAAGGCTATCATGTGTGCAATGCGGCGCACTGACTCGGCCAAGACGAAAGGCATGCGGCCTTCGTGCGCAGCATACGGCTATAGGATGGAACATTGGCGCTGGCTTGGTGCAGTGCCTAACAATGTGGGCAAACAGTGGGCGACAAATTAGGCCAAGTTCCAGAATGACTCGGCCACCTTCGGCTGAAAGCGCCCATGACGGTTGTGGCGGTTTGGCTTTGGCCGAAACTGCCCTGAGCTGGCTGGCAGCCTGGCGGTTTTAAAACTGCTGGAAACTGCCCCGGAACACTTACAGCCCCATTTGAACTTAGCCAAACTGCATGCTTAGATAAGGTCTTTAAATAGCCTATGTTGCCTTGTGTTTTTGGGGCATCCGAAAATAGTGCTGTAAAGTGTGTTCTTTGTAAGAGTCCTTGTAATCTTTTTGGGAATAAAAGAAAAGGTTGGGCCATTGCCCGTAAAGCTGCTTGTTCTTTATCTTACACGCTTGAACGCACCAAAGCACAAAAACACGAGAGTTCTTAGGGCAACAAAATTTGAGTGACTGTAGAAACGGGCTGACTAACTTGGACGGGAACGAGTTAGGCCGCACGAACCTTGGGGGACTTAGAAAATATTCTAAGTAAATAAAAAGGGGCGTGACATTTGGTATCAGAGCGTTGGTTTGCTTTGATTTCAGCCTTGGCAATGGCGGATAATCAATACACGACGCTGCGAAATAGAGTTTCCGAGTTGGAACAGAAACTTACAATAGTGTACGATCTCATTTCGCCACCACCAGGCGAAATTGTGGATGGGTTCTTCCACAGAATACTGGCTTTAGAAGAGGGTGCGCAAGCCTCAGGCACCCGAGTTGAAAGGATGCGTGAAAAGTTACGCGTTCTAAGGCAAGCGGTTGCGAACATCCCAGGATGATCAAACCAGGGGACGAAGGCTCGTGAGCCTAGGTGTTTATTTGGCTCGAGGGACGCCACGTTGCTGGAAAACTTCCTATGGGACATGGAGACCTACTTTCAGACTGGCCGAGTTCCAGACGCCGAAAAGGTAACTGTCGCAATTTCGTATCTTGAGGGAGATGCGAAGCTCTGGTGGCAAGCAAAACTCTCGGGTGATGCTGCGGCAAACCGAGAGGAGATTGAAACATGGGAGGCCTTAAAGAAGGAACTGAAGGATCAATTCCTTCCTGGAAATACTGCATGGATCGCAAGGGAGTCCCTGCGGAAATTGAAGCACACAGGGACCATCAGGGAGTAGGTGACGGAGTTTCACTCACTTATGTTGGACATACGAGAAATGTCCGTAGAGGACAAATTGTTCAACTTTATGTCGGGATTACAACCCTGGGCACAGGCCGAACTTCGTCGGCAAGGCGTCCAGGACGTGAGTGCCGCGACAGATCGCTTGGTGGACTTCAAAACTGTCACCGGGCCCGATAACGATCGCTCCAGGCGTGACCGTGGGAAGAATAAGGAAAAGTCGGACCAAAGGAAGGGTAAGAAGTTCACCAAGAAGCATACCAAGGAGGTGACGGTTACCAAGACGAAGGAAAAACCACTTCTGATGGATAAAACGAACAGGGGTTGTTTTCTATGCAATGGTGACCATCGTATGCGAGACTGCCCGAAGAAAGCGAAACTCTCGGCTTTGATTGCTGAGCAGTCAAGTGATGAGGAGGCCGGACCATCACGTGTCAATCCCATGCAACTCTTGTTCACAATACAAGAGAGTTCCTTCAAATCAAAAGGTTTGCTTTATGTAAAAGCAATACTAAATGGCAGGGAAGCGCTGGCTATGGTGGACACTGGTGCGACCCACAACTTCATTGCCGAGCGAGAGGTAGCAAAGTTGGGGCTGGAACTTGCTCAACACTCGAGCAAAGTGAAGGCAGTGAACTCTGAAGCAACGCCTGTCAAAGGCGTGGCCAATGTCGAATTGACGGTTGGCTCGTGGCATGGACCATGCGGGTTCATGGCTGTTCCTCTCGATGACTTTGATGTCATACTTGGGACAGAATTCCTCATGCGTGCCAAGGTTGCGGTAATTCCTCACTTACGCGGACTTTTTATTCATGACGATGCTTGTCCGTCGTTTGTGCAAGGAAGTTACAAAGAGCGCAAGTCAAGTGGGAAGGGAACAGGGTTGTTATCGGCTTTGCAAGTGAAGGCTGGCCTTCGACTTGGCGAGATGACTTACTTAGCCACGCTGGTGGAAACTAACCCTGATCAGATGGAGATGCTATCACCTAGTGAAGGGTGGTGCAGGATCTACTTGAAGAATTTGCTGATGTAATGCCTCCACAATTGCCTAAGAAGCTACCACCTAAGAGGCCTATCGATCATGAGATTGAGCTGGAGCCAGGCGTGAAGCCTCCAGCGCAGGCCCCTTATCGCATGAATCCCGTGGAATTGGCAGAATTGAGAAGGCAACTGGACGAACTCTTGGAGGCCGGGCTGGTGCAGCCCTCGAAGGCTCCCTATGAATCGCCAGTGCTGTTCCAAAAGAAGCAAGACGGGTCCTTGCGGATGTGTGTGGACTATCGGGCATTGAATAAAGCAACTATCAAGAACAAGTACCCGATCCCGAATGCACTCGATCTGTTTGACAAGTTGACAAAGGCACATTACTACACGAAGGTAGACTTGAGATCGGGCTATTGGCAAGTCCGAATTGCGGAAGGGAATGAACCAAAAACAACATGCATAACGAGGTATGGCTCTTACGAGTTTTTGGTGATGCCATTCGATCTTACAAATGCCCCGGCTACCTTTTGCAATTTGATGAACGATGTCCTATATGAATACCTTGATCGGTTTGTGGTGGTGTATTTGGATGACATCGTCATTTATTCCGAGTCTTTTGATGAGTATTTGCGTCATCTAAGGCTTGTGTTGGGAAAGTTGAGAGAGAACCAATTATATGCCAAGAAGGCGAAGTGCGGGTTTTGCAGGGAACAAATTTCCTTCTTGGGGCACATAATCTGCCAAGCCGAGATAAAGATGGACAGACGCGAAGTTCAGGCCGTGACTGATTGGCTTGAACCATCCAAAGTGGCGGAGTTGCGGTCATTCTTGGGACTGGCAAATTACTACCGACGATTCATCAAAGGCTATTAAAAAATTGTTAGCCCTTTGACGGACTTGCTGAAAAAGGAGGCAAGCTGGGTGTGGAATGCGGGGTGTCAAGACGCTTTTGATGCCTTAAAGAGTGCCATCTCTTCAGAGTCTGTCTTGAAGCTGCCGACATTTGGTAAGCCATTCGAAGTCCACACTGATGTCTCGGGGCGAGCTATTGGTGGGGTGTTGGTGCAGGAAAGGCACCCCATTGCCTTCGAAAGTCGGAAGTTGAAGGAGGCTGAAGTGCGGTATTCTACTCATGAGAAAGAGATGACGGCCGTGATACACTGCTTAGGCGAATGGCGGCATTATCTAATCGGTACGAAATTTATTATAGTGACCGATAATTTTGCTAACACATACTTTCGAACCCAGAAGAAATTGTCACCGAAGCAGGCCCGTTGGCAAGAATTCCTGGGGGAATTTGATTTCGAATGGGTGCACAGGCCGGGGAAACATAATGAAGTCGCAGATGCCTTAAGTCGGAAGGTGGTCGAGGAGTATGTTGCTGCCTTGACCGTGATCGAGTCGGATTTCCTTGAGAGAATCCGACAAGGGTCCCAACTTGATGCTGTCTATCAAAAGTTGGTAGAGCAAGTGAAGAATGGTGAAGTTCGGAAGTACTGGCTGGAGGATGAGTTGCTGTTCGCAAAGGGTGCACGAGCTTATGTACCAGTTGGCCCGCTACGTCGCGAACTGTTGCGGGAAACTCATGACCCGCAATGGGCTGGCCATCCTGGGATTGAGCGGATGATGGCTTTACTATCTCGACGGTACTTCTGGTCGAAGATGGAGAACGATATCGAGGCCTATGTGAAGACATGTCTAGTATGCCAACTAGACAAGACCGAGAGAAAGAAGGAGGCAGGGTTGTTGCAGCCACTGCCCCTACCCGACCATCCATGGCAATCCGTCTCAATGGACTTCATCACGGGTTTTCCAAAGGTCTCTGGTATGGCTTCGATTCTTGTGGTCGTTGACCGATTTTCTAAGTATGCTGTCTTTATTGCTGCCCCTGAAGCATGCCCAGCAAATCAATCGGCCGGTCTATTCTTCAAGTACGTGGTGAAGTACTTTGGGTTGCCCCAAGACATAATCAGTGATCGTGATGCACGATTCACTGGCAAGTTCTGGACATCTCTTTTCAACATGATGGGAACGGAGCTGAAATTCTCCACTGCGAATCATCCTCAGACCGATGGTCAAACGGAGCGGATGAACCAAATGTTGGAAGAGTACTTGCGGCATTATGTCACAGGAAGCCAAAAAAATTGGGTGACACTGCTCGATATGGCCTAATTCTGCTACAACTTGCATAAAGCCTCGGCGACAGGCAAGAGCCCTTTCGAGCTAGTGCATGGAATGCAACCTCTTAGAGACGGGAATATGCGAACGCTAAGAGACGGGACGATGAGTTCGCTGTTGGTGAGAAAGTTTTGTTAAAACTAACCCCTCAAATGTGGAAACAGGTTAGTGCAAAAGTGGCTCAACGTGGATTGATTCCAAAGTATGATGGCCCCTTCGAAGTTATGAAGTGGGTAGGAAATGTGGCCTACCGACTGAAGCTGCCAGATCGGCTAAAGCTTCATCCGACTTTCCACGTTAGCTTTCTGAAGAAATTCCATGAAGACATGGACTTGACGAGAAAGCAAGAGAAGCGAGCACCTCCGCTGGTCCGAAAAGAATACGAGAAGAAGATTCTCAAAATCCTAACTCACCGGACGAAGGGATATGGCCGGATAGCTAGGCGGACCGAATTTCTAATTCAATGGGAAGGAGAAGCCGAGGTCGATGCCACTTGGGAAAAAGACGTGGACTTGTGGAACTTTGAAGAGAACATTGCTGTATACTTTAGGAGCCTTGAGAACCCCACCTCGATGAGGGCATCGAGTGCTTTGAGTGGGGGTGGTTTGTTAGACCCCTAACTTTGGGGATGATGTGGCCATGCGGCACCTTCGGTTGAAAGCGCGCATGGGCCACACAAATGGGGGCGTTTGCTTGGTGAGACGCCCCAACTGGCCAAGGCTTGGCCAAATCTTGCGAGGGACACGGGCCGCGCAGCACACAGCGCGGAAGCAAGGCTATCATGTGCGCAATGCGGCCCACTGACTCGGTGTAACAGCCCGCTCACGGGACCTGTGGGGTTGGGCCCACTGCACTTCATTGATTGTCTGGCCCCACTGTATCACCACTAGCCTTCCAGCGTGCTTTGTCCTCACTCGCACACACCCTGAGCTACTTCCCAGGGGGTCACCCATCCCAGTGTTACTTCAAGTCAAGCACGCTTAACTTTGAAGTTCTTATGGATGAGCTCCCGAAAAGGAAGGTGCACCTTGGTGATATGAGTAGCACAATCAATTCTCTTATATCATTCTTTTTGACTTGACACGCCCATACATTGCCAGTCTCAGAATCCCTCTCATTCGGATGTGGAATCGGTTCATTCATGTATCCCTCCGCCTAGAAGCCTCGTCGGGAGCCGCTCCTTGTCCGTGCTCCTCTTTGGCACCGGCGATCACTCCCCGCCCTCATCGGCCCCGGGTGTTACATGCCCACCAGCTTCCGCTTGGTTCGTCCCCGAACCACATCGTACTGGAAGAGGTTGTGCTCTGATACCATTTGTAACGACCCGTCCCATACCGGCTGTTACTGGTAACATTCGTCCTACTGGGGACCAGTGGGGTTGGGCCCACCACACTCCTACTGATAGTCTGGCCCCACTGTACCACCATTTATACTTAACCTTCCAGCGTGCTTTGTCCTCACTCGCACACACCCTGAGCTACTTCCCAGGGGGTCACCCATCCCAGTGTTACTTCAAGTCAAGCACGCTTAACTTTGAAGTTCTTATGGATGAGCTCCCGAAAAGGAAGGTGCACCTTGGTGATATGAGTAGCACAATCAATTCTCTTATATCATTCTTTTTGACTTGACACGCCCATACATTGCTAGTCTCAGAATCCCTCTCATTCGGATGTGGAATCGGTTCATTCATGTATCCCTCCGCCTAGAAGCCTCGTCGGGAGCCGCTCCTTGTCCGTGCTCCTCTTTGGCACCGGCGATCACTCCCCGCCCTCATCGGCCCCGGGTGTTACACTCGGCCAAGACGAAAGGCATGCGGCCTTCGTGCGCAGCATACGGCTATAGGATGGAACATTGGCGCTGGCTTGGTGCAGTGCCTAACAATGTGGGCAAACAGTGGGCGACAAACTAGGCCAAGTCCCAGAATGACTCGGCCACCTTCGGCTGAAAGCGCCCATGAAGGTTGTGGCGGTTTGGCTTTGGCCGAAACTGCCCTGAGCTGGCAAGCAAGGAGCTGGCTGGCAGCCTGGCGGTTTTAAAACTGCTGGAAACTGCCCCGGAACACTTGCAGCCCCATTTGAACTTAGCCAAACTGCATGCTTAGATAAGGTCTTTAAATAGCCTATGTTGCCTTGTGTTTTTGGGGCATCCGAAAATAGTGCTGTAAAGTGTGTTCTTTGTAAGAGTCCTTGTAATCTTTTTGGGAATAAAAGAAAAGGTTGGGCCATTGCCCGTAAAGCTGCTTGTTCTTTATCTTACACACTTGAACGCACCAAAGCACGAAAACACGAGAGTTCTTAAGGCAACAGAATTTGAGTGACTGTAGAAACGGGCTGACTAACTTGGACGGGAACGAGTTAGGCCGCACGAATCTTGGGGGACTTAGAAAATATTCGAAGTAAATAAAAATGGGCTTGACAATAACCATGATGTTAAGTACAAATTTAGAGTACCTTTTTCTAAGAGCAATAGGAGGATTAAAGTCAAGTGGTTCAGGTATGAGTTTTTCAATGTAAGAACCGGCCGGGTTTTCTTCAGGAGAATTAGGTTCCACAGGAAGATCATAGGTAGATTCATAAACTTGAGAAAGGCTGCACATTTAGGATTGAATTTATTAAGAAATCGAGGGCTTCATCCTAAAACCAATTAGTGATCGGTGAAGTTGTGTCTTGAATATTTTAAGTGAGTCGGATGAGGAGAAATTATGCGATGTGGGATAGAATAGAAATCTCAACACGCCCCCTCACGTGTGGCGTGACTGACCTAACACGTGGACATATGAATTGGGTGACGGTGAACAAAGATCGAACCCGCTCTGATACCATATTAAGAAATCGAGGGCTTCATCCGAAAATCAATTGGTGATAGGTGAAGTTGCTTCTTGAACATATTAAGTGAGTCGGATTGGGAGAATTATCCGATGTGGGATGGAATAGAAATCTCAATAGAATGAGTTTCAAGCTTCTCATTTAGGATTGACTGAGATTGAGGTTCAAATGTTGGCTTAGGTGAGTATTGAGGCAGATCAAGATTCTTTAAACGCCCACTACTTTCTTCCTCGACACTCTTCTCCCGCTGGAAATAGTGTTCTGAAAAATACGGTTTCGGAAAAATGACATCAATAGAGATATATGTTGTCTTTCTACTGAGGACTGTAACATTTTATTCACTTGAAAAGACATACCTCAGAAATTGTTAAAGATCGTGGATTAAATTAATTCTGATTAATAATAGTTTTGATGATTGAGTAAACAAAACTTAACTTGGACGGAAATCGGTAAATAAAGTGAAACTAGTATTAAGACCTAAAGCTAGAGACCGAATACTGGTTTGGACGACCAGAATGAAAAAACCAGGACCTGGTCGAAGATTGAAGATCTAAAGACTAAAGAACTGGACTGGACTGGACAAAGAACTGAACTGAAACCGTAGCTAGGACATACCGAAATGATCAATCCAGCATACTTTGGTTTCACAGATGTCGGTCTGTAAGGACAACAGAACCGATCCTCGAGTTCAATCAAAGAAGAACTGATCAAACACTTAAGCTGAACTAGAAGATCAAGATTTGAACTCGAGTCAAGACAAATTGCATTAAGGAACCTGAAAACAATCAGAATTAAGGCTGCTGTTAAAGAGCTGTTCAGTTTGGAATTTAACCAGTTTTGAATAAAACACAAAGACCAAGCACAGACGCAAAGGGAGTCAACTTTGCCATTTCAAGTAACCCCATTCAATGCAAGTTCAGGAGCTGGTCTGAAGATCATTTATCTTTATTCTAGCAACGTTCATCTTCAGATCCTCAAGTATAAATACGTGAGTAACAACATTTGAAGAATAACTTTTTGCAAACAAATATACGCACGTAGATTTAAGTGAGAAGTCATCGAGCAAGGAAACCAGTGCAAAAAGTTCATTGTGTTGAACTGAAGATTATTGTGTAATCTAATGTGGAACTAAGTAAGTTCACGTTGCGTGAATCTAACGTACTGTAAAAAGTTGTTGAAGCAACAAACTTTAAAAATCAGTTGGGGTAGATACTAGGAGTCTAGTTAGGGGAGTCTGGCTAGGTGAGTTGTACAATCGAGTTGTAAATCAAAGTCTTCTAATGAGTATCCTTCTTTAGTGTGACGAAGGGGAGACGTAGAAGGAATTAGCCTAATACAAACAGTGCATACAAACCAGTCCTCATTCACACACACACACACACTTCGGTTTGCAGCTGTATGCTAGATAAGACTAAATTAGACCGATTGTCAACTAAGACCGCAAAAGAGCATGATAAGACTGAGTGTTTATTAACCCCCTCTAAACATACAAGCCGATCCTAACAAAAATAAATAAATAATTTATACTCTTTAACATGTCTTTATCACTGATCATGAGTGTTGCGCCATGATAATAGTATGGATTGAAAAAGAAAGTCTAAAAAATATCCATAACGTCCCAACTTCCATGGATCCCATCCAAGAGTGGTAAGGAATGAAACCGAGAAATCCTACTGGGGTATGAATCCCCAACTCAGACGTAAATCCTCTGAAAAAGGAAGGGGTGAGTAAAGCTCAAAACGGTAATTATATTACATACTAATGAAGTGTGAGGTTGATCCTTCTGTATAAGAATAACATGCCCTATAATATAATATCTTAGGAGCTTACATGAGTGTATAAGTGTATGAATACCAACAATATCCTTTTCGTGTTAGCAAACGAGACGACGCTTCACCATTATAACTGTGCACGGAATGATCCATCAACTTGTGTAAATTTTGTGACTAAGAGATATATGTACAAAAGCTTTCAAGTGATAGTCGTATCCAATTGATACACAGTCGAAAGTTTTTCTTCTCCACGGACATGGAATAAAATCAATGCAATCATGCCAAAGTGGCCACGTTTCTCTTTGCAGGCAACAACAAAGTGTGGCCCTAAATTATTGCAAGCAAAGAGTGGACTACTCATGGTTAATGATCTACCTGACAGCAGCGTGCGTAGTACAGTAACACCTTGCTTTGCGTTATCCAAGAATGAGTCTTATGTCGTTTCAGCATCAGGAAACATGATTTCTCTATACAACATCTTGGCATTCAAGGTAAATATATATGGTTTGTGTGGATTCTGTGTGTAAAGTTAATGAAGAGTCTTTAATGATTTTAGAAGCGTTGCGATTCTGATATCTAGGTTTCTGATGAGTCCCTGGCTATTAGTAAATACTATCACTCTTCTCATGTATCAATCATTGTTGCTTATTTGTTACATGACGGACAAGAGTAGAAAATAAGAAGCATCATGTCCCCGCCTCCAGTTGCTACATGTTTTGTTTTCTATCCCCCGGATAACAACGTAATTGCTGTAGGCATGGATGATTCAACAATTCTGTTGTACAATATACGCTATGATAAGGTACATATACATCATTCTTTTTTTTTTAAAAAAAAATTATGTATAGTTATTATAAAATTAGTAGCACGGCGGGATTAGAATCGATTGTACTGAGTTACATGAATGAAAGTCGTCCTTGACTTAGCAGGTGATAATTAAACTTGAAGGACACTCTCAAAGGATCACTGGTCTAGTTTTCTCAACCAATTTCAACCTACTTGTGTCTTCCGGTGTAGATACTAAGGTTGGGGATCGAATACTATCCTTATTTGGGAATTTAACAATACTTGTTTTCTGCTGGATATTACTACAACGCCTTACCTTTGAAATAATAAGTTTTGAACTTTTTTTTTCTTCACGTGATCAGATTGTTCTGTGGGATACTGTAAAATGGGAGAAAAAGAAAAGCACGAGGTTAGAGATATCATTCGGCTGGTTGGCATCAGACGCATCAGAGACAAATATCGAACTTGACTACAAAGATCAGAAGCACTTGCTTGCTGTGCATGAAACTCAACTTGCGGTATATGAAACAGCAACGCTACGCCGTGTGAAGCAGGTGATCTTTTTCCCTCCAAAAGTAATCAAATTGGTTGGTGTTAACTTGTTGGCTTTAATTCTTCAGTGGGGAATCACAAACTTCTGTACTAGGATTTCACATGCCACGTTTTCATGTGATAGTCAATTGGTATATGCTGCGATGAGAGATGGCATCCTCTTAGTCCTTGGTGCTTCCGATCTTGCGCCAATATTCGAGATTTCTCCCTCTGCATATCTTCCACCTCATTTCAGGTTCTTAATAAGTAAACTGTACTTGTATATTATTAGTTCTTTTCAGACAAGCTAGGAATGAATATTTCTTTTTCATGGTCGTTTGTTGCTGGTCGTATGCATGCAGTTTGGGTTACGTGATTCCACTGGTTGTTGCAGCGCATCCACAGAAGCCGCACCAGTTAGCTTTGGGGCTTTCTAATGGTGGAGTCGTCGTTATAGAGCCTTTTACTTTTATTATTGTGTAATTTCCATCCGTGATTTTTTGTTATTATTATAACTGAGTGTCGTCAAAAGGATTTGGAGTAAAAAACTCAACTTTGAACTTTGCGAGTCGTAAATTAAAAAATTGGCCCCATCTTATTTTCCATCTATAACCGGCCTCGTATTCATTTGTAGTTATTTGATCTATAAATTCGAAAATGGCAGGGCAGAAAAATACCCATCTAGTATTGCAATTGATAATGCATTAGTGTTTACTTTTGAATTCATAGATGAAAACAGTGGAGAAAGATTTCTTGCCATCCCGAAAATAAGCATGCAAAACAAAGAAGATATTACCAAAACCCAAACGTAAAATTCAATTCAAATACGATTCTTTTGCAAGCAATGTGATTCACACTTCGTCGAATCAAAAAATCAAACAAATAGTGAATGGAGAACATGAAAGCCAAAGTGACAGCAAACATTTGCAAGCAATGTGATTCACACTTCGTCGAATCAAAAAATCAAACAAATAGTGAATGGAGAACATGAAAGCCAAAGTGACAGCAAACATTCGACCTCCGAAGACTTGACAGATGCAATGCAATATGTGTTGTATTTCCGTCTGTCTGATCGATTGATTCATCGATCGATAACAACAGTTACCATGATATGTGTCTGAGAACCTGTTCCTTCAGGCAGAGTATGAATAGGTATACCCAAGAAAATAACTTCACGACCTAATGACTGAGAAGAGAAGTCCATCTAATCCAAAATGTACTCCTTCCCTTCAGAAGCAGCAAACCAAAAACAAGCACGCCAACAAATAACCTGAAGAGAAAGATAATGGGTAGATAATGTCTGTCATAAGCTAATCTGGGAATAAGGTTTCACTCGATCTAAACAAAAACGAATGGTTTCTGACTGATGGCAAGTGAAATGTATTTACTATTTAGTTATCAGAACAGACGAGGGACCTTCGGCTGGCAACAAAAAATGCATTACTAACTTACCTTAGATAAATAAAATGGGGAATTCAAGCCACATAGCTAGTGGAGTGTCACTCAATGATGCTCCAAGACCGAATGGAGTTGGGGAGAGCGTCTCCGGAACAATGGTTCTAAGCGAAAAGATGCCAAACCAGTTTTCCACCTATTGGAATCAGACATCTCATTCCATGCCTGTAATATTTCATCCACTTTGAATCCTAGGAAGGAAGGATCAAAACATTGAGTTGTCAGCAATTATGGAATCATAAGGAGAGGAAGATGAACTGATAATCGCACATATTCCTTCCTATGTACCTTCTAGTGCAGTGTCGTTTGAGCAGTGATTCTTGATCATAACGGCAATATCTGTTGATGTTGTTCCCGCAAGACCAAACTTTTCAATTGAAACCTCCAAACATTCATCCCAAGTTGGAAGACCCAACCTATACTCCACTACAGAACGCTCGTACAGAACTGTGCCCCAGAAAAGATAAATCTGGGACCTAATGTTTGCTGCCTTCTCGGAGGCTACATCAGGCGATAAATGTTTCAACAAACCCTCCAATCCAAACTTGCGCAGCTCTGTTTCGTCCTTTTCGAGTTTAGATAATCCATTCAAACGCTTTTCTTCCATCTCTTCCCATATCTGCATCCCTTTTTCCAAGTTCTCTTCAGCCTGGTTATACAGCTCCAACACCTGTGCAGAGGGCTCTATCTCTAGTTCAGCATTGCTTCCCAGCATATAATACCAAGATAGTTTAGCTTGCTCAAATCGCAGCAATCCGAGTGCAAGAAACCCTTCGTAGAAGTCTTCCTTGATTTTTAAGGCTTCCCCGTACCTCATCCCTGCCTTGGCATATTCCTTTTTCGCCCAATCATAAGCAGATGCTTTAACCTTCATCGACATGGATTCGGTAGAAACATCTTCAGGAAGAGACACCCTCTTCCTAGCCTTGGACAAGTGAACATTTCCCCAATTAAATAAGGCTAAAGCAGTCATCTCCTGGAATTTTGCTGCCGCAATTTCAAACAGCTGTTGTGCGTCTTCGCTGGAGACAGTATCTTCCACTGCCACCGAGTATAGCCTCGTTCCTATTTCATGAAGATCCAAATATGAATCCCAATCGAATCCCACATGATTCTTGAACAATCTTGCAAACTCAACAATCCAATCTTCATAACCAGACCCCCCTTTATCCACCACGTGATCAGGAACTGTGGATTCTTTCATATTGCTACTGTGCACTTCCTCTTCGATGCCCGTGCCTTCATAAAGGGGTTCTCTTTCAGGACTAATCTCCATGACATAAAGTCTCAGAAGGCCTGGATCAGACGATTCCTCAGCTAGCTTGAGCTCATCAGCAGTGGTGATGGTAACCAAATCATCTTCCCTATCCTTATACTTGATGAGCACCCCCTTCAAGTTTGGAAACCTCTCAACAACTATGTCCTTAAGCATACGGACACCACAATTTACGGGCACTTTTGCCCATCGTATATCCTCCCCATGAACCAATTTCACTGATTTAAAGGAAATTGTTTCTTCCTTAATGCTACCGTCATCCTCTGGAGCCACCTCATTTTCTTGGTTCTTCTCCACAGATTCATTGGCAATGATCTCTTTGGCCTCAAACTCTTTACTGTTTAACTTGTTACCACTCTTCCTCGTCCTCGTCCTCCCCTGGTCTTTCACAATTTTGCTCGTAACAGCGGTATACGTTGGCTCAATGTGATCTAGGGGCAAAGCACTTTCTTTTTCCTCAACATGAATGCCCTTTTCCAGACTTGTCTTTTTGAGATTATCAGCAATCTCCAGAGCAGCCTGACTATTTGGTTCCATGAGCAGCACATTATTGACATCCCTCAAAGCCAGGTCAAGCCTACCTAGGGCCTCAAAACACCTGGCTCTCTGCAACAGAGCCTTACTGTACTTGGGAGCAACCTGAAGTGCTAAATTGCATTCAGTCAAAGCACGAGGATACTCGCCGATGCCCATTTGCATATAACAGGCAGCCATATTAGTCCGCAAATTCGCAACATCGATGTGGTTAAATGGCAGCAACTTGAGAGCCTTTTCATACTTTAACATGGCCCCTTCATGATCTCGTCTCCGAAACAATTTGTTGCCTTCTTCCTTCAGTTCTTGAGACATGTTGATAAATATGGCAGTGTCTTCATCGAACGCCTTGGAGTTACCTTTGCTTTGCTTTATGTTGCCATTATTGGATTTTGATCCAATCTGAATCTTCTTCTTGGCAGCCGGCTTCCCCATGCTAAAATCAAATCTTCAAAAGGGAAATCTCTTAGCACACACGGGAAAAAACAGGATCATTCAGTAAACATGAAAGGCACGGTTTAAATGAATTCCCCTCTAAATTTAAGCTGTAGCAAAAGAAATAAACATTTCAGACTGAACAAAACAGGTCAACAACTACAGGAAAACGCACCTTGTGTAGAGATTCGATAACAAAAAGTAATCAGTGATTATAATAAGCAAGCTCAATGAAACATAATTCGAAAATAGTAGTCTTTCCAATTTTAAGAGGAGAGATTAGCCGAAAGCATCAAGAAAAGAAAGCCAGAAAGAATATCTATCTATCTGGTAAAGGGCAACAGTAGGATGATTGGCTGTCGAAAGAACATTAGTAACGAAATTCTAGGATGTTAGGGTTTATAAATTTCCATAGCCGTCGACGAGTCATTTTGACCTGTGCACCAAGACCGCTGGTGATTGTGAAATTTCCTTGGATATTTATTACCTCAATGGTTTTGACGAAATTGTACGGTAGCATTTCTAACCAATTACGAGGAGTACAATGAAACGTGTGCTTTCGTAAATAAATTTCAGTTCTGCGAAATATTAAAATTGGTTTAAAATTGAATTAAATTTGGTTTAGACCAAATAGAACTAAATTAGATTAAATAATAAACATTAGAAATCATTTTGAATTTTTTCCCAAATTTCAACCATCTCAAAATACCAAACAAATCCTGTTTGACCTGGATGAAAAATATTCTTCAATCATACATGTGACAGATATTGAGTAAAACTATTAGATCCACTCCAATCAGCAAGTATACATAGGGCATGGCATTGGTTGTCATTCTTGAAGAAACTGTCTGGCTGCAAACATTACAAAACATTAAAGCCACCACTCGAGATATCTCTAATGCTTGGGCTTGTCATTCACTGTGTCTGGCCGCAAGCATTACAAAACATAAAAGCCACCACTCGAGATATCTCTAATACTTGGGATTCAGACAATAAATATCATCTATACTTTTACTTGGCCTCTTGCATCTTCTAATGCTTATCTCCATCCAAATCTTTGGTGTACACACGGTGTCGCCTCTCTCTTCCATATATCACCCAAAACAGTAAAGAAAGCATGACGGCAACAGCAACCATAACCAAACCAATGTAAATCCACTGGCTATATTTGCGCAGGCCAGGACAGTACTTGGCATTTATGTCCGAGAATGTTTGTCTAGCAGAAGTACAATCCTCGAGGCTAACCAGGAAAGGACCATATCTATACAAGCCATAACTCACATTCACTCCAGCAGCCATCTGATTGTACATATTTGGAGTCAGTCGTCCTGCGCTAATACACATGCCACTCGTTGACGACTGACACACATAGCTACTCCATACCTACAATGCAAACACGAATTAAATAGCGCTTGAGAAAACAATGACTGGTAGAAATAAAAAAGCCCAGCTACCTGTGTCCCATTGCTCAGCTCAACTTCACCACTTGAACAAGCTCGGTTGCTCAGGTCTGGATTGAATGGATTGCAGAGTTTCGGCACAAGGGGTCCAGACTGATTGTAGTAGAATGGCACAAAACTCGGGGCAAAGTTGTTGTTTGAGATATTAGTGATCACAGTGTTGATTATATTAACTAACTGTGCCGTTACTTCCTTGCTCTTGTCCAAGGTCTCCTGAGCTGTGGCATTATCCACACATGGAAGTATGTCATCTAAAGCCGTGTGAGCAGTTGGATTCTGGACCCATTGGTCCATTGCCACACAAGTATCTCCGGTCACACTAATCGTCAAAATTTGAAAATGAAACATTAGAAAAATCTAGCAAAGACACGTGCAAGAAGGACTGACCTTGTGTCACACCACAGAGCATCTCTATATTGTAGAAGAAAAATGGAGCAAATATTGATGTTCAATTGAAATTGTCATATAATAGAATAATCCAATAGTGGTATGAATTCAAGGGTGTGAAATTTATCATTTTTACCATCCATCAAGATCTCAGAAGCTAACACACAGGGTTGCTTATACCAGTTTAGCACTGAACCTAGTTATGTTCAAAACATACATACGTACATACATACATACTTGTGTAGTAGAAGAAAAACACCGCACAATATGAATGTTCCTGTAACAAGAATCCATCCCAGAATCACCAAGCTGAAACAAAGAAGCCAATTCAGTCAAACATTGTGCAAACAATAGTAGAGTAGCAGGAGACTTTTAGCTAACTTTCAGTCATGTGTACATACATACAGAGATTCTTACACTGATTTGATTAGATTCTTAATGCGTTCGGAATTTTCTTCAGTCTTGGTGGAAAGGGCCGTAGACGACGTATTTATTTTGGTCTGAATCCTGTCGATGTCTGCTTGGACATTAGAAGGCAGAAACATTTGGTCCACGTTAATTTGCTTGGCAGCTGCAAGATATCCTGACACATTCTTGAGACTCTCTGATGTGGTATTGGCCTGATGGACGATATATTCCAACGTGTTCATCGTACTAGTGTGATATTTTCCCTGCCCAGTGTATAAGACTACACATCCAAAACTGGAAAGGCATTAACAGAAATCAGCTATTTGGTATAATAGCAACACATAAAAAATGATCCCCAAGCAAGCTAAGCATGAAGATGTTTGCATATCAATGGCCTGAATGTCCGTATTGTATGTGTATATGAGAGAGAGAGAGAGAGTACATTGCAGCAATGGTGAAAAACACGAGTAGAATGAGAGAGAGAGCATAGGCAATTCGAGAATATCCGTAAGGTTCCCTTCGACAGCAGCAGAAGTAAAGACATATGACAATCAAGCTGATCCCAAAGAACACAAACCAGACTGCAGCAACAGCAAAAAATGGTACGGCGGTGTAACCAACAGACTGCAATCAAAGATCATAGCTTATGCGTGAGATGATTTATGGACTCTTTATTCGTCCACAGCATTTTGGTAAAAAATAACTAAGCGGAGAGCTGGATGGTAACAGTTGATAAAACAAAGAGAGAAAGAAAATGACTTTCTCGGTGACTTACACGAGAATTAAGACAGAGTGAGATTATTAAAAATGTCCACATGAGGAGACTGATAAACAAAACAGTAAACGGTAAATTTGGTGCTTATACTATACCAAAATCTCACTATTGGTGCTTTAACTTTAATTTGTGCCGTTTTGGTTCCACAACTTTGCAAAACCGTTCATTATTGGTTCCGTTGACCAAAGTCACTGGTTAACCAACCGGTGATCCAAATGTCGGGGGCAAATCAGTCATTTACTATAATAATAAAAAAACCCTTAAATATATACAAAGATGGACTACAACGAACACGAAAGAAATTGAAGATCAAGAGCTCTGTCAAAAATCTCAAAATCTCCATTGCCATTGAAATGGATCGATCTTCACCCATTCAAGTTTGACGACATAAACCCAGAAAGCCTCGGTCCCGATTTTAGAATATTGCTTGCCCACTTTCAAAAACCCTAGATTGACCGAAAAATCCAAACCCAAATCCAAACCTAGAAGGATGACCTGGTATATTAGGCCTCAAGGCGAAGATTTAGACCCGACTTCTGCTTACATTGACGGTGAGTAACGTAATTTCTTTGGGATGTTTTATATTTATGCGCATATGTGTGTCTATATGTGTTGTTTGGATTATCGATTGATTTTGTTTGGTTGTCGACGAAGTTTGTTTGTTTTTTTTTTTCCAGATAACGATGGTATTGAATTTACACTCAAATTCCATCATGGTGGGCGGATAAATTATAAAGAAATATCGAAATCATATGTTGGGGGTGAAGTGTTGTACGTTGATTTTTGCAACGTAGACAAGTTCAGTATAAACGATCTAGATAAGATATTCGATCATTTGGGATATTCAGATGATGAAAAGGTGGTATATCTTTATCTAGACCCTCGACATTCACAGCGAGATGGTATTCGAGAATTGACCAACGATACTAAGATGCTCCAATTTCTGTCTAATGCTGCTGCTTTCAGAGTTTTGGACGTTTTCTGTCATCATTCAACCGAGGAAGAGATGAAACAATTTTTGAGTACCGCACTAGAGCAGCCAAAAAAAACCTCGTGTGTTGTGATTGAAGAGATTGAGGCTGACAATGTCAACAAGGTTCGTATAAATTCAGTTGGAAAAAGGAAGAAGTTGAGTCGAAGTCCCCTGCCAATATGTTGGATGGATGATCCTTATGACATTAGAAATGAATGGAGGAGTTCAACATTAACTCGTGTTGCAGCAGGAACTAGTGATGTGCCGAGAAATACTAATGTTGATGAGGTGAGAGGTGTTGATCGGGTAGGGACTTTACTAGATGCTGAGAAGGAGGTTGGAAGTAGTGTTTTGAATGGGGCTGGTGATGATGAAGATGAGCCATGTGCTGATGAAGAATTGGAAGGTGATGATGGAGATGAGCCAGGTGATGATGAAGATGAGCCAGGTGATGATGAAGAATTGGAAGGTGATGATGAAGATGAGCCAGGTGATGATGAACAATTTGAAGCTGAACAATCTAGCGGTATTGAGACGGCAGCTGAGCCACCTATCAATGACCACGTATGCCAAACTTCGAAGCTTAATAAGCTATTTGAGACCGATCACATTCAGAAAGATATACTACAAGACCATTTAGCATCGAGTTCGTGGAATAGATTGAATTCTGATTCTGATACGGAGGATAATGATGATAATGATGATTCTGATGATGATGAAGAGGAGGAGGATGAAGGGGAGCAGCAGGGTGGTTCTAATATTGATGAAGAGACTGAAGATAGAGATGTTCGTGGTGTGCGCTATAGTTATACGGATTTCATTATAGAGAGAGCCGTCAACTTCCAGGCCAGATAAAAGACCCAGAAAAAGATTGACCGAGGCTGAGAAGATTGCAATCAATCTAAATTATGAATATTTGCAGAAAGAGCCGCCATATAAGGTTGGCCGTTGGGCAGGAAAAAGAAGGAATGCTGGTGTACGAATGCGAGGTAGAGACTAATATGCTGATTTTTGGAATGCTGGTTATGGATGTTATTATTTTTGTGACGTTTTGACTGTGTTTTGGGCGTATAGCTGCAAGTGTCGTAGATTATGTTGATGTGTTTCGACAGTGTTTTGAGCTTACAGCTGTTGCCATCGCTGCCGTCGTAGGTTATGTTGATGTGTTTCAACTGTGTTTTGATAGTATTTTGAGCGTACAGCTACAAATGTCGTAGATTATGATGTGTTTCGACAGTGTTTTTAAACTTAGATCGATAATGTTATTTTTATCGTACATTTTGAGCGTACGACTGCAGTTTGTGTTATATAACAGAAAAAAACCATCAAGAAAAAGTCATTAATAAACAACCAAGAATCCATCAACATTTCTAAACAAATTCAAGCACCATCAATTGCAAGAAAACCTGACCCATCACTTGAGACATTTGTTGAACAAGCAAGCCATAAAAAACAACAAAAAAGTAAAGCATACAATATGATTTTCAATCTTCTATTTTCCTTCTTCATCTTCAAATTCTCCATATTGAGTGTGAAGTTTTCATTTCTCAGATTGTTCAACATATCATCTGACACCTTGCTTTCTTGAGTATCGATTATGTCTAAATCTTCTTTTAATTTGTTGATTTTTCTTAAAAGTCCGGGAATGACTTCCTTCGATCGTTGACACATTTCTGGGTCTATCTAAATCCAAAAATTACATTTTTCATCCTGCAAAATAAAAAAAAAAAAAAAGAAAATACTTCAACTGAAATACAAAATCATTCGAATTGAGCAATGCCCATCGAAATTACCAATCTTTTCTTGCAGCAGACAAATCTTCGTGATGGATTCTCGTTTGTCCATGATGTCGTGACTTTCGACGAAATACCACAGTAACAAACTGGACCATTTACAGTTGAGTAACTTCCTACCATCTTTCGATATTTCCACCTGTAGCCCTAATCGATCTTCCGGTTTGTCGCAGCCTTAATCGATCTTTCGATTTGTCGCCCTAATATTAGATCTTCGACCTAATTTGTAGCCCTAATCGTTCGTTGAATGAGATTTCTCTCGTTGCAGTCCATCTTTGTATATATTTAAGGGTTTTTTTTTTATTATTATAGTAAATGACTGATTTGCCCCCGACATTTGGGTCACCGGTTGGTTAACTGGTGACTTTGGTCAACGGAACCAATAATGAACGGTTTTGCAAAGTTGGGGAACCAAAACGGCACAAATTAAAGTTAGAGCACAAATAGTGAGATTTTGGTATAGTATAAGCACCAAATTTACCGTTCACTCTAAACAAAATGAACTAAAAAAAAAAAAGGTAGAACCTCGAATAACCGATCAGGAATTCGCAGAAAAAAAAAGGGTTTAAAATTTGTATAAAGACCACATACAGCCCAATAATGCCGATTGCTGATGTTCCAACCACCATTATATGTTCTGAAGTGATTGATAGGGTCTTCTCTGCGCGTTCTCTTTGCAGCCAACACCATAGTCGTCGTTGAATTCATCACTAGTTCTGTAGTAGTGCTTGAATCGTCACCAAGCAACCTTTCCTTTGTTCTGATTCTCCAATACGATAAATCCAACGATGCTGCCCCGTTATGCTCGTCTGCAAAAACAAGCTATGTCACTTAAAAAAAAAATAGAAGGAGAAAAGCATGGGATTTTAAAAGAATATATATTATATATATATGGGCACGCCACCTGAAGTTTCAAAATGTGTTTGATGACCATGATAACCAGAAACTCCTCCATCAGATGAGACTAGGAACGGTGCTGAAGAAAGTAGCAGCAGAAATGTAGAGACGATGGAAAACATGAGTGATAGAGAAGATAATAGCATCGTTTCGTCAAGTTCTGCAAATACAAAGAGATGTTATTCGCTGCATAATTTGTGAGCACGCCAACAGTATGACACAAGGCGACGAAACTCAACAATTAAAGCGCAGGAAATACGGTAACATAAAAAAAAAAAGAACTTATTCTTAATCCTAATGACTGCTGTTACCCAAAAACAATTTAGTGCTGTATGGGAACATTTGATTGAGATTAAGACCTTATTCTTAATCCATGACTGCAACGAAACTCTTCAAAATGGACTTCTTTCAATCAACGGAGACAAATATGATAGGTGTCATGAGTAAGTGGAAGTGCTGCTGCATTTATGAATATAATAATAACTATACGTATCAAAAGGAAACCACAAGTGCTTATCCAGTGAGCGATTAACCTAACCAGCGACTTTAAAGCTGAATAGTCCCAAATGTAAATTGTTTAACTGGCACTACATATCTAACCGAGAGGCCACAACAAATATTTGTTATAATTGTCAATGTCAAAGGTATCTTAGTCTACACGACTTATACTGTCGGCAACCCAGATATGTGACACGTCTGAAAGAAGTCTCCTGGAGCTCCCGCAGGCGCGACACTGTAGCAGGCTATGTACTTCTGTGAGATGCTGTCTTCCAATGGGCAGCCTACACGTGTTATCTGGTCCCCTCTTCCCAGACACTTGCATATCTTCTTGATTCGCTTGCCTTTAGCTTTCTTAGTCATCCCTTAAGGCTATTAGCTCCCGAAGATACTTCCTTCTAGCACTCTGAGAGGTCCTCCCGGATCTGTCATCTCAGGGTCCCTTTACTCCCATTCGGGACCTGCCCTCCGCGAGCAGGTCCTTCCCATAAGAATGTCAGCTCCCTTTTCATGCGCCTTCCTTGCCTCAGGTGTAACTCCTTGCATTTCCACATCCTCTCTCATTTACTATGATTGAGGACCTGCGTGCCCGGGACCTGTTCCGCATCAATCACTCCCCTACTCTGAATTGTGTTGGGTAGCAAGACATTCAGAGTATCATAAGTAGCACGCGGTCCTCTCCTTATTCTACTCTAAACCTGAGCCCTTGGTTGATAGGGGCTTAGAGCTGGATCTGCTCCTTACTTTGGGCGACATGACTCTCGTTGAGACGGTCAAGTTCCTGAGTTCGCTTGTCCCTTCTATGAATGTGAGGAGGCGTCGACAAAACCCTTTGGTACTATCACGGAGGAGCTGGCTTATTGCCTTGGTTACCTCTACCTAGGTGATAATTCATGTTGCGGCTCTCTTCGACGAGGGTCGAGTCCGTGATCCTTCAACCCGTGACTTGAAGGAGGGCCACCAGACTTTGATGGAGAAGATAAAAGAATCCAAACATCGGATTGAAGAGCTAAATGGACAACTGAAGGAGGTGCCAACGTTCCTAACACTTGAGAGGCAGAGTCGGGAAAAAAAAGCACAGGAGCTAGTGGCGGCAGAGAGGGTACCTGGGGCAGAAGAAAGAAAAAGCAAGGAGGTGCGTCCAGAAGGAGCTAGATGAGCTGAAGGATTCCTTCGAGCAGAAGATTCTGACGGTCAATGCGGTGGAGGGATCGGGCATTGTCAAGAGCGCCTCTTGCTCTCATCCGCAGGACGTGAGTTCTTTGCTAAGATAACAGAAGAATGGCGTGAGGCTTACCTGAATGACGTTCTTTCCTTGGAGGACTCTGTGCTGCTGATGCCGTGCTATTTCTTGAAAGAGTATCCCAGGTAGGTACTGATATGGACACGCCCTTGAAGGTTACGCCCCCACGTCCCTTTTTTCAGGAGAACCTTGACATCCCAGCTGATCATATCTTCTGAGTTCCTGTCGCTGAGCGCGGCATAGAGAGCCTGGTCCGTGCTGATATTGGGGACCTGTAAGGTACCTCTTGACTCTTCTAAGGAGGTTGTTCCCCCCGCTCCATAGGTCTTGTTTACTTCCGCTGGATGACCGTGGGTCCTTTTGTTGTTCCTCCGTTATTCGCATCGCGCCTGACCATTGATTTGGGAGCTTGAATGCTCGTTGCTTCTTCCGGGGGACTATTTGATGACGTTCTTCCAGATCTCCTCGAGACCGTGCTCCCTCGAAGTATATGTTCACAACTACTCGTAAGACTCACTCCTAATTTTCACACTTCATACCCCGGGGGTTTCTAGCATGTCGCGCGCTCTGACCTTGTAGGTCTTATATTGATATCACACGTCGCGGACCTATGGGTCCTTGATGTCGAGTACGCTGTAGGCCCATCGGCAGTGCGGTATCAAGTCACATCGCGGACCTATCTTAGCAACCTATAGTAAAGCAGGAGTGGTCCGTCGACGTCAGGTACACCATGGACCGTCCGTCCCTTGGCATCGTTTCCACGTCGCAGACCGCAGAGGTCTTTGATGTTGGGGTACATCGTAGGCCTATGTCAGTACGACATCTAGTCACGTCGCAGACTCACCGTAGGGTCCTGCCGCGAAGCAGGCATGGTCTTTGATGTCAGGTACACCCTGGACCATCCGTCCTAGGGCATCGTTGTCACGTCGCAGACCCGGAGGTCTTTGATGTCGGGGTACACAGTAGGTCCATCGACAGTACGGCATCATGTCACGTTGCATGCCTAATGACCTTTGATGTCGAGGTACACCCTGGACCATCCGTCCTAGGGTATCGTTGTCACATCGCAGACCTGGAGTCTTTGATGTCAGGGTACGCCGCAGGTCCCTCGACCGTGCGGTATCGTTTCACGTCGCAGACCCAGGGGCCTTTGATGTCGTTAAGGATGGTGCGGTTAGTTACCTTGACCTGTCTATTGGCTTGGCCTCCGCCACTTACTGAATTAGTCCACAACTACTATTATAAACATTTTCTGAGCCTTAGCCTACGGTAGATGTCCTACCATATCTAATCTCCACTTAGAGGCACGGTGAATGCCTAACCCCCAGGTTCTCTTCTGGGACGTGAATATTAGGTCCATGCCGCTGACAACTATTTGCACCTTCGAACCAACTCCCTGGCATTTCTCGTCATGGTAGGCAGAAGTACCCTGCTCTTATCGCCTACTGAATAACCGCTTTGTAACCTCTTAATGTACACTTCATTTCATATATACATATGTTTCCGTTGGATCTCTATTTCGTTGAGTTTTCTTGCAATTTTTTTCGTGTGATTTAAATTTGCGATGCCTGAGTTGATTGAGCCTTGCGTTTCTTGAAAAACGCAGCGGCTGTCGCGGCCTTGACGCGGGTTGGGGCGTGACAGTTTCGGTGGTGTCAGAGCCTTGTTGCATTCCTAGTCTTTCTTTCTTCGGTATTGCCAATGGATCCAATTTTTTCTTGTTCTCCTCCGATGACCTATTATGTTATTGATAATGATCTCGATTTTTTTTCCTTGATAGTTATTATGACATCTCCAGTTGGTACGCGAGGCCGAGGTCGGGGACGCGCTTCTCGTCGTTCTCCGAGTCCTTTTTTTTCTCCCGTCCCTCGTAGACCTCGCGGTCAAAGTACTTCAATTCCTACGACTCATGTCGAGCAACCACCAGTTCAAGTACGAGTTGATCAAATGATGACCCCGGAACAATATCAAATGTATTATGATTATGTTCGTATACATGGAGTTCCGCCTTCTACTACGGGCCCTTCAGTTTTTCCAATACCTCAAGGTCTTAATATGCCGTTCGTTCATCACACGGGTGCTCAGGACGTTCCTCCTCACACTGAACCGATTTTTCCTTCATCGAGTTTGCCTGCTCCAAATCCAGACACGACATCTGGAGGTTCTAATCCTAGGAGCGTTCGTTACGTTCCTGGTTTGGTGAAAGTTGTAGTTGATATGGGAACCCCGACGTTTGAAGGCGTGAGGGATGCTACAGAAGCTGAGGCTTGACTAAAGGAGGTCCTAGACACGTTCGATACATTGATGATCGACGAGTGTCATCGTGTGGTGATTGCGACAAAACTCCTGGGCAAGGACGCACGTCGATGGTGGCAGAACCTTAAGGAAACGTCTTTCGAAACTATTACTTGGCCTATCTTCGTCGAGAAATTCAGAGAACGATACTTTTCACAGTATAGTAGAGATCAGAAGAGGAAAGAGTTCTTTAGCGTTTATCAAGGCAACATGACGATCGTCGAGTATGATAATCGATTCTTAGATTTACGCGAGTTTGCTCCAAAGTCGTATACGACGAGAGACTTGTGCAAAAGATTTGAAGACGACCTCAACATCAATATTCGGGATCGCTTGAAGTCGGGAGATAAATATGCGAGCCTTGAAGAACTCGTCGAGGAAGCATTGAGAGTTGAAGGATTAATCCAAGCAAGACATAAGTTGGCTGAGCGATCTCAAAAGAAGAGGGAAGGGGACACATTTTCAAGAAATGTATCAAAGATGAGTAGAAGTTCGGGATCTTCGCGTAATTTGCCTATGGCTACGGGTTCTTCTCACCCTCGTGAGCAGCCAAAGATGGGTGGGAGAGTATCGTCGGAGTCTGTTAGTTGGGATAAGAGGTGCCGAAACTGTTTAAAACACCATGAAGGTTCTTGTACAGCTCCCCAAGTTTGTTTCCATTGTCGGCAATCGGGTCATATCAGATCGGTTTGTCCCCAACTTGTCGGAGCTAGTGGGCATAAATCTACTTATTCTCGTGGCAAGGCGGTTCAGCCCTCACCTTATCCTATATTTGAGGGTACTCGATCGGGAATGCGAGGTAATATAGGTGTCCAAAACACCCGACCGGCTACGCACGAAAGAAACCAAACTCGGGTGTTTCATATGACTCAAGAAGAAGCTCGCTCAGATCCGAAGGTTGTGACAGGTGACACTAGCTTGATTTAAAATATTATGTAGTTCTTACGTCTCGAATTCCAATTTTGCCCTATGGTTTTGTTACCGTGAGTTCAATATGATTATTGTTATTAATTCCTCAAATATCTCACATCTTGGCCCACATATCGTTGCTCTCTAGGCCAAGTGTTTATTGGAGATTGTCCGATCTATGTTATCGTCGATCCAGGTTCAGATCGGTCTTACATTCGGGACAGTCTTACTACAAGTTTTCCTTATCGTGCTTCTCTTTTATCACATGTGATTGTGATTCATACTCCGCTTGGGGAACGAATTGCTCGAGACTCTGTGTTCAAAGGTTGTCCCATTTTGATTAAAAATTCTACTCTAGAAGCCGACTTGATACCTTTACCATTGACCGATCTAGATGCCATTCTTGGCATGGATTGGTTGTCTTATCATCATGCAGTTCTTGATTGTCGAGCCAAAGTTGTTACTTTCCGCAAGCCTAGATTTTTAGAATTGATTTTTGAAGGTGAACGCCAACCTGCATAGCTCGCTATCATTTCTGTGTTCTCGGCTCACAAACGAATGCATAAATGGTGTGAAGCATTCTTAGCTTTGATCATCGACACATCTCATTCTGCCACTAAGATAGATACTATTCCCGTTGTGAAAGAATTCTCTGAGGTGTTTCCTGATGATCTACCGGGACAACCACCTGCTCGAGAAGTTGATTTTTTCATTGATACACTTCCCGAAGCTACTCCCATATCGATACCTCCTTATCGAATGGCCCCAGCTGAACTTAAAGAACTCAATACGCAACTGGATGAACTCTTAGATAAGAGATTCATTTGACCTAGTACATCTCCGTGGGGTGCTCCTGTGCTTTTCGTCAAGGAAAAGGATGGATCGCTTCGTCTATGTATAGACTATCGTCAGTTGAACAAGGTGACTATCAAAAACAAATATCCTCTTCCTAGGATTGACGACTTGTTCGATCAATTGCAAGGAGCCACTGTATTCTCGAAAATTGATTTACGATCTAGTTATCATCAGCTCAAGATTAGGGAAGCTGATATCCCTAAATCTGCTTTTCGAACCAGATATGTGTTGGGAATTCCCGAAGGGGCCCGATGCCCTCGTTCCTTGAACGGCGGAATTTTAAAACTTTTGGGATTCCCGCCTTTCCCTTGGACCGCTCGGTAATAACACGAGAAGATAAACACGAAATAGAAAAGGGTTTCAGCCATTATACCTTGACGAATACAAGACGATGACGAGCTACGAATCCTTCGAATACCCGGGATGTCGTATCCCTTTCCTAGCACCTCAAGCGCACGAACGGAGCAAGATCGTCACGCCGGCACCTCACGAACGTCGCAGCCAAAACTTGCTATAGGCGGCTAGGCCAAGGCTCGGCTGCCTCCTCTTCACACGCGCGCGCCACTGAGAGAGAGAGAGGAGAGAAAACGTGAGAGAGAGAGATTGAGAGAGATGTGATAAAATCCTTTTTTTTTTCTCAAGTGTTGCATTTTGAAAATGGCATTATTCCATTAAGCTAGGGTTTCGAAAACCCTACTTATACCACCTAGGGCTGGCCGAAATTAGGTTGAGAGGTCGGAGAAAAATCCTCAACCACCTCATCTTTTACTAAGTCTTGTTTTACTAAGTTATGAATTCAAAATTCAAACTTTAAATTTAATTAATTAAACATCTAATATATTAATTAATTAAAATACTACATTTAGTATATTTAAATATAATATCCAATATATATATTTAATTAATATTCGAAATTTTTATCAAATAAAAAATCGATTATTATATATATCTAATATATATATATTTTATTTAATTCTAAATTAAATATTATTATTTTTCTAAAACAATAATAAAGATTTAAATCATATTTAAATCATATACTAAATATAAAATATCCAATACAATATTTCCAAAATATTTCGTGAGGTGAAATGACCATTTTGCCCCTCACACGATTTTACTACGTTTTCGGCCATTTAGGGTTTTGGCCAAGCCACAAACCCTAATCTCTCAATCCAGGCCACAGCCTGCTCTATTCTCATATAGACTTGTGTCGGTTGCCCTTTTTAAGCCCGACTCTCTTGGTTCGTCTCAACCGGCTCTGGGAGGAATCCAGGAGTTCGGTATTCACCTAGCCAGCCCCGTGGTACCGAACCGATCCCGAGTTGAGTACGAATAGGAATTATTCACGAACTGACTATAGATTGTCGTACTACGTATAAACCCTTTACGTTTGTCCCGGTCGAGTGAAAGTCACGCGTAGTCGAACTTACAGGACTCGACGCTATGATGTTCGTGTCGGTGACATTTACCAAAACTGCCCTCCACGACACTCGTGAGTCAGTTATATGCTCTGGCCAGAGGCTTAGGTAAATTTTCGCACATCGAAACTGCATAGGACGTTAACCCTGAATTTAATCAAGGCCGTAAATCCCGCTCAGCGGTATAACCGGCAATCACGTCGAAAAGTCAAGACCGCATTTCGCCGGTGACCCTTGCTTCATGCAATTTGAGCCTAGCAAACTAGTGACAAATCAAGACCTTAAGACCAACCCCGAGTTAAACCCTTTCGGTCTAAGGTTCACGTAGACTACTATAGTCAATCGATCGATCAACGACTTTACCAGCGTGTGATCGTTCGATTACGAGCCAATGTCCAAATACAGACAATTCCCTGATTCGTCTTGTATCAATGTCACGAGCTCCCACTTCCCAAGTGAATGGTTGGCACAACCACTTTGGACCCGTCGACAAACAAGTTGACTCGTCAATCCAGTCACCCTACTGGAGACTAAGACTTGTGGACTTAATTTAATATTACAGTGTGTCAGCTTACTGGTGCCCCCTCTCTGTCCTCACAGAATCAGTAACTGAACTGTAAATATTGGGGTTTTATTAATTCGTCTTATTACCCGACTGCAAGGTTAATTTATTTAGACGAAATAATAATATGCATTTTTATTGTTTGTCATGCTAATTTCGACAATAAACAAACAATAATAATTTCATTATCAAATAATTCAATTACAAATGTTAAACACATCAAAATTACACTAATGCCCTCGTACTATCTAATCCTCGTACGGCATCTAGGGCATAAACATCAACAATATGGTCATTTCGAGTTCTGTGTTATGCCTTTTGTACTCACTAATGCTCCTGCAGCCTTTATGGATCTCATGAATCGAATTTTCCGTCCTTACTTGGATAAGTTTGTTATCGTCTTTATCGATGACATACTTATATATTCTAGATCAGACGATGAACATGCTTCCCATCTTAGAATTGTATTGGAGATTCTTCGAGTCGACTTTTGTAGATCCAGCAAAAATTCAAGCCATATTAGATTGGGATCGTCCGAAGAACGTGACTGAAATACGAAGCTTTCTTGGATTAGCTGGTTACTATCGAAGATTCGTCAAGAATTTTTCATTGTTAGCTTCATCCATGACTAAACTGACTCGAAAGGGTGCTAAATTCGAATGGAATGATGAATGTGAGAAAGCATTTCAAGAATTAAAAAGGCGACTCACTTTGGCCCATATTCTTACCTTGCCGGATCCGGAGACCAGGGAATTCACCATTTATAGTGATGCATCAAGACAAGGCTTGGGATGCGTTCTCATGCAAGAAGGAAAAGTCATTGCGTATGCCTCTAGACAGTTAAAGAAGAATGAAGAAAATTATCCGACACATGACTTGGAGTGGCCGCCATTGTCTTTCCACTAAAAATTTGGAGGCATTACCTTTATGGTGCAACATGCCGAATCTTTACGGATCACAAAAGCTTGAAGTACATCACCACTCAAAAAGAGCTCAACCTTCGATAAAGACGATGGATGGAGTTGATTAGTGATTATGACTTAATCATTGACTATCATCCAGGCAAGACGAATGTTGTAGCTGATGCTTTAAGCAGAAAATCTTCGATCTCACTTGCTTTGATCCAATCAGATTATCTTTCTCTCTTAGAACAATTTAAAGGCCTTCGTATATCGCTTCATCATGGGAAATCAAGTGAAGCTTCCTTACTCGCTAAATTCGAAGTTAGACCTACTTTGTTCGAGCAAATTCGAGAAAAGCAGTCGCAAGATGCTCACTTACAATAAATTGCAAAGCAAAAACAAGGAGAGACGAGCGACTTCAGAACTCGAGACGACAAGCTTCTTACCTTTCGAAATCGTGTTTGTGTACCGTCGAACTTTGATCTTCGTAGAGCTATTCTTGAAGAAGCTCATTCTTCCGCCTATGCTATGCATCCAGGTAGCACGAAGATGTATAGAACTCTTCGAGAGTATTATTGGTGGCCTGGAATGAAGCGAGACATCGCTGAATTCGTATCAAGATGTCTATCATGTCAACAAATTAAAGCTGAGCACCAGAAACCAGCAGGCACACTTCAACCTCTTCCTATTCCTGAGTGGAAATGGGAAAACATCACGATGGATTTTGTGTCGTGTTTGCCTCGGACTCAAAAATGCCACGACTCTATCTGGGTTATCGTTGATCGTTTAACCAAATCAGCCCATTTTCTCCCCGTGCATACCAAAGATAGCTTGGAAAAATTGACCAAATTGTATGTGGATGAGGTCGTGAGACTACATGGGGTACCAGTGTCCATTGTATCAGATCGAGACCCTCGGTTTACTTCACGCTTTTGGCCAAGTCTTCAAAAGGCATTAGGTACGAAATTGCTATTTAGTACGGCTTATCATCCCCAGACCGATGGGCAATCAGAGATGACGATTCAGACCTTAGAAGACATGTTACGTGCAGTGGTTTTGAATTTGAGCAGTGGCTGGGACAAATATGTGGTTTTAATGGAGTTTGCGTATAACAATAGTTACCACTCAAGCATCGAAATAACCTCATACGAAGCTCTCTATGGCCGAAAATGTCGAACTCCTCTCTGCTGGGATGAAGTTGGTGATAGAAAGATTGAACAAGTAGAACTCATTGAAGACACAACTGAAAAAGTAAAACTCATACGAGACAGACTTAAATCAGCTCAGGATAGTCAAAAAAGCTATGCTGATAATAGAAGACGGGAACTCGAGTTCAATGAAGGAGATAAAGTTTTTCTAAAGATTTCTCCTTGGAAGGGTGTGTTGCGATTTCGTCATCGTGGGAGGTTGGGTCCAAGATATATTGGTCCGTTTACCATCATAGAAAGGATTGACCGTGTCGCGTATAAACTGGAGCTACCAACGGAGTTATCGCAAATTCATAATGTTTTTCACGTCTCTATGCTTCGAAAGTACGAAGCGGACCCTTCACACGTACTCGAGTCTCCTCCACTTGAGTTAAAGGAAAATCTCTCCTACGAAGTTCAACCGGTTCAAATCCTAGATCAACAAGTAAAAAGGCTTCGTAACAAATCCATTTCAATGGTGAAAGTTCTGTGGCGAAGTGACAAAGTCGAAGAAGAAACATGGGAACCAGAGTCACTCATGCGCCGGCAACACCCGCATCTATTCGATTCGCTAGGTACGTCTACGGTTTATGTTTCGGGGACGAAACTTTTTAAAGGGGAAGATAGTTTATCACACCTAAACTAATCAAAGCTTGGCCCCAAATCACTACAACCCCAAATCATAATAGCCCAAAGCCCACACAACATTTAACCCTTTTATTTCATATCTATCTTCTTCCTTCCTTCAAGTGTAAGGTACGTGAGAGAAGAGACAAAAAAAAAATATAGAGAGCCAAGCAAAATTCAAAGCGAGATTCTGCCCAGTCCATGATAATTTTAGGCTGTATTAAGGTAAGCTAGGTGTTAAATATCTGTTCAATCTTCTTCTAATTCGTTTTTAAGTTCATATTTTCCAGAAAAAAAAAAACAAAAAAACAAAACCTTGCGCAGCCTCTGTGATACACGATTTTGCCCTAGCTATCTCCGATCTTTGCGAAATTTGTTTCGGTCGAAAGATGACTTTCTTAGCTTTTCATAGCCATTGGAATCGAATCAATACGTTTCTAAAAATTTCTATGATTTTTTGAACATTCAGCAACAAAGCCGAATCTGTTCGATGATGAAGCTGCTGTATTATTCAGTTTTGATCCATTTATGTTGTTCCGAAGGCTTCGAAACTTGGTTCGATTGAAATATAGTTTCCTCATCTTTCCATAGCCACTGGAATCGTATCAATCCGATATTCTTATGATTTATTATGAATTTTTAAAGTTTCTGCCGCAAAACAGATTTTCTGCAGCTTCTTGAAGAAATTCAAAACCCGGTTTCCACTTTTAATGATGCTGTGACAGTATTGCAGACCCGATGTTATGTTCGTTAAGTAATTTTGGGGCAGTTTTTGATATCGGGGCTGTTGTTTTATACTATGGTTTGGAAAGACGTCATGTATTATTGTATGTTGATGCACTTGAGTCTTTATCATCATGTTTTAGGTGAAGGAACATCCACACGAGACATAAAAGGGGCTTCAGATGTCGGAGAAAGCTAGGACTTAATTGTGAGTTGATAATACGGGGACACCTTCCCTTCGTGGAATGTGTGCACCTCACGATGGGTCATTTATTTTGTTCTTTTTATTAAATTATGTGATAGTGAGCCTTGCCGGCTAAATGATGATTGATGTTCCCGTGATATTTGGTGAAATTTGGTTGATCTTGTGGTGTTCTTGTGATATAGAGCCTTGTCGGCTATGATATTCGTATCTATCGATATTCACGAGTACTTGGTCGGACGTGTGGTGTTATGAGCTGAGTTGACGATTGCATTGGTATTTATGTGTTGTACATTGACGTTGTGAACATTATGTGCTAGAGAGCTGTTTGTGGATTAGCAGCTGTGATATGTGATATTATTGATGTTGCATTTACCCGGTATCGAGGTTATAAGTAGTCCGAATGGCCACGTTCGGGTGAGTGGAGAGTGGCAAATCGAGTAAGTAGCCCGTAGCGTGGCAAACCCGGGTGAGTGAGGCCCAACGAGTTCACCAGTCCATTTTCCACGTATTTGACCTATTGGAGGGTGATTGGTGGGGAGGTACCAAAGTCCATTGCGAGACTCGGTCAACGCCACCGGTATGAGACATGCATGGCATGTACAGTTGATACGATAGTTCACGGTACACGGTCTAGAGTACGGTGATGGCCTCGTCTGACTCTCGACGGGGAGTTCAGTTTGAGGGAGGATATGACCACCCATGCGTCGTATATGTTTTGCGTGACTTTTGTGATGTTTTTGGCATGTCATAGGATTATTGATTGTTATATGTTCAACGTGGATGATCGCTTTCTACATTTTACAAACACAATATTTAGTTTGGAAGGATAAAACATATTATAATAGTTGCGATGTTTGGTTGTTGTGATGGAGTTCATCGTTAAGGATACGCCTTCTGTGAGGAGAAGACGTGTCTGTATTATCATCTCACTGAGCTGTGGTTTGCCCCCGTGTATACGTATATTTTTTAGGTTGATATCGCTTTTGATCGGAGGTTGTCTCTTCGTCGATCGTCATTCTGCTGCTGTTTCTTCCGGTTGGGTATTTTATCGTTGTTTTGCTTTGGAGGATCCATTGGCAGGGATATATTTTGGGAGGAAATTTTCTTTGTTCATATATTCCTTCATTGATCGATGTTTGAGCTATCTTTTGCATAATGTACACTTCATTTCATATATATATATATATATATGTTTCCGTTGGATCTCTATTTCGTTGAGTTTTCTTGCAATTTTTTTCGTGTGATTTAAATTTGCGATGCCTGAGTTGATTGAGCATTGCGTTTCCTGAAAAACGCGGCGGCTGTCGCAACCTTGACGCGGGTTGGGGCGTGACACGGGGCGGGAAATTCCCGACTCTCTATCCCCGGGGCGGAGACAAGGATGGATCAATTGGGTAAATAGACCCATTAAAAAAATTTAAAAAAATAGTACCAAGTATAAAATAATTATTATACCCTTCTTAGGCCAACATAAAATAGATATGTTAAACATCTCCGGTACCACAAGAATAAATTTCGGGCTGAAATGAAGTTTTCGTGGTTAATTGTTCTAAAATTGCTTCAACTTTCATATTTACAGGACTAAAATTGTCACTATTAACTTAGGTGTGCTTGGTACGCTGCTCCATCTAACATACATACTAAAAATGCAATTAAACCCGATTAAAATTAGGTGGGCTTCTTCGTACGTATCACAGGCCAAGTCTGTTTATCTTGTTCTTATCTTCCGGTAACAGTTCATTTCATTTCATCGAAAGCCAGGACAGCGTTCAAAATCTGCAAGGCTGCAACTATTGGTAACTGCATCTACATGTTTTTCTTTTTGTTGCTTGTCGAAATTTCAGATCATTATATAAATCGCCCATTCCTCGAAGCGAAAATGATTTTTTAGTGATCCAATCGCCAGTTGGTTATTTCGTTCTATCCTTTCCGTGAATAGATTACTCACAGATGGCTTCACTAATTGTCTCTCCTAGCATCGTTCAGCTCGACAGCCTCAAGGTGATCAACCACCTTTCTTAATTTCCTGAATGTTCTCCTCTTCTACCACATGCTTGATTTTTCATTTTCATTTGAATTTGTTCTTCTACCAGGTTAATTCAATGGTTCGCCGCTCCAGTCAATTTACACTTACCGGGAAAGATCAGGTTAAGACTAACGTAAGTTCTCTATTGATCTTTATCATTGCTGAGTGGTCCATCGTATCCGTTCTCTTTATCCTTGTTTAAAGAGATTCTATTACATTGTACAGAGGCATTGCACCTTATCTACTTACCACATTCATGTTAAAAATCTGGCTATATGAGTTGTAATACTAATCAACCTTATTTCGGTTGTCCTTCCTTCTTATGACAGTCTTTCAGGAGGACAGATATGATGGTTTCTGTTAGAGTTTCCAGATTCAATGACGTAACAATGGCTCCTCCTGATCCCATTCTTGGAGTTTCTGAAGCATTCAAAGCCGATGCACATGAATTGAAACTTAACCTTGGTGTGGGTGCCTATCGTACTGAAGATCTTCAACCCTATGTGCTCAATGTCGTGAAGAAGGTAAATTGCCTCCATATAATATGCGCTAGCAAATCACATATGAAGAAAATTTCTGAAATTAGTAGCCAACATCTCTTAGAATTATTGATTTCCACTTCTCTAATTCAAATGCTTTCATATCGTCTTTGAAGGCAGAAAATCTCATGCTTGAAAGAGGTGAAAATAAAGAGGTACTTTTTCTAGTAACTCTAAAGGGATGAAGTTATGGCAGATTGTTATCATGGATTGGAGCTAAAATGCATCACCATGTGCAGTATCTACCAATTGAAGGACTAGCTGCTTTTAATATGGTGACAGCAGAATTACTGTTTGGAGCAGACAATGCTGTTATTCAGCAACAAAGGGTAATGCAGATGGAATTCTTTTCCTGATGAATTTTGACTCTAGCAGTGGTAATGGGAAAATGACGTTTATTTGATAATGCAACCTACGCATAGGTTGCCACTGTCCAGGGTCTTTCAGGAACGGGATCTCTTCGGCTTGCTGCTGCATTCATAGAACGATATTTTCCTGGTTCTCAAGTTCTGATATCATCTCCGACCTGGGGTACCTGTTGAAATGCCCTTAACAATGGATAAATATGGGAAATATCAACCTTAATGATAATGTCTCTGCAGGGAACCACAAGAATATTTTTAATGATGCCCGAGTTCCATGGTCTGAGTATCGCTACTATGATCCTAAAACTGTTGGCTTGGATTTCGATGGAATGATGTCTGACATAAAGGTTTTTCACTTTACTCGTTCCTCGAATTGTTTATAGCTCTTTTTAGTTGCTCAAGTGTTAAGAATTATTAGATAAGTATATTGGTTCTGGTGGGTTACTGCACTTAGTGTCCTCAAGGGCTTCCCCTCACTAATAACTTGCATAAGGAAACGTTGACAAGTTATTTGGACAATCTGATCATCTGGTGGAATTGGATGAGTTATTTTGGACTATCACCTGATCTCTAATGAAAGTATCATTATAATGACTCTTAGATTTGGTACTACATTAGATATATCGATATTGTATCTAAAGTAGATTGCCTTTTGGTATCGTAATTCTATCTAGTAGTGTTTTATTATTTATGTAGTCCTGATCCTGACTCCGACATCAATCTTACAAAATTTTCCCTGTATTATTATCTAAAATGACTAAGACTTCTCAGCGTTTGTTGAAATTTCATCAGCTTGAATGTGGCAATCATTGCCACCTTTTTGATGTACCGGGTTTCTTCTAAATTGCAGTCCGAGATGACATTAGTGTTCCTTAACATTTCCCTCTTATTATACATATTGAACTGGTATGTTGGGTGATTTGGAGTTTCGAACTTACAGCCATAAAAATAAAAATAAAAATAAACAAGATGGATTTTATCTTTGCAACTTTTCAAGATTTCGTCTAGCCCCAATTTCATTGGGTGAAAGATGAATGTAGTCGTAATTTGCAGAGTTGAATACAATAATAGATGTACACAATGGCACTGGTGCTCTTTATCATTTTCTTTTCTCCTCAATATGTTAAGAATCACTGGGAATTTGGATCGGATTTCTGTTTCTCCAGGCAGCTCCGCAGGGATCTTTTGTGTTACTCCATGGCTGTGCTCATAATCCAACAGGCATCGATCCCACTACAGAACAATGGGAAAAACTTGCTGATATTATTCAGGAAAAGAACATGGTTCCTTTTTTTGATGTTGCCTACCAGGTAATGTGCTATCTAGTTTTGTTAGTCTTTATACGAGCTAGCACATTTCTTTTTCCTTCTTATTAATTGCATTTTGCATTTGGAGGGAGATGAAAGATCTTTGACACCCAAGGCAGTTAACGGCTGTCTTTTTAGATGAATGCGAGGGATGTTTATGGGTGTGTGTGTTATTGGTTAACGATGTTATTGCAGGGATTTGCAAGTGGAAGCCTTGACGCAGATGCATCATCTGTAAGGTTATTTGCTGCACGTGGCATGGAATTACTGGTCGCTCAGTCGTACAGTAAAAATTTGGGGCTGTATGCTGAACGAGTTGGGGCAATTAATGTTGTCTGCTCATTGACAGATGTTGCGCAGAGGTATGCCCAGTATTTTAACTTCATATTGTTTTGCCAAGCCAAGAAGGTTAGTGGAGAGTCTTCTAACTCACTTTATCTAAAGATGCAAGAGAACTTGATTGACTTCTAATCTACTAAACTCAACTAGTTTGTTACATATCTTTTAACACTGGTTACCTCATATTTTACAGCCTCTCGTATGTTGTCCCATGACAACTTATAGTTGTGTAAGTGTGAAGCAATTCAGTTTCTCATTGGCCTCTGTACTTGCCCGAACCCTTTAATCTTGTGTGTCCTATCCAAATTCATGTTTAGTTGCATTGGATAATTTGTACACACGATCCCTAATTGTCTAGTTTCATTTGATATAGTCTCTCATTTGTGGGTCACGACGTGGACATTGTTACAAGATATATAACCAATTTGAAGCAATGATAAAGAACAGACTGATCACCACTTCATTGTTACTAGAGTATCACACTCTTTCAGAGCTGCAGATGCTTATTCTCACACTTTTTAAGTAAAACTGGAGAAACTTGCTGTCCTGCTTGAATAGGAATAGTACAGAAGCCTATAACTGTAGTAAAGTAACACACTTAATCGTCGAAAAATAACTATTTTGTTACCACATGTAATGAGATACATCATCATCATGATTGTTGTCGTCATCATCTTCATATTTGAGATATCTACATAGAGTATAATTTCTGGATTGAGAAAAAGTTGTCGATTTAATGTTATTCTATCTGTGAACGAAGACAATTTCTTAACTCAGGAATAAGAACATACACTTTCCAGAAGTGATACTTTATTTGAAACTTAAAACTAAATATTTTATACCAAGGAGAGAAATGTTGCAAAACAGATTGTAGATTTAATTCAAATTTCCAATAGACGGTCTTATTGACTAAATATGAATAAACAGTTTTTAACTGCCAAATTTGATATATTTCTTTTCTATTTTTTTTTTTGGCCATGCGAGATCTATGCGACATGCTCATATTTTATTAACTGGTGAACTTAGTGCATATGTTGCATGTTTTATGTGAACCACAATGTGATCCCTACATACTTATGTAATCTTATGGAACTGTGGAATAGTGCTGAGATTTTGAATTCTATTGCTCATTAGGAATTACTTGATTAGGCTGTATGCTATTCATTCAGCTCTTTGTTTTCAGCTTTATTAATATTAGTGATCAATTTCCTGAATACCACAGGGTGAAAAGCCAGTTGAAAAGGCTTGCACGGCCTATGTATTCCAACCCTCCCGTTCATGGAGCTAGAATTGTTGCTGATATCGTAGGGAATCCAGAACTCTTCAACGAATGGAGAGAAGAAATGTCCTTGATGGCTGGAAGAATAAAAACTGTGAGAAAGAAGCTGTACGACAGTCTTAGTAGTAAGGACCAAAGTGGGAAGGACTGGTCCTTTATTCTTAAGCAGATTGGCATGTTTTCATTTACAGGCTTGAGCAAATCGCAGGTACATTTTCTTTTATAATCTATATTTTTTGTTCAATAACAAATTCGTCAGCATTTATCACCACATAAAAAAAGATAGCGCTGGTCTACTATTGACTATCTCATGCATGCCTGCCTTTGCTTCCTAATTCAGAGTGAGAACATGACCAACAAGTGGCATGTGTATATGACCAAGGATGGCAGAGTATCCTTAGCTGGGTTATCTTCAGCCAAGTGTGACTATCTTGCAGATGCTATTATAGACTCGTTCCACAATGTCAGCTAGAATCGGGCATTAAAGTCTGAAATTTAACTGGGGGCCGATCTCTGATGCATTTGGTGCTTTTTGTTATGAGCAAATAATGACATTCTCAAATGTTGCGATACTGATAAACAACTAGTAGTTTTTTTAGAGAATTGGATTTCCAATAACCGATTCAATTGAGCAATATTGTGGTGGCAGACTTTGAAGTGAACTATTTATATTTGTGTCGTTTCTCAGCCGCATCTTATGAGTTGTAGTTGATATATCAAATCGGAAAACAAACCAGTTAATGTTTTGGCGGTTAACAAAACATCCTAAAGTAACCGGTCACAAATAGCAGTTAGAAATCGGTCACATGACAATCACATATCGGTCTTGAAGATCAGTCACAAAATCAGACCGGTCATGACGAAGCAAGAAGCTCAGATCGGTCAATACTACGATGACAACCGATCCAAAATGTACCGTTGAAGATTCAAATATCAAGAAGGTATAAGAGATCTGCAGTACTGCAGTAAAAGATCAAGCAAGGTCAAGATTTGCATAAAAGAAGACACTAAGACAATACTGTTGATATTTGGCGATGGACTGCAACTTTGCCGAAAGAGGAAAAATCATCAAAGCGGTCTACGCAACCATTTAATGAAGATGGCCCACATCCAAGCAACAGTCACAAGCTCAAGAGACGAGTATAAATACGAGTCCCTCAACATTCGTGACGGGTGTGAAGTTTAGGGTTTAGGGTTCAGGGTTCAGGGTCAGGGTTAAGGGTTTAGGGGTTGAGGGGTTCAGGGTTGAGGGTTGAGGGTTGAGGGTTGAGGGTTGAGGGTTGAGGGCTTAGGGCTTAGGGCTTCGGGGGTTTCGGGGTTTAGGGTTTAGGGTCAGGGTTTGGGGTTTGGGGTTAGGGTTTGGGTTTAGGGTTTAGGGTTTAGGGTTAAGGGTTTTGGGTTCAGGGTTTAGGGTTTAGGGTTTAGGGTTAAGGGTTTTAGGGTTCAGGGTTCAGGGGTCAGGGTTCAGGGGTCAGGGTTCAGGGTTTAGGGTTTAGGGTTCAGTTTAGGGTTTAGGGTTTAGGGTTCAGTTTAGGGTTCAGGGTTCAGGGTTCAGTTTAGGGTTCAGGGTTCAGGGTTCAGGGTTTAGGGTTCAGGGTTCAGGGTTCAGGGTTCAGGGTTCAGGGTTCAGGGTTCAGGGTTCAGGGTTCAGGGTTCAGGGTTTAGGGTTCAGGGTTCAGGGTTCAGGGTTCAGGGTTTAGGGTTCAGGGTTTAGGGTTTAGGATTTAGGATTTAGGATTTAGGGTTTAGGATTTAGGGTTTAGGGTTTAGGGTTCAGGGTTCAGGGTTCAGGGTTCAGGGTTCAGGGTTCAGGGTTCAGGGTTCGGGGTTCGGGGTTCGGGGTTTAGGGTTTAGGGTTTAGGGTTTAGGGTTTAGGGTTTAGGGTTTAGGGTTTTAGGGTTT